>OX453060.1:18192735-19392735 GCA_949699795.1 Spicauda simplicius | reverse complement strand
CAATTGAGACGGCGACGATAGGAGGATATATGGTCGAATTTTCGTAGACAAAAAATGAAACGTAAAGAATAGTTAACAAGACGTTCAAGTTTGTTAAGAAGATTTTCATTGATGTCAGAGTAGCACACATCAGCATAATCGATGATTGGAAGGACGAGCGTCTGCACAAGATACTTTTTGGTAGAAATGGGTAAGAAATTCCTAAAACGGTTAAGTGAACGTAACGTTCCAAAAACCGACCGACTAATTTCAAACACATGAGCGTTCCAGCTCAATGTTGAGTCTATATATATACCTAAATTTTTAACAACAGGTGAGAAAGGAATAACAGTATTATCTAAAGTTAAGGGAGAAACTGAATTTAAATCTAGTTTACTTAATTGACGCGAGCTTCCAATAATAATAGCTTGACATTTGGTTGGATTAACACTAAGACCAAAATTTTGCGACCACATATTAATGCTGTCTAAATTTCTGTTGATCTTAGCAATCCCAGCATCGATGTCATCTGCAACAATTTGTGTATATATCTGTAAGTCATCGGCGTACAAATGGTAAGAACAGTCAAGGGAAAATGTTATGAAATTTATGAATACGGCGAATAATATAGGAGAGAGAATACCGCCTTGTGGCACACCAGACATTAGGTCACACCAATTGGAAAACACACGGTTAACTTTAACAGCTTGCTGGCGACCACGAAGGTAGGAGGAAAACCAGTCCAGAACTGTGGATGAGAAGTTAATATGTTGAAGAATGGCGAGGAGAATATCGTGATCAACCATATTAAATGCGTTAGAGAAATCAATAAGAACTAAAATGGTGACCAGTTTACTCTCCATGCCTTCTCGGATGTCTTCAGTAACTTTGAGAAGGGCTGTAGTTGTACTGTGCCCTGGTCTAAAACCCGATTGAAACGGAGAAAGAAGATTATTACTGAAGAGAAAGGAGGAAATTTGCTTATGAACAGTAGATTCAAGAATTTTTGATAGAAATGGTAATATTGAAATAGGCCTATAGTTGTTTAGTTGGCAGGGATTAGAAACTTTCGGAAGAGGAGAAATAAATGCTTTACGCCAGACAGAAGGAAAACACCCTGTCAACAATGAACTATTGATAATGTGGGTGAGTACAGGGACGAGACACTCTAGAAGTGGAAAAATCATAGCTCTTCCCACATTGTCATATCCAACTGCTTTAGATTTGAGAGAGCATACTGTTTTCTTAATATCATCCACAGAAACTGGAGAAAAGGAGAAACTATTAATTTGGGGTTGATTCATCGAACGTATTTCAGAAATGGTCTTGGATTTAACTAACGGGTTAAGGGAGGAACACGACGAAAAGTGTTTATTCAAATCATTGAGAGAAAACGGTGGCATATTAGGGGAATTCGCGGATTTCCCTATACCTATGGAGTTCAGAAATTTCCAAATGTCAGCCGAGGAGGAGTTTGAAATATTGTCGTAAAAATAACGACGCTTGGCTGCCCTTACCATTTGGTTACATCTATTGCGAGCAGCTTTGTAAAGGTCCCAATTTTGAACACACCTGTTACGCTTGTATTTCCTAAACAATCTATCCCGACGTGTCATAGCCATCCTAACTCCACGAGTGATCCATGGGGCAGGAGGTCGCTTAACTTTAATAGGCTTTAGTGGAGCATGCAAATCAAAAAGATTCAATACCGCAGTATTGAAAATAGAAACCTTCTCTTCAATAGATGTTGCAGCAACCACTGAAGCGAAGTCAATGTGACAGGCGTCTTTCTTTAATGTATCGAGGTTTATCTTTGCAAAGCTTCGCATCCAAATGACTTCAGGTTTACGTTTAGGAGGCTTTGCTTTATAAGAAACATATATAAGGTCGTGTCGGGAAAAACCAGGAGCCAGTAACTGTCCATGAGTTATAACATGATCTAAGGAAGAAACAAACATTAAATCAAGACAAGTATCTTGTGAGGTAAGATTATGGTGTGTAGGAAAAGAAGAAATTAGAGATAAATTAACGGATTTAAAAATATTTAGAAGCTTTTTAGACCTAGAAGAACAACTACTCATATCAGTATTAAAATCGCCCATGATGATGTGGTGTGTGTACTCTGAACAGAAAAATTCTAACACATTTTCGAGACTATCAAAATAATCTGTGTTAGGAGGACAGTAGACGACTCCAAGTGCGACCTTAGCGTTATGGACTCTAACCTCAAGAAAAATGTACTCACAGGATGCAGAATATGGGGAAGGAGATGTACCGATGATATTGTATGGAATATCGCTCCGTAGATAAATGGCAACTCCCCCTCCACTCTTGCCGATACGGTCATTTCTTATGAGAACATAACCAGGGAGACAAAAAGAAACAGAGTTCAAAGAAGGATTCAACCAACTTTCGGAAATCAGGATGGCATGGATAGAGGAAGTAACAGAAAAAGTGTCAAGAAGGTCAGTAAAGTGAGAAGGTATGCTTTGCGCATTTAGGTGGCAAACATTGAAAGAAAAATCGGAAGTGCATATTGAATTATTCAGTAAGTTTCCAAGAGTAAAAGGCTCACTAAAGGAATCATTGCTCAAAGTGGATGCAACACTTAAATCACAAGCGGAGAGAAATGAATTATCATCAGATTCGTCGGACATTACAAATACACATATAAGCTCTTATTAAATAAATAGGTGAACGTAATTAATAATAAATTTTAAAAGGGTTGCAATATTACATTATATAACTGCACGTCCCGCCGGTAGAAATTATACAAAAAAGTATATAAACAAAAAAAAAAAAAATTACAGTATTGTACAACTACACATGAAACATTAAACAATGAAATTACAAGAGTAAAGAAACGAAACAAAAAAAAAATATTTGGGTACTAAAATAAAATTGAAATACAAACTCTTTTTTTTTTTTTTTGGTGTGAAAATCACACAAAACAAAAAAAAACTTAAATAAATAAAAAAAAAAAAGATAAAAGTTAGACAAAGGAGAAAGAAGATAGGTACATATTTGTGGCGTTCTAATAGCAAATTAGCAAAACTTGACATGTAATGTCACAATAGTATAATCATTCTGACCAGACATTTTATGAACAGGCAAACATAACTATGTTATAATATTAACATAAAGAAACTAATAATTCTAATAGAAAGTATAATCATTTGTAATAAAAATAATTATACAGAAATAAAAACATAGTGTAATACAAATGCAATTTTAGAACGACAACCAAACACTGAAAAGTAATGTCCCAGTGACAGTTCAGTTCTGTCAGGCGTCTTTACAGTCAATTTGTCAAAGTCGTGATGTTAGGGATATAATATTATGTTAACTGCCTATGAGTTTAAAAGTTGTAAATACAGTTTTTCAGTTATACCTACATTATTACTACAACCAGAAATGCAAAGTATGTGCGGCGTAAATAACAAAACTTGTGAGAAGTTACCCGTAAATAATTAATAATTGTGAAACAAATTGGGATGAACATTTATGTAAACAGAGATCTTAGGAATAGATAGATTGTATAGGCAAATGAGGTACTGTTATTTTTTATACCTCGCGGCACGTTTGGACTTCAAATGCTGATCCACTGCCGGTGCTGGTGACGGAGACCTCGTACCCGGCTGGACTTGAGCATCACGCAAGTCGCTGGCTGACGCAATAATGCCTTTGAAGTCCTCCTCTTCAAATATCCGATGTCTGGAACCGTCTGACAACTTAACCATAATGATGCCGTCTGCAGTCCAGCAGTTCTTCATGCCAAAATGTTGCCGCGCTTGTAAAAATAGCGATTGACGGCGTCGAGTAAGGAACTCGGAAACAACATAGGGAGTTCCTTTAAATGCTGTTTTCTTCTTCCACACTGAAGACTTATCGGAATAATCACAAAAGCGCACAAGAACCGGACGACACTTTCCTTCACTAAGTGTACCGAGGCGATGACAGATCTTAAACTTATCACAGGAGATGTCTGGTACACCAAGTTTACTATTGAAAAGCTTGGCTACATACACTGGGAGCTCTTCAATGTCCTCTGGTATCCCGCTGACTAAAAGATATTTTCTACGGTGACGCATTTCACTAACTTCAACGGAGCGAGCTATCTCTGAGATTTGCTGTCTAAGGAGATTCAGTATGGACCAGACATTTATTATTATTATGTATATATATTCTTATATATTTATTACGTATGTATTTATGTATAATTTATTTTGTGCACGCTAGATTTGCTTCTCACATACATATTCCGATCATAGGGTTGCTGGAAGAAATTTCATTTTGAAATAAGTAGCCCTTTGTACTAAATATTTTTGTAAATGTATAATTCCTGTAATGTCTCTGTGTACAAAAACTTATAAATAAATAAATAAATAAAGAGAAGAAATTAACCCCTTAGTAATTAGCCGTTTCTGCAAACACTTAATCCAGTCTCACACCTAAAACACTCGAAGTAGCTCAATCGTATAATAGGTTCAAGGAAATTGGACCTAATTTGGTTTGACTGCGATGGTACCGCTGTCACACGGATTTCTGTCTAATAACGGCAGTATTAAGCGCTGCCTACTGGTTTGAAAAGTATGGAAACAGACATATTTGTTTTACGCCCGCACGCTTTCTACACTCAAAGCCCCACAGTAGGATTGTCCTACTGTCGTCTCTGTAGCCTCGGGGTCAGAATAGGGCTACGGTATCCCCTGCCTGTCGTAAGAGGCGACTAAAAGGGGCTTCCGGGGTTGCAGATGGCTAGAGTGCTAGACGCCGAGGACGGCCACCAGGGGGGTTTTAGTGCGGTAAAAATTCCACATAACTCTGCGTCGCTCCCACGGCGTCGGGTACCTTTGGAAGGTTTCCCCCTCGAAAACAAAAAAAAAAAGGATTTCCTACTGTATCGTGGGTACCATGGACACACACAAGATGAATACACGAACACCCAGACCCAGAACATGAATCTAAACTCATCATTCAGATACCTGTCTGGCCGGGAATCGAACCCGGGACCCATTGCGCGTCGGACCGGTAACCGCTCCGCCACGCGGGTCGTCCTGTTTAAGGCGTTATAACTTATTCCTCGTGGGTAGCAACGCATTTGTGGCTTAGCTATGAATTTAATCTTCTTTGGGGTCGATTGCTTAGTATGGTCGACAGTAGTCGCTAATAGTGAACAGGATTGCAAGTTTCTATGTAACTTCGATATTGTAAAAAAATAACTTATCCAGACTATTTCCCATCACTGAAGTATATCAAAGAAACACCATAAAACGGTTCAATGGAGCGTCCTCGTACAATGGGGAATAAAGCCCGCGGAAATAATTCCCCGCTACTCCCGACGGTGTGTCCCGGCTCACCTTTATTTTAGGGCTACCTAATTGTTATATCATTTATTTATTCACATTTATGATTATTTATGGAATAAATAAGCTCAGCTGACTCCTTATTACGATGTCCCGATGACAGTACTTTTCAATGTTTTTATGTTAATTCTCATAGCATAAAAATATTTTGCTACTTACTACTTTAGTCTCTCTTCTTACCGTTAACTTATTTCATTTTGGTATTGTTAAATTTTATAATCGTTTATTTTTTTTATTATTATTATTTTTTATAATAAGGTACTTAAGTTTGATAAACTTCATCATCTAGTACCATTAAAAGACGTTAGTCTTTCATGAAAACTTTTTTATACTCTATTAGTATTATAGTAAAACTACTCAGTTGAATGCGCTAACACTCAGAAACTTAATCTAAATTCATCATTCAGATGTCCATACGGCCGGGGATCGAACCTATAATCAACAGCGCCAGAACGGTATAGTGGCCGTTTCACTACGTGGGCCCTCAAAATAAAACATAAAAAATCAATAAAATAAGTGGAGAGTGGCAACCCTAGACTTCACTAAATCCATGTCTCCATTAGGCGTTATAAAAGAAAAGAAGGGTACACTCAGACCAATAAAAAGATCTAAGAAGGTATGGAAGACAAGGAACATAATGAGGTGGCCTTTTCTGTAACATCTTATCACCTTTTCTACGATTCGGAGGACATTAGTAGACCTCCGTTTTTGATATTAATTAAAGTTTGTCAAAAAGAGAATCGTCATCCCAGGTTATTGTGCCTTGGAAGCGCCGGGAGTCAAGATTGTAAAAATGCCCGAAAACGAAAATGCAAACGTGCATTGTACATTGGACAATATATAGGTGAAAACGGAAACAATTATTGTTTTGATGCTACGTAATAAAGTCGTGCTAAGAGCACAGTTTACATCATTAAAACAAGATTGTTTCAAATCTAAAAATGAACATCTACATGGCCTGTCTCAGCACCTTGTGATAATAAAAAAAAACTTGAGAGGTGTCAAGGGACACCCGGATGGAACGAAGTTATCCGGAACTTGTCCAAAAACACTGTCAGGATTCATTATTACTATTATTTTTTATTATTTATTATTTACAAAAAACCTCTATACACTCAACAAAAATAATCGTCGCGACACCACACTGTTCAATGCGAAATAGAAATGAAAATATCTGGCTTGCTTTCTATAAGAGAGAGAGAAAGAGACAGACAGAGAAACATGCGCAGGCCGCACAGCTTACAGTAGCTTACTATACCAAAAAGTGTCGTGACAACTTTTCGTAAGAATTTTTTCCGTCTAGCCCCCTTTCACAACGCGCGATAAGGAACTTCGTTCCAAAACTTAGTTAAATATAGGTAATATTATAAAGAAAGTGAAAGGCGTCAAAATCTGCTGTTTTTACAACCAGTATTTTCTATAAGAAAACTTCCTCCTCGAGTGACACATTTAGGTGGAGGCAGAATAGTAAAAAACAGGTATAATAGAGAATAGTGATAGCCTAATGGTTGAAACTTACCGTCTCGATCGAGAGGTCCGAAGTACAAATCAGGCATGCACTAATATTTTTTCTAAAATTATGTGCGTATTAGAAATTAATTATCACTGCTTTTCGGTGAATGAAAACATCGTGAGGAAACCAGCTCACCCGAGTTATGGAGTTTTCGGAGGTGTGTTAAGTCCACCAATTCGCACTTGGCCAGCGCGGTGGACTATGTCCTATACTCTTTTATTCTGAGAGAAGACCCGTGCTGAGCAGTGGGACAATAATGGGTTGACAAGAAAATAGTAAATATTCCACCGCCTCTCTGACGATTTTTTTCATCATCGAATTGCTGATAATTAGGTGTCAAATAGTGCCGCATATCGCTGACGATCTTTTTCGTCATCGAATTGCTGAGAATTAGGTGTCGAATAGTATTTAGTTTCCACCTTTTTCTTTCGTCGACTTATCTAAATGTACGGCTTCGAATTCAACTTCAGCCCCGGGCGGCATATATCCACGCCACTGCATGAACCTTTTTTAACTTTAATACTTTTGCACTGCAAAGAATACCTTTCTCCCTATAGTAACGTATAACGTAATTAATTTTCGCTCCCACATCGTACAAAAAAGCAGGTCACGCCGACCGCTTTTTAATTTTAGAATAAATCCTCCCATTTACCTTCGTGCCATTTTAATACTGACGTAGAATATTTAATTCGTTTCCATTTTAATTAGAGAACAACAGAATTAAAATGGAATTTACTTGAAACAAACATTTTGAGAGAAAACGGATTGTGTTTGAAACTTTAAACTTTTGTAATAACATAATTTACTATTGCAAAATTCCTCTACAACGTAAGCTGTAAATTGATTGCAATTTTTATTAAACTGCGTAATAAAACCGATCTAAAAATAATAGATGTGGTATTATTTGTAACTTTTGCTAATTAAAATACGTATGTTAAAAAGTGATATGCAATTATAAAACGTGCCATTTTTTAAATCAACAAGCAATTATTGATTGTACAATCATAACTCAGGGTAAAATGTACTAATTGCTAGATGGCAGAATCAGTGTACTTCGACCAGGAAGATACCGCCACACTTCTAGCATTTGCCTGTCATTGGAAGGCCCTGGTTGCCGGCACACACACATATGAGGCAACCATCATAGTCCTCGGGAGTGGCATCTGTGATCGACTTCAGATAGAACCCTTGTTCTATTTGAGGTTTCTTACAGATGTTCATGGACGGTCGTGACCACTTACCATAAAGTGGACTGCATGTTCGTGTGCAACTTCAATCAGAAAAAAATATGACCATAGCCGGCAGTGACCAATTACCTTCAGGTAAACTTTGTGTTTGCTATTTGAATTGAATAAAAACAGGTACATTTCACGTGTGTCTTCTAATTAATTTTACCATGGTTTTATGGCATCAATATTTGGCGTCACTTCATAAAGGCCTTAGCAAATCGGTTGACGCAATATTTCAGGGTATTTACACCTTCGGTACGCGTGATAATTCACAACACAGGTACGCTAATACTAATAAAATTACCATGTGAATGTCAGACCTTTCTTGGATTTGATGCGGGGTCACGTCGTCACGTCGCCGACACGTGACGTCACGACTCCCAGGTGTCTCTTTGTTTGGACTTGCTTAGGGTTGGTAGATTTTATTTTATTTCCATCCATCCATCCATCAGCCCTTTGATGTCCACTGCTGGACATAGGTCTCCCCTAAATGGCGCCACTCCAACCGGTCCTGTGCCCTCTGAATCCAACGGTTTCCCGCTGTCTTCTTCAGGTCATCGGTCCACCTGGTATGGGGGCGACCTGTACTCCTTTTGCCTAAACGTGGTCGCCACTCGAGGACCTTTCTTCCCCATCGGTTATCGGTCCTTCGAGCGATATGGCCGGCCCACTGCCACTTCAGCTTGCTGATTTTGAGAGCTATGTTGGTAACCTTCGTTCGTCTACGGATTTCATCGTTACGAATCATGTTTCGTAGCGAAATTCCGAGCATAGCCCTCTCCATAGCACGCTGAGCGACTCTGAGCCTTCGAATGAGGCCTTTAGTGAAGGACCACGTTTCGGCGCCATAGGTCATCACTGGCAACACACATTGCTCGAACAATTTCGACTTCAGGCACTGAGGAATTGTGGACGAAAAGATACTACGAAATTTCCCAAACGCAGCCCAGCCGAGTTGGATTCTTCGAGTGACCTCTCTCTCAAAGTTGGACTTACCCATCCGGATCGTTTGTCCCAGGTAAATGTACTCGTCGACAACTTCGAGAGGAGTGCCGTCAACAACTACCGGTACGGGTGTGACATGCTACGGCGGTACACGGCCACAGATGCCGCCACTAGAAGCCAGAAGCGTTCACTGTGTGCAGCGAGTCTATATACAATGTAAGGACTACAGGAAATATACCAGTGGCGGCGTTTTGTGGTTGTGGCTGGGGGCCCGTTGCGGCATCGCTTTGCCATCTGACGTTGACCCTGGATACTTCTTGCTACTGGCTCGAATTTCCAGAAGATCCGCCTCAACCCACCCCACTGGGCGGACCAAATAAGCTATTTTCACCCCACAATCTTCTCTAATTCTTTGAATGCGGTCAGCGGTGTTTATTCGTTCTATTATTTTTGGTGGGGTTCGGCATTTTTTGGGATTCACTAACCTGCTGCTATTTGTTTTTTAGATTTAAGGTAATTAGGGACACTGACATTGACATTGAAATTAGGTTAATAATTAGGATGCTGACATTTATTCAATTAAAAATTTGCTAAAATTGTATATTAATAAATTACGTAATTTGACATTATAAATAATTTTAATACTGGAAAAGTTGCACGCCATGAAAGTATATGGCTAATTGTGTAGAACTATATATATTGACCTGAGACCATGTTACACCACAATTATTGCAAATAAATATATTCCATTCTATTCTATTTTATTCTATTCTGCTTAACCTGCACAGCACCCCATATCTTGCGTAGGCCCCATATCTTGCCCTTTCTTCCCGTATTTTATTTTCGAGGTTAGAGGCACAGAAATACATTTTTTTTTATATTTTAAAGCTTTTTTTCATCAACATATAACAACATATAACCATATAAAATAAAATTGATACTTTTTATTACTGTTTCAAAATGTGCATTCTGTTACATATTTATGTTTCAAAACTTATATTCAACATTTTTTGACATCTATGAAAATTACAATTTCTTTATTGCCGAATAATTTTATTTAATTAATGCTTTACTTACTATAATTTATTCTTAAATCATTATGACCTTATTAATCATTCAAATAATCAAAAAATATATTTGTCATTTACAGCAATCAGAATCCTTACATAATCACTTGTCAAATTAAATTTCTCAGTGAGTTGGCAACCCTAACCGCCATACAAGATCCGATTAAGTCCAATTCAGCGTTGGAGGGGACCATTTCTGGATAAAGGACGGCAGCTATTATTTCTTCGAGTTATTCACTCAAACGGTTTTCATAATAACTGATTGAACGCTTAACCTATTGATAAGGAATAGCAGGCTACTTTCTCGAGTACGTTTCTATTAACAGAATCAAATTTCACAAATAGTAGCACGTATATTGTTCCATCAGGGAGGCACCAGCGTCGCGCCTATTTCTAGCGGAAAGCAGATGCGTTTTGATGAATGTAGCTAGCTTCTTTACAGGTGGTAGATGGTGGTAGGTCTTTACCAGTGTAGCTCGAACGGGGAAGTACCACACCTATTTCTAACTTGAAGCATTACTTGCGTTTCGATTGGAAGGGTGTGGTTGCCGGCACTCTTTTATATGAGGCGACCATCTTAGTCTTCGGGAGTAGCAACTCATCTGTGATTGACTTCACATAGAACCCATGTACTGCTGCCCACGGAGATCTTTAAGCAACTTTTGTTTTTAAGTTTCTTACAGATGTCCAAGGGAAATAGTGACCCCTTACCATCAGGAGGACTGCATGCTCATTTGCTACTTTAATGTTATGATACTTGTTAATAATAAAGAACAAAAACCTATGCATCATCGCACAGAGACAAAGTTCGTCTCTCAAAATAAATCTCATAAATGAGTGCCATTAGGGCTGAAGAAATATTCAAACGCTTAAATCGAAAGCAGAACTAATCTAATATATAAAATTCTCGTGTCACAGTGTTTGTTGCCATACTCCTCCGAAACGGCTTGACCGATTTTTACCAAATTTTATATGCTTAATCAGTAGGTCTGAGAATCGGCCAACATCTATTTTTCATACCCCTTAAGGGTTGTCCACCCTTAACTTTTTTTTTTATTTGTTATATGACAAAATAACGTTTGTCGGGACAGCTAGTATCTATATATTAATACGTGAAGGAAAAACTCGTGATCAATTTTTAAGATAGTTGCCGCAGGCGGAGGAGTATGAAATTACGCACGGTTATAGTTTATATAGAGAAGGATTACGCAATGCTAATATTTTTTTCAAATAATGCATAAAGCGACGGGTGACTTTTCATAATTAGAAAATCCTCTGGAAAACAAATTTAAGACACTAGACGTTTGATCTGGGGAAATAAATGTAATTGAAGTGCCTATCTGTGCTCCTACTACTATCTTTTCGCCTATAAATTGCACGCATTTTGCGTTACCGTTTTGTATAACTTTCAAATAACTTTGCAATGATGGACGAAAGTATTAATAATGATTGTTTTGCAAACGTAGTAAAGACGTACTAACGGTACTGCTATTAAAAATTATGTCATTTCCTTTAAACATATAAAGAATACTTTAAACTACAATTGGGGTACAACCCATTATTGGCCCATTGCTGGGCACGGCTCTTCTCTCAGAATGAGAGAGTTTTAGGCCACAGTCCACCGCGCTGGCCAAGTGCGAATTGCTTGGTTGGAATTAAACTACATAATAACGTTAAACTCAAGATACATACAGACAATATATTATATAAGTTTATAGATTTTACAACGGACCATTGTGATCATAATCCAGAGCAAAACATTCCTGTGAAATGCCAAAATCTAAAAAACGTATTCGGGATACTCGTTGAAATTCCCGTTTTAATTTTTCATTTTTCACGCGCTGCGAATTTGTACGGATGGAGTTGTAAAAGGGAATTATTGAAACAGTTGTGCCATTCTGTAAAATGCCAACACGAATTTGGACTTGGACTCATTAAAATTTAGCTTGCTTTTAACAATAACTAGACTTGACTAAAGAAAATCTGTTATAGCATTGAAATGTGATGCAATAGCCTTTTAAAGCCCAATGTTGAACAAACAAAATGGGGTTTTTGCGAAATAGTCATCGCGCCTGGCATAGATGTTGGTGGCGGCAGGACCCGCAGGTCTTGATGTAACATATGAAGACTTTTTTTTTATACGTAAACCTAACGATAAGGCAGACGGGCTACCTGATGGAAAGTAGTCACCGTCGCCTATGGACACTTGCAACACCAGAGGAGTCGCCAATGCATCGCCGGCTTTGAAGGAGAGCTCTTTTCGCACCTTTTTTGAAGAGCCCCATGTCATAACGCCCCGGGAATACCTCTGAGTGCTGCGCATGTCCTCAATTTCGCCCTTAGTTGAAATTGAAGTAATTATAGTCCTCGGGAGTAGCAACGCATCTGTGATTGACTTCAAATGAAACCCATGTTCCATTTGAAGTTGCTCATCGATGTCCATCAGGTGGACTGCATGCTCGTTTACTACTTCAATCAGATAAAAAAAACGATCTTATCCGAAATTTCGGAATACAGTGAAGTTATGTAATTCTGTAGAGAATAACGATCCTTTGCAACGGAGTGGCGCTTGATCGCGTAACGAGCTAGGCATTGATTTAAAAGCTTTTTTAGCAAAGGGACACAGGGAAAAGCTTTTTTAAACATTCCGGCGCTTGGGAATTGGTGGAATAAAAGTCGACTATTTTAATGAAGATCCGGAGTTGCGTATCTTGTAATTAAATTAAAAGGAACATTTAATGTAATTGGTTTTATTGGAAAGGATTGTAATGATATTCGTGTATCACTAACAATTTTACCTGTTTTCTGTACAGAGTGGAGTGTTTTTTTAATTTTTGTTTGTTTTTTGGAACGGCTGCAATAATTTTGATGTGTTACTAATATTTTTTCAAGTTATGTTCTATTTTCGACACACTGATCTCCCTACTTTATTTTTTGTGTAATTTATATTCAAAAAGAAAAGTTTACAAGCACGCAAACCCAGAATAAACATCTTAATTAATAAGGACAACCAAATTCATTTTTCATTATAATTTAACCTAACGATAAGGCAGACGGGCTACCTAATGGAAAGTAGTCACCGTCGCCTATGGACATTTGCAACACCAGAGGAGTCGCCAATGCATCGCCGGCTTTGAAGGAGAGCTCTTTTCACATCTTTCTTGAAGAACCCGATGTCAATGTATATAAACAACCATCGCAAACCGGACGAGAACCACTTTGCCTTAAGTCACAGCAAAAAAAATATGGCAGTTTAGAAGGCGTTTGTTTTTTCATTGACGTGTGATCTGAATAGCAAATAAATTCACTCACGCGCGGGCATCACCAGAGCGAGCGGACGTTTTTGCAATTTCAGAAGACTCGAAATGAGTTGTTTAACCACACAAAACACTCATCTTTCGTCTTATACTATGGCTTTTTTTGTGTGTCGAGGGGATAATCTTCAAAAGGTACCCGATGCCGTGAGAACAACGTCGGGTTATGTCGGATTTTTACTTCACTAAAACCCCCCTGGTAGCCGTACTCAGCGCTGCGAGGAGAACTTTAGGATCTCCAACGGACCACAACCAGAGTCCTTTCGGGCTCTTCCCCAGTGAGCATTTGAGGTCACCGTATCTCCTGGTGTTTACGACGGCATGCGACTACACATGCCATCTTCCTACCCAGGGTCGCTTGTCTGGACGGTTCGACCTCCCACTCTAGCCGCCCGCAACCCCGGAAGCCCCTTTTAGTCGCTTTTTACCACAGGCAGCGGATACCGTAGCCCTTTTCTGGTCCCGGAACTACAGGGACACTTACCTATACTATGGCCTACGACTACCAATTTTGTAGGTACCTACTATCTGCTACAGCGAGAGAAATCTTTCACATCTTTTTTGGCCCGCAACTTTAAACAGGATTCGAACCCTAGGTTCTCAACGTGGAAGAGTTACAAAGCATAAGCAGCTTTAGCAATGTTTTAAAAACTATTTTAAAAAACGCATAAAAACAATACCCATTTAAACCGTTCCACCCGAAACACATTATCACCGAAGTAGGTTAAACCGGAAATTACGGCCTGTTCGTTTGACATTATTAAACAAAACAACACGAAACAGACACAATCAAGCGAACGACAGCAAATGGTTGTTCGAAACTTCAGTCAAAGGAAACCAAACTATCGACTACCCACCCTTAAGGACGATTAACAACTTGATTAGGTGCGAAAGTTTGTTGTGGATTGTAATAGTTTGCCGTTGAGAAATTTATAAGAATGATTCAATTTGACGACTCGCGTGGCGGAGCGGTTACCATACCGGTCTGACGCGCAATGGGTCCCGGGTGTTTGTGTATTCGTCTTGTGTGTATGCATGGTACCCACGACACAAGAGAAAAACCTACTGTGGCTATGAGTGTAGAAAGCGTGTTATTTGTATTAATGCCTTTAGATTTAAATACAATTTGAATCAGGAAGTCTTTCTACGATCATAGACGCTATCTACGGTCATAGCCCCACACTAGGATTTTCTCCTGTGTTGTGGCTGTCATGGACACACACAAGACGAATACACAAACACCCAGACCCAGAAAAGGAATCTAAACTCGTCATTCAGATAGCTGTCTGGCCGGAATCGAACCCGGGACCCATTGCGTGTCAGACCGGTATGGTAACCACTCCGCCACGCGGGTCGTCCTCTTTTGTTTTTTAAATACAAACCAAAGAAGTTCAAGAAAGCCGCATAAACCCACTTTTATTGAACGCTTAAATCCGATTTGATAAAAATTTTATATCTCTTGAATTATTTTAGTTATATTGACAAATACATTTATATGAAGATAAATATCAAATTATATTGTTATTTTGGAAATAACTACATTTGTAAGGTAATTATAGAGTGCACTCTACATTAACCGTATCGCATCAGTGTATTAAAATACTTGCATTGTTAACTTTGAAAGAAGTATTTACGTAATTATAAGGTGAACGATAAATAATTGATTCACGTCACTTTGTACCGTATGCCTCTATACGCAAAGACGACCCAATATTTCTCATGCGAACAATAAAAGCAGCTGTTCAAAGGTTCCCATAAGTTATCCCGTACATATTACGTCACAATGTGCTTCCGGCGTGTGTCGGGGAACGGGAATATTAAATTCCGATTAGAGGGACGTGTGGTCCGTGTGAATAAACATTTATTTTCTAAATCTCTCTTGGGCACGAGACTTGACCATCGCCGGGGGAAGTTTTGTTACATGATTTTAGTGGTAAACGAACTTGTACCTGATGGTTAGTGGTCTCTACTTTGGACATCTGTACTATTTTTTTTTTCTGACTGAAATAGCAAACGAGCATGCAGTCCACATGATTGTAAGTGGTCACTGCCGCCCATGGACATCTTTAATAAACTTCATATAGACCATGGGTTCAATCTAAAGTCAATCACAGATGCGTTGCTACGCCAGAGGACTATGATGGTCGCCTCAGGTGAATGTGTGCCGACAACCACACCCTTCCAACAAACGCAAGAAATGCTTCACGCTAGAAGTAGGTGTGGCGGTGGTACTTCCCCGGTTTAAGTACACTGGTTTTACCACCTCGAAACAATTAATATGGAACAAGGGTGTTCTCTCGTCAACCCATTTTTGTCCCACTGCTGGGCACGGGTCTTCTCTCAGAATGAGAGAGTTTAGGCCATATTCCACCGCGCTGGCCAAGTGCGAATTGGTGGACTTCACGCACCTCCGAGAACTTTTTTTTTTTTTTTAGAACTCTCGGGTGTGTAGGTTTCCTCACGATGTTTTCCTTCACCGAAAATCAGTGATAATTAATTTCTAATACGCACATAAATCAGTGGTGCGTGCCTGGGTTTGAACCTCGGACCTCCCGATCGAGAGGGCAAGTTTCAACCATTAGGCTATCACTGCTCTTATCTAAGGGTGTTATCGTTAATCAAAATTCTTTACTGCAGATTATATGCCGATGACTAAGATGATCGCCTTATTTGTAAATTTATCATCCACACCTAAAGGTAAGAATTGTTGTTGCCAAAAATATACGTAGATGTGACCACGGTGGTACCATCCTGACTAAACTGTACTGGTTGTATTACTCTTGAAATTTTGCACCATCTTATTCAAATGCTGTTCGGTGGAGGTGTCGATTATTTTATTTATTTTATTCTGGACACAGACAGTAATGTATTTCATAATATTGGTCTTAATATAACATAAGTATAACATTACAGACTTAAGAGTGCCAAAAATTATTATAAAATACATTAGACAAGTTTAAAGAGAATTGTTTAAACGAAAAAATATATTGATAATAACAGAAAAGTTATTCAATTACAGATGATTGACTAATTTTTCTTTTAAATGTACTAAATCAATTACAGAAAGGGTCAATATGACCCATTTCTTTGTTAATAATTTTTGTTATATCAAGATAAAAAATAGTTTGTTCATGTTGATTTAAAATTTAACGAATTGTTAACAAGTAATTATTAACCAATTTACAAGTAATCAACCAATATGTCCACCAATTCGCACTAGGCCAGCGCGGTGGACTATGGCCTAAACTCTCTCCTTCTGAGAGAAGACCCGTGCCCAGCAGTGGGACAATAATGGGTTGACGACAATCAATCAATTTACTACAATCATATTGATAAATAATTGCTTAAGTCTTAGATTTCAGTTGTAAAGTGTCTATTCTAGTCATAACTCAAAGACAATCATCACACAATAGTTAATCACATTAAACCATTTTAGAACGTTTAATTAAAGAAGCTTTTGGGAACTCGTAGGACTCTATGTATTTCCCATACATATGTACACGATAAAATCCAGTTTATCCCAGTTTCGTGGAAACTGGGTTACTGTTGTTTATATGAAATCGTAATGCAGAGTTTATTAAAGCCATTTTGTTGAAAATGTTATGTCTCAATAATTTTATTACACGCGCGAGCTACAATCTTACATAGTGTGTATGTATATGTGTGTATGTATAAATATATAAAATTGACGTCAGATCCGTCAGTATTTAAAAAAAATACTTTGAGACTATTATAACGCATCATTATATAATAGGTTATCTGCACCTATGCATTTCAAAGCTCCATAAAGTATATAAAGAAAGGAATATGAAAAGGTTCTAAAAAAAGTCTTTTATTTACTCAATTTCAACTTAGAACAGACAACAGTACATCGCACCTTTATTCATAAAACAAACTTCTTTAAATTTTTGATTTGCGACTTAATCACCTAGTTCGTTCGCTTTATGGTATAAACTCGAGAAGAATTATATGGGATTTTTACCGCACTAAAACTCCCCCGTGGCCGTCCTCGGTGCTATAAAGAGGACTCCGGGAACTCGGAACGACCGCAACCGGAATCCTCTGAGCGCGTTGCCCCATCGGGCTCCTCCCAGATGGGCGACTGGGCCTACCGGTCCGTCTAGTCTTTACGAAGGTATGCGACCACATATACCGCCGTCCTTCCCGGGATCGCCAGACCGAACGGTTCGAGCTCCCACTCTAGCCGCCTGCAACCCCGGAAGCCCCTTTTATTCGCCTCTTACGACAGACAGGGGATGCCGTAGCCCTATTCTGATGCCGAAACTACAGGGACGCCCTAGGACACCCTACAGATGTTTCATCACAATGTAATACATCGTTTCATAACGATAGAGGACAAATATTAAAAAAATTATGTTTATTTAGATTATCATTTTCATAGATTAATTTCGGCAAGACAATTAGATATTTTTAAAATTATTTTTGGACTGAGTGAATATATATGCCGTTTTGTTTATTTTATCTTCTTTTTATCTATTTAAATTCATTTTTGCCAATATTTCAACGCACTTGCATGGATCATAGTCATGGCGAAACTGTGACCGCTGTAACCACGACTCATTCAAATGCGTCGTAATATCGGCAAAAAAACAATTTAAAAACTGCACATCGTTAGTTCCCATTATAATTATACTAAAATGTATCAAATTATGAATAATATTTGTATTAGGTAAATTATAATTTCCTTATTTATTTAATACCGCATAAAAAGGACGTACATAGGCAATAAAACATATGGACGTAGTAATAAAACGAGTTAAAATACCTATTTATTTATACGAGAGGTCATTCTCATTACTGTAAAATGGCTAAAAGGAAACCCATATAAACGGATAATATATTTTATACGGACTAACCCAGTTTCCTCGTAATAGACATGAGAGCTCAGTGCATTGATTACAAAGAATTCTATGCTCGATATGTGCATGCTATGCGGTGTGCTATGCATTCCATTGCGGTGCAGTTGACCCGTTTACGATTATATTGGTATAGATTAACTTTTTGTCCATAAATGTAAGCGTGTGAATTATTGAATTGATATAAACATATATTTTGCTGTGTTACGCCTTTTATAAAAGTTACTAGCTCTTACCCGAGGCTTCGCCCGCACAGTCAAAGGGAATTAACATTAGCATTAGCGTGATCCAGAACTTGTAAATTAATTTTACTAACGCCATCTATTAACAACGCCTGGAACCACTAAATATGTATCAACTAACAAAATATCGATATATATCTCCCATCTGATACTTTTTTCTCTCTCACAATATAACTCTTCACCATCACTGCCAACGTGTCTATTTCTTCCTAGATCTATGGTATTGACCGTGCAAATAGATAAACGCAACTTAACGTGCATGCCGGAAACAATAAGAGCGTGTAGCGCCGCTACGTGTAGAGTCACGTTCTACACTCAGCTAACGTAGAGCTGACTCTACGTTGATTGAGGGGCGGTTCTTGCATGGTCATCGTTTTGTGGACAGTATGAGTATATTGATTGTAGTGAGATGAGTGTTTTGGTCTAAAAATAAACTTTTTACCTCATTCTTTTTTTTAATATTTTTAACATAATGATGCATATGTTTTTTTATCATAAATCGGTCGGTGTATGTCAGAATTAAATTTTAAGGTAGAACCAGTGTAATTCGACCGAGGAAGTACCACCGCCACACCTATTTCTAGCGTTGAAGCATTTCTTGCGTTTCGATAGAAGGGTATGGTTGCCGACACACTTTAACATAAGGCGAACATCATAGTCCTTGGGCGTAGCAACGCATCTGTGATTGACTTCAGAGGGAACCCATGTTTTGTATGTAGTTTATTACAGATGCCCATGGGCGGCAGTGACCACTTACCATTAGATGAACTGCATGTTCGTTTGCTACTTGAGTCAGATAAAAAAAAGTTTAGTTTTAATTAAACTGTATTGCACTCATATACATTTATACCAACGTGTATAAAACAATTAGGGGGCTAAAACCCCGACCCTCTATTTTTAGATTAAGTATATACATCTGCGTATTAGAAATTATTTATCATAAAAATGGCATGACCATGAACAAACATTCGTTTCAAATTATATAAGAAATATTTATATTCAATAAATATTCATATTATCAACTCAAAAGTATCATAAACAAATTGGTTATCTTAAAATGTCGATAATATCATCCAATACGATATTGGAGATATGCCTTCGTTATAAAAACACAGGACACCAATAAATCGATGCTTGTCAACGGTTTTAATAAGCTTGATGGAACGTCTCCGTATGACATGCTACAGTGGCTACAGTCCCCACAAATATTAAGTATATGGGGACTGTCTTCAAGCTTGATGGCAAGTTGAAAAAATATTTTTGATAATGATTTTAAGATTATAATTATAGATAACAAACTGTTTTTATAAATTATAAATGTAATATATATTGGGCTATATTGGTCATTCATACACAAAATAATATAGATAAATATTACAACAAATTATCAAAATCAAAATATAATAATATTAAAAAGGCGAAAGTTTGTGAGTGTGTATGTTTGTTACTTCTTCACGTTTACTTCTAAACGGTTGGAGCGATTTTATCAAATTTGGTAGGGTGGTAGCTGATACTCTGGATTAACATATAGACTACTTTTTACAATGAGAAATATGTTATTCCCACGGGACGATCTATACATCGATTTTTTGTATTTATCGTTTTTTACAAGATAAAAGTATGTAGTTTAGCCGGACGGGTATGATCGCTATATATATTTCTGGCGTAAACCAGTGCTAGCGATAGCGTTTCGGTGGAAGGGTGTGGTTTTGGCTTACTCACAGGTACATAAGGCAACCATCTTAGTCTTCAGGAGTAGAAGACGCATCTGTATAACTTTAGATATAATTCTTTATAAAGTTAGTTAAGTAACAAAGTTAAGCACAGATATCCATAAACGAAAATAAGCATTTACTATAAGGATAACATGCTCGTTTACAACTTTAATGAAAATAAATATATATCGCAATATGCAATACGTGATACTAGTTTTCCTTAATATAGCACCCTTATTTACTTTATTTTTATATGTAACTTTTTTATTTAAATACCTTTGTTTTTTTTCTTCTCGAGGGGGAAACCTTCAAAAGGTACTCGGCGCAGGTTTATGTGGGATTTTGACGCAGGTTTATGTGGCCTTCCTCGGCGCTACAAGGACGCCTCCGGTATTTCCAAAGGAACACAACCGGAGTCCTCTGAGCGCGTTGCCCCATCAGGCTCCTCACAGATAGGCGGTTGGGCCCACCGCTCCATCTGGTCGTTACGACGGTATGCGACTACCCAGGCACGGGGTCGCCTGAAGGAATGGCTCCAACTCTAGCCGCCCGCAACCCTGGAAACCCCTTTTAGTCGCCTCTTACGACAGGCAGGAGATACCGTAACCCTATTCTAATCCTGGAACTACAGGGACTTTATTTAAATACCTATACTGATAAAAATATAATACTGTCATCCCAATACAATCAAATATATGGTCACTAGCCGCAGTTATGAGCAATAACGGGAATGTCCCGATAAGATGTCCTCGAATCTTTATGGTTTCCCTGTCGTAAACGAGCTAGTCATTGCGAATTGTTATGGAGGCTTTTTAATTTCTGTAAATGGAAGCATGTTTATGTGATTTGTCATAGGAATTTCATGACCTATTTGACACGCAGTGTTCGGTGTTCAAACCTTAACGTAAATTAGGATTCTCTAAAAATTAATTAGGAATTATCTGGCTCTGGGTATTTTTGTACAATTTATTCATATGCCCTGTACAATTATCCAAAGGATCATCTTATTGTCATCATTGCCATCTAAACGTCACCTTCGCAACATGGAAGCCTATTTGGCAAAGGGAGATCTCCCGCCAGGCTAGGTGATCACGCCTGGGGAGCGGCCGTGCTCCGACAGTCGTTGTTCGGAAGTTGTATATATGCAGAATATTGAGAATACTTCGATAGCGTGTTTCAGAATACTAGTAGCGCCATCTCGTAGCGTGATGAGTTGCGGGAAGTCACCACACCTTTATTTATAAAATTTTATTACTACTACTCAGTCTTTAACTTTATAGTTCACTTATAAGCTGCAGTTCGAATTCGAACAGTTTACAATAATAAATAAATAGATATAATGTAACACAGATAAAAATAATTTATTAATATTTGTACATTTAGAGATCTAGATCATCTACAAATATTGCAACTGAAAAGTTACATATCTATTATATGTAACATTTCAGTTGCAATATTTCTAGAAGATTTCAGAGCGGTTCATAATACATCCTAACCAAAACCTATATCTTTTTTTTTTTTTGTTCTCGAGGGGGAAACCTTCAAAAGGTACCCGACGCCGTGGGAGCGACGCAGGGTTATGTGGGATTTTTGCCGCACTAAAACCCCCCCGGTGGCCGTCCTCGGCGCTATAAAGAGGACTCCGGGAACTCGGTCCGACCGCAACCAGAATCCTCTGAGCGCGTTGCCCCATCGGGCTCCTCCCAGATGGGCGGCTGGGCCCACCGCCCCGTCTAGTCTTTACGACGGTATGTGACCACATATACCGCCGTCCTTCTCGGGATCGCCTGACCGAACGGTTCGAGCTCCCACTCTAGCCGCCTGCAACCCCGGAAGCCCCTTTTAGTCGCCTCTTACGACAGGCAGGGGATACCGTAGCCCTATTCTGATCCCGGAACTACAGGGACAACCAAAACCTATACCTAACTGAGCTTATTCTGAATTAAATATAGCGGATGATCTAAAATAGGGCTGCTGGAAGAAATTTCATTTTGGAATAAGTAGCCCTTTGTACTATGTCTATTTTAAAATATGTTTCCTTATTATGTGTCCGTGTACAAAAACTTATAAATAAAAAATAAAATAAAATAGTTGACCATTAATTTTAATTCGTCTACATTATTAGGATATCAAATGAAAGCGTTTTTTAAGACGAAAAAATTAAATTACAATCAAATTAATTTTCAAAAAATATTTTTTCATATAGACTTTTTTATAAGAGTGTAGAAAGTCTTATTGTCATTTTATAATATTAATTACGTTCGAAACACCGTCTAAGTAATTTGAAATTATAATTATTTTATAATATTAGTGCTACATCACACTTTTGTGTGAGGCTACCATCATAGTCCTCGGGAGTAGCAACGCATCTGTGATGTACTTTAGTTAGAACTTTATGTTCTATATGAAGTCGCTTACAGGAGTCCATGGGCGGCAGTGACCACTTACCATCAGGTGGACTGCATGCTCATTAGCTACTTCAGTCAGATAAAAAAAACATATTAATAAAGTCCAAATACGATCTCAATAATTCGAAATTATAATTATTTTATATTATGTATAATATTAGTGCTAGATCAGAACACGACCTCAGCTAAGATAAATTACATCCCACATAACTATTAATACATATTTTCACCTCGTATCTAGCAACGAACAAACTAAACGAAGTGGAAACAGCTAGACGCTGTCTAGCCATTACTGAGGCGATTATCCACAAATCCACACGCGTCCACATTACCGCTCCATTTGAACTAGACTCGAATCGCTTTGCGCCACAATGGACATAGTCGTTTCATGAGTAAAGACTTTTAAAGTAAACGAGTCGAAAACGTAAACGAATTTCACACCGTAACAAAAATCATGGACATTTAAGAACAATACTTTTTACTTATGGGCACAGTTCATTTTTGTAGCTCTGAAAACTAATAAATCTTAACTACATAGTATAAAACAAAGTCGTTTTGCGCTGTCTGTCCCTATGTATGCTTAGATCTTTAAAACTACGCTACCGATTTTAATGCAGTTTTTTTTATAGATAGAGTGATTCAAGACGAAGGTTTGTAAGTACAATACATGCATAATATAGTGGAAGAACACTGTTAATTTTAGATTTTTAACTTTAAGGCGGAACGAAGTTCGCCGGGTCTGCTAGTATGAAGTACATAAGCGTTATTAAATAAAATAAATTTTATGGGATTTAAATATGGTCCTACAGTGTGTATAGAGGATGCACATACGTCTATATTCGCTCTGAAATGTAATGCATGTGAAACGACGATTTGAAAAATAAATATGACTTAGAAAAAACATATAATTTATATATACATAGATATTTCATAGCGTAGTGCGGGTCATGTACACGTGTATTTCATACTAATATTATAAAGGCGAAAGTTTGTGAGTGTGTATGATTGTTACTTTTTCACGTCTAAACGGCTGGAGCCATTTTCATAAAGTTAGCTGCACGCTGGACTAACATATAGACTACTTTATACTGTGGGAGCTTGAACAAGCTCCCACAGTATAAAGTAGTCCCGTGGGAATCCACGGGACAATCGATACATCGATTTGTATTCGGCAATCGATACATTATTTTAACGCGGGCGGAGCTGCGGGGTTTAACTAGTTTAAACTATAATTACATTAAAATACTTTACGTCTCCTTTCTTTAACTTAAAAAAAACTTAAAACGCTTTCTACACTCATAGCCCCACACTAGGATTTTCTCCTGTGTCGTAAGTACACAAATACCATACCATACCATTATACCAATACATAATACAAAACTTCACCGCCACGAAAACAAAGATTAAAATTCCCGGGAAAATAATTGATGCGGAACATCGTTTCCCGAAGCAATTAAAATACTTGCGCATGACTTGGCGTCCGTAAGTCTTCCGAACTTCTCGCGAAACTCCCCCTAATGAGGGTTACTCTGAGCAATTATGAAGTATATCGAAACACCATTTTCCATAATTTAGTTATCACTAGCTTTAGATGGCGAAGAAAATGTTGATAATGGAAAGTGGAATTTTATGAAAAGTCGTTAGTAGATAAATGACGAGCAATAAAATGTATCTATACATTGACAAGTTTTAATCAAATTTACATCAGCCCAATACGTAGCTAGATGCAAAAATGCATAAAGGCGCTAGCTTTTTCTTGCAAATACGTAGGTACAATAAGACAATAACTAACAGTAAGATGTATTGACAAAATTATATTATCTCTGCTCTTTGCTATTTGTCAAGCGTCGCTTTTACTTTTTCGTATTAAAAACAGGAAAACTGATCTTTCAATTTATAACATCAACACTAAGGCTAACATAACTACTACTTACTCGTCCCCATAGTTCCGGGATCAGAATAGGGTTACGGTATCCCCTGCCTGTAGTACGGGGCGACTAAATCTTTTGAAGGTTTCCCTCCCGACAAAAAAAATAAACAATTACTACATACACATACTTAATTACTAAACTAGAATATATTTTGTCCTTGAAATGAAATTGCCACAGTTATCTCTTCCTAATAACAGCAATGTTGCTACGTTCCGCATGTTAGTGTCAATATTATAAAAAGCTAAAAAAACTAGCAAACATATAAAGAGCCAGTTGACAAGTTCTATAAGCTGCAAATGTCATGGTAATGGGATGTCTGGACGAGTGGCGTGCGGTCATGCATTATAGCGGGACAGACGCCACTTGGGCACGTCACCGCTTTACAAATGATCCGCGCGAGCCACGTCATATTGACTAGTTCTGCGTGAACAAACAAGCTGCAATGGGCTGCCCATCACAATTTTGAAGTCAATATTTTATACCCGAAAAAATTAAAAAATGTAGAAATGAATAGGAATAAAAATGTATAAAATAGAATCGAACTATGAATTTGGGACGATTTGGGATTTGGGATATCATCATCAATGTTGTGTAAATTCTATAACATATATTTATTAATTATGTACAACCGAAGTAGCAAACGAGCATACAGTCCATCTGATGGTTGTTGCCGCCAGTCGTATATAATTACACATAGGATACAGTTCTACCTAAAATCAATTAAAATGTGTTGGCATTCTAGAGCATGAATCGAATGAATCGCATGGTCGAATCGGACCTAAGTTAACAGACATCCACACCCTTCCAAAGAAATGTATGAACTGCTTCAAGATATAAATAAGGTTGCGAGTGGTACCTCTCTGGCAGAAACGCCCTGGTACTATCAAGGTGGTAGAACCAGTGTAGTTCGACCGGGGACGGACGTACCACCGCCACACCTATTTCTAGCGTGAAGCATTTCTTGCGTTTCGATAGAAGGGTGTAGTTGCCGGCACACTTTCACATGAGGCGACCATCATAGTCCTCGGGACTAGCAACGCATCTGTGATTGACTTCAGATGGAACCCATGTTCTATATTAAGTTGATTATAGATGTCCATGGGCGGCAGTGGTCACTTACCATCAGGTGGACTGCATGTTCGTTTGCTATTTAATCAGATAAAAAAAGGAAATCACCAGAGCGGCCTCATTTCTAAGATCGGAATTCGGAAATTGACAACGCATCTCTTACACGCAACTCCAAAATTCCAGAGGTCCCTAATTACGACACAACAATTCTCTATTGACCCCGATATGTAGTTCTAGTTTTCTAGCCCACCCCACTCGACCTGGTTTCAGTCAAATTAGCTTCTACTGCGATGACGTCACGGGATATTGCTGGCTTTGAGTTAGTGTTCCCAAAGCGCTGTAAAGGGAAGCCTCACGCTTTCTTTAGAACGTTTTCTCGAATGAGGACATTCAGTGATGCATGAAATGTTCACATGTTTACTGTTGCACTTATTTCTTGTTAAATATTTCAGGATTTCCTCTTCATGCGTGTCAGATTTTTTTAAGCTTTTATTCGACTTTCTTTGTTAATTCGTATGTAAGAAGTTGCTTGGAATAACAATTGATTATTAGCTTAGTGACATAATTCACAATCCAATATGGCGGACAATAAACCAAGATGTCAAACGATTTATATTTTTGTATCACATGAAATCGTCCCTGCAGAACAGAATAGGGCTACGGTATCACCTGCCTGTCGTAAGAGGCGACTAAAAGGGGCTTTCGGAGTTGCGGGCGGCTAGAGTGGGAGCTCGAACCGTTCGGTCAGGCGATCCCGGGAAGGTCGGCGGTATGTGTGGTCACATACCGTCGTTAAGTGTGTAGGCGGAGCGGTGGCCCAGCCGCCCTGGGACCTGGGAGGAACCCAATGGGGCAACGCGCTCAGAGGATTCCGGTTGCGTTCCGTTGGAGATTCCGGAGTCCTCTTTGTAGCGCCGAGGACGGCCACCGGGACGGTAAAAATCCCACATAACCCTGCATCGCTCCCACAGCGTCGGATACCTTTTGAAGGTGTCCCCCTCGAGAACAAAAAATAATAATAAAAAAAACATGACATGAGTTTTAACTTGAAGAAGTTTTGGAGAAAATAAGATTTTTATATTAATTTTAATTTTGTTACATTAAGCATCGTACCTCTCTATCCCCTTTCGTCTCTAACTTTCAAAATGAAATATTGGGAAAGTTAAGTTACACCGTTATTGTAATTTTATACTTGTTGTAATGTTATCGAATCTGAGGAATTATTAAGTGGCAGAATAAGATATTAAACAAAAATGTTTGATAACCATGTACCCATGTTATCTTATTCACAAATAAATCGTTTGTATTCGGTTATTGTCTGTGCTTTATACGGCATCTGAAAAATATGATCATCCTAATCTTTGTCTTACTACCTTTTAAAACTCTAAAACCTAATTATGAAATTACCTCTTTAAACAGACGCTAAAGCAAGACTAACTTTGTATATACTTTGTATATACTTTGTATATACTTTGTATATACTTTGTATAACTTCGTATAACTTTGTATAAGTACTAACTTTGTATACTTATAAGTGAGACGAGATGAAATAGTACAAAAATTTATCATCCTAAGTCACGTGACGTCATCAATCTTGCGCCGCCTTGCCAACGACAATATTTATCCCCTGCAGACGAATTATGGGAATTTATTCCGAACAATGCCCGGGAACTTTCAGATTGCCCATAACGGAAACTAATGGGAATTCGAGCAAATGGAGTGTGATAGAAAATTACATATGGCTGTTTTAAATTTTCTGATTTCCTGTTTTATGTCTACCTACATAAAGATTGTGTAAGATTTTTCCGGAATGTATGCAGTCTTCTTCACACATATATTAAAAAAGTTTGTTTGCTCAAAAGATATTGAGGACTAGGACAACCAATAATGGGAATTCATAATAAAGTAATTTTTATATTTCTGTTTGTCCGATTTAATCTTTGTTTGGAGCCGCATTATACCAAACCTGTTCAATTTAATTTAAAAGAATGATTTATACCCCATGTTTTGAGGTATTTGTTATTTTATTAATTTCCAATATTTAGTCTAGGCAGTCTATCTAGTCATCAAAAAATATCAGCATTTGAACATACATATATTAAATTTGTACGTGCTGAGTGCAGTACCTACAGTTAGTTACAAATAAGTGTAATAAAACTATTTGTAATTCCTTGTTTTAGGTTTTTTCATTGTTGTTTGCTTTTAGATTTTACTGTTGATACTCGAATCGCAATTTCTATAATTTGAATCCCATATTACTTCTCATAGGAAACTAACTTATCATCGAGTAACAAGGGCATTAAGAAGAAAGTAGTGATGCGATTACATGAATACAGGAACGTAACTTTTGTTTAACTTCTTAGACGTTAAGCTGATAATCTGTAAGAGCAGATAATCTGTAAAAGCAATGATAGCCTAATTGTTAAATCTTAGCCTCTGATTCGAGAGTCTTCGATTAAAGGACATGTTGTTCTTAAAGATTTTCTACTAATCGAAAGGTCTAAGATTAGAATTCCAGAAAGTACTGGTTTTTCTAATATTGTAAATAAGAAAATTATCACTGCTTAAGGCGAAAGAAAAAATCATGGGCAAATCTACATACCTGAGAGTTCTCAAAAAAAAAATGTTAAAAATGTGTCATATGTAACAATTTTTTTCGCCCACAACTACGAATGGCCACAAAAACGAATTCTGAGAGAAATCACATGCCCAAGAGCAGAAAATTAATGTCTTGAAAATGTAGCCAATAATCTGACTATTATTATCAAGATCTGTAAAATATACACATTTTCAGCTAATAGGCACATCTGATCTAAAGTAACTGAAACCTGTTTGATATGGGTCATAAACCAAATGGAGTTCTTGAATTACATAAAATCGATGAATGTATTGTTCCAGGCGCAGCAGACAAGGAGGCGGATGAGGAGGAGGGTAGCGCCGGAGCGGCCACCACCGACGAGACGGAAGAAGACGACCATAGGAAGCACATTCTGCCGCTGGCTGCTCATCCACCAGTCATGTAAGTACCTAATCTTTGAATGAATGACGTCAATCGGAAGCAACTCAATATACTTGCTTTGAGTTACTTAGTACCAGAACCAACTAGTAATTTGGTATTGGGGGGGGGGGGGGGTTATTCTAGCAATACCCGACAAAAGTAGAATGTTAGGTTAATGTTAGGTTAATGTGAGATTTCCACTCACTAAAACCTCCTCGGTAAACTCACGGACCTCAAAATAACCCTCTGATGTGTTACCAGAATTTTTCTTGTCAGTATTTGCCCCTAAAAGTATTTTATAAAGTAGCTTATGCTTATGCCTTATAAAAGCTCAATGTGAGAAAATCATTACAGCATATACCAACATAATTGTACCACATTTAAAGCAAATAAATTAATACAAATATTTTATTTTTGACAGTTTCAAGTTTTGTTAGGTTGATATTTATCTGATTTAATTCATCCGTATTTAATTTTCATTTACTCCAATTCCAAAATTTACTAGAGAATACCCCAAAATCATCATTTCAAAATATATAAATCATATTGAACTAAGTATATAAGAAGTTGAATGTTGAAGAGTTGCATGCTTCATTGAATTCATGAATATGTTACTAGATAAATTTATTGTGAATAATAAGTTTAGGTGTTAATACTCTCGTTCACCGTCGAACCTACTTTGAGTCCCATTAATAAAATTTATGTAAAAACTAAAATATCAATAACACTCAGTTAAATTTACATCAGCGCAACAAAATCTATAAATATCTTGCACAGATATAGCAATTCCGCTTATCATATTTTTCTCTTTCAGCGAGGTATCAGCGAGCCAGCAGGATTTCTTTAAGATGCTTGATGAAAAAATTGAGAAGGTAAAAATAGGCAGATAAAATCTTCAAAAACGAATAAAAGTGTGGTAAATTCATTTTTATTTACTTTCTATTTTGTTTTCCTACCAGGGGAAAGACTACGATTCTTCGAGTGAGACTGAAGTACAAATTGAGCAAGAAAGGCGAAAGAGGCTAATAGATGAATGGCGTTCAGCATCTCTCTCCACGCAGTCATCCCAATCGCAGCCGAGTCCTCCGACACCGGTAAGAAGACGCGTGTCCAGGCCTCCTCCACCCCCCGAACGCCAGCATAGTCCGGGATCAGTAAGAAGATGTTACAGACAACAACATGTTCCTGAAGGCATGTCGCCACCCCCAAGAAGAGCGCACAGTGCACAGTCCCACCACCCGCCTGACCCGCGACAAATCAACGGGGATAACTGGCATGACCCATCAAAGTCTCCAGTCAAAAGACCACAGAGTGCTGGTGCTAATTGGAAAAATAATCCCAAGGTTACACCATATAATCAAAAACCAAAAAAGAACGAGGCGAACGATAACCAAAGATGTATCCAAAAAGACATTGATACCACAGAGGCTAGTCCAGACATCTCGCAAGTTACCTTCAACCCAACATTCCAAACCCATAGCCCGGCACATTCTGCGAAAACGCAACAACCATACATCACTCAGATTATAAACTACCCCATGTCGCAACAGGTGACACCTCCATCACCGCCAAAATACATAGCGCCGCCAGAAGAATACCAGGATCCTCAAAACAATGTCGTTGACAACAAATTCAGCAACACACAACGACAAAGTCCAGTCACACAAATGAACTCTCAGTCTCATATTTACTACATCCACGGAAACACTACAGCGAGCGTGACCCCAGACATAGTACAACAGAGGCAGCAAACGGCCATACACCTGCAGCAGTACGTTGCGATGAAGCAAGCACAACAGCAGATGTTCACATATCTACAAAGAGGCCCCCACACAGTGTTCCCGAACGTTGACTACACTCAGAATCCGAACGCAAGGTTGTACGAGAACGAGGAGTTCGTGGCTCAGTATGGACATCCTGCCATGCGACCTCACAGTGCTCCAGCACCCGTCGGGGTCGTGAGGCCCATGCCGGTGGCGCCAGGCTACTTGCCAGACGGCTCCCACATGGTCCAGATGCCGATGTGGCCCCACATGCCCCCAGTCGTGTCCACGATGGGACCGTGGATACCCGGTCAAACGCCACCAGAGATGCAGTACTACCCACAATCACAGTTTATGCCAATGTACCGGGCCAACTCAGCGGGATCGGCGGGAACGTTGACGAGGTACCATAAGAAGGAACCGAGCGACGGTGATGTGAAGAATGTGTGCCAAAGTATAAACCTGGTCAGACAGAAGCAGATCGGGCAGATCGTGTCCATGCCCGGGCAGGAGCTGACGGTGTGCAACAATCCTAGTGAAAGCCCCAGCCCGGCCTCAGTGAGTACCGACAGCGGGGTATCCCCTGGGAACAGCGCCCCCAATTCAAAGTCGTCAGTCTTCAGCGCCCCTTCACTCGGCTCAGACTTCAACAACCCTATAGAAAACAAAAGCAAAAAGATCAAAGCGATCCCCTTCGCCACGCGGTCACTGAAAAGTTCTAAAAGTCTAGATGCTTAGTTAAAGTTTGTAATTATGTAGATTTTCTAAGTGTACGTAGCGTCTAGTCGACGGATATGTAAAGTATAGTGAAATTAGATTCCAAAGTGCTTATCATTGTATAATTATGTGACTTTATCGAGCATTTTTTTATCAATCGGTGTTATAAAGTTGGTCTTGTCGATGTAGTTTTATTATTCTTACATTGCTCTAGCTCCATCTGTGTCGACGTTAATATTCAAAACATAAAACATATGAATAACATTCATTTGTACATTGTCTGCTATACTATTGGAAATCTCGTTTTAATCTCAGAACAATATTTTTATTGCTTCAACCATCGATCAGCTTTTTGTTTCAAATCCACGGCGTGACCTCCCCTACAATAAGGCTTATAGCCATTATTGTCACCGAGCCTTTTATAAGTATTGGTGAGGACAGGTATTGATGATAAACAAAACAAGATTATATATATTGTTTGAACTGAATTAGAAACTAATTATTGATTATCGACATTTGTGGTGGACATGCAAAGTTGTCATTAGATTAAATCAAACAAATAGTTTGCGTGTGGTACAAATAGTTTTCCTAAAAACATCTAAAGATTTCTAATAAAGTTGGTTGTTGGTTGTTTCCGTTGATTTTTTATAAATGGTCAGGTAATTTGTTTAATATTAATCAATTTAATCCAGTCCTTTTTGATACTGCTATAAAACAGTAACATAAATATATTTTGTAAAGATCTATTTACCTTTCAATATATCCTTTATCTTATTTTACTTTTTCGATTATCAGGCTCCATATTTAAAAAACATATATATATATATATATATATATATATATATATATATATATAAAGTCTATCACTATGACCACAGATAAAAAACCAAAGACATTTTATATGTCAAAATACTTAAGCCGTTTGGGCTATAGAGCATGCCAAAGAAATGGACACACACACGCTCGGAAAAACGTTAACGTAAACGGTAACCTTCTTTCTGACGCAGTCGGTACACGACGGCCACGTGACATAATGATCATATTATTTCCGCATCAAAACACAGATGGAGCTGTAGCATATAAATTTAATATCACCGCTGTGGCTGTAACGCTGTGATGAAACTTGATGTATTACTTTCCAAAATTTACGTTATAATTAATATAAGATTAGGTGATTATGATAAATTATAATTTTGTAAATGGTTTTTGTGATGTCGAAAATATCTTACGAATTTCTGTTAGAAACGGGTATCGAACTTTATCTTAATGAATTGTAATTAATTTATTATCGAACGAACATAATCGAATGTCTATTGTTTAGATAAAGACACGTAAGGTACTTAATTAGTACCGGATGATGCATTTTAAACTATTCAATAATAATGATAAAGAATTTTGTCGTTTTATTTCAATATCCTTTATGACATAAGGTGGGCATTCACGTTACGACGGTCGCACGGACTGTCGCACGAACTACGGTCGATGCGACAAGTTCGATCGTGAATGGCTTGGTCCTAAGGCGGACTGTACGACCAATCATGTCGCAAGTCCATTGAAGTATTCAACTTGAACTGTCGTTGCGACAGTCCGTTCGGCAGTCCGTGCGACCGTTTTAACGTGAATGCCCACCTATTCTTATCAATGACAAATGAAAAAAGGTACATATGCACAAATAAGTGAAAAAAGTTAATAAAAATTCAATTTTTATTTCTTAATACTTGAAATTAGTTAAATACACACAAGTATATTTCCCGCATAGAATTTCTGAAAACTGCTCCAAGAGGTCTAAAAATTTGCTTTTCAGAACTGTTAACGCGTTGTGATTGTGATGTAAACGTCTATCGAAAAAGTCAATAAGATAAAGTTTGTCGTTATATAACTTGCTCAACTTTAGATTGGTTCTCAGAAATCGAACACTTAAACTTTAGGCCTAGAAACAACTACAATTGACAGAAGCTCCTTAAAGTACAAGAGCACTAAAAGGATTTTTTGAAAATTCACCCCTAAGGGAATGCCGTCTTATAAAGGGTAAAAGCTTGTTACGTACTTCTATAAATCTCCACCAAAAATACCTCACAAGCGTTCAAATATTTACACATTTCTAGGCCATTTGTATATCGATTTGGCACACCGAAAAGTTTCAGTTTTGCAATAAATAATTCAGCATAATGTCCGCGAAAGCCTTCTGACACGCTGAATTTATCTCGGCACTGAATTTCGACTGAAAGCAACAAATTTCAGAAAAGTTTTATTGGTTCAATAAAAGCGACCTTTGATCAGTCGTGTTTTGAATTGGTTTTAGGAGTATATAATACAATATAAAGGGCTATTTTATTCAGTCAAGGGACTGTCCATTTATGCGTCTGAAATGGCGAAGGTAGGTATAGAAAGAAAATTGAGTTCAGTAAAGTATTCAATTAATTTTGCGTTACATAGTAGTACATATCAACATAGCTATGTTCGTTACGCATGCGTAACTAACACGGTTATCGTCGGGTGACAGAAAAAACACAGTAACTACAGAATATGCAACATGAAGTTATCGGCATTTAATAATATAATATTTTGATCCCAAAGTTTCATTTATATGAAATGTCCTGAAGTTAAATCATTAAATAAAATATCGTACAGGTTATTGTAACCATATATTATTTATGTAATAATAATGTATTGTTAAAGAATAGTGTATTAAGTGGAAATTTTGCGATTATACAATTTTGTAGTTAGTGAGTTTTTCTTGTCACCCGAAGACATATTGGTCGCGTTTTCGAATGCGTTGGGATCAAAAGAGGATATAAGAATTATGCTTTTAATTGTAATCGTCCCTTGATATGCAAAGCCGTAAGCAAAATCGTCGGGGAGATTTGAGAAAACATGAAATTATGCTTATGAAATGTGCAGGAAAATCACGGTAAGAAATACATATAACAGAAATTACAAAATATATGGTAGGTGGTAGAAGGAGTTTGGTTCGACTAGAGGGGTACTACAGCCATACCTATATACAGTAATACCCCGAACTTACGCGATAGGTAGGACTGACTGATAACCGCGTAAGTTGAATTCGCGTAAGTCGGGGTACTAGAAATACGTAACACAAAATAAAATGTAGCTGTCGTCAAGTCTTACTACACCACCCTCTTATTTAATAGTGTAGGATAGTAAGGTTATATATATAATCCATAATATAGAGATTGTGTGACGCAGCTGGCACTCAATAAAAGACAAATTGAGGAGATTTGAAAACCGCGTAACTCCGAGTTTGCGTAAATCGGGTAGCGTAAGTCGAGGTATTACCGTATATGTATTATTAGCTTCAGGTTGATCTTGCGTTTCGCTCGAAAAGCTCATAGCCGTCTAACTTTCTTATGAGGCGTCCATCTTAGTAGTCGGATAACAACGCATCTGTAAGTGACTTCCAGCAGAGGAGTTCTAGCGTGAATAGTTCTCGGGTTTGGAGGAAAGGTTTGGAAACTCAATGTTACATATAGCGATCTTAGTGCTCGGGAATTACAGCGCGCTTGCAAATGACTATAGATAGAAACTTTTTGTAGGTGGTAGAACCAGTTTGTAGTTCGACCGGGAAAGTACCACCACCATACCTATTTCTAGCGTGAAGCAGTTCTTGCGTTTCGATGGAAGGGTGCGATTGCCGGCACATTTTTATATGAGGCGACCATCTTCGTCCTCGGGAGTAGCAAGACATCTGTAGTTGACTTTAGATAAAACTTCATGTTCTACATAAAGTTGTTTACAGGAGTCCATGGGCGGCAGTGACCACCTTCCATCAGGTGGACTGCATACTAATCTTATAATATTCCAACAATAATCACAAGGTGTGATTTTTCCTGACTTTTACAATATTCAAACAATCGTGAACTGATGGATAGCCTAATGGTTGAAACTTGTTCTCTTAATCGGGAGGGCCGAGGTTCAAACCCAGGCACGCACCATCGATTTATGTGCGTATTAGAAATTAATTATCACTGATCTTTGGTGAAGGAAAACATCGCGAGGAAACCTACACACCCGAGATTTCTTTAAGAAAAAAGTTCTCGGAGTTGTGTGAAGTCCACCAATTCGCACATGTCCAGCGCGGTGGACTATAGCCTAAAACACTCTCATTCTGAGAGAAGACCCGTGCCCAGCAGTGGTACAATAATGGGTTGTACTCAATCTGATTGATAAAAATACTGTAATGAGGCTTAAATTACTTCAAAATATGACGCAAAGGATCTTCATTACATTAACGTTTAAAATAACGTTAAAAGTTATTCAAGTAACAAGAAATAATGACAAAATTTACTTATTTACCATAAATTTTACACGAAAGGTAAGAAACAGAAATTGTGTTTAGGAGAAACCGTAAATTAAACAAACTAACATTGACCTTCACAGCTCCCTTACAAGGGTTCCCTCAGGGGTGTCTTGGCGGAAACAGAAGCCATCTGGCCCAACCCTTCCAGTATGCTCGGATAAACCGGGTTTTACGCGCAACTTGTCGCTAATTACATTAATTAGCGGGAAATGAAAAATGCTAGCCGCCATCTGGTTTTAGTCAGGCATAAATAAATAATAGAATAATAAAGTAAATTGTTTACAATTTCTAGGCAAAGAGATTAAATGTTATACTTACATAGGCATAGGTTGTTTTTATATGAATAAATAGTTATATAATGATACTGACTTAATCATAACATGTCTTGTATTATTTGAGCAAGTAAAAAAAAATGTGTTGTAACACAGTCATATACAGTCAGTTTTATTTGAGGCGACCATCATAGTCCTCGGGAGTAGCAACGCATCTGTGATTGACTTCAGATGGAACCCATGTTCTGTATGATGTTGATTACACAGAACACACGTACCGCGCGTAACACGACGCCGCATATTCGTGCTACTTAATTTTGAAATATTGCTTATTTATAGTATTGTTATATCTTATATTTCTATTTTGTATAGTATCATTGTTTTATTTTGTTTTATGTATTAATTTGTCATATTTTTATTTGTATTTGTGTATTACTTTCTATGGGCCTTTGTAGCCTGAAATAAATAAAATTACAGATGTCCATGGGCGGCAGTGACCACTTACCAACAGGTGGACTGCATGCTCGTTTGCTACTTCAGTCAGATAAAAAAGAAGAAATTAATGAATAACAAAGGTATCCTCGCATAATCTTTTTGATAAAGTATACGAATTTACCCATAGATATTAGAATACAAGTACAAATTTAATGTCCTGTGTAACAAATACCTATGGCAAGTTATTATGACAAAATGTAATATGTGTGTTATAAAAACGACAGATTAAAAAAAATGTGCGGCACTAAGGGCTGCCGCGGTAAAGCTATCGCATAGCATGTTTTATCAACTTATGCAATTTTAATTATTGAAGTGAAACTTCTTTATCGGGGTTGGAAAAAAAAATCGTGTAACATTTTTTTCGTTACGCGCCATCTTTTTCCGTTACGCGCCATCTTTTTTTATTCCGTTACGCGCCATCTTTTTCTTATCCCTACCACGCGTGATATTAGATAGATTATTATAGATTAGATTATTAGATAAAGTTTAATAAAAGCCTTTTATTAACCTTTATCTAATTTAACTTTATTTAACCAATTTCTGTAAAGTTGCATGTATTTTTTGAAAAATAACGTCATAAAGAAGTTTCACTTCTTACGAGTGTATTTTATTTATACAGTATTTTTTTCTATGATATTAATTCAAGTTTTTTTCATTGATATTATATACTTTCTCACAAACAGGTGCTTACATATTCGTCCGATTTCCGAGCAGCTCGTCTCTATCCGTGCGAGCTTCGTATTGTCGTACCATATACATCCACGTTAAGCGAACGCTGGGCCGCGCTACAAGGTAGGCGGAGTGGGGGGTGTTAGGTTTTGTTCGTTACGGAATTTCTTGAATCGGTCGCGGCGATAAAAGCTATGCAATAGATAAAAACGAAATCCATTTCCTTGTCAAAAGAAGTAGTTAAAACAAACATACGAGTATAAGGTAAATGTTCATTGCTGATACCGTCTCACACTTAGCATCGCCTAGACCTTTTTTTTTTTTTGTTTTCGAGGGGGGAAACTTTCAAAAAGTACCCGACGTCGTGGGAGCGATGCGGGTTATGTGGGATTCTTACCGCACTAAAACCCCCCCGGTGGCCGGCCTCGACGCTGCGAAGAGGACTCCGGGAACTCCAGTTGTCCGCCGCCGGTGTCCTCAGTGTGTGCCCCATCGGGCTCTTCTCTGGTGGGCGAAACGGCTCACCGCACTTTCTGGTTTTTACGGCAACATGCAACCACACATGCCGCCGTCCTTCCCGGGGTCACTTGGCCGGACGGTTCGAGCTCCCACTCTTCCCGGCCGCAACCCCGGAAGCCTCTTTTAGTCGCCTCTTACGACAGGCAGAGGGTACCGTAGTCCTATTCTGGTCCCGGAACTACAGGGACAGCATCGCCTAGACCTAGAACTTAGATTAAATAAGTATATAAGATAACCTTTGAGTCTAGACTTTCATTTTTATTCAACTTAATGAGTCAACCTTAAAATACTTTTGTAAACGCAACGCATTGCGACAGGATACAATGGCCGTCGTTCGCACTGCAGATAAAATATTCCGCAATATCCTTTAATGCAGGTTTGTGAGTTTACGTTAGGATATCCTCGTGATACGCTGAATTTCAAAGCGTAGTGGTTTGAAATTTGGTCTTTCGTGCGGTTATATATATTAATATTGAGCTTATTTGTCACTACGCGTACCTTTCGTTTTATTCGTGTTAAAAAACATTACTTAATTTATATTGTAATAAAGTAACGTTATTTTAATTTGAGGTTTTATTTTATTTTTATTTTATTTTATTTTTGTTGTAATTGATAGCGAAGATGGATTTTAATTTCGTATATACTTAATATTATCTTAAGATTTAGACCATAAATATGTATATTTCCATTCCTTAACGTACATTCAGTACTTTTGATTTATACGATTTAAACATTCAAACATACAAACCGACAAAGCTTAATTATTAGTCCTCCAAACACATACAAGTCATGTACAGAGCTAGATCGGAGTTTCTATCTGTAATCAAGCAGAGATACGTTGCAACTGCAAGATTTAGACTGTCGCTAACTTGCTACATACAAAAGTAAGCCAGGAACGAAACCCTTAACAAAAACTCAAGAATTGTTTTACGCTAAAAATAGGTGTGGCGGTTGGTAACTCCCCGTTCAAACGCTCGTTCTACTACTGCCTGTACAATTTTCGCATGCTTTACTCACCCATCTTTAGGAGAAATGGTTGAAGGAATTTTGAAGGTGGTAGAACCAGTGCAGTTCGACCGGGGAAGTACCACCGCCACACCTATTTCTAGCGTGAAGCATTTCTTGCGTTTTGATAAAAGGGTGTGGTTGCCGGCACACTTTTACATGGGGCGACCATCATAGTCCTCGGGAGTAGCAACGCATCTGTGATCTGTGTGTTCTGTATGAAGTTGATTACAGATGTCCATGGGCGGTAGTGACCACTTACCATCAGGTGGACTGCATGCTCGTTTGCTACTTCAGTCAAATAAAAAAAAAAAAGGAAATCTTATCACACACACACACACACACGTTTACAGAAGGTACGCTTACTTAACTACTTTGCAAATCTTTGAGATAAAACGGCCTTCTTAAAGGCGAAGGAATATATCACAACAAAACCTACACTCTGTAAAAAATCCCTGGATGAACTACAGCTTATTAAACCCTTTTTTCCAAGAGGAGACAACCAGCAGTAGGGCAATAATGATGAAGATACTTTATAACAAAGATATCAAAGGATAAACCTAAACTAAATTGAAGCGTTTCCGTTAAATTGGACCAAAGCAAAGAAAGGAAAGTGGAAAGCCGATCAAAAGTTTTGCTCCTATCGGTAGGGTTGTCACGACCACTTGTGGATGATTAATCGGTTTGTGATGACCCTACCCTTTAACGCTATAGACCGTCTGGAAATATTTTTTCTTCCCTGATGTGATACAATTAATACCATGTTATATGACGGTGTTTAATAAAGTCTGTTATTGGTGTAGCATCTGTACATTTAATTTTCAAATATGAACTTTTGAAAATCTTCTTTCAGTCGTGACCTCGACCTATGCAACTGGGTCGAAATATAGGCGGAAAGAAATCCAATTACAGTATTAATATTTTAACAGTTTAATTAATAATAAGTGTAAATACAATAATATATCATAACACTTAAGCACGGCAGCAAAAAGTGAAATAAGGATTGGTGAAGATTATCAAAATAAATCCACACCAATACAGTAATTTGGCTTAAAATTTTTGAAGGCCACGTTTATTCGAAAGCGCACCCCTGTTTATCTCCATCCCGGCGGCTCTCCGTAATCGAAATCCAAGCCATAATGCTTGCTTTACAAAGTTGTCGCATAGTAAGCGAGAAACATTAAGCTCTCGAACGTCGTAGCTATATTGCTACAAAGAAGAAGAAATAAAGTTTATACGTGTTAACTAAACATACACATAATCTATATATTAATACGTGAAGCAAAAACTTATGGAGGAGTATGAAATTACGTACGGTTATAGTTGATGTAGAGAAGGATAGCGCAATGCTATTTTTTTTTAAATAATGCATAACACATACAAAATAATCGAAATATAATATTCAATGTCATAATACGAAAACACATAACGTAAAATGTCAGATGTCTTTGTCAAAATACCCGATATTGCTTTTAAATGTACCTTAGTTAAATGTAACCTCGTTTACCTTTAACGGGTGCGTTCAAAATAACTTGAAAATTATTACAATTTATTTAAATTAGAGAAATATTGGTGCTACTTTGGACAATATGTTTTTTTTTTTATTTAAATAATGGTCGAATTTAGACCATTGCCACGGGTGACTAGTGAGTACTACTCTATGTTGAAATTATGTATTTTGTGTATTTATTTTCAGTAGTGTGGTTTATGTAATAAAGAAGTTTCGCATCAACCCATTATTGGCCCACTGCTGGGCACGGGTCTTCTCCCAGAATGAGAGAGTTTGGCCATAGTCCACCGCGCTGGCCAAGTGCGAATTGGTGGACTTCACACACCTCCGAGAACTTTTTTTTTAAGAACTCTCGGGTGTGTAGGTTTCACCGAAAAGCAGTGATAATTAATTTCTAATACCGCACATAAATCATTGGTGCGTGCCTGGGTTTGAACCTCGGACCTCCCGATCGAGAGGGCAACTTTCAACCATTAGGCTATCACTGCTCTAATCATCTACATAAAGAAGTTTAGGGTAGTATTATTATTTTGATCTATTTTTATTTTATTTTTTATGATAACTATATACTAGCATATTTTCTAAACAATTTCTTATTATTACATAGGTACTTAAGTTTCCTTATCAACTATGTACATATAACTGAAACATATCAACTATGAACAAAATACCATTCACTCGCCAGTTCTAAAGCAAGTCCTTGTAATACTCCTTAAAGTTTACGCTTGTAGATACCCAATTTTCTCAATTTTCTCGGCCGAGAGTTTGTATAAAATTTTCGCAATAAGTACAGTTTAGGGCTAGCTCAATGCAACTGTTTTTAGCTAACAGCTTTTTAATATAATGTACCATTAAAGGTTGTTTGTTTCAATGACGACCCGCGTGGCGCAGCGGTTACCATACCGGTCTGACGGGCAATGGGTCCCGCGTTCGATTCCCGGCCAGATCGATCTGAGTGATGAGTGTCTGGGTGTTTGTGTATTCGTCTTGTGTGTGTCCATGGTACCCACGACACCGGAGAAAATCCTACTGTGGGGCTATGAGTGTAGAAGATGTATGTGTGTGTATTGAATTTTGATTTATAATAAACGTATTGATTCCAAATTTCGCAAATTGATATTTGGTATATTCATTATTTATAAAAAGTGAATCAATTGAACAAGTTATTAAATACTTGCAAAATTATAGACAGTATTAGTACTTCATCAGTATCAAAAAAAAGTTATAGTAAAATAGTGAAATTTCCTATCAAAATCTTTCACCTATGTGATAACAATAAACGCTAAAACCAAAGATAATGTAAACGAGGGGTTTTGAAAATATTTAAAAATCGTCTTAAAATAAGTAAAAATATTTTTAAACAATTATTGATTAACATTTCTTCTTTCCTGAATAAAAAAAATAATAAAAAAATAATTTTCTCCGTTCTCCTGTCATTAATTTTAATAAATAATCAAATATTTGTCATGAAAACACATGTTAGGGAGGTTTTCGTTGCGCTTCTCTTTCATAAGCACACTGTACTTGTGTAGCAACAATTAGTACCATAAGATACGACCCATATAATTACCGTTCAATGTACATATTGAAATATGCACATTGAACGGCATTTATTTTATGGCCGCGGTGTGGCTCGCCTAATTTACAATTTATGCACTGCCCTTTATTGGCGGCCTTCCTTTTAATGCAAGGAAAAACAGATTTTATGCAATTCCACAGATTTCAATCCAATTCGCTGTGGCTACAATATGAATGAAATTATATCTTACTGTTACATTACTTGTCTTCGAACAAGCCGGAAGTGTGGAGTATGGTTCTTTTTGTATTCTATTTTGTCTCGTTATTTAAAGTAACATTGTTTACGAAGGATTGGATTTTATAAACATTGCTTTCTTTTTCTGACTGAAGTAACAAACGAGCATATTCAGTCCACCTGATGGTAAGTGATCACTGCCGCTCATGGACATCTGTAATCTAATTCATACAGAATATGAGATCTATTTAAAGTCAATCACAGATGCGTTGCTAGTCTCAAAGACTATGATGGTCGCCTCATATAAAAGTGTGCCGGCAACCACACCCTTCCATCGAAACTTTTACGTAGAATAGAACCCGTTTTATATTAAAGCAACAACACACTATACTCTATCGTCCATATTATACTCTACGTGATGGTAAGTTGTCACTGCAGCTTATGAACTTGTAAGCAACTTCATATTTGTCAAGGCTTCTTCCTGAAGTTAATCTGAACATTTGAATCAAATCTGTACGTTGCTTCTCCGAATTCTTAAATAAAAATGAGCCGGCCACCACAACCTTCTATTGAAATAGAAGAACTGTTACACAAATGTAATATATAAAGCGTAATGCTCAGAAAAGTCAACTTACTCTTAAGGCAAACGTTTTTCTAGTAACTTCAACAAATCCACGTGTTCTATTATAAACAGGGAAAAAGCAAAGTTAATTAATCCCCGATAAGAATTCCAGTAATAAGACGATAGTCTTAATTTATTTCGAACAGAAATAGAACTGAGCATTGTTCTAGAAATAGCGGAAATAGTCATTCCCCGAAGCAATAATGAAGTTGAAGACAGTACGCAGCGTTAGTTCGAAGTAGGGTTGCCACCTTTTTTAATAATAATAATTTTATTCAAGCAACTAGACTTACATTTACAATGTTTTTAATATAAATTATTTATACAGTGATTAATATATTGTCTGTCAAATCGCTCATTGATCATGGGCAGGACACTGTTAGAGCATTCTTGGAGACGAAATGTTAAAGAGAATATTTTTTTGAGAGAAAAGAATAATAAGAAGAATAATCCATCCAAAAACATTTCAAGAATTTAATATTTTTGAATAAAATCTAATTTATCCATTAATCTTTTTAGGTCCTCTGCTAGACTGCTGGATATGGGATTGAAGGAGCTACAACTTCGTGGTTTAGGTTTTGGGTTAATATTTTCCCATCATCCCAAATATATTCCCAAAATAATGGTTAAATCTTTGTATGCACAGTGATAGCTTATCTCAAACTCAGCCTTTAAATCTAGGATTCAGGGTTCAAACCCACGCACGCACTACTGACGGAACCATAGTAATTAACCTACACCCACAAGTTTTCTAAAAAATCTCAAAGGCGTGGGAAGTGTACCAATTCACAATCAGCCAATTTGGTAGACTATGCCTTGAAGCCATTCATCGCACCCATGATCTCATTCTGAGAAGAAACCCGTGCCCGATAGTGGGAACTACTCTTATACATAACAAAAAGAGGTCATTACATCAAAAAGGTCAATTTTATCAATATTACTAGTGTCTGAATTTGCGATATGGGAAATAAAATATCTTTTCTTTCATGTATAAAGATTTTTCTACTATACATAGTAGGTAGGTACAATAAAATAAAAAATATACTTTATTATGTATTAACAAATAGTGGCAGCCCTAGTTCAAAATTGAGCCAATAATCGATCGATGGTCGTGATTAGTAAAGAATAGTCACGTAATAACTTTACATAGTAATGGGCTAAATCTGATTATAGGACGAATTTCAAATCGGGTGGGTCGTTGGGAATGGAATTTGAATTTCGTGGGACGAATAATACCATAGCCGTCTACTGACAAATGAATGTTATTTGTAATACTCCCGTAATTTTAAAACCGGATGTATGTTTATTTAATAGTAGCTCTTACCCGGGGCTTCGCCCGCACGGTAAAAGGGAATTAACATTAGCATTAGATAGCGTGATCAGAACTTGCAAATGATTTTTACTAATGCCATCTAATAACAACGCCTGGAACTACTAAATATGTATCAACTAATAAAAAAAACGATATTCTCATGAGAATGAGAGAGCGCGGAAAAAAGTAGCCTACGTCACTCTCCGCCCTCCTATTTCCCAGTATATAAACCATATCATATAATAGCTATGTGGCGACGTGAAAGAGGAACAAACAAACACTTTCACATTTATAATATTAGTATAGATTATAGAATTAGCAAAAGAGCATACAGTCCACCTGATTGTAAAAAGTTACTGCGATCAACCCCAGATGAAATAGGAATTTCTATCCGAGATCGACTACAAATGCGGTGCTACTTATGACGACTAAGATGATCGCCTCATATAAAAATGCCTGAGCAAACAATTACCATTCCACCAAAACATTTTTGCACTGCTTTACACTTATAGATACCTTTTATGTGTCGAGGGGGAAACGTTCATAAGGTACCTGACGCCGTGTGAGCAACGCCAGGTTATGTGGGATTTTTACCTCACTAAAACCTCCCGGTAGCCGTCCTCAGCACTGCGAGGAGAACTCCGGGATCTCCAACGGACCACAACCAGAGTCCTCCGAGCACGATGCCCCTTTCGGGCTCTTTCTCAGTGCGCGTTTGAGGTCACCGTATCTCCTGGTGTTTACGACGGCATGCGACTACACATGCCGTCGTCCTACCCGGAGTCGCTTGTCTGGACGGTTCGACCTCCCACTCTAGCCGCCCGTAACCCCGGAAGCCCCTTTCAGCCACCTCTTACGACAGGCAGAGGATACCGTAGCCCTATCCTGGTCCCGGAACTACCGGGACGACTTACAGATATACCTAGGATTTGAAATAAAATCTTATCGAAAAGCTAAATTTTAAATCACGCTATTTTTTAAGCCTCATTCTGATAATAGAGATCATAACAACATACAACACAAAGAACTAAAGTAACATACAATATATCATACTCATTTTATAAAGGCAAAGTTTAATACAAATACAGTCTAGGTAAAAAATAAAAAACCTTTTTGTTTGGTTGACAGAAAACCACATAGAAAATAGTTTACACCCCTTGACGAGCTCACACCCCGGCGTAGCCGTGGAGGGCACTTTGTGTGTTCGAGAGGGCTTGTTCTAATTCCGATATGGACCATGAAAATGATTTTTAATTATCCGATACAGTATAGGGAGCAAATAACGGCACGTTTCTATATTGAAGCAAATGTTGGCATGTTTTATAGGCAAGTAGTAGCTGAACCCTGGGAAATAGAGATTGGGCTGGAAATAAGAGGTATTCCCACAGTAAAAAGTAGCCTATATGTCAATTTAGAGTGTCAGTTAACTCCATACCAAATTTGATAAAAATCGCTCCAGCCGTTTAAGCGTGAAGAAATAACAAACATACACACTCACAAACTTTCGCCTTTATAGTATTAGTATGATTTAAAATTTGATTTCAAATTGCTGCCTTAATAGTACTTGCTTAATCAGTGTAGGAAAATATCGAGAAGTCTGTCGTCTGAAAATTCTTGGAACAAAGTCCTCTAAATTGAAACAAAGAGGTGTGTGATACTCGTACATGGATTTAGATCATTATTCAGCGAATAAAGAGTCATTCTGAGAGGAGGTTCGTGACCAGTGAGACAGATTGACGAGAACTCTGAAAACCCGAATTCAAACACGCTTTCTACACTCATAACCCTACACTATATTCTCCTGTGTCGTGGGTACCATGTACACATACAAGACGAATACACAAACACCCAGACCCAGAACATGAATCTAAACTCATCATTCACATACCTGTCTGGCCGGGAATCGAACCCAGGACCCATTGCGTGTTAAACCGGTATAGCAACCGCTCTGCCAAACGGGTCATAACTGTGTTAACTAAATAAAGAGTAGACGAAAAATTAATTTTAATTATAGATAATAATTTTAAAATGCATTTAATTTAGACATATTATATTTAAATGGCTTTGATTTGAATCACGGACTCCCTTTGCAGACCCTTCGAATAACTTCAATAGAGTAAGAGGCCATTTTCATTTCATTTTAATGTCATTACCATTTCATTAGCTGAGTAGACATCGCTATTATTATTACCTTTACTTACTTTTATTACTTGAGATTATTATGTAGACACTAGCTGACCCAACAAACGTTGTTTTGCTATATAAAAAAATAAGGGTGGACAACCCTTAAGGGGTATGAAAAATAGATGTTGGCCGATTCTCTTAGATACCGGATAAGCTCAAAAAATTTCATCAAAATCGGTCAAGGCGTTTCGGAGGAGTATGGCAACAAAAACTGTGACACGAGAATTTTATATATTACATGAATCAATCACACACATTAAGAACTAAACGGTTCTATCAACAGACATTGAACGTAACAGTCGCGTGACGTAACAGGAAAATTAGTGATACAATTTATAAATAATCGGCTTAAGAAGTTCTTGCAAGATAACCACCTATTAGCTAATAATCAATTCGGATTTAGAAATGACCTCTCTACTGAAGATGCAGTGCTAGCTCTAACCGAGGAAATTGGTAGTCATCTAGATTCAGGCAATAAATGCCTTGGAGTATTTTTAGATATCGTCAAGGCATTTGATACTATTTCTGTTCCTGTTCTTCTTGATAAGCTTCATAATTGTGGTATACGCGGGCTCCCACATTCACTCTTTTCTGATTATTTAACAAACCGACAGCAGCAGCTTAAACTTGGAGAATGTCTTAGTGACAAATCCACTATTTCATATGGAGTTCCACAGGGTAGTGTTCTCGGACCTACCTTATTTCTTATCTATGTGAATGATCTTTGCAGTTACAAACTTAATAATTGCAAAATATTTACTTACGCAGATGATACTGCCCTTATCTTTCATGCTAAGTCTTGGGACACCTTAAAAATCACCACCGAATGTGGTCTTCGACTTATCAACAATTGTTTAAGACAAAATCTACTTACATTAAACTTACGTAAAACTAAATTCATACCATTTTCACTCCGAAGATCTACACAACCGAACCACAACTTTAATCTAAAAGTTCATACATGTACAAATATATTAGCAAATAATTGCTCTTGCACCACCGTTGAAAGAACTAGTGACATAAAATATCTTGGTGTTATTGTCGACCAACACTTAAAGTGGAATCAGCACATTGAGTTCATTACTGACAGGTTAAGAAAATTGATATGGGTGTTTAAGAAACTTAGGGTAGTAGCAGATGAAATTACACTTATAAACACCTATAAAGCGTTAGCGCAGTCTATTCTGAGCTACTGCATCCCTGCCTGGGGTGGGGCAGCCAAAACGCATATGATTTCTCTAGAAAGAGCACAAAGAATATTGCTTAAAGTAATGTTCTACAAACCTATACGCTATCCCACCTTTAATCTGCATAATGCTTATAATGTTCTGACCACCCGGCAACTTTATATTTTAACCAGTGTTCTTAAAACTCACCAGCGCCTACTTTACAACCCAAGTCTAATACAAAAACGTAGAAACGCCACGGTTTGCCAGTTACCACTTATCAAAACTAAATTCATACAAAAACAATTTGCTACACAATCTCTATCAATTTACAATAAACTTAATAGTAGACTAAACATTTACCCCATGACCAAATTTGAAGTGAGGCGGACAGTAACTCAAACATTATTAACTTTAAATTACGAGGAAACAGAACAATTATTATCCTAAATTCATTTATATGACAGTTATATACGCAATCACACACACACACACATACACACAAACACCCGCGCACACGTACGCACACACACACACACACACACACACACGCGCGCACGCACACACGCACACACACACACACATACACTCACACACTCATATGCATGCTATTAACATTACACATTATGTTTCTTTAGTATAAGATTGTTAAATTGTTGTTTATTCTTTACTACAACTTGTCTCGGTGGATGAGCGGGGTACCCAGTAACACAGGTTATCACCTAGTACAGGGGCCCTTGCAACTAGTGTCTAAGAAAATTGTAAAGAAATAAAAACATTTTTGATTTTGATTTTGATTTTTTGAATGTGCACTAACGTATTTACATATTTTTTTGTTTTTTTGAGGAAAAAAGTACTCGTCATTGTAGAAACGATGCCGGGTTATGTGGGAGTCTTTTCCACTAAAAGATGATCGTCCTTGGCGCTGCGAAGAGGACCCCGGGAACTTCAAAGGAAAGGAATCGAAGTCGTAGCGCAATTCCCCGTAGGGCTCCGCTCATGTAAGTGGTGTTTACGACGATATGCGACCACATGTACTACGTTACATGTACCACGCAACCTCCAACGCCCCATTTTAGTTGCCTCACTAGTTACAAGGAATCTTACGTACGTTAATCTTACGTATGGTACGGCTATATCTATGTATTTATTAATAGGTGAAGCAAAAATTTGTGATTAGTTTTTAAGATAATTGCCGCAGACGGAGGAGTGTGAAATTATGCACGGTTATAGTTGATGTAGAGAAGGATTACGGAAAATACGAAAGATGCATGAATCATACATAAAATCAACTAATAACTCATAACACGCACTTCCATTTGACACAAACACATACATAATAAACGAAATGAAACATTATATGTCTCACTATGAAAACACATAACGTCAATAATGTCAGATGTCTTTGTAAAAATACCCGCTATTGCTTTTAAATGCTGCGTACCTAATTAAACCTATTTTTACTTTTACGGTTGTGTTCAAAATAACTTGAAAATTATTGAAATTTATTTGAATTTGATAAATATACACTGTAGACTATAAGAAGTTTAATTTTGAATTAAGATACGGTCGAATTTCGACCGTTGCGATATGCATACGACATATAAAAAAAAAAAAAAACATTTGCCACAACATATTCGACGTCTCTTAATATAAATGGCTTAAAGCATAAGCATATGAAATGCAAGAATTGCTATCTCATGAAGTCGGTCGAACATTAGGAGAGCCATTAAGAAAATTGGAATTCAACGAGTTTTCATCGGTCTTGTATTTCCTCTCCTTACTTGAAGATGTTCGGAGAAATATTCTTATTTTTATAAGCGTCGTATTGAATAGAATAGTAAATGTCATTATTATAATTAGTTCTAGATAATGTACAGTTTCGTTTCAGCTGCAATTTAATTAATTAATATATTTACAGTTCATTAAACTGGTTAGTGGTCACTTCTGTCCATGAACGTGTTACGTATACAACTTTATATAGATAGAACAGGGCTTCTATACGATGTGGGTCAGATGCGTTGCTACTCGCAAAACTAAGACAAGAAGACAGTTTCAACGAATCGCAAGACCTGCTTTACGCTACGAGTAGAAATAGATTTATAGCAGGTGGTAGAACCAGTGTACCAGGTCGAACGACCGAGAAAGTACCACCCCCATACCTATTTCTAACGTGACGGATTATTTGCGTTTCGATGGCAGGGTGAGCTTGCCGGCACACTTTCATATGAGGTGACCATCATTACCCTCGAGAGTGGCAACACATGTGATTGACTTCAGATAAACCATGTTCCATTTGAAGTTACCACTTACCATCAGGTGGACTGTATGTTCATTTGCCACTTAAATCAGTTAAAAAAATAGACGTGGTGATGCTTCCTTCCAGTCGAATATCTTCTACCGCGTCGTGATATCAATTTTATAAAAAGAACTATCATAATGCAAATAAGAGTCTGTTTCAACTTCAACTTAAGAGTTCTTGAATCGCTTAAAAATATCTTTATTCCAGTGCAATAGCGGTCGGGACCGCTACTTTATGGAGATTTGTTGCGTTTCCCGTAGTGTATTACGAGTTACTCACAAAGCGTTCCAAAGGAACTCTCGACGGAGTGAATTTGTTATTATTAACCCCGCAGTAAGTTTCAAGGTACTGCCATTGCGACCCAGTTGCGAATCGCAATTCTAAGAAATTATGACTCGACCTCTCTTAATACTAGATTTAATATAATTAAGTCAGTTCCCACCACAATGACTTATTTAGCAAATCTAGTGTAGATTATTTATAGTGAATGGCAAGAATTGATTTACGCTAGATATTAGTGTGTCTTGGAACCTCCCCGGTCGAACCTTTCTTCTTCTAATTTGTAATGTCAATTTAATAAAAGAACTAGGTACCTTTATGCTAATAAGATTCCGTTTCAACTTAGGAATCTTGAATCGCTCACAAATATCTTTCTTCCAGTGCAATACTCTCCCGACCGCTACTTTACGGAGATTTGTTGCGTTTCCCGTAGTTCATTACGAGTTACTCACAAAGCGTTTCAAAGGAACTCTCGACGGAGTGAATTTGTTATTATTAACCCCGCAGTAAGTTTCAAGGTACTGCCATTGCGACCCAGTTGCGAATCGCAATTCTAAGTATTTATGACTTTTCTCCAGCTCTCTTAATACTGATTTTAATATACGTTCTCGCCACATTGAATTATTCAGCAAATCCCAAATTGCTTTTAAGCAATTTATTGTCGTCTATTCTTTATCAGTAGAGAACTTGATACTCTGTTGCTTTAAAACTCTACCTCTCAGGGTCCGCGGCATTAACCCCAGACACGGGCCACAGATTTTTCTAAAATGAAGTGCGTATTAGTAATTAATTGTCACTGTTTTACGTTGAACAGAAATATCGTTAGGTAAACAGCTTAAAGTTCTTTGAAATACATAATACAGTTCTCTCATGTGTAAATGTCAAATATTAATAAATATATACTTGACCGGCGTGACGCCTAAAACTCTCTCTGCCCAGCAGTGGGTCAGTAACAGGTTGAGGACAAAGACTATCGTACATTTTTATCAGTCAAACTGTGTATGCGTTTCAGTGGAGGGGTATGGTTGTTGCCTTCTCACTTTTAATGTCCATCTTAGTCCTTGGAAGTAGCAGTACATCTGTCATTAACTTCGGATATGTTGCTTAAAGATATTTCATTTTTGTTGCATGCATTTATAATAAGGTCCCCTTTAAATTTTTCAAATTATCTATATTTTGTTATGTGTTTTTTTTTTAAACAAAGTGGTTTTTTAGTGATAAGTCGATGGTGTATCCTAAATAATTAAATAAGATGTCCATGGACGACAATTCCCACGTATCATCAGATGGAGTGCATACTCGTTTACTACTTCTCTATTAGAATATAAAAATAAGTAAAAACTTCTGGACATATTTTTTCTACGGTGAAGAAAAATCTATGTAAGAAAGCGATATTCTTATCTCTTATTTCACAAGTAGCCTTCTTATGAGAAATATAGAGTCGCCTACATTGCCAAGACCATTCCCACACGTCCCTTGGGATATTCAAAGAGTTTGTGATAAAATATACCAGATAAAATGGCGTGTGACTTATATATCTACTGACTACTGCTATATAGGTACCTACTGCTTGCGACGATCATAATACTATTCAGAGCCGTAACTGTTATACTATATTTCTATTTTGACGACCCGCGTGGCGGAGCGTTTACCATAACGGTCCGACGCGCAATGGGTCCCGGGTTCGATTCCCGGCCAAACAGGTATCTGAATGATGAGTTTAGATTCATGTTCTGGGTCTGGGTGTTGGTGTATTCGTCTTGTGTGTGTCCATGGTACCCACGACATAGGAGAAAATCCTACGTGGAGCTATGAGTGTAGAAAGCGTGTTTTTTTTATTTATTTATCGTGCCTACATTTTATACCGCTTTCTTCAACTATTTCTATATTTTTTTAGGATTTCGACGATTGGCAACTTGGCTAAGCCAGCTTAATATGATTGCTTGCAAGTTAAGCCATTGGGAGCACGAAGGTGACTCATAAGAAGTCACCCTATCTCATTCGTCATGGTGAGTTGTAATTACTGTCTGCAGTTCTTGGATAATAACGAAACCTTGTCGGAGACCTTATGAGATCTTTGGAAACAAGGATCATTGGTTAGTGTCAAACTGTGTTTTACACAGTAACACTTGGTACATTTTTCACCAATTCACTCTAACCCATTTCTGACAAAATGTGAGTTTAGCGTAAATTATAAGTACATGTAACCGGTAAATCAGAGTTTTGCTTTTACCCATGTATGTTTAATGATATGCAAAATTTCATAAACTATGTAGTCTGGATAATTTGAGTAGTATCATTGTATTTTGTTTTGGCAAAGTTGGATGTAGGTTTGCCAAAGAGGGATCTCACGCCAGACTAGATGATCATGCCTGGGGAGTGGCCGTGCGCCGACAGTGTCTGTTCGGAACTTGTATTTAAGCAGGGGCTTGAAAATACTTCGATAGCGTGTGCAGGATAGGGGAAAACAGGGCAATGGGAGTCAGCGGGCAATGGGAGTCACCCACATATCCACGAAACTATCCACGTAAGCATCGTGTTAAGCATTTTCATGCATTCGTCGTGTTCTGTCCTGGTAGTGTGTTATATGGTTCGTGAAAATAAATGCTCGCGCTTTAAAGAGACAGCAGATTTTTGGTTTTGCGTGGTCCTGATGTAATTTTTCCTTACGGTAAAATAAGATGTAAGTGCCTAATTTCTTACAGTATACAAAAAAGAACTTTTCACGTATTTAGCTACACTATTGAAAGAAACATGTGCAGTTTAGATTGTGTCAGTATATTATATACATATTTTTTTTATTTTTTTTTTGCCATAGCATAATTGAGGGCAATGAGAGTCAGGTAACCCCAAAGGAAATGGCCACAGATATCAAGGAATACCATTATAACACAGAGTTTAAAGAAAAATCAATCTGCCTCACATCCATACTAGCCAAGGAAAACTTGATGGAAAGAGAATAAAAAATAAAAATAAAAGTAAGCAAATATAAGAAAAGGGAAAAAATGGGAAGAAAAGGACCAGAGAAGGGAGAAAAAAGTACAAACGAAGGGTCCTGAAAGAATGAAGCGACGAGTACTTTGAGTACCCGTTATGGGCACTGACGATATATGCCAGGATACTGAGGAAGACGACGTAGAAGATGAGAAAATTTGGTATTCCCGATTGGCTAATTATTGAATGGTTTTGAAAGAAACAATGAGATGCTGTACAGATGTAGGTACCTATTTCATGTTATGGGTTATGGGCTAATGCATACTGCATTGGGGGGATACAGCCGAAGGTTATACATGAGACATATGATAAATTATCTTTGACTCCGATTGCCCACAGAGCCGACCACCATTGCCCGCATATCGGTGCAATGGGAGTCAAACCTGTTTTTTTTTAAACTGTTATAACTTTCAGAGTTGTTTACCAAATTGATTGAAATTGATGTCGATTGATAGCTAATTAAGTAAATTTTGTGTCAAGGCGGCTGCAATCAATATTTTGTTTCAATTTTAGCTTTTATTTGATTTCTCCCTTAAGTGACTCCCATTACCCCCTTTTCCCCTACTAGTAGCGCCATCTCTTGATGAGTTGCGGGAGGTTGTCACAGTAGCAATTCGCGGTCCTTTGATGCAACAGCAACCCGATATAGTTAATAATTTACCCCAAAGACAGAAAAAAGTGTAAATACGACAAAAGGTTGTGTGTGATTAAATACACCCAAAGACCTTAAGAACATTAATACGACGAAAAAATCTTGTGATTCAATACATTAAAACTATACGTGACATTAGGCGTGATTAACAGTTAGATTGGTGACCGCTTAAGCTTTTAGTGCTTCAAAAGTCATGTTTATATTGGTGTTATCGTGTTAGTTATTATCGGATAGTTATCATCTTGTCAATGGCTTTATTGGTGGTTACATACGATACGATACAATACATGCCAACTTCATCGGCTTAAGTTCAGCCGTGTGATATCGATCTCAAATAACACTAGTTTGTCTGATTTTCTTCTTCTTCCTCGATATTACGAAATAACATAAGTAACTTTTCAAAACAATTAAGTAACACCAAACTTAAGCTCTTATACAAGGTGCAAAATAAAATCGTTAGCGTGATTCAGAAAGGGGTATAACGCCCTCTAGTTGTAGCGCTGACAACTACTTTAGTAAAGAATATTCGCTTCGTCGAATTCAAATCAAAACATTCAATTCTCCACAATTTTTAACAGGTTTGACTTCTAATATTAATACTTTATAAAATTTTAGGCTGGTATTATTGTGGAATTGGTACATTTAAATATGTAACACGTACCTACTCAAGAGTTTAAACGAAAGTGTTTAACCGTGATCACGATTCATGTTTGTCTATCCGATAACTGAGTCGAAATATCGTCATAAAGAACTTCAAACACCTGCATATAGTGAGTAGAGAGTAGTTTTAATATATAACGAGATATATTAAAACTAGCTCTTACCCGTGGCTTCGCTCGCATGGTCAAACGAAATTAACAATCGAATGAAAGTTTATCAGACCTCAAGGATCCGCATCTGAATGGTTGCCAAATTAGACCAGGTTGGCGACTGGCTTCCCTCAAAGAAGCTGACTCCCCAATGAGAATGAGATGAGATGGTTACCATATATGACATATTTCTGGTTGTAGTAAATAAAGCGTATGTCTATTATTTTTTATTCCTTTACAATTTTAATTTAAAACCAAAACAACGATATCCGGCACGAATTCAAAATTCAGTTGAATTTATTAGTTGCCTTTGTCTTAAATAAATTACATGTAGCATTTGATAGTGTAATTCAGAACTTGCAAATAAATTTTACTAACGCCATCTATTAACAACGTCTGGAATTACTAAATATCTAGTAACTAACAAAACATCGATATTCTCAAGCGCGGTAAAAAGTAGCCCACTTCACTCTTAGTCCACCTATTTCCCAACATATATACCATATCATATAATAGCTATGTGCGACGTGAAAGAGGAACAAACAAACACACTTCCACATTTATATAGAGTACGTACATACTCATATAGTATAGCACATATAGTATAGAGTATATGGGTGAATTACTATTTAGTCTTATATTTTCAAGTCATATTTTAAGTAGAATTAGTCTCTGTCAAGACTTCTTCCGTTTAGTAGCTTTACACGTGCCGACACATTCTCTCTGGGGAGGGGGATGGAAGGGTAGTATTGCGAAAACTTTAACATCTTCCACATAAGATGTGGGTACAAATTATTTGGAAACAAGTAGAATACTTTATTTATTTAACAAAATCCACAGCTACTAAAATGATATATACAATGTTTTCTAAAAAATTAGTTAATAAATAAATAGATAAATAGAATTAATTAGCCAATTACGGATTTACATTTTACAGACATATATTATTGATGTTTATTTTATTTTTTCAAAATGCATTGGTACACACGACCTACTATTAAGTAATCAATTTAAAGTCGCTGGAAAAGCGAAGAAATATTCGAGGTATTTATTAGGTAACTTATTGTACATACTTGTAATTTCATAGAAGGACAATAAGAATTATTGAGAGTGTTGTCAGTGTCCTTTTCAAAAACCATTACAAGTTCACTAATAAAAAAGAAAACACCATGATTCCGGGTGTAAACAGGTTTTATAATACATGTAACTATGTTTTTTGAGGTGGTCCAACTTGCCTTTTATAGGCAAGAACCGTGATTGAGAACATATATTTCCTTAATATGAGCGTATAACGTTTCTACACTACAATCATTTTATTTATTTATGCACACACAAAAACAAATTCATCGATGTTTACTTTCTCACCGATGCCTTTTCCTTTTAAACTACCTTGCAACGTACTTCGCATTAACATGTGAAAACGCATACAATTATTGTTTCGAAGACACATAATAAACTTGCACTAAAGTCACTGGAGTAGAATAGCGTTTCCGACGACGTAATACAGTACAGTGTACAAACAACGTTTGTATACCATACTGTATTAGGTCATCTTATTCTTCGGGTCTCTCATATGCTACGGCTAAGTCAACATAAGGACGGTGGGCAAGGATTTTCGGCCCTCGAGGGGTACCCTCTTTACCCGGGAAATTTTCAAGGAAGTCGAATACCTCCCGGATCCTCAACATTAATACATAATAATAGAATGTTAATAATATATTGTAATATAATGTTAAATGTATAAAAGATATTTACTATTCCCACTGTTTAGTGCAGGGATTCGGTCCTGAAGACAGCTATATAATGTCCATCCATCCATCCATCAGCCCTTTGAGGTTCACAGCTGGACATAGGCCTCCCCTAAATGACGCCACTCTAACCGGTCCTGTGCCTTCTGAATCCAACGGTTTCCCGCTGTCTTCTTCAGGTCATCGGTCCACCTGGTGAGGTGGCGACCTGTGCTCCTTTTGCTTAAACGTGGTCGCCACTCGAGAACCTTCCTTCCCCATCGGTTATCGGTCCTACGAGCGATGTGACCAGCCCATTGCCACTTCAGCTTGCTAATTTTGAGAGCTATGTCGGTAAGCTTTGTTCGTCTACGGATTTCATCGTTGCGAATATATTACGTAGCAAAATATATAATGTTTTACGTAGCAAGAAATTATTATGAAAAAAAATCTTAATATATTTTTTTTATTTAATGGTTTTATGATTTTGCGTAAATATAGTATTATTTTTGTAATGTTCTATTGACTAGCTTTCATTTGATACCCACATTGTTATGATATAAAAAAAAAATTTTTGACAAAAAAATATCCACCGACTTCCATGCCACAAAAAAGTTAAAAATAATTTAAATATATTTTAGTTTAAAACATACTCAGTACTTAGGACATAGTCCTGAAGTCGGTGCTCGACATATTTCGCTGGACGACGGTAACTATGTCCTATATGAGCACCGACTTCAGAACTATGTCCTAAGTACTGAGTATGTTTTAAACTAAAATATATTTAAATTATTTTTAACTTTTTTGTGGCATGGAAGTCGGTGGATATTTTTTTGTCAAAAATTTTTTATTTCATGCTTTTTAGTGACGATATTCATCTATTTGTATTAAAATAAAATCGCTAAGTTTGCTTTGTGCACCAAATGGCTTACTCTTGTGGTTTTGGCTTGAAGTACCCCTGCATCATCAGGGTTGAGGAGTTGAAGGTCAAATTTTTGTCCCATGAATTTGCTTATCAATTCCATTATATATTCGTAAACATCAAATGACCAACTTTTATAGTTCAGGCTAGCAGTACCCCTGCATCATCAGGATTGAAGAGTTGAAGGTCAAATTTTTCATAGTAAATACCTACTTAGTAATTTTATTCTATATTTTACTCAATTGGACTTCTGCAGCTGAGGTTCGGCAGACTATCACTAATTTTATTATTTTGCTCCAAAAAGTTTAAGAACCTATGATTAGAACCTTATCAAACTCTTATCAGACTACCCCTGAAGTACATCCTTTCTAATAAAAAAAGAATCATCAAAATCGGTTGGCGGGATATTGAGTTATTCATACATTTATCGGGCACATTGAAAATGCAAATTTAAGACTTATGCGTTTTTCTTATAGATGCCCTTGTCAAAAAAATACTAAAAAAAAATGGGACCCTATGACACGCACTACCTTTCAAATAAAAAAAAAATCATCTAAATCGGTTCACCCAGTCCGGAGAAATGAGGTAACAAATATAAAAAAAAAAAAAAAAAAAAAAAAAAAATACAGACGAATTGATAACCTCCTCCTTTTTGGAAGTCGGTTAAAAAGACGTTTCTTCTTCCCCCTTTCTATTTAGAGGCGCCATTTTTTAAATTATAAACGTACCTATGTCACTCTGCACACTTAGACGATTCTAATAACATGTTTGTCATATAATTATCACAATCCGTCAAGCCTTTTGGGATGTAGTGAGTGCCAAAGACACACATACATAAAAACATAGGTACATACGTACATACACGCATACGCTGGAAAAATATTACCCACCTTGTGATGCAGTCGGGTAAAACCAATCGCATATCTCATTTCCTCTGACAAATTGGATAATTAAATTCTGTTTGTTTCCAATAACGCGTTTTATTTGCGCTTCACGCGTTAAGTTGCGTTAACACTATTACTGGAACGAGCCTCGTTACTCCCTCTTTCAGGCTGAAGCCTTCATTCCACGTGATTGAAATGACTATTGTTTCATAACATAAGTACAAAAGGGGTTCTAAAGATTAGTTAGTAACGAAATTCTTTGTAACTAACATGTAAATTACGTCAATTTTTTTAATAAGTTTAAAGTTGCGAACGAGCATTCATTACACTTGGTGATAAGTAGACCCTGTCGTTCATGGACGTCTGTAAGTAACTTCATACCGAACAAGGATTATATCACATGTTAGATTATCACAGATCTCTCTCAAAGACTGTGCGCTTTCACATTAGGTCGCAAGTAGCGTGGCCGCAGCGCGTTAGCCGCGCGACTGCAACGCTTGCTTTCGCATTATTGAAATAATTATTCAGCATTTATTATTTTTCATTATTATTTCCATTATAATAGTACAGCGCGCCAACCTAATCGAAAAAAATCCCGCGGCTATAGTCGTAAAAAGAAAGCATTCTCTGTAGTCGCACGGATGACACGCTGCGGCCGCGCTACTTGCGAACTAATGTGAAAGCGCTCTTCCAGCAACTTCCACCGAAGACCAAGAACCGCTTCACGCTGGAAACAGGCGAGGTGGTGATCAAATGATGACGATGTCAGAAATTGGACGAATTTTTATATGTCACAAACATCAAATACACACAATAGAAATAAAAGTTCAGCATGTGTACACCTTGCGTATATTAGCGAAAGTTAGTTTGGAACAGAATAATAGATTTGTTTCTTAGAACACTTACATGTCTGTTTGTTGTGTGTTTGAAATCGAGACACACATTAACCACTTAATTTAATAAAAAAATGAAAGTAATGTTCACCCATACAAGTTCGTATGTTGAGCTAACATTCAAATAAATTCAGTTAAATGTTATAAAAACGGGTAAAACCGGCACAATTACCTTTTAACAATTGTGCTGCTTGAGCACCCACCACCTGATGAAAAATCTATTCTAGACGCCAACGCCCGTGGATGGTAGCAAAACCATTTTTTTTCTTTTATCTGACTGAAGTAGCAAACAAGCATGCAGTCCACCTGATGGTAAGTGGTCACTGTCGACCATGAATGTGTAATCAACTTCATACAGAACATGGGTTCCATCTGAAGTCAATCACAGATGCGTAGCTATTCCCAAAGACTAAGATGGTCGCGTCATTTTAAAGTTGCCGGCAACCACCTTCTATCGAAACGCAAAAAATGCTTCACGTTATAAATAGGTGTGGCTGTAGTACTTCCCCGGTCGAACTACACTGGTTCTACCACCTTGAAAATATGTTTGAAAAATGTATGGAGGCAGTAGAACACTGTCACAAACGCTTTGCGTTAGAGACGTGCAATATAAATTAATGTTTATTTTAATGGAGTCGCAAAAAGGATATGTAATATAAATGTAAAATTATATCCGAAATATACTTTTCCGTTTTCGAATTGGTCATTATTAAATTCTGTTGTTTATTTCCGATAACGCGATTAATTTGTAGCGCTGCCCGTATTGCTATAAGCAAGTTATTCGATCGTGCTTCGTTACGCTGCCTCTCGATTTTGCTTCGGTACATTATTATCTCTAGATTGTGCTACATTACTCTGTGTCTCACTTCAGGTTATCTGTAGCGAGGGTTTTCGAAAATTGATTGTCGTTTTTGAAAGTTTTTTTTTGCGCAGTGATAGACTAATGGTTGCTACTCGGCCTTTCAATACGGGTTTTAAAACCTGGGCACGCACTAATAACTTTTCCTAGAGATTTACGTATTAAAAATTTTTGACAACTCGCGTGGCGGTGCGGTTAACATACTGGTCTGACACGCAGTGGGTCCCGGGTTCGATTCCCGGCCAGACAGGTATCTGAATGATGAGTTTAGATCAATAGATTTATAGATTGTTTTCAAATCAGTCTCAAAATGTTAACTTGGCCAACAATGTAGACTGTAGCCTAAAACCCCATCACCCAGAAAGATGACGATGTCTGTTGTTCTTATATCCGTAAAACCCCAGACCTAGGGTAGATTTAAATTGCGATTGGCTGTAAATTGCAAGATCTTGTGGTGACGAATGGGTTGAACTGGTCTGCAATGAGGTGTTACTATTTTTTAATAATATTAATGAGCCGACAACCACACCCTTCTAGCGGAACACGAAAAACTGCAACACGCTAGAAAGAGTCGTGGCGCTGCTACCTCCTCGATCAAACTACACTACTTCTACTACCTATATCATATGCAAGAATTTACCAATATATTTTAACAGTAGAAGCACAAGGTGGAACGTAAAATGATTCAACTGTGGTGGCACCAGCGCCACACCTTTTCCTAGTGAGATGCAATTCTTGCGCTTCGGTGGAAGGGTGGTCACTTTTGAAGCGACAACGTCTTATAATTCGATGGAGCCGGCTGCACGCACCAAGAATATGACTCATGCAGCGTTACCTCACTCTGAGGCGTTCCATTTAAGGCTTGAAGTGCAAGCGAGTGCGGAACAAGCCACAAAGAGGCACAATCGGCATCCGCGTTCTTCAGCGTTCGAGATCTGTCTCTCTCCTACTTGAGTGAGTGATGCCTTCGCCTGGACAATGTACAAATAAAAGTAACTTGATCAATTCCATTGTGATTTCCATTTACCTCCTTCTCTATATCCATACAAAATATCTATCAAACAACTAAATTTAAAATTTTCTTTTGAAAAACACAACCATTCCATCAGTATTTTCTTATGACGTTGTCACGTTCAACTATCGTCAGTAAACTGACTTTAAAGACAACCGATTTTTTTACGAGGCGCCCATCTTGGTCCTCAGGATTTGCATCTTTTGATAGAACCTTTGTTTCATTTGAAGTTGAATATCCATGGGCGGGAATAGCCACTTATCATCAGGTGGATTGCTCGTTTGCTACTTCAATCTTAAAATGAAACAAAAAGGAACATACAATATAGGGGTGGAAACAGGGCTACCCTGTGTATCCAGGCAATATCTATTGTGAAAACGGATCGTCTAATTAGCCGGGATTACGCTCACGATGCGATTAATAATCCCTTCTGATACCTATAGCTTTTGTTAAAGGACTGCATGTGCTATTTTAAGGTTTGAACAACATGTATTATGTAGTTATAAATCGTGGTTTCACATTTATAATAGATAGAGTACATGGAACTTAATAAAATCACTACATAGTACAAAACAAAGTCGCTTCGCGCTGTCTGTCCCTATTTATGTTTGGCTCTTTAAAACTACGCTTCGGATTTTTATGCAGTTTTTTTAATAGATAGAGTGATTCAAGATGAAGGTTTTAATGCATAATACAGCGGAGGAACATTGATACTTTTTGGTTTTTGACTTTGTTTAGGCAGAACGAATTTCGCCGGATCAGCTAGTAAAGAATATTTTTTACCTCTTGATATGATAAGATTTTATCTTAGAACTGTTTGCTCACTTTCAAAAGAGGCGACTATCTTAGCCCATGAGAGTAACAACGCATCAATGATTGACTTCAGATAGAGCTCCTGGTCAGTGTAAAGTTGCTTATAGACGTCCATGGGTGGCATTGACCATTTACCATCAGGAAGACTCAATTCTCGTTTCCTACTACTTAGAGCACTTTCACATTGGGTCGAAAGTAGTGTGGCCGCAGCGCGACAGCCCCGCGACTGCAACGATTGCTTTCTTATTATTAAAATAATTATTCAGTATTTATTATTTTTTATTGTTATTTCCATTATTAAAGTGCAGCGCGCCACCCTAATCAAAAATTTTCCCGCGGATATAGTCGTAAAAAGAGAGCATTCTCTCTAGTCGCGCGGCTGTCGCCCTGCAGCCGCGCTACTTGCGACCTAATATGAAAGCGCTCATCTGTTCGCTAGCTTCAACGGCAATATAGTATCTCTAGCAACTATCTCTCAAGCGATAATAGTCTATGGATGTTCAGCCCTAGAGTGCTAAACAGGCCATAGCTTTTTGTATTAGTCGTACGTTAATTCATATAAAAATCAGTATTTCCATATATATATACATACTAAGTTTTCCCCAGTTGCAAGGACCCATGTCTAGCACGAGTTGAAGCCAGCCCGCTCTAGATCTAGTCCGAGAGTAGTATACCGAGATCTAAATCAATTCACAAGAATGTCCGCATAATCTCATAGGAGGCTTTCTCCATTTGCAAGGAAAGATCCTTGCGTTGCCTAGCGGTAGGACATACAAAGAGTTGTAGCCAGAAAGCCCTCCAATCTAAATCAAATCTGTAAGAATGGCGGATCCCAGGCAAAGTCCCTGGATATAGCGTCGGATCAGATTGGACAGAATATAAATCGTTGCAACTAACATATTAAATTTTGAAAATTTAGAACCGCTGTAAACTTCACGGTCGTTTGCATCTCAATGGCTGAATTATACTGGAACTTTATTCAGTCCCTGGTTTTTATAGTGAAATTATCCAATGTTCACTCTTCACTTTAAATACTTTTAGGTAGATAATTGTAGTAACTGAAATTTAATTAATGGTAACCTTTAAACGCATATTAAATAGCAAGTGAGCATGCAGTACTTATCAGTGGTTATTAACGCCCTTGTGCCATATGAAATTGTGGACACCTGTACACAACTTCATATGGCAAAAGGGTGTTATCTGAAAGCATTCTCAAGGTAGTAGAACCAGTGTTGTTCGACCGAGGAAATACCACCGCCACACCTATTTCTAGGGTGAAGCATTTCTAGCGTTTCGATAGAAGGGTGTGGTTGCCGGCACACTTTCACATGTGGCGACTATCATAGTCCTCGGGAGTAGCAACCCATGTTCTTTATGAAGTTGATTACAGATGGCCATGGGCGGCAGTGACCTCTTACTATCAGGTGGACTGCATGCTCGTTTGCAACTTCAGTCAGATAAAAAAATACAGATGCGTTGCTGTTTGCTTATACCAAAATGGTAAGCTTAATATGAAAGAATATAGAGAACCAAACAGTTCACCGAAACACAAAAACAGCTTTATACCACAAATATGTGTGGCCGTGTGAGGTCAAACCAAACTAGTCCCAGTACCTCGTAAAAATCTAAATTGTATTGTAAAAAATGTGTAAAACAACAAATATATTAGGTAAACAAAAAGACAAACCCGTTTCTTGTCGAATCTTTTCAGTTGAGTTTTCGTCGTGTTTCAAACCGGTAATAGTGCAAAAAAATGTTGTAACTGACAAAATTTTAAGTGTCTATACAAAAAAGACATTTAATTTTACATGAAGCCTTGTTGGTTGATTGCTAGTTGCAATCAACCAACAACGCTTCATGTTAAATTAAACTTACTATTTAACTTCATCATAAACCCATTATAGGCCCACTGCTGTACACGGGTCTTCTCTCAGAATGAGAGAGTTTAGGCCATAGTCCACCGCGCTGGCCAAGTGCGAATTGGTGGACTTCACACACCTCCGAGAACTTTTTTTTTTAAAGAGCTCTCGGGTGTGTAGGTTTCCTCACGATGTTTTCCTTCACCAAAAAGCAGTGATAATTAATTTCTAATACGCACATGAATCAGTGGTGCGTGCCTGGGTTTGAACCTCGGACCTCCCGATCGAGAGGGCAAGATTCAACCATTAGGCTATCACTGCTCTATTAACTATTTAACTTACTAGTACTTAAATTTCACAAAATAATATGATATTACTAAATAGTAAAACAAAGTCGCTCAACACTGTCTGTCCCTATGTATGCTTAGATCTTTAAAATTACGCTACGGATTTTGATGCAGTTTTTATTTTAATAGATAGACTGATTCAAGAAGAAGTGTGTATGTCAAATACATGCATAATATAGCAGAGAAACGCTGATAATTTTAGATTTTTGACTTTTAGGTGGAACGAAATTCGCCGAGCCAACTAGTTAACAATTAAATCAATTTATACTGATCGTGTTTTTCCATAAAGTCCGTGTTTACATGATCTTTGTCTTAAGACGACAACGCAATTGTAAAATAAAATGTTTGATTAAAGCCTTGTTATCTGCCCAGAGCCGGAATCTGTAGAATCTCGGAAATAATCAAAGGAAAATAAAATGTATTTTCCTTCTCGACATGGGAAAACTCCAAGTGATTTCAAGGAATTGGTTTCTCTTCTGCGTTCGCGTTGCAATATTTTCCTCAAGTAGTACCCCGGGATAAAATACAAATATGAAAAGACTGTACCTGTTGTCTTTACTTGGAATAAGAAACTAATAATTTATATGGAATGGTTAAAATAACATGCCATATTTCATTCTTTAAATTTTATTAACGAATTAAAGCATTCTACACGCATAGGCCCACACTAAGATTTTCTACGGTGTCGTGGGTACCATGGACACACACTTTGGGCATTTGCCCAGTATGCCCAGTGGGAAAGAGGGAACTGCTTAAGATAGTTATATTGACGACCCGTGTGGCGGAGTGGTTACCCTACCGGTCTGACGCGCAGTGGATTCTGGGTTCGATTCCCGTCCAGACAGGTATCTGAATGATGACTTTAGATTCATGTTTCGGGGTCTGCGTGTTTGTGTATTCGTCCAAGGCCCCGCGATCGGTGGAGGACCCCTAGTTCCTACTCAATTAACAATAGTCAAGTGTAATGACTAAAAAAGGTCGTCAAAGGTATACAGATTCCACTGTGGTGACCAAAAAAAAGAAAGTGTTCCTGGACCACAGAAGAAACCAGTCGGCGAATTAATTCACCTAAATAACAAACGGTAACGCTTTATTATGGCCATAACCCTTACGTGTCCAGAGCCACTTATATGTAATAGACGGGCCTGATCTTAAGTCAAAATCACAGTTTATAATAGTTTGTCAAAGGAGAATCTTTCGCCAGGCTATATAAACTTGATTGGCTATACTACAGTGTTAGATCGGGCTCGTGTATATCTACATATACACAAACACATCACATTCGCGAATATTCGCATGTTTTTAGACATTTGCATCCCCAAGAATTGGTGTAAATGTTTTGCGAATATAGAATTGCATTGCTTCGCAAAAAAAGGTCGCGAAATCTATCCAAATTGAATTCGAACTACAGTTTGTCGACCTAAAAAACGTCGCCAAATTTACATCCTCTGGCACCTTGTACCAAGAACTGAAAAAAAAACAATATTCGCATTCGCATTCGCGAATTTTAATAAGAAATATCCTACGCGAATGACAAATAATGATATTCGTCACTAGTAGATACACAGAAAAAGCAAATGAGCATTCAGTCTACCTGGTCATAAGTGGTCACTGCCGCCCATGGACGTCTGTAAGCAATTTGATGTGGAGCAGCGGTTCTATGTAAGCTCAATCACAGATACGTCACTACTCCCAAAGACTAAGTTAATCGTGTGGAAGTGAACGGCAATCACACCCTTCAACTGAAACGCTAGAACTACATGACACTATAAATAGGTGTGCGGTGGTACCTCCCCGGTATCTACCCATATTCGTTCTACCACCTTTAAATTTACATTTTAAAAAATGTAAATTTAATATGAAAAATGAAAAATGAAAAATGTAAATTTAATATGAAAAATTTACATTTTTTAAAACATTTTTTAAAAAATGTAAATTTAATGTAATATAATTTAATTTAATTTTTTTTTAACTTTTTAAAAAATATAACCAATTAAGAAAGGTCTTTCACGTTAAAACAAAAAAATGTTACCCACCGTTCAATGCCCAAATATTCAGTAGGTACGATTAAAAATTAAAAACTGCGCATACTACAGCGCGTTGAAATACGCCAAGAGAGCTGAAAAGAACCTTCTATTTGAACGAAAATTCGATCCGATTTGAAAAAGTTTCCCCTCGTATTGGCCGTAAAACAAATTTACATCCCCCAAACTTTTACATATTGCAGTAGAAATTATGCGAAAACACCTGGAGTTTTTAACTTCCCCCAAAATATTAAACAAAAATTAAGTACTGCAGGATTCGACTGCGCTAACTTCCCCCAAAATATCAAACAAAAATTAAGTACTGCAGGATTCGACTGCGCTTAATACCTTATCATTGCTAATTTTACTCTCCCATTGCTTGGCACGGGTCTTCTCTCAGAGTAAAAAAGTTTTAAGCCATGGTTTACTATCGTGACCAAGTACGATATAATAGACCTAACACATACTGAGAACATTTTTTTAACAAATTTTCAAGTATGTAGGTTTCTTCAAGATGTTTTCCTTTGAAGTACATCATTGATAATATTTTTTAATACGTAGGTATATCGTTTTAGAAAAATATGTCGCTAGGATTCGCACATCGGTCGTATGATCCATTTTAATATGATTTAACATAACAGCTGTACTTTATCAATCTATTTGGCTGCAGTTACACGTATATCGTTTTAGAAAAATATGTCGCTAGGATTCGCACATCGGACTTTCGTATGATGCATTTTAATATGATTTACCATAACAGCTATACTTTATCAATCTATTTGGCTGCAGTTACACGTATATCGTTTTAGAAAAATATGTCGCTAGGATTCGCACATCGGACTTTCGTATGATGCATTTTAATATGATTTACCATAACAGCTATACTTTATCAATCTATTTGGCTGCAGTTACACGTATATCGTTTTAGAAAAATATGTCGCTAGGATTCGCACATCGGACTTTCGTATGATGCATTTTAATATGATTTACCATAACAGCTATACTTTATCAATCTATTTGGCTGCAGTTACACTATTGTCCCTTCGTTTAAAAGGGCCTAGTAAGCCATTTAAAGGTGAAACCCACAATAGCGGCATTGCAACTTAGTCCCCAGGGTAGCAACGCGACCGTGGCCAACATTTTCACTAACATTATGGGCGGCGGTGGCCGCTTATCAGGTGAACTCCATGCAAGTTAAAAGGCTGTCCAACTGAGTCCTCTTGGGCACATCAGTGGGAATAACATAAGAATATTACGTGTAAGTATCCCTAACAAACTCTTCACATCAAGATCCTTAAAAAACAAAGTGAAATGAATAAAAACACTATTAAAAACAATAATCGTCTGGCATTTTAAAAGGATATAAATCAAGACCAGTCGCGACACTGACTGTTAGACTAAGTCTTAACGTTTCAAAGTACCTTTCATAGAATACATCCTTAAAACAAGTTATTATAAAATACAAACATCTTATAAGTATGAAGATCAAGTTCTTTACCAGGTACAGCGGAGTATTGTTTCTAAAATAACCGTTATGCCATAGGCTTGCAGTTGATTTCGGATTGGCAACGACATTCATATCAATTTAATAGTTCAGCACATCTGACCCATGTAGCGTTTACATGTGAAATAAGTTGAACTTACTACTACGCGGGGAGTCGCTCTACCTACGTTTGAGTGGCATTAATACATTCGTGGAATGAGAATGAATATAAATGTAGCATGATAGTTGACACACATTTAACGTAGATAGTCTTTCAACCATCTAAGACATTCCTATATTATTTTCGAAAGTAGAATAGATGTATCAAATGGTGCTCCTGCACAGATCTCGTTTATCAATGTTAAAAAAATGTCATTTTTTTCACTTTATTATATGAAATTCAATTACCGCTTCTAAATAGGATAGGGGATATTTTATAATGTGGCTGCTACTACCCCTACACGATCGGAAAGCAAAGGAAATAATGTACGACCTATGTAAGGTACTAATTAATTTTTAATCGAATATCATCAACGAATCCCCATAGATATTTAATTCTATAATTTTACTCACAGTCAATTAATATTCACCATGCACTTGCATGGTGAATATTAATTTCTTTGAAATTGCATTTATATACTCATACTACATGGTTCCGCCTCAGTTAACAGGTATAGTTGTACGTCGTAGTCTAGACAGTTTATATAAAAAATAATACTATCCGATATCCAATACAGACGTTACTTATGGGTCTAGTATCTAGTTATTTAACATACAGATGCCATTGTTGATGCAGATGTTCATTGGAAACTAAAATCAGACAATTCTTAGAAGGAATCCAAATACGGAATAGTCGGACAAAAAAGTAGTGTCCTCCTATTCAAGTGGAAAGCTAAGTAAGTATAGTGAGTACGCAAGTAGAGTGGCTGTAGTAAACGCGGCACGCGTGTAAGTGCAGGGGGTGGGAGGTCGACGACCTCAGCGCTCGGAACCCTCCCGGGCTTGGAATGAATTTCAGAAATTCACTCAAAATGGAACTCGATAAGAATTAAGAATTTATCGACTCGCATTGTCATTTCTGTCATTCTTTTGATGCAAATTGAAATGAATTTAAAGAGATTATTTGTAGATTATTTAATATGCTTTGCAAAGATTATTTAAATATGCTTTGAAAATTGTGTTACACTTTAAATTGCTATAAATAAACGTAAGGAATGTGTTTGTGAGAATACAATTGTATGTTCTACAAAATATAATCCTCTATGCAGCAGTTTAATTGGTACGCATACTTTGAATTTCTATTGAAATATATAATATATAAATCCTCAGAGAAATAAGCAGTCTGTTAGTACAATACATTCTCTATATATCATTTTGTTTTGTCCCTATTGTGTATCCATAAAACATTAAATAAAATATGTGTTATTGTGTATATATATAGTGCAGTTTTTATAACATTAAAGCAATTGTAGCAAACGAGCATGCAGGCTACCAGATGGTAATTGGTCATTATAAGACACAATAGATAGCTGTAAGTATCTCCATACAGAACGAGAATTCTATCTTTATAATCACAGATGCGCTACTACTTTCGAAGACTAAGATTTTAGCACCATATACGTAAAAGTTAGCTGGTAATCACACTCACCTGTACTCCTAAAAATGCTTAATATACTTTTCAGATAACATAGTATACAATATGTACAGTTACATTGTACCCTCCACCCCTCTCCTTAGAATTAAATTTAATTAATTTTCTCTATTTCATTTTTTACCTAGAAAGGGAAAAAATCAAACGGAATGAACATGGATGGATGATTTTTGTTTGTCGACAAATTTCGGAGTGTTATCATACTCAATTACTACTCTTATTCCATTACCACTCTTCTTACCACTCTATAGGGTAAAAAAATCCGAGAACCGTTATCTGACCCGTTCGTTTTTGATCGTCGCTGACAAACCCTCTTTAAAGCTGTAACTACAGCCTTTGGTAACATCAAGTTTACTTTGAGCAATACTCCTACAGCTGGAAACTTATAAGATTGTTATTATATCTTCCAGGAGGTTTAAGTAAGCTGAGAGTATGACGTTGGTTATGAAGTTCCTGGCTCGAATTTCTATTTCCAAACTAGCGCTTTTTGGGTTTCACAACTTTATTACTAAGGACTAAAATTCATTAACGTTATTGCCTTGTATATCAAGTCCTTATCTTTTGCAACGTCGATCAAGATCAGCTCCATGGCGTGCCTGATTATAGAAAATGTGCGTTTTTTACGAATTTTCCTAAAAATATGTTGTTCGACTGGTATTCACCCAAATAAATCCATATATCTTATACGTCATAAAAATTCGATATTTTTGTTCATCAGACTGAAGTAGCAAACGAGCATGTAGTCCACCTGATGGTAAGTGGTCACTGCCGCCCATAGACATCTGTAATCAACATCATACAGTACATGGGTTCCATCGGAAGTCAATCACAGATGCGTTGCTACTCCCGAGGACTATGATGGTCGTCTCATGTGAAAGTGTGCCGGCAGCCTCACCCTTCAACCGAAGCGCAAGAAATAGGTGTGGCGGTGGTACTTCCCCGCTCGAACTACACTGGTTCTACCACCTTGAATCGTGATATCGTAAAACATCAGTAAATTACCACTAAATAATAGTGTTTTTTAGTTCCTGATATTCCTTCTAATGATATCTTGTGCCAGAAATTGTTTAATGGGGGAGAAACCTACATAGTCCGGCGTGTTGACTTCGCCACATTCATCGCCACCTACTTCTGCCGAATAACAGCAATGTTAAGCGCTGTTGCGTTCTGGTTTTAAGAAAAGAAGGAGTTCGATAGGAAGATATAGACCCTGTCCCTGTAGTTCCGGGACCAGAATAGGGCTACGGTACCCTCTTCCTGTCGTAAGAAGCGACTAAGTTATCCACGCCACCGAGAGAGTTTTAGTGTGGTAAGAATCCCACATAATCCGCGTCGCTACCACGGTACCGGGTACCTTTTGAAGGTTTCCTCCTCGACAACAAAAAAAGGAGGATATAACCTGGGTAAGACCCAGGCTTTCCTACTTAGACCCCATGGGTTGGAATACTTCTGCGATCAACAGGGGTTAATCACAGATGTCCAAGGGCGGCCACTTACCATCAAGGCTGATATAGTCTTGTTTGTTTGGATTCGTTTACTACTTTAATAATGTGAGAAAAATAGTCATTTACCCACGGTTTACTATATTGGAGATTGCAGGATATAATACCGATATGTTATCATATTTATCATATCAGACCAACACAGGTAATGGGTAATACTACGTCGTATCATGAAATATTATGAGTCGATTATCCTGAAAGCGTTAGTTTCGACTAAAGTGTTCATTAGCAAACAATACTAATTAATAAAGGTCGTCCTGTGTATTAGCAACTTACGCACATACTATATGTAACCCTCCTCCTCTTTAGCAGAGTTCAGAAAATAAAATATCTTCAAACAGAAGAATTTTTGCACATTCTCGGTAAATTTCGAGGTATGTTATTCTGGATCTCATACTATTCTTATAAATATAGGGTAGCTTACAGAAGACCAATGGGGGTCGTGACTAAACATGCCCATAGTATGAGTTTCCTTAAAACAATCATTGTTCATGTCCATTATTGCAAAATACATATCCAGTGTCCACCAATTCGCACTTGGCCAGCGCGGTGGACTATGGCCTAAACTCTCTCATTCTGAGAGAAGACCCGTGTCCAGCAGTGGGCCAATAATGGGTTGATGAGAGACATATCCAGGGTTTTTTTATATACCTATGACTGAAGTAACAAACGATTATGCAGTCCACCTGATGATGAGTGGTGACTGCCGCCCATGGACACCTGTAATCAACTTCATACAGAACAAGTGTTCCATCTGAAGTCAATCACAGATGCGTCGCTGCTCCCGAGGACTATGATGGCCGCCTCATGTGAAAGTGTGCCGGCAACTATCTATCGAAACACAAAGAAATGCTTTACACTAAAAATAGGTGTGGCGGTGGTACTTCCCCGGTCGAACTACACTGGTTATACCTACCACCTCCGGTATGACTAAAAACAAAAACGTAAACGTGCAATGTATGGGCGAAATGGATACTGTTAGGCTACATGCTCGTTTACTGAAAACGCATACAAAAGTAGGTACAGGGTACAATTTAATTAGAGTAAAAGCAATGAAACCCGCTACTGCTATGTGTGGCTCTAAGTAAAATTGGCAGTGATTTTCAATTGATACTGATATTTTAGTGATATTGCGCTTTCCAATTCGTTTGCATTTGTACCAATTCTCACAATTAAACTGAGACTTTAATTTCATTATTTGCTAGGTGGTAAAGCCAGTGTAGTTCGACCGGGGATGTACCACAGCCACACTTATTTCTAACGTGAAGCATTTCTTGCGTTTCGATAGAAGGGTGTGGTTGCCGGCACACTTTCACATGAGGCGACCATCATAGTCCTCGGGAGTAGCAACGCATCTGTGATTGACTTCAGATGGAACCCATGTTCTGTATGTAGTTGATTACAGATTTCCATGGGCGGCAGTGACCACTTACCATCAGGTGACTGCATGCTCGTTTGCTACTTCAGTCAGATAAAAACAAGTTCCACCGGGGAGGTACCACCGCCATACATATTTCTTTAATGAAGCAATTCTTTAGTCAGTGTAAGGGTGTGGTTGCTCACTTTCACACGAGACGACCATCTTAGTCTTCGGTAGTCAACGCATCCGCGACTGAATTCAGATAGCATCCTTGGTTTATATGAAGTTGCTTGCCCTCGAGGCCCGAAATTCCCTACCCATCGCCCTTATGTTGACATTGCCGACATATGAGAGTCCCGGAGGGTAAGACGTCCCCACTATCCATCCGGCAGTGACCACTTACCATAAAGTGCATGTTGCATGTGCAGACTTGACGACCCGCGTGGCGCAGCGGTTACCATACCGGTCTGACACGCAGTGGGTCCCGGGTTCGATTCCCGGCCGGAGAGGTATCTGAATGATGAGTTTACTTCCTGTTCTGGGTCTGGGTGTTTGTGTATTCGTCTTTGTGTGTGTCCATGGCACCCACGACACAGGAGAAAATCCTACTGTGGGACTATGAGTGTAGAAGGCGTTTTAAGTTTTTTTTTAAGACTGCATGCTCGGTTGCTAATTCAATGTGATATAAAAATAGCAATCAAATTTCGGAAATGCCACACTTATTTGGGAAACGAACCGCTAATCAGCTAACAGCGTTAAATATTCTAGGGTTGTCGTAATGAAATTAGGTATGTAGGTCGTTCATCCGATTTAAGTGCCTTTATCTAATTAATGTAACGACCTACGTAATGGCAACACTTTAATACCTACTGCTTATTTGAATATAATTAAAAGATTACAAAGGAGATGATACATCAATATATTTAGAACAAATTGACGACCAAAAACATTGGGAGCTCGAAACGTTCGGTCAGGCGATCCCCGGGACGGCGGTATGTGTGATCGCATACAGTCATAAAGAAGACGAAGTGGTGGGGTCAGCCGCCCATCTGGAAGGAGCCCGATGGAGCAAAGCGCTCAGAGGACTCCGGTTTCGTTTCTTTGGAGATCCCGTAGTCCTGTTTATAGCGTCGAGGACGGCCACCGGTGGGGTTTTAGTGCGGTAAAATCCCACATAATCCTGAGTCTCTCCCACGGCGTCGAGCACCTTTTCAAGGTGTTCCCTCGAAGAAAAAAAGACTTATATGAGCTAAAAGTATAAATCTATAGGATTTCCTCCACGCTTTATACCAGTAAAGAGTTACCTCAAGACAACAGTGATACTGACTGATATAAGCCAGAAATGATCGTGGCATTGACAAATTCACTTTGTATACCACAGAAATGAACACATAAAATTATTATTCATACAATGCTATATGCTCGCTTCGTGCTATTATGTAGCTAAAGGATCTTATTGGGTTTTATCTCCCAAAAAGCCGATCTGTGTTGATTTTATATTACTTTTGTGATTAAGTAGGTATTCCCGTATACTTACCTAATGACAAGAGTATAACACACCAATACAAAAAATAATAATGTCACCTACATATAGCACGGGAAAAACTCAAATAGACCCGTCAGGCTCCTCGTGTGTTGTCAAACACAGTGTGACACTGTTTGATTGCGCTGGCCGCGTGCCAAATCACACAGCGGATGCGAAATTGAAATATCTGTAAAAACATGGTAAAATGGGACGTTGGAATGTTTTGTTGTGTTATAGTGACAAATGCATACCGCATTGTGATGTAAAGTGTTCCCACACATTTTGTGTCTTCTACTAATATATTATGTCAATGGGAGTTAGTAGGTACCCTGATAAAGTCCCTGTAGTTCCGGGATCAGAATAGGGCTACGGCATTCCCTACCTGTCGTAAGAGGCGACTAAAAGCTTCCGGGGTTGCAGGCGGCTAGAGTGGGAGCTCGAACCGTTCGGTCAGGCAATACCGGGAAGGATGGCGGTATGTGTGGTCGCATACCGTCGTAATGACTAGACGGAACGGTGGGCCCAGCCGCCCATCTGGGAGGAGCCCGATGAGGCAACGCGCTCGGAGGATTCCGGTTGAAGTCATTCGAGATCCCGGAGTCCTCCTTTTTAGCGCCAACGACAGCCACCGGCAGGGTTTTAGTGCGGTAAAAATCCCACAAAACCCTGCGTCGCATCCACGGCGTCGGGTACATTTTGAAAAAAAAAGGTATCCTGATACAAAAAGCTTTGCTACCTTTGATCCTTCAGTCTTTCAATGTTTACTGCTGGATATAGGTCTTCGTTGACGAGTCTTTTCGCCAGTTACCGAACCTGGCGTGCGCGTTGGTGCCCGCAGTGGATGTTGATATTACACAGGAAGATGCTGCTTACTATCTCCTGGATTTTAGGCCCTTGCCTTACGTCGCCTCCGATTTCTATAATGTTTATATTAAAAACCGATACCTACACGGCATTACTTCGGCGGGACCCGGAGTATTGCCGAAATGATCCCGAGTGATTCACTAACAGCTCGCACACTAGGATTTTGTCCTGCGTCGTGGACGCGAATACAATTACACCCGAAATCTAAAATCATCCTTCAGAAATTTGTGTAGCTGGAAATCGAACCCAGAACTGCGTGACAGACCGATATAGCGACAAGGGATCCAATTGCTTGCCGTAATTCGTAATAATATACTTACAATGACGCAAAGCAAAATAAATAATGTTGATACAATATGATATTTGTCTTGTATCGCGAAAATCACGAAGCTGGAACAACAGGAGAAATAAGTATTATAATAGCAGATATTTTAATGGCTATTATTTGTTGTTTTAGAAATCACTTGAAAGTTAGTTTCGTATTTTTTTTAACGAATACTCAATTTAAACGTAATTCTACAACATAAAGCATAACACAAAGATATGCATGGAAACAGTCAGATAATTAAAATAAAATGAACATTGAATTTATAAATTCGTAATTTTATTACTTTACTGTCTGCAATAAAATATGCAGAAAATGGCATTCTTTGTTTATTGGAAGATAATAATAACGTATAATTTAAATATTATAGAATAATTGTTATTAATTAGGTGATTCCTAGGCTGCAGAGTTCAAAGACGTCGATTATTCGCACGGATAGCTATCTATTATATTTTAATTTTATTACTACTACTACTCACTACGACCATTATTACAAACTACATCTTGCATCTACTTATAAAATAGGTATAGCCAGTTTTAAAAATTTAAACAAAGATAATTTTGAATATTGTTATGCAGATCAGCTGACATTTCGAAGTTGGAATGGTTTGATTCTATGCAAAGATTATGGGCATTAAATATTCAATACATATATCATCTAAAATAAATGTTTATACAAAAGAATATTGAAAACAAACCTTTACTTTTGTTATTGAACATTTTTTCCCCGCGAAGGACGGCGGTATATGTGGTCGCATACCGTCGTAAAGTCAGACGGAGCGGTGGGCCCAGCGGCCCATATGTGAGGAGCCCGATGGGGCAACGCGCTCAGAGTACTCCGGTTGCATTGCTTTGGAGATCCCGGAGTCCTTTTTGTAGCGCCAATGACGGTCACCGGGGGGTTTTAGTGCGGTAAAAATCCCACATAACCCTGCGTCGCTCTCATGGCGTCTGAAGTCTGTTTTGAAGGTTCCCCCCTCGAGAAAAAAATATAAATAAGAAAAAGGAATGCCTATTGCTTATGCCTGTTATTTAGCAGTCAAATCTTTTTTGAGGCTTTAATTTGCTACAGCTGCTGAAACCCTACACACAACCTCTTCATAGTAAAAATTGAGAAAAAAGTATCTTCCTTGTTCGACGTCAATGTCGAATGCAGCAGAGTAGGCAGTAGAAAGTTACTGTAACATCGTCTGCGATATTATGTGCCAGTGAGAAATGTAGTCATTTTTTAATAATATTTAGTAACCATCGATCATACTGTAATCAGTCCCACAAAAGATCAGAGTCCTACTGAAGATCAGCACAGATGCAATGAAGAAGAACCCCCGAAGACTGACATAATGTCTGTATCTGTGAAGTATAGCCTATTCATGTATTTCATGAGTTTAAAGTCTATTGTAAAACTCAACTTTCATCTAACTAAACGACGGTCATGCCTCAGAGGGTTTCAGTCTGATATTGAAGAGTGAGAAGCAGAAGAAGAAGAATATAACAACGTTCTAAATAAAATTTATTAACTATCACTACATAGTATAAAACAAAGTCGCTTGCCGATGTCTGTCCCTATGTATGCTTAGATCTTTAAAACTACGATACCGATTTTAATGCAGTTTATTTAATAGATAGAGTGATTCAAAAGGAAGGTTTTTAAGTATAATACATGCGTGATATATATTGGAGTAACACTGAACTTTTAAATTTTTAACTCTTAGGCAGAATCAAGTTCGCCGGATCAGCTAGTGCTATATAAATAAAAAGACAATTTTAAATCACACAGTTTATTATTTTATTTCTACTATTACATATGAACATTTGATATAACTATATCAGTCTATCTTTACATAGGTGCATTCAATATATTATTTTTCTCTATGTATAAATAAATCTTTTGTAATTTATTACATTACATGATTACATAAGGACCTAACGCTTGGAGTATGTTTTTATTAAATAGTTCTATGTTACCTTACAAAATATACAAAATAATTAAAATTATGTTTTAGGATGATAAGTACTCTTAATTTTTGTATTAGTTATGGGATAAGCGATTCGGTCCTTTACAAAAAAAACCTAATTTCTATTTCTAAACACTAGGTATTTACCACTTGTCTCGAACAATACTCACAGAAAAAAATATTGTAAGAACTTCAGAAAAGATAAAGACATGAAAACAAGTACTAAATAGGCTAAAACAGCCTGAAACAGACTATATTGAAGTAAGTATAGATCGATACAAGCCAGAAACACCTAGGATGCATGGATTTAAATCATCAATACACCCTATAGCAAATATAAGAAGAACGTGAGACAACATTTAAAAAACAGTGAGATCGCAGTGTAACTTCTCTGTAATTTGTATTTTTTTTTCTCTTTATTTTTTTTACCTGTCATCTGTTCTGCTCTTTAAAATCCTTTAAAATATTATCAACGTTAATTAGTGTATACATTAGTTTTTAGTGGAAACTTTGCTGATTTCTGTAGTATTTTTATGAACCCTGTTATCTGCACTACAATTATTGTATGTTTCCCAAATATAAATAAATAAATAAATACACCAATATTTTAGCAATTGGCTTGAAATTTAATGTAGTAAAAGAACTTACAAATTTTACTTTGAAAAATGTTTTACAAGTTCATTTTTAACGGTAAGATACAATTTCAGTGTTTCTGCCACAATATAGAGTTTATCCATGATTCAAATCCACGCCCGAACATAATTATTTATTAGAACAATGACTTTTAGTAGTGTTGGACACTAAACACCGAAAGAACACACGTGTTAACACACAATTTTTTAATTTAGTTAAACGAAAAACAGTTAATATTTGGTGTCGTACGAAAATGCGATACTACAAGCTAGGCAGCAGTTTTAGCGACTGTTTGATAGTATATTTAAAATCGGTGGATAGCAGTCTATGTTATTACTACAATATATATTTACCATTCAACATTTTAGCAGTATCAAAATACAAGGTGCCGTTTATATAGATTTATGAACAGAATACTAAAACCGCTTAATTCATACATACGTAATCTAAATTGCACAAATCCAATTGAATGTAACTAATCTAATAGGAATTATGATATATACACATAAGGGTATTATTTTATTAAATGTAAAAAAATATATAATAGATGTACTACGGAACCTTAAACTTTGCTTCGAAAACTATATAAAAGGGTGGTAAAAATGAAAGGGTGAGTTTATATGGTTTCCGAAGCAAAACTACTTATCCTTTCGCTGCGTATAGAGAAGCCGGTTACCGGCGCCGATTCTACGTTACGTTTACGCTATATTCAGTTATCCCTAGAAGCAAGGACGTAACCGCTATCGCCAGAAATCGGCTTATCTATAAACGCACCTATAGTCGAAACTTCTGCCTCGTTCCAAAAAAAATTATAACAAAAGCTCGACGAATTAAACAAAGTAAGAATTAATTAATAAATACATTAACTTTATATCGAATAAATACAAATGCTGACATATTTTAGTGTACGCTCGAAGTTATGAGATCATAAGAGGCACCTCTAATTATTGAAATTAATTAGTTAATTTAGTAAGTGTTTTAATAATTTAGCTCTTAATCTATCACTTCGATATACTAACAATGTATCAATCAGACAAGAAATTTTACTTAAACTTTATAAAAAGGTATTAAGAATATTACTTCAAAATTCAATTTGAAAGAGCAAACGGTTTAATGGAAAATTCAAATAGACTAATTTACTAATTGGCTAAAAGGAAAAACTATACTTTTACCTGTCTACTCTTATTATTAATAACGCCGCAAGGGAATATTCAACTATATTAATTATACCTGGAACCTCCTACTTTGTGTTGCCATTATGAAAGACAAAGACAGATATATTACAGAGATACTATCTCTTTCTAACACACAACAAACAACACACTAGCTGAAACAGAAAAAACGTGTACATTAATAATTGCCATCTTGCAAAAAACTACAAAAACAAAACGCAATGTAAAGACAACATAATTTTGAAATTGATACAAATCGTTTAAATATTTCGTATCGAAAAAGCGTAAATAATTTTACAAAATTGTAAACCCTTTCAAAATAAGCTGGTCACTACAAATTCATACAAGCAAAATTGGTCAAAGTAATCAAGATTATATGTACACAATATATAGGGGGTTCACACACTTGAGCGTAATGCAATATGCAACCAGAAATATGTTAAAGATATATTTTTTTAAAAGCAACTGACACTCAGTTTCTATTAAAAAAAAATTGCTATTTATATAGTCCAATTGAGAGTCATTACTGTCGCGTGATCTCACGGAAACCGCATTATTGAGGCAAAAAATAACAAATACATATCTTTAATATAAAAAAGTCCAAATATATTTTACCTTCACTGTCACGTAAGGAATGATATCGGTCCTATGCCAATTAAGTTATATAAAACCCACTTTTTTGACAGATGTATACCCATTATTTCATTCCTTGATATTTCTACATTATTATTTTTGCAGGATACAGTTTGAAACGAAAATGTTACGAATTTCCCCCGAAGCCAGTAAAAATATCTTCTATTTCTTACCGCATATTGCTCAGTGCGGAATTGCCTAAAATACAACTGACTGAAAGCATTCGTACCTATGTTATTAACTACATACATTTCTGTTACGTACTGAATAAATTTCCGTTATGTGTATGCGAATCAAAAGCATTTCAGTATTGTATAGGATAGAAAATATTTAACTCTACGTCCAACATTAAGAAAACAAATAGAAAAAAAATAACAGAACAAGTTCCTGTTTAGAATTCTTGTAAATAGAAAATCTTCAAACAAATGTACTACAAGAACTTATCACAATGCTTCTATAAATTTATAATAAAAAAAAATATTTTGCTTAACAAATGTTTTCAGCCAGTTACCTCTGCAAAATGCTTCAAGTTCAACTTTTTAGTTTACAAAATAAACGCAAATCGTACTGTACAAACAATAATTCATAATAATCTGTCGAAATGTATATGAAATCATACAAAATGTACATGAATAAACAAACCAATGTACAGTTCTATCAAACACAATTTTCTCCACGATATAAGCTTTGGAAATAATATATTGCTACCATATTGTCTGGGAAGTACAGTATCGACGACCCGCGTGGCGGAGCGGTTACCATACTGGTCTGACGCGCAGTGGGTCCCGGGTTCGATTCCCGGCCAGACAAGTATCTGAATGATGAGTTTAGATTCGCGTTCTGGGTATGGGTGTTTGTGTATTCGTCTTGTGTGTGTCCATGGCACCCACGACACAGGAGAAAATCCTACTGTGGGGCTATGAGTGTAGAAAGCGTGTGTGTGTTTAATTTGAGTAAATAACGCATGCATTGTACGTGCCACTAAAAGTTTAAATACAATAAACGCTTTCGACATTAATCGGTCCACACTAGTATTTTTTCCTGTGACATGGATACAAAGAGACAAATACACTAACATCCAGGACAAGAATGTAATTCATCATTCGGATACCTGTTTGTTTAGGTATCGAACCCGAATCTCTGCGTATCAGACTTATATGGTAACCGCTTCGCCATGCAGGTCGTTATAAACGGCCACAACAAACATAATCTAGGTATTCTGTCTAGGTATAGATAAGTTTATCTAGCCGTTATCCGTGGATTTGGTAATTATTTTTTAATGATAAGGCATACACAGTGGCGCCTCTTGCGACAGATTTTGGCAATGCACTTCCCATTAAACAAAATATTAAGGTGGTGACCGACATGACTCATTTGCTCGTAATATACCTGAGCTGAATGGATAGCTGCCTGCTAGACCCGATTATCATTCTTGTAAAAAACACTTTGACATTCAAATATCAAAGTACTTACATCAAGGTTATCTCGAGTCTTCTTTTTCCAATCGTACTATTGAAAACTCCCAGGTGATAAATAAAGTTCGTTTCAACAGATCGGAACGTTATGTCTGTGTCCATCCAAGAGTCAAGTCGATGGCCACCTTAATCTACATTTATAAAAAAATGCAATCGGAATCGTGTACAATATTCCAGCTCTTTACAATTTAACCACAGACAAGAGTACAATTGTATATTTATGTATGAACATTATAATAGTGGACAAGAGATTATAAGTAAATAATTAATTAGTTGGTGTAAAAACCATTTTTTGTCACTTCTATGCAGCAAAATTATTATTAATCACGTGAATAATCACAGAAATTCGTGGCGTGACGTAAACAATAATGTTGCCACATAAAAAATAATGTATAACACAATAATATACAACCAAAGAGTTCTCATTTTATATACACGGCAAGTTGCGATGCAACGGGTAATGATTAAATAAACTAAAGTTAAGATAAAAAATAAAGTAATAATAATAACACCTCAAACCAATTTGGTTATAAAATAGAACTTGCAACATTTCGAGCAAAAGAACATGCACATAGCAACATTGACAGTGAATGTCGTTCGCGATTGAACATTGCTTATATCAGTGCAAGAAGTAATTTCAGCTTGTTCGTTTGATACCTATTAATACCTATTTTTTTATAAGTAACACACATCTAATAATTTTAATTTTGACGAATAATCCATTTTGGCAATTCCACAAAATGTCCTCTGACACATTTTTCGCTCCGGCAACACTGACAAAAGTCCACAACTTCACCGTTCACTAAACCTCCACTGACAACACTGATCAAATGTTTTTACACTGGCAACTCTGTCTTAATCTGGCAACACTCAGCCTTGCGGTGGCAACACTTTATCTGAGCGCCGTATACAAGTTGAGCACGCTCTTGTTCTCCTTGTGGGACGGCGTTTTGGAGAAAACGTTCCAAAACCGCAGCGTTTCGTCGCCGGCGCCCGTCACTATCGCCTCGCCGTCCGGGGACAGAGCTAAGTACAGGACTCTGTATGAGTGTCCCGTTAGTTTTGCCACCTGGAAACAATATTTAAATTGTCATTATGAATCCATGACTTTGGAAGTGACTTATGCCAAGTGACTACTGACCAAGCTTTGACCCAATGGTCAACGTTTGGTCAGTACTGTGCGTGACAGTGACAATATAAAAGTGATGAAGTCATTTCAAAGTCACTTTTATAATTATTATTATTCATTTAAGAATTATTCTGTTTTTGTACGATCTGTTTCTTTAGCGTTAAGCGAGTAAAAATTATTAAAATATTTCGAATGGAGATAGAAGCAAAGATCGCACAAGAAAACCACTGAACTATGACGTCTTCAAGATAGCAGCAGAAGATTAACTCGAGAATTTCATACTACAAAATTATGATAGGTAACTAGCTTCAGAACGTCATACTATAAACTTAGGAAATGATATTCATGGGAGGTAATGACGAAGAGTAACATGACAAAATTACATCACAAAATTGCTGTATTCTTGTAGTCGTCAACCCATTATTGTACCACTGCTGGGCACGGGTCTTCTCTCAGAATGAGAGAGTTTAGGCCATCCACCGCGCTGGCTAAGTGCAAATTGGTGGACTTCACACACCTCCGAAAACCTTTTTTTTAAAGACCTCTCGGGCGGGTAGGTTTCTTCACGATGTTTTCCTTCGCCGAAAAGCAGTGATAATTAATTTCTAATACGCACATAAATCAGTGCTGCGTCACTGAGTTTGAACATCGGACCTCTCGAGCGAGAGCTTAAGTTTCAACCATTAGGCTATCACTACTTCAACAGGTATTCTTGTACATATTATTGTGAACGTCTTTTCAACTTACCTGCGTCAGAGAAGGATATTTCCACACAAGGATCTGATTCTGTGAGTATCCGTGAGTGGATACCAATTCGCTCGAGTGTTTCGACCAGGCTAAATTGCACACTTGTGATCCTGTAATAGATAAAAACTTGCTTATATAGTTGTTATTAAGGTATGTACGTTATAGTAATAGTAATAGTAGTAATAGTAATAGTAATAGTTTATTTGCACAGAACAGGTACATAATATCCGATGTTACAAATAAAATTTGTTCGCTTGTCCTGCTAACAATGTGATAGCATGCAAATATAAATTATTCATTACATAAATATGTGTGAATTAGTCATTAAAATTATTTTTATTACAAAGATAGTTAATATTCCCTATCATTTAAGAAGTCATTTATATTATAATAATTATTCATTAATAAGTATGTCTTTAATTTCAATTTAAATTTATTATTGGATTCATTTTTAATGTCATCGGATAACTTATTATATATTTTAACACACATTCCATATGAGTTTCGCTGGAGCAAAGAAGTACGTGGTAGTTTATCAAGTACCAGGCGTTGGCCACGCCTGGTGTTTCTAGGGTATAATTCTTTTGCTGTTTTAAAAAGTCCTTTGTGGCGCCGAACGAACAGGCATGCTTCAAAAATGTACATAGAAGGTAGCGTCAATATGTTGAGTTTTTTAAATAAAAGCTTACACGACTCATATGGAGCTACACCACATATAGCACGAACACATTTTTTTTGGGCTAAGAATGCTCTATTTACATGAACAGAGTTTCCCCACAATATTAGACCATATCTCAAAACTGAAGCGATGTAGCCATGGTAAGCAGTAAGGACTGTGTCGAGACTCGCTGATTGACGTAGTCTGACTAGGACATATTTAAACTTATTTAATTTTTGACATACATTTTCGATATGGTTTCCCCAATCTATTTTGTCATCGATCGTTATACCGAGAAATGTTGTTTGTGCTAATTCAGTTAAGGATTGTCCATTATTGTGAATATTTATTTTATGTTTGATTTTATTTTTCGTTTTGTTTTGTATATTTAGTATGGAATTTCTTCTCCGGCCTCTTGTTAGGTCAGACGAGAAATTGTTCAATGGTTGTCTAATTGTGAAACGTGCGGTCAAATATAATTTCGTTGAGGTATCTGCAAAGATGCAAATCATCTTTTGCGTCTCGATAAACTTCTTGATCCTTATATATCCACATTCGCCATTCGTCAACGGGTTTTCCCAAGACAAAATATAGTACTGACACTAGCTCGTTCTTATTTTTTATCTGACTGAAGTAGCAAACGAGCATGCAGTCCACCTGATGGTTGAACTACACTGGTTCTACCACCTTCAGTTCTGTAAAGTATAGTACAAGCAACTCGCACTGTCTTCACCATTTCATTTCAATATAGTGGACGTAGAGAAAGAGTGCAGAATGTTATTTTTTTTTTCAAATAATGCATAAAACATACATAAAATCAACTAAAAACACCTTACAAACACTACCGTGCATTTGTAACAAACATAAATAATAAACGAAGTAGAACATTCAATGTCTTACTATGAAAACACATAACGTCAGATATGTCAGTGTCTTTATCAAAATACCCTATTGCTTTTAAATGCGCCTTAGCTAATAAAATCTCTTTTATATTTAACGGGTGCGTTCAAAATTACTTGAAAATCATTACATTTTATTTGAATTTGAGAAATATTCGTACTACTTTAGACAATATGAAGTTTAGTTTAATTTAAATTACGGTCGAATTTCGACCGATTTGACGGGTGACTAGTAAAAAAAAGCCAATCAACCCGCACTGGCCCGTTCTACCCGCACTCACCCGTGTCAACGCACTGCATCGGCTGTCCGGTGAGCGTGTTCCAGAAGCGCACGCAGCGGTCCGCCGTGCCGCCGCCGGACGCGAGCAGCCCGTGCTGGTGCGGCGACCACGCGATCGCCTTCACCGCCGCCACGTGAGCGGAGTACGTCTGCACCGGGGACGTCGAGTGCTGCGGAGGAGAGTGGGGTGAGTTGGAACACTTATGTATATATAAAAACACAAGCTTTTATATGATAGAAATTTATAGGATGCGACAAAATTATGTGTTTGACTACTACAAAACTTATATTTTTCTTTTCAGTGCACTGAAATAAAAGCTTGTTTTAAAAATATTTTTTTCATATTATTTTATTAATTTAACACCTGCCACAAATTTTTCAGCCACCCAGGGTTGACCGGCAGAGAATGCCATAAGGTATTAAGTTTACCCTATTGTAACTTTTGTTAAGAGGTGCAATGAAATAAAAAATAGTGTTTATTGCTTTTAATAAAACTATTCATTGTTATTATTAGTCTTTAAAATTAAAAATTATCAACTATAACACTTCGCCCTCACATTACAACTCCAGACCGCACTTAAAAGGTCATTTATAACGTGAAACTAAATCAAAACGTTATCAATCGGCGACCGCGAGCCTTTATCAAACACTTGGAACTACACGCCACGAAACCGCGCTCTCACGGTACGATAAATTGTTTACAAATTAAATGTAGCTTAACTTTGCAAATTATCTGTTTAACAAATTGGTGGTAGTGTACATTCAATTAAGCTTCAGAATTTAAGTCGTTTTTATTAATTTTAAGTAGCAATCGAGCATGCGTCCAGTGATAAGACTATAGCCACCCACGAATATCTCTGATTAGTGGCATTTTTTTTAAACATGGAAGTTGCAAACGAGCATTCAATCCACCGGAGAGTGGGCATTGCCGTCCATGAACATCTGTAAGCAACTTCATACAGAACAAAGGATCTACCTGAAGTCAATCACAAATGCATTGTGATGGACTACTCCCGAGGACTAAAATGGTCGCCTCAAATAAGTGAGCCGGCAATCACACCCTTATACCGAATCGCAAGAAATCTTTCACACTAGAAATTGCTGTGGCGATGGTACCTCTCCCGTTGAACCATATACGTCCTACCTTATTTCTAATCGTTTTCAATTGCATTATACTACCAAACACTTTATAAGAAGACCAGTGGCGAAGCGTGCCTTGAAGGGATCGGCTCTGTATCAAAATTAGTTTGGGTCCAATGAAGAGTGAAGATTTGTCATAAACGAACCAAAAATACTTATTGTTAGTAGTAGCGTGAATTATTTTATCGCCCAACGAGTTGGATTTTTTTTGGGTGGAAAACAGGTTAGCAACTCTACTATTACTACACGTATGTATGTCTATGCAAATTGACGAAAAAAAAGTTCACCAAATCTTCCGCGCTTAAAATCGTGCCGTCTGAGGGCCCATTTAGCCCGTTGTCCCCGTATCATTGATACGGCGGTAGCCACGCCCCTGGTGTAAACGACGATAGGTAACTCACCAGCGACCACACGAACAGTTTGTTATCGTTGCCACCAGACGCGAGCGACTGACCGTCCGGCGACCACTTCAGGCCGCAGACCTCCTGCCTGTGACCTTGCAACACTCTCGATGATTGTATAGCTGTAACAATTCAACATATGTATTGCATTAATTATAAAGATTAAAATTATTTTCTTGTACATTAAGGGCATATAAATTAATGAGACTATGATTGTGAAGTGATTGACGTTTTTAAATGTATTTTTCATGTAATTAAATTTTTGGAAGGAAAATCGATATGGTTATTTTTTACAAAAGGTGGAACAATAAGGTAAAAATATTTAGGTAGTATGTAGTATTTTTCGATCGAAGTAGCTAACAAGCATGCAGTCCACCAAATGGTAAGTGGTCCCTGCCCCCTATAGTTTGTAAGCAACTTCAAATGGAACATGGGTTCTATCTGCAGTCAATCACAGATGCGTTTCTAATTCCGGGGACTACGATGGTCGCCTCGTATAAAAGAGTGCCGGCAACCACCATCGAATCGCAAGAATTGCTTCACGCTAGAAATTTTTCGCTGAGGATTTTTACCTAGAACGATTGCGAATTAAAACGTGGTTTGATTACGAGTTTTTTGTAAATAGGTGTAAATAGACGCTTACCCGGTGTCCTAGTGTCCCGTTGCCGTATATGCCTGTCCCGGGAGCCGGAGCTGAGTATGTCGCCGTTCCAAGCCAAAGCGCCCACGCGCGCTATGTGACCCTGTAGCTTCGTCACCTGGTGAAGTAATTACATTTATTAGTTAAAACATACGTAATGTAACATGGTAACGTGATGTTTACCGGTGGTAGAACCAGTGTAGTTCGACCGGGGAAGTACCACCTAAACACCTATTTCTAGCGTGAAGCATTTCTTACGTGTCGATGGAAGGGTGTGGTTGCCGGCACACTTTCACATGAGGCGACCATCATAGTCCTCAGGAGTAACAACGCATCTGTAATTGACTTCAGTTGGAACCCATGTTTTGTATGCAGTTGATTACAGATGTCCATGGGCGGCAGAGGCCACTTGCCATCAGGTGGACTGCACGCTCGTTTGCTACTTCAGTCAGATAAAAAAAATGCTAATAGTGCAATCCTTATATTAGGTTAAACTTATGTTTAGAAGCTAGGTTCTACGCCGAGGACGGTGGTATTTGTGGTCGCATGCCGCCGTAAATCACAGGTGTGGTGAGCGTATCGCCCACCAGAGACGAGCCTGAAATAGGCATCGCGCTCGGAGGACTCCGCTTGTGTTCCTTTGGAGATCCCGGAGTCCCCCACGCAGCGCTGAGGACAGCCACCGAGGGTTTTAGTGCGGTAAGAATCCCACATAACCCACATCGCTCCCATGCTGTCGGGTACCTTTAAAAGGTTCCCCCCTCGTACAAAAAAAATGTGTGCGTGTACTAGCGTACACTCGTAAGAAGTGAAACTTCTTTATGACGTAGATAAAGTTTAATAAAAGGCTTTTATTAAACTTTATCTAATAATCTAATCTATAATAATCTATCTAATATCGCGTAACGAAAAAAGGTTACACTAAATTTTTTTCCAACCCCGATAAAGAAGTTTCGTTTCACTTCAACAACCCCGATAAAGAAGTTTCACTTCAAAAAAAAGCGTTTTACCCGCGGCTCAGTCCTCTTTAGCCATAAATAGATGACCTGGTAAAAATAGATACTAAAAGCTTTTATTTATAGTACTCAATAGTATAGTACTCAAAGAGATATAGTATAGTATAGATATAGTACTCAAAGAGTACAATAGTGTAATCCTCATATTATACTTATATTTAGAGATTACATTGTACCCGATGTTGATGTGTTAATCCAGATCATAAACTATTTGCGTGCCAATTTCAGCCGAATCGATCAGGAGATTTTAAGTACAAGAATATCAAATAAACAAATATACATACCCAAAAACTTTGGCCTTTATAATGTAAGTAATGTAAGTAATGTAAGTATGTTATGATATTTCATTCTAATCAGTACATTTTTTTATATAATACTAGCTGTCCCGACAAACGTTGTTTTGCCATATAAAAAATAAAAAAATATGTTAAGGGTGGACAACCCTTAAGGGGTATGAAAAATAGATGTCGGCCGATTCTCAGACCTACTGAATAAGCATATAAAATTTGGTAAAAAACGGTCAAGCCGTTTCGGAGGAGTATGGCAACAAAAACTGTGACACGAGAATTTTATATATTAAATACATAATGTATTTCTTCTATAAAAAAGTATTTATCGTCTCATCATAGAGCAAGAGCCCGTGAGTGCCAGACCTTCGGATTTTCATAAAAGCTGAAAATTTTTCTATGTGTGTCCCTAATACAGGTAAGAATGATCCCCACCCATGAAGCTGGGGCAGCGGTGGCTTTGGCAGGTAACAGGTAACAAAGGTGTATAAAATTCCATCTCAAATTTATCATAAAATAAAACTGATTTTTTTTATATTTGATTCACAATAATATCAAAACTCGCGTTGCTCATTGCCAGACAGTTAGTATGGTTGCAACCCTCTGCCGGACACCCTTAAACTATTATAATTTATAATTATACTTACGTTATATTATAAAATCTCAATTTTATATATAATTTTGTGGAGGCCTATTAATCTATGTTTACATAATTGCCGGACAGTTTCGACGGTTCTATCATCTTGCTAGACGCATTCAAAGTGAGCAGTAGTTCGGGGAGCAAGGAACGTATACAGTAACTAGTGCGAGTGAGACAGAGCGCTTGGTCTATTGCGGCCCTTCACTGCGCTTCCACTGTTATCAAGTTCAAATTGTGCAGCTTATTTTTTTCTTAGTCAAGAAATTTCATTAAATAAATTTTTACAGTTTGAATAACAAATATTTAAAACAGTACTCAGTAAAATTGTTCTAATACAACTTCAATCATATCGAAACTCTAATAACTTTATTTATATTATTTTTCATTTTTACGAAGTTTATATTTTCAATTCTATCAAAGTTGTAAAGCCAATGATTAATTCATTACATCATACATATCTTTTTAACAATTTAAACGGTTTCAATTTTGCTTTTCTGTAAAATGCAGGATTGTAATCACATCCTGTGAAAGTGTGAATAATAACAATAAGTAATAACATCATCATCATCACGATATGAATAAGTGATAAATATAACTAGTTTTAGTGCATTATAAAGAAAAAAGGTGGAATACGTCGTAAAACACGTAAATTATTGGATATAGTGCATCGAGTTCGAGTTGACAGCAGTTTGAATATGACGTAAGTAATCAATTTTGGATAAGACATACGAATTTTTGTTTGTAATATTTTTGCATATAATGTTTAAATAAAGTATTTTGTATTATTATGATTTATAGTATAATAAATAATAATACGTATGTAGCTCAAAAGTTCACAAAACAAACACATTATTTACAAGTCATGTCCATACTAATGTATTGATTTTATGACCTAAATACTAAACTTTATCTGCGTGGTGTTTAAAATATTTCTTAGAAACACTTCGGTATTTGTATTGTATCAATTACTTAATACTATGTAAACCTTAGAAAAACTTTTAGTCATATGAAATTCATAAAGATAGTAACCAAAACTTAGTGTTTATCTACCCTAATTTTGGAACCTAAAAAAAGTATCATTTTTGTTCAACTCATATTCAAAATATATTAAACGTAACACTGAGATTGATGTTTTACTTTGTAGATATAATCTTATACTTTAACGTAAACAAAACTCCCCGAACTATTGCTCACTTTGAATGCGTCTAGCAAGATGATAGAACCGTCGAAACTGTCCGGCAATTATGTAAACATAGATTAATAGGCCTCCAAAAAATTATATATAAAATTGAGATTTTATAATATAACGTAAGTATAATTATAGATTATAATAGTTTAAGGGTGTCCGGCAGAGAGTTGCAACCATACTAACTGTCCGGCAATGAGCAACGCGAGTTTTGATATTATTGTGAATCAAATATAAAAAAATTCAGTTTTATTTTATGATAAATTTGAGATGGAATTTTATACACCTTTGTTACCTGTTACCTGCCAAAGCCACCGCTGCCCCAGCTTCATGGGTGGGGATCATTCTTACCTGTATTAGGGACACACATAGAAAAATTTTCAGCTTTTATGAAAATCCGAAGGTCTGGCACTCACGGGCTCTTGGACTATCAGAAATATCTGCGGTTTCGACGTTCTGCCTATCTCAAAGAATGTGGTATTTTATTTCGCACACGTTTTCATCGGCCCATTAGCTCAGTTGGTTAGAGCGTCGTGCTAATAACGCGAAGGTCGCGGGTTCGATCCCCTCATGGGCCACATTTTTTATTTTCACATTTTTATAGAAATTTAGATTTTTACCCGAGTAAAGAAGGTAATGTTTTTATATATATTTTAGTAACTTTCTATATTTTTACGTAAGATTTAAGAACTGCTACTACTTTTTCTCAGCAATACCCGCTGAGTTAAGGCCGCTTTTCATACTTTTAAGCGGAAAGCGCATATAAATGACGTACATTTGATATATTAATATCAATTTCTCTATAATTTCTTTTACCTATATTTAGACCATATTTGTATACATTTATGGTATAGGTTTTGTCATTACATTTATTCACAGGTCTTTGGACACAAGATATACTTTATACGGCCATCTTGCCTCCAACAGAGTTTAAAGACTGCTACATATATTCCGTACCTGCCGCGTATTATCGATCTCGAGCAGTATGGATATATGACGACCCGCGTGGCAGAGCGGTTACCATACCAGTCTGACGCGCAATGGGACCCAGGTTCGATTCCCTGGCCAGACAGGTATCTGAATGATGAGTTTAGATTCATGTTCTGGGTGTTTCTGTATCTTTCTTCTGTTTCTTTGTCTTGTGTGTGTCCATGGTACCAACGACACCACGACACAGGACAAGATCCTAGTGTGAGGCTACTATGAGTGTAGAAAGCGTTTTTTTATTTGGAAGGAAGGTTATATTTTTAGGTTTAAGTGGTGTACCATACCTCTTTATTAACAGCCACGTCCCAAACGCTTATGTGTCCCTTTTGCGTGCCGACCGCCACGAGGTGACCCCGCTCGCTCCACGCGACCGAAGTAACCGCGTTCCCTTCCGACGACAAGTCGCATAGTCGCGTCACCTGTGGGCAAATTTTATTATAGTGTTTAGGCAATGAAGCCTGAAAGAAATTATTAAATACGACCAGAAAAGAGCTGGCAGAATTTTGTTTCTACAGCAGAACGTGTGTGTAGTGTTGTTTAAGAGATGAATAATTAAAAAGGATTTTTCTTATATTGCCTTTTATTAAAATACAAAGAAATATAACTAGAAAATAATGGAACATAGTTCTTTAAACACAGCAGATTGTGTTTCAGTACCTAATGTTGTTTATTAGACTTATTATGCGGCAAGTTCCTTAAATCTTAACTTCTTTAAAACTTATTTGCGATTTAGTCGGTAGATATTCAAATGCTATACTAGGATATACTATGTGCCGATGTTCATACTTGACATTTTAAGTATATTATTTTATATTATCTTGACATTTACATCATCTGTTGGGAACACCTATTGATATTTGTGAAATGATAAGTAAAACAGTGTGTATATAAAGGTTTCCATCCATCCATCAGCCCTTTGATGTCCACTGCTGAACATAGGCCTCCCCTAAATGGCGCCACTCCAACCGGTCCTGTGCCCTCTGAATCCAACGGTTTCCCGCTGTCTTCTTCAGGTCATCGGTCCACCTGGTAGGGGGGCGACCTGTACTTCATAAGGGGGTTTTGCCAGTAGTCACCGCGCCTGACAAGCGTGTTGGTGACCGCAGTAAATGTTGGAATTTCACAGGAGATGCTGCTGCCCATCTCCTGGATGTTTTTATCCCTTAGTCGCCTCGTACGACATCCACGGGAAGAGAGGGAGTGGTGCTATTCAAGACCGACACCACACAGCCAGGTATATAAAGGTTTATTGCGTTATATATAAACTAAAGTAAATGAGTGCTTGTATGGATGATTGATCGAGTACACTCGCGAAGTTGTCTTGTTTCGTACGCGTCACGTAGTGTACTGAATGTTATAATTATGTGAATGAAGTAAATGCGCGATCAGCAATGTGCGGTCGAAGACCGTACATCATAATATGTACAAACGTACATCATAACACATTTTTTTATGTAGTTTCTAAAAATTCAGAGAAGATGGTGTGACGGCTACCAAGTAGAGAAGTGAAAATAGATTAATAACGGAAGATAAAACCGCCAAATCAGGTCACGTCACTCAAACGGCCATTGTGACGGGCGTTCACTTGGCGTAACTTATTGGCGTAGTTAATCAGTTAATTTGGAAACTGTCTCGCTGTAATTACCTAAAAATTGTGCCCTTCTTCAAATCATACACGAAACCCGTTCATGGGTAGATCTTATACATTTACTTCTAATAAATTGAAATAACAAACGTACATGCCTATGCAAATGCCACCTATGAAAAGTTATATCCAATTTCATATAGCACTAGAGTTCTGCATGGAGTTCTAAACTGAAATATATCATAAATGCCGCAGGCGAAGTAAGACGCTCAATCTTATCTGAGGTTTATTATTAATTATTCTGTTTACAGGTGGCATTGATCTCCTACCATCAGGTTGACTCGTTTGCCACTTCAATAATAAAAAATATCTTAGCCCTTTAGATTTGGGCGTAAAAGCCATTATGTATTTGTTTGTCAAGCGAGCTAATAACCTGTTCAATTCGATATCCTAGCCGATAGCATTTAAACGCCTCAATTAGCCATCGAATCCAAACCCACCTGGCTGGTACAAGCGCTCCACAGATACACGCAGCACCCTAGGCCGACGCTGAGGACGTTCTGCGCGGACCAGTCCACCAGATTCAGATAGAAGTCGTCTTGAAGCTCCGGCGCGTCGAGCACCTTGAACGGGATGCGGGATATCTTGCGCGTCGCCTTCCGGGGGGAACGGAGCAGCTTCTGTGACTTCGCTGACACTGGAGACAGGCTGTACGGTGACGGGTCTATGTTCTCCTGAAACAAAATGTAATAATACTTAGTTCGGCGGTTACCCCCTTTTTTTTATAACAACTACGACTCCACAGACGGATCGTCCGTGAAATGAAATGAAATGTATTTTGTATAGGCCTACGAGGGCACTTACAAATTGTCAGTTACATTTTTTTTCTTACACTACCACCGGATCGGAATACGACCTCAACCGTTGCCTTTTTTAGCAAAATTTTTATTTCTGTCTTTATATGATTATCACAGCTCCACTATGAACCCCCGTCGTCAACATCGCCTTTAACTAGGTAACAGTGTGGGTGTGGTGTAAGCTGGACCCCAGTTGTGTGCGGTGGCGGACTAGCGGAAAACCTTAACTAAGCTTACTATGTAGGACCATTTTTTATTTTTATTTATTATTATTATTATTTTGTTATTTATTATAAGTGATTTTTTTGTTGTTTATTATTTTTTTCCAACAGTTGTTTTTAATCATTAGAGTCACTATTGCTATTATACTAGTACATGGTTTACATACGTTGAGGGTTGTGACACTTTGGGACATATTAAGACTTGCTTTCATTATAATGTATCGCTCGTCAGGCATTGACGGTTTCGACTCCAAAAATATTTTTAATACACATCGAATGCGGTTACCCCCTTATACCCTTCTGGTATCCAACTTGTGAGGTCGTAGGAGGCGACTAAGGAACGGACCAGGAGATAGGCAGCAGCGTCTGCGTCTATCACGACAATCAAGAAGCATGCCAGTAACGTTGATTATCGGCAAAATTCCATGACGCTTATGTCCAAGAGTCATCGACCACAAGAGGTTGATAGTTAGAAAGGCTGTCTCTCATGGAGCATATTCTACCACCCTGACCCCAAGGAAATTATCAGAGGGTTCAGAAATATGGTAAACCTGGGTACGATATGGTCGTATTACCTCAATGGGCCCTTAAAACGACGGAAGCAATACCGAATTTAGATTGGTTGATTACAAACTGTATCAAAATGAACAATTCCCACCAAACTATACTGAAAGTTCAAATTCAAATCCAAGGCATACATACATGAGTATTTAATAAACTGCAAAATGTGTATATAAACTGATAAATGTTTCTACATTAATCAGGTTTAATAACAGGAAAGGAAACATATATTAATATGACGTCTCACAATATTTTCAAAGGTTTTTGACATTCCTTACCTACTTATTCATAACTTTATTATATAGATGTATGTAGAAAGATGTGTACAAATTTCAAAAAAGAAATATATAATAAAGACACCATCTAGTTATGCCCAGTTCATTTTCAGCTTACAAGTTTCTTAACAAACAATTAAGGATTTTTTTTCTGTATAAATAGTCCATTAAAGTGGTCCGATAAAATAAAATTCTGCATAAAAGTTAAAAACATTCCACGTTTTAGTGCACAGTAATTACATATCATACCAGACAGATTTTATAGCTCTATTCATCACTAACTCGCTCTGACGATTCGCCAGTGAACGTCCAAGAATAAAAAATAAATTAAAATCATTTAAAATCTTTAACTAATTTTCGATACTTCGTCAGCGCTTATTAAACGGCGTAACGAACAAAAAACATTAGGTAGCTGTACGTACGGCTTGTATCTGGACGATCTCATTACTGCTGGTACTATGGACCTCATCAAGATACGATGACTGGAATAATGGACGCAGATTTCAGTGTATAGTATTCCCAAAAAATATACGACGAACGATCGACGTGCAATGCAAAAAAAAACGCTATTACAGTTAACAAAAAAGTAGATGGAGGTGGTACAAATGGCGTTAAAGTAACAAATGATGCTGCACTCATTAGGCACGAACGCTATAAAGAAGACAAACACCGGGATACGGAATAAGAGACTTTTGATGGTGCAAAAAATATTGACAAATTGAATCAACTAATTTCAACGCTGCTCGCTAGTGGCGAACAATTGTTGAAGGCAAGCCATTAAAAATGTAAAAAACAGCACGTCTGCCAATCTCAGTACGAAAAATGTGAAACAAGACCTCTATAAATCAGAAGCGACGAAGCGTAGAATACATATGACCTGAGAAAAAGTTGTGTAGACTTGATGATATAATATACCCAATTTCGTATAAAATTTGGTTTAAAACACAAGTAGATGGCTACATAAAACAAAGGAAGTAATGTAGTCAGAAACGTAAAATAAAGGACCATTTATGGAGGTTCTCATGGCGAACAAATAGAGACCTCCTGAAGCGGAACATAGGAGTCCTTGAAAGGTTCGGCTACCCAGAGCCTTTTGTGCAAATCTCACAACAAAAACACGTCTGAAAAAACCAAATACAACAATCTTAGTAAGAATACCCAGAACACGTGATAACGTCTCGATTTGTCAGCGATTTTTTTACGATCGCTTTCAATTAATCATCAAACTAAAATTTCTATTGAGACTTCTCTGATTGGTCTTATTGCCAAAACTCAATAATAGTATCTGATAATGAGTCTAGACCGGCCACTAAATTAGATCGTATAAATACCGACGCACAGGTGCGAGATTTGAGAATGCAACAGGAATCTCGTATAGAAACATGTGTTACAAAAAATAGTCATAAAAGTTATTTATACAGTCATAAAACGTGCATTCGCTTAGTGTATATGGCCGTCTAAAAACATTAAAGTGACAATTCTAATGTGAATTTTCGCACTGTCAAATACGACGACAAATTCTAAGTAATTTGTTGCAAAAACTGCACATTTCACGTAAGACTGCGGCGGTATCACGTCCGTGAACCTGCTTTTATTGCGAGTGCTAAGTAATCTAGATGTATAACACCTTCATAAAGCGATGCGAATTTCGTGGGACTAAACGTGGGCCGCCATTACCGTGTGTTATTTTAAGCGGATAATAATCCTTTCCGAGTTGAATAGAATTTTGAGGCGTGGGTGAAAATATTGGAAGTCCGCACGAGATCGGAGTCGCGTTTTAAAAGGGACTACATGAGGTGGACGTGTCCCGTCGAGTTCGGACACGTTTTACTGCAATCCAAATGGAAACAGAACTGGGTTGTGACGCCTACGTCAAAAACAAAAACATAAGAGGAGGCACACGCATAAACATGAGTGTTAAGCGCGCTCACAATAAATATCACTGATAAAAGAGGGATTTACATATAATACTACAAGATATCGCATCCTAAACCGTTATGTCGCCCCAAATTTAGGTTATCCAATCAATACTGCACAAAGGCCGTGGACACGTGTTGGAAAAAAAATCAACGTGAACTTTTAATCCAATTATTGACCCCTATGAATGAAGTCATTAAATGAAGCATGTTAAATAAGATTGAAAGTGCATCAATGTATGCACGGTGATTAACTCGACAGAACTGCCACTTAAGGAGATATTGACTTAGTAAACGTCCCGCCCCCGTGTGGTCGTCGACACAGTGGCCTTGGTCTGTGGACGAAAACGAATGCATATTATTATATTACGTAAGACGAAAATTGCCTGCAGGAAATTGCAACTGGTTTTGATGATGCGCGAGCAACTCCGTCAGCTGTGATACTCGGGGATGACGAGAGATTTCATGATAGAATTTTCAAGAGTAATACTATTTTTATTTGCATTTTTGGTAAATAAAAGTCTAGACAGGTAAAGCTGATACGATCTGAGCTGAGTACTGAGTACGTGAAAGGAAATCAGTAATTGGGTAGTGCAGTAAGAGACGAGGCACGAAATTTCAGTTTGTTTTAAAAGTAGTATTAGAAAAAAGGTGATACGCATGCAAAGCCTTCGAGCAAGACATCATTAATGTAATAAGTTAAGTAGTGCATGACTAAATAAGCCGGATTAAAATGAAGCTACTCACGTTGTAGCAATGTAAGCGTTCTTCAACAATTCAGTTCACTAATGCCACTTTGATTGGCCGAATTATGGTTTTTATGATATTTGAAATGTGAATAGATTACAACCAAAATTGAAGTCACGTCAAATTGTAATAAACATAAGTCGACTTTTCATAACACACTTGTTGCATAAGAAGTTTAATATTGTATTAAAATAAACGTTACCTATACACACATCGTAGTTAATAGACGGAAGTGAACATTCTAGAAAATAGTAGCAGTAATTGAAATTTTAGAAAGCAAACTTCGCGTGACCACCATCATTCGACAAATTTGCGGTTGAAGAGAGTATAGGCTAGAGATAAAATTATCCATTTCCTTTACACACAATTGCTTTATTCGATGTGAATAGACAAAACATTCACACAATAGAGAATACAATGATGCAATTGTATATCACAATAGAACTTCTATCTAGCACTAGTCTATAAAAGATATCCTGACACGCGGCCAATTGAAGTGACAATATCCTTGAACTAGTCATGCTACAACGAATAAAACATTTCAAAAGAATAGAGAAAATAAATCATTTCATCGGCCAAAAACATGTTCAAGTACAAATATATGATATATAGTTATGTACACAAAATTAGTTATCAGATTGATTCATCAAAACCTTTATACATTATAATAACACGCGGCGTTAAAGTAAAACTCAAATAAGAGGTATTACAAATGAAATAAACGAATACAAACGGAGACATACAAGTTCCATGAACGAAGTAATATACTAATAACATGTCATGACAGTGCTCGGAGAAAAAGGTAAAAGAAAAATTTCAATATAACCCAAACCACAATGATGTAAGATGAATGAGCAATCAGAACTAAAGTTTATTAACCTCAGATAGCAGACGCATAAAAAGCTAGAAATATACCAAGTAGTGACTAGATCTTAGATAACAGATTGATTGGTACTATAAATGAATGGCAGATTTTGTGACCTGTGCGGTTATGCAAGCGGGTCACGTTACAGCGATGCAGTAAAAAATAAACTCCTGCACAAACCCTCGTCCTCTCTTTCAGTTGTTTTAGTGCGAATTGAATACAAATGGCAAAAGACGGAACTTATTTGAATTTCAACAAAACTTTTACGACCATCTACACAATAACGATTAATTCGTATCGCCTAGGTAAGAGGTATAATTCATCAGCGGTTGACATCCTATTTATCAAAGTCTTTCAGTATGCTTGCTGAATTATTGGGTTACAATTTGATTTACGACATCGATTATAGTGCTAAAAGGACACATTGCTTTGTGACACCACGTAAATTTATTTTACATTTACATGATATCCCGATACAACGGCTCTAAGACATATTGTTTCCTCATGTCTTAAATTCTTGATTCGATATGTTCACCAATACAATTATTTTTAACGCTGCTAAAAATGTTTGCCTTTTACATTCAAGTTCAACTAATTCAAAATCGATGTCACGAAAACGGTTGCTAAACTAATTGACTCAACAACGTAAATACACGTAACCCTATCGGGCCTCGGTCGCAAAAAGCCTCTGCAAACAAGGACTTGTGTAAATAGTTGAAAAAATTAAGGCCACGCTGATGGCTCTCGCAAAATTCTCTCGCATACCGGTAGATGTTGTTTCTGTAAACAAACCACTGAGTGAACACGGATGAGCACTTCTGACGACCGGTTCAATAGTTAACCAAGGCACGGGAGCCACACTTAGAGAGCTCAATGAAAAAATATTTAATTAGTATTTTTTGTCCCCACATTTCATGCGATTTGAAGTGCTGTCAAGGTTTAAAGTTTGTCTAAATTCAATAAAAAACACCTTACTGTTTTATAACACGGATTTCAAATGCAACAACTACATTTACTATCAAGGCGTGATTACACAATGCGTAAATCAAAATAGACAGGACATACGTCCAAAATAGAAAATTATGCTACACCTTTTCATAGCAATGCAGCGCAATGAGATCACATGTCGGGCACAGGAAATGTGGGTGGTGCTAGCAACGTTCAAACTCTATTATCAGATACATACGGGAGAGATGATTGTAATTCAAATGTTCAACCAACAACTTCTTTTTATTTTTTCTATGATTCGAACAACAATAGCAGCAAACGAACTCCTTAGATGCCTAAATATCAAAGGCCAAACTTAGGTACAACCCGTACATAATGCTGAATACCTAAGCGAGAGCTAATAAAGGATTCCATTGTCATAATAGAGTGCCGAGGTGTGCGCTGTATCAGTCAACGACTTCGTCATATTTGGAAACAACACACCACATATCAGATAACGATTAGGACATCTGCATAGTGATTAGCGGCTTGTAAATGTCAATCAGTTGACTTTCGATCATTTTTGTCGGCAAAGAATGTTATATAGGCACTTGCACATCAATAAATAACTTGGAACAATCAAGGCCACGTTTGTAGCTCGCACAAACACCAGTAACCAGGTGATAAAAAATAGTTTCGATATAATTAACGAGAAATGTCGACCGAGATGTCTCAGAAATTATAAGAGCACCCACACAATGGCTACGGAGCGTGACTGTGCACCAATTCAGGGGACAATCTAAGACATGATCTAGATTGTAAAAACACTACGGCAGCACACCAAACTGTTCAAAAACAACTACAAAGAAATCGATTTCATACAGCCAGATAAAAAATTAAAAGAAAAAATGCAGCAATAGAAACTGACGTCGTAAAAGTTACGAATCATCCCCTGGCAATGACCGAAAGTCTAGACCTTTATATTTATCTGTTTGGGCGGTGAATGTCCCAGCTAAAAAACTTAAAGACATAGTTACCATTTGACGAACAAATATGAATTATCATCATTTGGAATAGTTTTTATCATCGACCATTTTAAAGTATTACCGTGCAAATGCTTTAAGAGCATTAATGTGTGTGATGATTTAAAAATAATAACAGGCTTCACGTGTAAAGTCTAATTGCTGTTACTTTAGTTTCTATCACATTTCGCATTAATCGCTATTATAAAATTGACGTGCTCAATGCCAATCCATATAAATGTATTGTTCCAACGATTATTAACTGGAATCAATTTCTCTGTGAGCATAAAATCCTTTCTCAGGGAATGGAGCAATCGATTACTCATACCGTGAATCAATTGGATTAGAGATACACTCGAATTTATTGTTTTGTGTACGGTTGTGATTTAAAATTTGCATTAAATGCCTATTCGGGCCGCAACTACTTTTTGCATCGTTGCAAAAATACGTCACGGTGTAAGCTTCGTGCGTTGAAAATTTCAATCACGGACACTTCCTAGCGTGATCCTGAGCCAATAAAAAATAGTCAGCAGCAGTGGTGATCCGACCGGACCAATGAACCTTAGGATCGCACGCATCATTGAAATGCGCGGGCGCAAAATTTGTAAATTGCAAAGCGTCTAGACTTTTATCCGTTCAAGGACTTAGAGCAAAAAGCATTAGATGAGAGCGCGATGGACGCGTCCGATTCGTCGCGCCTGCGATATGCCCAGCACCGTGATCGCATTTATATAATTGCAGACGATATAGACGCAGGCGCAACCTGACAATTATTATCTAGTAAAGGAGATTACGCATTTACTTTACTGGCATTTTAATCGCATCATATAAGAAACTCTAACAAAAAAGAAAAGTGAATACAGCCTCCTTTAATTAATACATTCAATTTGATTTGATGATTACGAACTGTAGAAGCTTAGTTTTTAACCTCATTAGCAATGTTATAAATAATAAGCACTTGTCACTAAAGTTAAAAAACGTTGGTTAGTTACTTTAAAATCTAAGTCGTAAAAGCTTAAACTTAATGCTTCTAACACACTTTAACGACACATCCTAATCAAACATTGACATAGAGACGATGGATCTTAAATCATGTTCAATATTTATTATGTCCTTATGTTAAAGAATACATTTTTTCCTTGCTGTTTTATACTGCAATTTGCAGATTTCTTTTATTTATAGCGTAGCTTCAACGCTTAGATTATATCAATCTAATTGGCTATTGACAATGGTTTATCAGAATCAAAGATTCCGGATGCATTCGGGTTTTTCAAAGGCAATTATTTTGTAACAAAATTGAAAAGAAGAAATAAACTCAGCTACATCTGACTCCACTGATTCGGGTGCATTGACTCCGGATCTACGAAATGTACCTACGAAGTGCAACGCTACAACCAAATACCTCATAAAATGACAACTACTTAACATTGAATCAACATCAGTACTAGTAGTAAAGTCCTAAGTTGATATCTTTGAAATTTTAACTATCTGCAAGTCTGCGATGACATGTTTAATATGAACCGAATTTGATGTATCTATAAATAGAAGTATTTACAATATTACTGGTATTTATGATACTATAAAAGCTAATGTACAACGACTTCGCACTATATTGACTAAAAGTGTAACTTTGGTTAAAGCTGTAAAAAAAGATCAAAGTAAGTAATTCTTATAATTCTAAACATGTAATTTTACCTTCTCCTCATACATTTAAAATACCTCCAAGTCATAAAGTCGAGATGACGTACGTTTGACTATTAAAAACCATAGATAACAAACTAATATTAGTCATAATTGACATTCAAATTGTAATGAGGACAGCTCAAACTGATAATGACAAGTCAGTAAGTAGAAACGAAGCAATGAACTTGACCAATGAAAACAACGTAAGGAATAACTTGAAAGTTTTCATTGTACATACTTAAGTGTCCACACATGATTGCATCGAAGCGCAAATCGTATATCAAACAGCGATGTTTGAATTGATTGGTATTGACTTTGAGAGTGTAGTGACACCATAAAAGATGGGCGCAGCGGCTAATAACATTTGCAAATATTCAAAGTATGTATCCGATGGAAGAATTTATAAGGAGACGCATCGGGAATTGAATCACACGCTTGCATTGTGACAATACTGCCGAAATTTGTATTCAGTGGGGTTTGCACGTAATCCAGTGGGTGGCAACTGTAGGACAAATCTAGAATAACATGAATAGTTTGTGTTTTTTTGCCTGTACCTTATCTCCGCAATTGATTTCTGTTCGATTCCGTTTTGATACCTGCTGCTTTTTGCGAACGGTGACATGCATATCTGAATATCTGATGTTAAACGTCGTATTTAAATGTGGATTACGTTTTTTTATGACGATTTTTAAGTAGGTCATCCGACGTCGAGATTTTGGGCGGTAACGGAACATTTTTTGAAGTGAAACTTCTTTAGGCGCATGAGGGTAAAATTTTTACAGATGAAACTTCACGCCGGTATGCAACGGAAGTGTCGGAAAAGAGAGAGAGAGTGATCGAGACCGATTGAGAGAGAGTAAGACAGGGCGAACGTAGCATGAGCAACTAGCCGTGGAGTGAGAGTAGGGAGCAAGCGAGTGAGAAAGATTGAGAGAAAAAGTGAGACAGAGCGAACGTCGTATCACGCCTTTTTCCCTTCCTCTTAATCTTGGAAATTTAAAGTTTTAGATTTGTATAAATATAAACAAGATTTATAAATTAGGTAGTTCGCCAAAGAAGTTTCACTTCTGACATGTGTACTTTGTACGCACGCATGTTTTTTTTTTTATTTGACTGAAGTAGCAAACGAGCATGCAGTCCACCTGATGGCAAGTGGTCACAGCCGCTCATGGACATCTGTAATCAACTTCATACAAAACATAGGTTCTTTCGGAAGTCAATCACAGATGCGTTGACGCTCCCGAGGACTATGATGGTCGCCTCATATAAAAGTGTGCCGACAACCACACCTTACCATCGAAACGCAAGAAATGCTTCACGCTAGAAATAGGTGTGGCGGTGGTACTTCCCCGGTCGAACTCACTGGTTCTACCATCTGGTTATATATTTTAAATCATATTATGTATAAACACTTAAGGTAACTATTATATCTATGTGGTATAGCCTTAATACTCATAGTCTTGGGCAAAAAAACTTAGGGTTAACAGATTTTTGCAAATCCTATTAAAATAACAACACGCGAAAATTTTTTTGTTCCGCTTCGAGGAACGAATTCATTTTGATTCTAATGCCTTTTTGAGGTTAAAGACAGAAATCAACTTGATATTACCATCATAGGCCCATTTCTAACCCGCTTATAGTTTACTAGTTGACCCGGCGAACTTCGTTCCGTAAAGTCAAAAATCTAAAATGATTATGACTATATTATGCCTGTATTATAACACTAGCAGTTCCCGCGGTTTCACTCGCGTTTATAGTATATATATATAGTCTAAAGCCTTCCTCGATAAATGGTCTATTCAACATAAAAATAACTTTTCAATTCGAACCAGTAGTTCCTGAGATTAGCGCGTTCAAACAAACAAACACTTCAGCTTTATAATATTAGTATAGATAAAAACCTTCCTTTCGAATCACTCTATCTATTAAAAAAGTGCATTAAAATCCGTAACATAGTTTTAAAGATCTTAGCATACATAGGGACAGACAGCGGCAAGCGAGTTTGTTTTATACTATGTAGTGATAGTGAAGCCAAGGGTATCTTCATGTGGTCAGAAAAAGTCAGTTGGTCACACCTAATGCAAAATGCATTACTTGTCCCAGATTAGATGATCCATGTTTATTTATTATTATTACAAAACTTACAACTAACATTACATGACTTCACCTAATTCGTTAGTGTAACTATTACATTGTTAACTTATGTGTAGTATACTTCATATATAAGTATAAAATGCATGAACTTTTTGAAAAACTATCTGGTAACCAAACTAGATATATTTTCCTGCAATATCGAAGAGGAAAAGTAGAGATTTGAAAAAAAAAACAATTTTCTTAAAACCACCATTTAACGATACAAAATACACATATACGACGACCCGCGTGGCGTAGCGGTTACCATACCGGTCTGACGCGCAATGAGTTCAGGGTTCGATTCCCGGTCAGATAGGTATCTGAATGATGAGTTCAGATTCCTGTTCTGGGTCTGGGTGTTTGTGTATTCGTCTTGTATGTGTCTATGGTACCCACGACACAGGAGAAAATCCTACTGTGGGGCTATGAGAGTAGAAAGCGTGTTTTTTTTTTTTTTTTTTAAATAAAGAATATATGCGGAAAAAACCCAATAAAACAATTTCAATCAAACCCGCACGTTACCAGCTACACAAAAAGCACCACTCAACATGTTTACTAATTCCCAGTATAAATGAACATGTTACCCGACCATTAGTCGACCTATCACCCCGACCGTGGCAGACGACCACCACGCCTGATTGAAATGATTTTTTGCCACTTCTGTCGCGCTGACAGCCGCTTGACGAGTGGACGGTGATCGGATCGTGAACTATCAACACTACACCTGACGTGTGGTAATATACCATGTAAGTAAATGGATTTATTACGGAAATTCGCTATAGGCCAATGCATGAACTTTGGTTAAATAAAAATGTTAAAAATTGTATATAACAAAGTGAACATTTTTTTATAAGTTTGAATAGTAAACGAGCATTCAGTCCACCTGATAGTAAGTGGTCACTGCCGCCCATGGACATCTGTAAGCAACTTCATTCAGGCCATGGGTTTCTATCTGAAGTCAATCACAGATGCGTCGCTACTCTCGAGGACTAACATGGTCGCCTCATATAATAGTTTGCCGTCAACCCTTCCATTGAAACCCAAAAACTGCTTCACGCTAGAAATAGGTGTGGCGGCGGTACTTCCCCGGGCGATCTACACTGGTTCTACCACCTGTTAAAACATTTCAGACATTACAAAGAACTTCTTACTCCGATAATTCAGCCAAAAACATTGTTGTTTTTACTCTTTGACGCAAAAACCACAGAATTCGCTGAAATTCGCCACAGATAGTTAATGATGTGGATGTGATAACATTGGGTACCCATTACTACGGAAAACGTGATAGCGGGTGAAGCCGCAGAAATAGGCTAGTACAGCATATTTTATATTAGATATGACATTACAAATCGACTACCAATTACTAGGCACTGCTGGGCACGGGCCTTCTCTCAGAGAGAGTTTAGGCCATAGTCCACCACGCTGGCCAAGTGTGAATTGGTGGACGAAGACTACATAATCATCTTCAATATATCTTAGTACTACAAGTAATAAAGATATTTCTTCTATCAAACTTGAATAACTTACCGAAGAATATTAAAGTATATACGATTACATCTAAATATACTTTAAAATAGTCCTTAGGTAAAGTGACCGTTTAGTTCAGAAAGTCACATGAACTATGCAACCATTTCTTTTCCTAATTCGTATGCAAAATAAAACGAGGCGTAAATGACAAAAGTCCATAGACGAAAAGTGGAACAACTATGTCGACGACAATGCAACTTTCATATTCACGTTAAACAGTCATACACGGAAAACGTGACGAACAAACACACTCACACACACACATACATATAAACTACGTAAACGACCAGCCGATAATCGTATACGAAATAAATAAAAACTGAATCGACGCGCCAAAAAAGTTAATATTCCAAACGTTTGAGTGTAAAATTTTAATAATTTATTATTTTGGGTCGTTGTCACCGCTGAGTGATGTCAGGCGGACAGACAAATGACTGGACAAAAGTTACACCTCGGACAAAAAAAACAATGGCATTGTATCGCTAATGTAATGGACGGCGAAAAAAGATGCACAAGCAACGGAATTGGTTGATTAGAAACAAAAAGTTACGACGAATTTGCATTTCGGAACGGTACGTGCAAAAAAAGGTAGACGTTTACATTATTACGAACGAGCTTGCAATTTTATTCACCTGATAGTTAATGGTCACTGCCTGTCATAGACATCTGTAACCAACCCCACTAGACGTAGGTACTTCCTGAAGTCAGTGACAAATGCGTTGCGAATCCTTAGGACCAAAAAGGTCACTTCGTATTTAGATCAGCCAGCATCCACACCGTCCCATCGAAACGCAAGAACTGCTTCAAGTTAGAAATAGATGTGACAGTGGTACTAACCGTACTTGTACTACTACTTCGCAAACGTTTTATAGTAAATTAGTTGACCCGGCGAAATTTATTCCACCTAAAGGTCAAAAACTATCATATCATAAAATTATCAGTGTTTCTCTACTATATAATACATGTAATTCACATAAGAACCTTCCTCTTGAGTATCTCTATCTATTAAAAAACTTGATTAAAATCCGTAGCGTAGTTTTAAAGATCTAAGCATACATAGGGACAGACAGCGAAAAGCGACTTTGTTTTATAATATGTCTTATGCAGACTACTTCATTTAATGCACAAAATATTGGACATAGAATGTGATCATTTGTCTGGAAAAACACCATGTCAAAACTTATTCCTGTCATACTAGAGTATCTTTTAGACGGTAAAAACATGCGCAAGCGACAGAATTAATTATAAGTAACAATAACACATATAATATGTAGTATGACATGTCTTCGGAGAGGTAGTATTGTTTATAAAGTAACTAGATGACCCGGCGAACTTTGTTCCGCCTAAAATAAAAAATTATCAATGTTTCTCTACTATATTATACATGTATTATATATAAAAAGCTTCCTTTTGAATCACTCTATCTATTAAAAAAACTGCATTAAATTCCGCAGGGTAGTTTTAAAGATCTAAGCGTACATAGGAGAGACAGCGAAAAGCGACTTTGTTTTATACTATGTAGTGATGAGTAATCGAAACTAAGATAAGAGAAACTAAGAACTGGGAATCGATCGAGGCCGCATCAGATTCTAGCAAATTTGATTGCATAAAATTAAATGTTTAAGAGCTGACTCGCCGAGAGACTACTTACTATAAAAAGGAGAATTCCTAGCTCTTAATGGATTTCTTGAAGAGTGGCAACGCATTCGTAACTTACATCATCGTTGGTTGATGCATACCCGTTTGTTGTGTCCTACATTTAAAAATCTTGAAGTAAAATTTTAACTACCTACCTTGTATGAAATACTGGAGTAAAATTTTTAGGTATACCTGCCTGCCTAGTATAGGTAACATCTACATATGATGTAAGATTTTGAAAAGTGATAATATAACCACTGAGCCAGATTCATTGACATTGCCAATGAAATGTCCATTGGCGACAACGGTTACTTCAATCAGTAGTCCTTCTGTTTTGCTAGAAAAAGAACATATAAACGACCAGTACCGGTAGACTAACAGAGAAAAAGTCAATAGGCAAAAATAGCATATGACTATTTTTTTTATTACTGGGCGTTATGACTACTTTCAACCAACAGCTTATATCAGAGATGTTATAAACATGATATTTCGGATCTGGATACGGATATAGTAATAATATTATATCGGTTTCGGATACTGTTACGGATATATGTTATTAATTCGGATTATCCGGTAGTTTCGGTTAAGGATTTTTGTGTAATTTAAAGTAAAATACAAATAGGTAGTAGTTTCGTTATATTTTTATGTTAGCATTTGCTGTTACAATCAATTATGTCAGTTATTCGATATTAGAGCTACCTTAACAATATTACTTGGATTTTTTTATTAAAAACATGCCTGATTTAGGTTTTCCCTCAATCCGAAATTATCCGAAACTTTTATATCGGTTTCAGTTAGGTTAGGTTAAGTTAGCTTAAGTTCCATGATTATTGTTCACCCAAAAAGTGCTCAACGCGCCTAAAGAATTTTTCCCTTCAAAAATATCACGAAGTTACACATTCGCGTTAGGAAAAATCGCAAAAAACCGGCAGCGGTTTAGCCAACTGATTAGCGCATCCTCATTGTCACCGGCACGCTAAACGCTCCGTGCGCGTTAATTGCCGCACAATGGGAGCTCACAATGCGAATGTACGTACCGGCTATAGACCGTTTATCCAAAATAAACATGATCGCGTCAGTGCTGAGCAAACAACGGTCGGATGGATTTTGGTAATCGTCACCACTATAATGGATTAGAGATACACGGGAAACAGAACGTATTTTTATCACGTTTACCATGGTAACGACTATCTCATGAGTTAATCCAGGTTTTTTTTATAATAATGAAGTAGCAAACGAGCATGCAGTCCACCTGATGGTAATGGTCACTGCCCATGGACATTTGTAAGGAACTTCATAATAGAACATAAGGTTATATCTGAAATCAATTACAGATGCGGGTCGAAATACACTATAACCTTTTCATACGGTGCCTGTGTTCCGCCGTAGGTTGCGAGGAGAAAACACAGTGGGGGTTTAGCCGGTAAGAGTCCGGCATAACCTAGCTGCTGCTCCGGGCGGCTGGGTATCCATGAGGATTACCCACTCAAAAAAAGGTTATAAACTATCTGTGTGCCAAATTTCAGAGTATTCTAACCAATCTTCCTCAATCTTCGGTTAAGTACGGATAAGTTCGGGTAAGTCAACATTGTGTCTTATGGATCTTTTTTAAAGATTGAAGCAACAAGTGCAAAAATATTTAAGTGGTAATTGTACTACAACGTTGCAGTCCACTTACCATCAAGTGATCATCGCCGACCACGAAAATTTCCAAGAAGCTTCATTCAGAACAAGGCTTCTACATATATGTAGTCTATCACAGATGCGTTAAAACTCCCGAGAACTAAAATAGCTGGATAGTGGGCAAATGACACCCTTCCACCGACTCGCAAGAACCATGCTAGAAATATAGAGTGGCAGGGGTACTTCTTTGGTCAAACTATATACGTTCCCCCACCTTGCAAAATGTCTATCTTGAAATATGTATATCTGTCATGAATCTTAATTAGATTTTTAACCAACTGGTAATATTCGATCTGAGGACTAAATTGAAATGACAAAACTTAGTACATAATGAATTCACTATGGTTACATTTAAAACTTTTTAATATTTAAAATATTGTATTATTTAAAACTTCGCACACAAAACAACATGACAAGCAAATGAATAACTTGTATAATCACATAAATAATTTAAAACTACTGCCTATAAATAGAAATAACAACGGCAAATCATTACTAAGAAAAATATTGTGTGCTATTGGTGCTGTTGGTTCCCAAACTTATGGTCAGCGACCATATTGCGGCAAACATGAGTGATATTTGCCGCAATGCATTTTTTAATGTTATTCAACTATGCGTACGCTGCGGCAAAACGCAATTTAATTCCATTGTACCATTTATTAATGATCTAAAACGAGCAAAGTTTGAAAACCACCTTTTTTACTGAGTAAAATCAAACGAGAAACTACGCCGCCACCGAAGCGTAGAAACAAATTAAAATAATAAACAATTAAATCTTTACGGGGATATAATTACTAGATTGATACCGTTACAATAACAACAATGCGTAACACCTATTCTTTCATAGACCTTTCTCTCAAGCGTCAACAAATAAAACATTCGAACCGACAAGGCGACCGGTACGGTCAGCTACTTATGTGCATCAGCATAAATTTAATAATAAGCATACAAAAGAATAAATTAGCCAACGACGGTCCCTCATTACGGACATTGAAACTCACAACGCTACCGAGAGGTGTGCTCTCTGTCACACACACACGTACTAAGTAACTACGCATTAGTGTGATTAGGATGTTTTATGACCAAATTCTCAGTAAATGAGTTTTAAAAGTTGACAGAACGTATATGGTTCGACCAGGGAGATACCATAGACACACACATAATTCTACTGTGACGTGATTCTGCCTTTCGGTGGATAGGTGAAGTAGGTTCTTTCCCTGTAGTTCGAAGATCAGAATGAGGCTACAGTATCCCTTGCCTGTCGTAAGAGGCGATTAAAAGGGGCTTCCGGGGTTGCGGGCGAGTAGAGTGAGAGCTCGAACCATCCAGCCAAGCGACACCGGGAAGGACGGCAGCATGTGCGGTCGCATGCCGCCATAAAGAACAGAAGGTGCGGTGAGCATATTCATTCCTGGAAGAGGGCTGGCGCGCGAGGCTTGGAGGGCATCCTAGTAAACTATCCAATACGTAATTTCAATGATAATTGAGATAATTATTACTCGGTTTAACGTGGAAGGAAACACCGAACACGGCAGACCAAAACCAGATTTGGGCATACTGTTTTACAAAGTGTACAAACACGCGCTAAGCAAATGACATAAACCATGATGGTAATTTTCACAATCTGAAAGGAGACTCGAGCTGAGAGCGACTGATTAGTAGACTCATAGTGGTCTAATTATAACTAACTGTCCTTTTCAAGGTTAATGTTCAGTAGAAGGGTGTTGATGTCGGCTTACTTGCATAAGAGTTAAACATTTTAATCCTCGGGAGTAGTATGGAGCATCTGTGACTCCAGATAGAAACCCTGTTCTATTTCAAGTTTGCTTACATAAATGTCCATGAGCTGCAGTGAATACCATCAGTTGGACGGCGTGCTAGTTTGCAACTTGAATCTTACAGAAAAAAACGTAAAAAAGATAGTTCATTTTCACGTTTTTATACTTTAGTAAAGTATAATCAAAAACAAAACATTAATAAGCAATTTCGAAACAAAGAAACGCACACATTCAAGGATCGTCATTCGATATGGACAGTTTCTAATTACAATCGGCACCGGCGTCACTCGGCGATTTCGCGTAACAAAAGCTAAGAATGTCGAACGCGCGTAGTAATACGACTAGATAGTAACTTAATAAGTTTTGTTTTCGATATTTATGTTACCATATATGTAGTACTAATAATATTTTCATTTTTATTCCATTTTATTTCCATTATTCATTATTCCACCAAATTCAGACCAATTTTCAAGACTAATTCGACCCGCGTGCCAGAGCTGTTACCATACCGGTCTTACGCGCAATGGGTTCCGGGTTCGATTCCCAGCCAGACAGGTATTTGAATGATGAGTTTAAATTCGTGTTCTGGGTCTGGGTGTTTGTGTATTCGTCTTGTATGTGTCCATGGTACCCACGGCACAGAAGAAAAACCTAGTGTAGGGCTATGAGAGTAGAAAGCGTGCAAAAAGAGCAAGACTATTCTCACGTAGCCAAAGCACTCTATGGCCTAACTGGCTCTATCATTTCGAGAGGAGACCCGTGCCAGCTGTGGGGAAATAACGACGATTCTTATATTTTTGACGATTCTTATAGTTTTGAATATCCTCCCCATTAGTAATTACTAATTTGTAATGAAACTTGCCTCTTAAACATTATAATTATTATTTTCCAAAAAAAAAATACGCGCTATTAAAACAAGCCCTCCCCTCCTCACGTGAGATTTGATCATTTGACTAGATCCCCTTTTCCTCTAAAAGTCTCACGTAATTCATGGACCTACGCATCAAGTCTTGAAGAACGAAGAACGACTTGATGCCGATCAAAATACGTTACTATGCTTTTAGGAACGAGAATGTATGTTCTAGAAAAGTTTACCTAAACTCATAATTCGGAGACCGTAAGTCGTACATTTTCGAGTGTCTATAAAGTTTTTCAAGGTATTTGACCACAATAGAGTGCTTATCTAACTAACGTAGTCTACAGTGTAGTATTGTCGAATGAGATGGACACCTGGATCCAGGAGCACGACACTAATGGGTTGATAATGACTGATTAAAACTACATTGATTACTCGCCAACAATTAATCACTCCACAAAACCTGTCTGCTTTCAAATTATAATCTTTTTTGTTAGTGACAAATTTAAGCTACCGAATTCACCTATCAGTGTTTTGAGCTTATGTGTTTTTTTCCGAATGCTTGTTTTGTTCGCTTAGCGGGCGTTAATGCAAAAATAAAATAAAGCGTCCAAGTGATAAAAGCTCAAATTAAAAACCATTTAAAAGCCTTAAGGACCTTAACTAATATCGATTCAATATGCATTTAAAAATCAATTTTAGTTTAGTCCGAACTGGAATGTTTTGACAAGGACAGTTTCAATCTTCATATTATGGATATCGAAGTGAAAACAAAATTTACGATACTTGATACGCGTTCATACCGTATGAAAATTGAAACAAAACTTCCCTAATACAAGTCTCAAATCAACAGGTGTAATAAATTTTAGGACTAAAGGGACTGTTCTTACAGTAAGGAATCTTGTTACATTCGAAAAAAGCGAAGATGATTCTGGGAGCGGTTTAGGTTATTAAAGTAAATGATAGTGATCACCCGCAACCCAAATGCCAACAGGTCGCTTTAAACCCATAAAGAAGTTATTGCTAAGAGCATCGACTGTATTGATTTTCGTTCGACAAATTTTTACACATAAAAAATGAACAAATTGAAGTCACCATTTGACCCTACAATAAAAATCTGGTGTGCCGTTCCTTTTATTTTTCGCAAAAATTCGAACATTACCATCCATGATACTGTCACAACAACGCCGAATCCACATTAGATATCGAACTTTACGTGGCGTTATGACCATTTCAAAATATTTTGGATTCGAATTTAAGAGCGCAACTCAGAGGTTAAACGCTTAGGACGTGGAATCACTTCGAAATTTCATATTTCCGGGTGAAACAGGGAGCTTCATGTTCCAAATTATAATTACAACAGTTACAATTAATTTCGTATTGCAAATGTCCAACGATAACCATAAAGTGACTCAAAACTAAGGTCCCCAAACAAAAACGACAAAGTGGATCGTTGCCAAATTTGCAGAGGCGTTTTATTGCGGGCGCAAATCAAAAGTTGGAAGGTACCGAAATAAGAGAAGTGCATTCGGACAACGCGCTGATCATTCTCATCTAAATAACTCATCAAGTTGTAAAGAAAAAAGATTTTTTTAATACATCAGCGTGATGCGTCCATAAATTTAGTGGTGGCATCAAAAGCCAAAACCAAGGCTGGCTATTCATTCACGAGACGAAATTTATCGACAAGAATACTTCATGATATGCATAAACGAATAAATCAAAAGACTGTACAAAAAATCAAACGTTCCTCGTATTCAAAAAACGTGCAAATTACTAATTACCCTTTAAATTTCAATTTAATTTTATTGGCGTCCGACGAAAATTGTGATACAATTAGACACAGCCAGATATGCAGATATCGCATTTGGACGATCGCTTTTACAATCAAAGATAAAAGCTGCTAATTAGACATGCAGTTTTTTTCTAACTTTTTTGATTGTCAATACATCGCTAATTGAATTTTGTTTCAATGCTGTCATTTTAGAGTTTTAATTTGATTGTCATGTATGTCCATTAGATTTATTGATGCGGGGGATTGAACGTAGCAATGGAAACAGGATGCTTTATTTGTGATTGTAAAATATTTTGAATTATTTGATCAATATACCTGACAAAGTTTACGGGTTCGCATAAAGTTGATAACGTGTGTTTAAACTCAAACGCCGCGTTAATTAAGGAAAGTCCTAAAACAAGACGCGAAATAAAATGTGAAAGAGTTATACAAATGGTCGTAAATTATTCAAATGATATAAATTTTGAGATTGAAACAAACAAAGGTAACAAAATAATTATTTCACTACTTGAATGAAAGGATCGCAAAAGGTACAACATATTAATTATATACATAAATACGTTATAGCAGCCTTATTAAGATACAGATACAGATTTTTTTTACCGCGTTACGTGGTATGTCAGGAGTTATTTGAGCGATCACTTATCGAAGCCGTGAAGACATAGTTTTATTTCGATCTCTTACTTTGAAAAATAAAAAAAAGTATATCGTAGTAGTAAATCAGCACGCACTTACAGTCCCTCTACTGTTTTAATAGTTAACAAACGTTCAACGGCACTATACACAATTGCCATAAAATCAAATCCAGCACGAAACAATAGATTTTGTACTTTGAAGTCCATACACAAATCAAACGAAGCACTTTATAAACTCACCTCAGCACGATGCGCCGGCGCACGAAACCTGAAGACGGGCGGAGAGTACGCCAGGGCTGCCCTAGCTGCCGACGCCAGTTGCACCGCACCAAGGGCCGCCCTGTTCCCGTCCGCGCAGTTGGTCGGAGGTCCCCTCAGCTCCTCGATCTGTGCTCCGAGGAGCTCGTTCCGTAAGAGGCACCCGTACGCGAGGTGGTCTCGCCCACCGCCTTGCCCGTCGCCGTTGTTACTGTCGCCGCGCGCTTTCTTCGCCGGCTGGTTCTCTGTGCCTCTGCGAATGGCTGCCGAAGAAAAAGTTGTACTGAGCAACTAATCGGAATACATTATGTGGGCGACGTATAGGAATATATTAAGTGGTGTTGATGCCACTGGTATTACTTTTGGCCTACGCTGAAGGCCTATGTTCGAATCCAAGAATATTTATTACTATAAGGATATTTTCAGAACAATTTTCGAAAATCTAATTTTACCTGACGTTACTTAACTTCGTGACCCAATTAATATATTATTCCAATATCATTTTGAAATATATACTTTAGGATACGTTTCAGCTATTGTTTTGAAATTATTCTTTTCTTCCCGTTACATAGAAATGATTTACATAAAGGTAATATGATTTCAATAATCGCATGTACCTAGAGTGGTTATAGTAAATGAAACGCAGAGAGCAAATGAGTTGTCATCAAAATTCAATAATAACAATAGTATTGATATTCAATTTTAAACTATAACTTAAGAACGCCATAAAAATACCAAACCGTCCAAGGACAATCGATAAATAATAAAGCCTTCCACCAGACTGGTCATTACACTGCTCGGAACACGATGCGCCTGCCGAAATTCAATCGATTTACATATTAGATAATTATTATGGTCGGGTTACTTGATAATATTCGCATGTCACAGTCCTTGGAAACACTGAGATTTGCATAGAAACTAGTTTGCCACGCGTCACAGCACGAGCCTCCATCTTATCACGAGATTAGCTGCATAAAAACTGATTTAAGTTAAAAAATATGTAGTTCTTTGACTTCGCATCTAGATTAGATTTTTTGTATTGCACCTATACCTAATGTGGATTGAGATCGGCGTAGTGAGTACAATAACACACGTGCTGTAAGGTAAGCGAACCTAGGTATAAAAGATAATAATATTACTTGAGTGTAGTATGAGAAGCTGATTACCGCATGATTTAACGGTGTACGAAAACAATGTGTGGATACCTAAATGCCAGAGTGTTCTGTAAGTGTGCAGTATACTAATGCGCGTTTGACTTACGTGGTGGACTACGACTTCCAACATAGTAAAGATACCACCGACACCCTTATTTCTAGTTTTAACATTTCTAGCATTTGAACGTAAGGGTTGTACCTAATCAACAACAACGAAATGTCCCAATCAAATCCCTAGGGATAAGTACTTATTAAAACTTCATAAGGAATTGGCTCATACGGGGCACGTTACATATATGTGCAGACTACGAGTATTTAGCGCTTTTTATAAAATATATAAATCTATCGAAGCCACTTATTTATAAATTAAACATTTTACAATAAATTAAAGAATAAGTGTACAATGTGAATATGCACACCCAACATTTTCAAAACCATTAATAACGATTAAATAAACAAAAAAGCCAACACCAACAAAACAACAAATTAATTAATTTAGAAATAAATATATCCCCGGAGCTAGGCGAGTTGGGCAATAAACTAATTCGACCACAGATTATATCAACATCGACAGGTTAAGATGGCGGCGGCTGGCGACCGTTCCGTAAATAGCTATTGATGCGCACGCGCCGAGTTCGTTCCATTAGAGCCATATGCGCGAAGCACGTGCTTTGATTGATTGACAAAAAATGTGTTTTTTTTTTCACTTTCATCTTTTTTTACTTTCACCTTTCTTTTCCTTTGATACAAATTACCAGTTGACATTGGAAATGGATAAAAAATATTTATATACGTGATTCAAATCAGCCCACGTGGTGATATAGGATTTAGGATTTTCTTTACCTTTCGAATTTCCTACTTTATACATATGCGCACGCGCCGAGTTCGTTCCATTAGAGTCATATGCGCGAACGTGCTTCGAGTGATTGACAAAAAATGTTTTTTTTTTTCACTTTCATGTTTTTTTTACTTTCACCTTTCTTTTCCTTTAATACAAATTCCTAATTGACATTGGAAATTACGGATTATATCTGTGATTATAATCTGCCCACGTGGTGCTCACCTTTAGGATTTTCTACTTCATATATCTACAAAATAGTGTAAGTGCTTTAACCCACATAACGATAAATGTCCAGCGCTACTAAAACATTTAAAATCTCGAAAGATTTCCAGATTAAAGATGTTTAAGTAGACTTCAAAAAATATTGTTAATTTTAACGCCGCACAAAATTTTCTATCTTAGAGCCACAAGAGGCTAACTATAGAGCAGTTTTTTTCTGACTCCTAATCTGCAAAAAATATGACGTAGGTGTGGGTTAGTGTTTCTACTTTTTATGACGATATATGTATAAAGTTCGTATTACGTTGTCATTACTTGTATTTTTATACCTCATACTACTTCCCAATAAAACCTAATAATTTAAAAAGTTTCTTAATATGCAATTAATCAAACGGATAATTAAAAAGTGTTAAAAAACTCAGAAAATAAATTAAATAAAAAAAAACTATTATACCCCACAAGCATACCATAAACATGACTAATTACTTCATATAAAAAATATGAAGATAAATTATCTAACAAGTTTATGTGTCGGTAGTCTGCTTTCGATCAGATACGTAAATAGATATATTGCGCACGCGCCGCTTACAACCTGAGGGAGCCACATGTGCTGTGATAAATTACCTGATTAAATACACCATAATAGTAGCCATACCAATACACTCATCGAGTAGCTATTATGGCTATTCGCTCGCTAAGAGCAGTGATAGCCTAATGGTTGAAACTTGCCCTCTCGATCGGAATCCGAGGTTCAAACCCAGGCACGCACCAATGATTTATGTGCGTATTAGAAATTAATTATCACTACTTTTCGGTGAAAGAAAACATCGTCAGGAAACCTACACACCGAGAGTTCTTAAAAAAAAAATAAGTTTTCGGAGGTGTGTGAAGTCCACCAATTCGCACTTGGCCAGCGTGGTGGACTATGGCCTAAAAACTTTCTCATTCTGGGAGAAGACCCGTGCCCAGGAGTGGGCCAATAATGGGTTGATGCGATGCTCGCTAAGGTGTTTGCAATGGGGTTCCAGGGATGGAATTCCACACTTGCACTTCCGATTTAACTACCCTACTGCGGCAGTAGGGCATTTTGTGTAGGTATGTATATCTATTGCTTCCTACGTAATCTACATGTCTAGATATGCATGTATAGATCTGAATTGTTTCTAGTTTTGAGACAAGCAAAACGGCTTGTTGAAACATAAGTGCTGAACAGTTACGTATTGAAAGTTCTCAAAAGGTTGAAAATCGATCGAGTCCAACAAAGCCTATTTGTTTTTATAGATTTCATGATATAAACTTAACTGTTTCTTCATACTTAATGTTTTTTCTCGAGGGGGAAACGTTCAAAAGATGGGAGCCGTGGGAGCGATGCAGGATTATGTGGGATTTTTACCGCACTAAACCCCCCCCCCCCCCCCCCCCGGTAGCCGTCCTCCGCGCTATAAAAAGGACTCCGGGATCTCCAAAGGAACGCAACCGGAGTACGTATAGCATTCCTACTACTTGTTTATAATATAGAAGAATAAACGAACAATGGTAAATGACTTAATACTGCCATTTAATTCAGTGAAAGCTTGATGAGACTTAACCTGAAGTAGGTCAGAGATGCATTGCTACCCTAAGGATTAAGTCAGGGGCGTTTGATAATGTCCTATAGATAAAAGTTTGAAGATAGTATTAAGGAATCTTCCCTTATCACAATCTTCAAACTAGAATAGGTACATTTGTGCCTAAAACTTCGAGATTTTACGAAGAAATAGATGTGGCCGTGGTGTCTTTAAAAGTAACAACTAATATCCTTGTTAAAGCTCCACTGTCTAACAAAGAGAACATCAGACAAAATGTAAAATTTACACCTGAATTTAACTTTCAAGCTATCCATCAACTACGAATGCAGAATTCAAGTTTATTCAAATGCAGAACAAGAGCAGGCGCAAATTGCATACAACGTGTTTCAAACAATACATTTAACGATGGATCTTTGTGCTTTAGAAAGCCTATTCAAACGCCTTAGCCGATATATCATAAGACTTCCTTATTTGGGACCGGGACAGGCTAAGGGTATTTTCACATAGCACGTTTTTCGCGGCGCGGGTCGTTTACAAATAAACAGGCTTATAACAGATTAATATTTAACAATTCACGCTCGTCTTATCAATTAAGATATACTTTGAAATGGGATAGTTATATTTCTATCTCTAAATGTGAATTTTTTAGTTTTCATAAGTGTGTAATTAGTAGAGCATTATTGTCCTTGTGTTTTTATACCAATATAACAAATGAAAATGTTTTAAATACTTAAGAATAAGTAATAAACAATGCTTATAGCCAGGAAGAATCTGGTAAAATTCTAGTAGTAATAGTAAGTATCGACACCACATTTATCAATGTCACTGAGAAGTGAAATATTGAAGTTAGTTAATCTAGAAATAGTTAATTGTGATGTGAGTGACTCATGCAATATTTTTTTCCTAGAAACTATCACAGGATACAGAGATTCTCTTTGTGCCCTATTAATTATTCATGCTTAATTAACTCCACTTTATGCAATATTTTAAGTTTGTTAAAATTGCGCTTTATAAAGCCTATTGTGAAAAGGGTCTTATAAATGCGAATCAAGCGCCACGGGCGGCGGCTATGCGTGGGGAGAACGAAGGCGGCAGCTATGTGGGTATACCTTAATATACAACGTTTAGGAAAAATATATAGATGTTTTAAGATTTTTGGTCCATAAGGACGACACAAAAACAATATCCAGGACACAAAGTTCACTGAAAAACTGGATTTTTAACCTGAAATAGAAAATGTGTCAATTCTAAGGGCACGTGACTAGTCGTAAAGTAGCTTAATTAGGAGTACCTACTAAAAAATGCATAAGTAGATATATTTTTGTTGTTTTTTAAAATTGATCATAAATATATACAACAGAAATATCCTGATTAACCGTTAAGAGAAGTGGATATCTTGTAAGGATCTACGGTACTACAAACAGATATACAAAATAGAGAAGTTTTACAAAGATATATTTTATTCAAATTTAAAAAAAAACGATCGAAATAATTACCTCACCCATCCGCAACAGGTGGCTATATGACACATTTCTATCATTCAACTGGGTTAATTACGAGTTGCAATGTACCTACATTGACAGTCACTCAACCCTCACGACTGAAGTATTTTGCATCGCTCCGGGAGATATTGCCAAAAATACTTTTCCCCGGTTAAAATCGCTGCGCCTTCCCCGTAAGCAGTAAAGTGCATTAATTTTAGGTTTTAGGTATGTGATTCATAAGGATGAATACTGAACCGTGATTCACTCGCTTAGACTTGGAGTGATGACAATAGAATATGAGGACGCAATATATGGTTATGCTTAAACGACCCCCGTGGCGTGCGGACATCATATCGGGTTGACACGCAGAGGGTTCTGAGTTCAAATCTAGTTTAGCCATTTAGATAATTAATTTTGATTTCTGCACTGGGTCTGGGCGTTCGTGTCGTTATTGTCTATCAGGCGCTCATGACAAAGAGTAAAAAGTTAGGCGCTCTAGTGTCTAAGTATAAAAATAAAAGTATTTTTTTATATATATGACGGCCCGCGTGGCGGAGCGGTTACCATACCGGTCTGACGCGCAATAGGTCTCCGGTTCGATTCCCGGCCAGACAGGTATCTGAATGATGAGTTTAGATTCCTGTTCTGGGTCTGGGTGTTTGTGTATTCGTCTTGTGTGTGTCCATGGTGCCCGCGACATAGGAGAAAATCCTACTGTGGGACTATGAGTGTAGAAAGCGTGTTTTTTTTTGCAAGATTGAACCAAACGAACATGCAATTCACCTGATGGTAAGTGGCAACTGCTGCCTATGGAAATATGTAAGCTACTTCAGACTAAGATGCTCGCTTCATATAAATGTTAGCCAGGGTAGAGTGCTGATACAAATAATACGGTACATTCAGAACTAATAATGCTCTAACGTTTCGATTTAAAACATTTTACATACATTTGGTGAATTTTTTGAAATAAATTTAGACATATTTTCCTTACCATTACCAACTACCAAAGCAATTTCCAAGTAGGTACATAAAACGTCTCAAGCATTGCATCAAATATCAGAATCATGAAGTAACACATTGACTGACATACAAGAAATGAGGATAGTTGACTACAATTATTCTAATCAACCACATTCTTGGAATTTCTTGTTAGAATTTTCCGGAACTGGCTAATACATGCCGTAATTTTATCGGCTGCTTGAATCTACAGTAGGCATTTTCATACTATGTATGTATATAAATGGTATGAAAATGCAGAACATATCAGATATCTATTACCTATTTACCTACCCAGATTTACCTTAGCGTGAAGCATTTCTTATGTTTCGTTAGAAAGGTGCGGTTGCCGGCACACTTTCACATGAGGCGACAATCATAGTCCTCAGGAATAGCAATGCATCTGTGATTTACTGCAGATGGAACCCATGTTCTGAATGTAGTTGATTACAGATGTCCATGGGCAGCAGTGACCACTTACCATCAGGTGGACTGCATGCTCGTTTGCTACATCAGTAAGATAAAAAAAATCGTAGATAATATTTATAGAAGTTGTAAAGTAAAAATACAGTCCACATGAATATAACCGACCCTGGACGTTAGTCAACTTCATATGGAAATGGGGTTCTATCTGAAATAGATTCCTATTACATTACAGTTGCGTTCTTACCTCCGAGAATTCTGGATGCCTCATATAAAATGGCTGGCCACCACAGCTTTCCATCAAATCGCAAGTGCTCGCACGCCAGATATAGATATGAGTGACAATAACTATTTAACATTAGGTCAGATGTAAGTTTGTATCCTGCTTTGATCACATAATATTACAATAAGTAACATTGATTTCAAGTAATCGATTACCACACGATTCTTGTTATACCTATCTGCATATTAAAATTCAATGTCTCTGTAAACCTGTGACAGCAACAAGTAACAATCATACTTTTAATATATGGCCTACACCTATGACTATTACTATCATGTCCCTGTAGTTTCGGGATCAGGATAGGGCTACGGTATCCTCTGCCTGTCGAAAGAGGCGACTAAAAGGGGGTTCCGGGGTTGCGAGTGGTAAGAGTGGGAGCTGGGGTCTTCAGGGGTAGCAACGCAACGGTCGACATTAGCTAGTATTTAATTCTTATGTGGACTTGATCATACATGACCAGGGGCGACAGTTTACTACGACCACTTAATTTCAGGTAGCCCAGATGCTCATTTGTTTTAATTTAAAATACATATCCAAAAACATGCACAACTAAAAATTAAATTACAAAATCATACGTCTTATACATCTACAGAACGAAACCACAAAATTGTCCCCGGGCATAAAGGTCGTCGCACTTCCCATTCGGCGCCGGACATCGGAAATGCGAACCGAAATTGCATTACAATTCTAAACGGGCCCCCCTCCGTATCGTCCAGCTGACCACTAATAAAGTTCGATCACACCTATCCTTCCTGGGCTCGATCCATGTACGGCGTCCGACGTTACACTTAGCCATACTTTATTTGGCGTGAGACGTGACATACGGACAATAATTAATTCGGACCAACGCCAAATTTGTTCACATCCTTGCTTGAACACACGCAACCATAGCCCTTACACCAGATAGCCACAAAGGCGTTTTAGGCAAACAGGTGAGACTAATTGTCTAAACCTAACCGCCATTCCGGAGGCCCCCACCTACGATGCTGCCCACATCCAATTTCTCGACGCTCGCAAATTGGACTAAATTTCAAATCTACGTTGGCAAATGGTACAAAAACACTTGATAGATAGATCATTAAGGAAGCAGAGTCATATTAGTCATGCCGTAAGAAGAAAATAACGAATAAAAACATTAAATCTAATTTCCATTCGTTGAATTATAAAACATTTTGAGTATTATTTCATTGACGTGTTAATAAAACAGTAATTTTGAAGACAATATAAGATTAATGCAGAAAACGAGAAACTGAGAATACTTTTACATGCAATGAGCATTTCATTGTGTTGATTGATGAAATTACCTTACTTTGATTTTTTTTTTAATTTATTATGCCCTGGACTCATTGAATTTGGAGTATGACTCAATAGGTTTCCACTTCTTTCGTTAGTTGAGAAATATTGTTTACAGTAACTGAAATGTCAGTAAAATCTAAGTAGTAGAATAGAGCACTAAAAATCTTTAATATAAATATTGTACTGTCTTTTATAAATTTGCTTATCGACTACCATTTCAGGAGGGCCAATTAAATATAGGAAGATTTCTGTACGTGCTAATAATACATACATTATGTTAATATATGCAAAGATGTATCCGTTTCACCGGAGCGTTGCTACGAACAAAGATAATCTCTAATATTAAATAGTCTGTGTCTACACAATAAAGATGTTTGTTGATAAAACAATTACAATATACCATTAAATGTATAACATCAAGCCGGCTCACTTTAATATGAGGCTACCATTTTGGTAGTCCACAGGAGTAGCAACGCATCTGAAACTGACTTCATGCAACCTTTGTTCTATAAAAAGTTGTTCATAGAGGTCAATGGGCAGCAGTTATTATGAATGTGGTAGAACCAGTGTAGTTCAACCGGGGAAGAACCACCGCCACACCTATTTCTAAGTGTGAAGTGAAGCAGTTCTTGCGTTTCGTTGGAAGGGTGTAGTTGCCGGCACACTTTTATATGAGGCGACCATCATAGTCCTCGAGAGTAGCAACGCATTTGTGATTGACTTCAGATAGAACCCATGTTCTATTTGAAGGTGCTTACAGATGTCCATAGGCGGCAGTGCCCACTTACCATCAGGTGGACTGCATTGCTCGTTTGCTACTTAATCAGATAAAAAACAAAAAAAGAGTTATCACTTGCTTTGGTAGACTGCATGCTCGCTAGCTACTTCAATCTATTAAAAAAAACTTACTCAATTCAAAACAAAATTTCCAAATACTGTAAACAAACGTAACCGTACGTAACCTATTTGAAGTAAAATAACATAAGAAAGTGCTGCTATAAAGATAAAAGTTTCCAACCAAACATTGCGTTATCATCGACCACAGGTATTCGCATAAAACATAGTAACAGGTACTCCAGTGCTGATAAGAACTGGATACACTATCAGTCGGAAAAATAACGATTACACACTACGGATACACCACAAACAAACGTGGCAAGCATTTGTTCCGAGTACTCGGTCTGATTCACGTTGAACAATGAATAGGTAATTCCAAGTTACTTAAGAACAAGTAAGCGAATAAGGCCTTTACATCCAAAATAGGACACGAACAAAGCGAAAACATTCACCGACTTGTTATTTTAAAAATGGGTTAGAAATGTATGGCATACGATTCAAAATGATAAACAAGGTTTTAAGAATAAGATAATAAAGAAGAACCAAAGTGCCATGGATGGAATACTACCAGTCAAGCAACAAATTAAAAAACTACCACCCAAAATAAACAAACAAAGAAAACAAAAAATATACTCCGTCATATTAATGTTTATTATGCATATGAAGCATTTCCAGAGAAAAGTCGGTAACTGTATGTTTGTTTCAGCAACTATACTTAACATAAGATAATTGAAAGAGTGCATAATCTAATAATATAACGTCTGTAACTGCCCACAAATAGGTATGTATACAATTCTTAACACTTGCAATCGTAGTCCTTCTTTAGTATGACAAATAAATCCAATCAAAATACCGCAGAAAGATAGAAGGATACAAATAATTTCAAAAACAGCTACCATAATCACGATTTCATCAAAAACAAAATTGATAAGTCCAAGATAAGTGATAAGTAAAAATACAATTGAAATGTAACAATTTCCTCAACAATTCAAAACAATTTCCTATCCACTCAAGCAGAATATTCTTTGATCGTCCTTATCCCTCCAACTAATAGAACAGGCCGGGAGGTACTAGCTATTGGCTGCGCGATAACTCGACCTACTTTCAACTACTCCACGGCCCTACAACAAGTATAGAATACCCGTTCTACGAAGGACTAGTCGTGCACCATACCATACAATGTATATACGATAGATCATAGAGTTGAGTGCATTTAGAAACTACATACCGAACATAAACTAAGCACTAAAACTTTATTACGTAACGGGTACTTACTACTTATTTATTCTTAGTAACCGTTATATAATAAAATGCATAGATTCCGCGACGATATTAACTTAAAATAACATGAAACAATATAATTCATTTAAATCAAGGTACAAGAGAAACATTGGTTTTAGACGGGTGTAGCAATTTAAGTAACTGAACTGAAATTGACTAATAGACTTCACAAAATCTTACAAATTTTACCAATATAAAGTCTTTATTGACTATTAATGACATTGGAATAGCTTTCATGAATTAATTTAAATAGCATTACATGAGACCTAGTCATGTCACCAAATTGTTTTCCATTATTCGAATCACATAACACTAAATGTTAAGTACAAAAGTATGGCTTTAGATCTTCTAGTTGAAAATAATAATTTAAATACATATTCTCTGCAAAAATATGTAATGCATTTTTGTCATAACTCATAATTATGTTCTACAAAAAATCATATTATAGCCAGATTTAATATAAAATTACTTGAAAAGCACTTAGATTCTTCAAAGGATCGCATTGTAACTATTCAATAATTCCAAGGGAGTGTCTATCTTATCTAAACGTACGTTTCTTTCCGTTTAATGTCGCTCTATTTTTACAGCCCTTTTTGTTCCCTGAGTCAGTACTTATAAATGTTTCAAGAGTGCTGATACGGAAGCTAAAATATTTACCTCTTCACATTCCGGAAAGGTCCGATTATCAAGACTTTAAAGTGATATTGATGACGCAAAATAATCGCGATGGAAAAAATCCTTTTCACAGCTTTGAAAATATGTCAAAATCCCAAGTCCCTCTTTGATCTAAGCTACTACAACAAAACAGGTCACATTAAGTTAAGTGCAGCATTAAATGCAAGAACAGACGTGGTTGCAATATGAACGGATACAACAGTTACTCATTTGCAGCCATATGGCCCCTCATTAAAATGCATTCGCAGTCCCCTCTAGATAACTCTAGGCCCTGTAGTTATATCTAGCGCCGATGTTAGGTCAATAACGGTATTCAAAGCAACGAACGCATTGCAAACAGGCCGGCTAATGCATCTTGCATCACGGTGCATTCCCCTGCAGCGAGGGAAAGTTCCTTCACCTTAGAATCTTTATCTGGGCCTATTAGGAGCACTCAAACAAACGTTAAAGAAACTATATCAAGAACAGTAGTTACGATGGGTTCTGAATGCAACGCTTATCGCTTCAACCTTATCGGGTGACCGGGCCAACGTTTATTAATCTAAAGCAATTGTGCACTCCAAAACAATAGTACGTTTGAGAAATTTCTGAGTCACTGATGTCCTGGTTTATGTTAATGTTATGGCACGCACCATTTACACGATAAGTTTAAGTACAACCTTTATAAACAAAACTGAGATAACCGTAGACGAATTTAACACATATTTCTATTTAATACCAGTAGCCTTAAGTTTCGCTGTGTTCGGATATTAAAGAAAACGTACTTATCTGAAGGATGCAACGCATTTTTTACAAAGTCCAACCAACTACAACCATATTGAAAAAAAAACGAAATTAGTTTATAATTAATTTAGGAATTTATATTCAAAAATACTTTGCAATCTTACGATATACCGCGACGGACGTTATTAAACTGCACAGGATTAATATTGGAACTTTAATAGAAATTTCTAAGACTAATAATTTTCTCGGTTCCAAGAGATACCTACAGGAATAGCTCCAGTTCAACGCGATCATAAAGAGGTGGGTGGCCCTTAGCTATCCGGAATAACGTTCTACGAGATAAATGAGCTATCCATTTAGAGCTAAATTATTACACTGCTCCAGATTATTTGAAATTGCAACAAGTAGGCCTTTTTTAAACCTTCAGTTTATTATAGTTCCTACGATGTTGCGAAGTAAACGAAACAAGATTCATTGCCGCTTACAACAATAAAACATTAAAATAATTGGAGAAGCAAAACTTTTTGTGTCTAATATATCGACAAAATATTTGTTTAGTAACAATTCATTACCTCAGTTTACCCGTATATTACCTAAGGTCTCAAGATCGATTGTAATCAAACCATCACTTTTAAAATATGTTCAATATATGGCACGATATTCTTTTCAATCTTTCCAATCTTCTTCCTGAACTTAATATTTTAAGACTTCATATACATATATCTGCAGCTACACATAATGAAATGCTGCTCAATTGCAATGCTGGTTGGATTATACGATATTTATAATGAATGCATAAGGGACTTCCTGCTATTACGTTAACTAAGAAGCAATTGACATGACGACCAAACTCACTATTGCGAATAAACTCTTGGCTAGATAAACCGAGCTCTCGAGAGCAACGTTCAAGAAACATTCAATTTGCATTTGAATGCGATGCCTTAGTACTTGCATGCTATGATCTCCGTCATGCCTGGAAGCGAACATTAAAATTAGTTCTAAAACGCATACTATTAATGATTTGTAAGTAGATAGAAAAGTCGACATTGCTTCAGATTTACGGTTCAAAATTTTGATATCGTAACATAGCGCGCAAAATAATTAACAACAAATTGCGATGTCAAAATATTCTGTCACCGTGACGTGATAAGTGCTGATAACGTAATTAATTTCTTTGCGCGATAAACTTCCCACAAAGTGCATAGGCAGTAAAAATATCTCAAAACTCTTGAGCAGTGCAACGCTTGAATAAACATTTACGAATGCACCGCGATGTGTATCACTCGTTATCGCATGCAGTTTGCCAAGTAAACAGGTCTTTTGCGAAACCACGTTGACGCACTGCCTTTGAACTTCATTTAAAATTCTAAATATAAGAACGTTTAAGGAGACGAAAAACATAGTCGCAGGCGACGTCGACCCTATTGAAGAATATCATAAGCAAGCTCGAGCTTTTATATTGCAAATTGAGTACGTTAGAGATGAAAGGCCTTTCAAATGTGAACGTGCCCGTTAGTGGTATGGGCACTGACGCAATGTGGAAAACGGAAAATATAGCTGGGAACCTAAATACGGCGCATTGAACCTGCGCAATTGTCTGGTTCGGCTAATGAAATTACTTCGGCATACGGGCGAATATATCCACCCACATGAGATTTACTTCAAACTAATGCATGCAACAAAAACAGCATATCTAATGTTACATATCATAATGACGCAAGAAATAAGCACCGGAGCGCATTAACACACCACACTCTACGTAATTAGGGTATATAATGAAGCAGAAGCGTAAACACCTCCTGCTGATGCTGTAAATTTTATTGTACAAACGAATACATCGTTAGATATTAAGTAAAGTGAAGATTCGTGAGTGCATTGAACCAGAAACGTGGTTGATTACTTAAGACATAGCTCAAGTCGTGATCGATTCGAGCTTTTTGCGAAGAAATTCTTTTTTGTCCGCTTTAAGACTACCAAAAATAAAACATGATGAAGTTTATTATATTTCAGGAAGACTTGCTAATTTATATGCGAAATATATTGTACAGTCATCATGTTATTAACTAGTTATAATACCTTGATTTGATGTTCAATAACCATTACACGCTCGTCTTGTCAAAGTTCGAAATTAGCCACGGATGATGATGTCAGAAAGGCAAATCCTAAGTCGACATCAATTGATTACCCAACATTGTCTGCCGTCGGCCTAGATTCGAAACGTTGACAACTGATTTATATGCTCAAGCTCAGGTGTCAAAAAAGGAGTATATCTAAAAAGCTATAGCAATTACATATAAAAGGCGCTACGAAGATTATTGATATCTAGAACATTTATCATCCGGTTTTGTAAGTTGTGTAGTACACGACGACAGTGGTGGACTCGTCAACTAAATCTATCACGATAGCATGCATGCCTAAGATCTAGCTGCGAGATTTTAATAATAAAATAAAAAAGTAATCCCCGCTGCCAATGTTAGCCTGGCAGAACATTTGTTATTATGTCACTGTAAAACACTTATCTTTTCATCGCACGTAAGAGCTACCGATTATTATTTCTGACTATAGAATAATAGATTCGGTAGTCGAGCTACTGCCCGCAGGCCCCTCAATGAGGCCAGTTCTGTATGCACAGCAAACAAGGGAACACGAGTTTTGTTTGCACTTCCAACAACTTACAATCACATGTTAAGTCAGCTGTAATTTACAGTAACGCAGAGAGCAAATAAGCTATGAAAGCTTTCCATAAAAGAACCGCTAGACTATCGTACATTTCAGTTGCACATTTACAAGATGTTACTTGTCGACGAGAGCGATAAACCCGAGCTGTACTTGCAATGTAATACGCCTTACACGCTTCAGTGACTTTCCTAAGCACGTCGCTCTCCACGGTTACGAAATGACCAAAGTAAGCAACAAAATCGTTTATAAATACAACTGTTCATTCGACTTCAAATTTATTTTAAACGCTTTCTACATTCAATGTCATGAGTGTGGTTCCTAAAATTGTGAATATCGTAGTCACACATAACAACAAGTAACGATTACTTAAAATTAAACTCGCTATCCGCACAAGGATGGAAGGAAAAATGTGGATGAAGATCTACGTAATTGTGTTAATTTTTAAAAGACAGATCAAAGTCAAATATTTAAAAAAATATTTATTTATTTATTTATTAAAACACCATTACATCTGTCATTACAGGTTGCCCTAATGCGACAGAGTGGCCTTACAACTAACGTAAATAATTAATTAATTGATAATAACTATATTAATGTAACATAAATATAAATATAAATTAAGAACTGTAACATATAAATTATTTATTGAATAATCCGCACTGCTGATAGTATTAATACAAGTGCAACGTGGTTCATCGGTTTCTTTTCAAGTTAACATTAAATTTTCTAACTCAAACGTAAGGGGCCTGGACCAGTTTGTATTTAGATATCACGTTGCAGCAGTAAAATAAATCTTGAATTGAAATCAAGTCTTCGCTGCAAATTCACGTACACATCGAATTTCACACACATTGAATTTTATGAAGGTACATACAAAGTAATAAAAGACTGACTGACATTAACTGCAACAATTGTATATTAATTATAGAGCGAGACTCAAATCAGCATCACACGTTATAAAAAAGTCATGTAGCAACAAGAGATAATAAAATAAATTCAATGAGGTGCATGTACAAAAACATTCTACATGTTATTGAATCATTAGAGATAACCAAAAAACTTGCAACGCATTCCTAGGTGGGGATAGGTACAGACAGGTCAGTAAATATCTAAGCGAAGGCTTTATAAGAATCCATTGCGAATTATCCGAGTGAAGCGATGACATGAGGAATGAATCACGCACGCCCAGTTGTCGTATTAATGCAGATCAAACAGCTGATCAACGGGGTGGGGGTAAGGTGAAGGCTGGTCAAGCGCAAAGCATGTCTCGACGTGCATACCCAAAAAATATAAGACGAGGAAAATGACTTAAAAGTTTATGATAAAACGAATGACATCATATGCCAGCTGATTGATGCAAGCAAGTAGTATCTATTGGAATAAATTTAGCGTGCATGATCGTTCGATGAACCTATTACATAATATTTTAATTCGATGCTTAATATCAGTTTTATAGTTCATGTTTATAAATAATTATTTGTCTGGCATTCCTAATCCTATTCAGCGCACGTGACTTATACATCATTTGTATTTTCCAACTTAACTGAACGTAAGAAAACTGTTCGAAACCAAGTCAAAACAGCAGCATCATTGCGCAACAATGTTAGTTAATCGAAGTTAGAACAAGGCACGGAGGAAATAAAAGAGCATGTTGACTCAGCTGATAGGTGCGTTGAACTTCCAGGAACGAGTAAAACATTTTGTTCCTCTGCTGAAAATTCCACCATGCTTATTAAAATGCACGCACCCAATCACTGAATCACGCGGTCAGCTGATCGCTCTTGATATTCGTGGATTGAATCTGAATACGCTAGGTATGCGGGTAACGTAGAAATTAATTGCAACTGCCCCACTGGAGATTAACGCCTACGCTATGTCAAAATTCTTCAAACTTGAGAGCCATTTCGTTCCGTATCTTTCATTTTAAGTATAAGTGTTACTTTGTCAAATGTAGTCGTGGGACGTTAGGTAGTATAGTCATCATCGACCTGTGAATTTGATGTGTGCAAAGCAAACACTTGATAACTGCTGACATCACCCACTCAGCTGATGGCCGGTTGAAGGCTGGTCACTGCGTAAGGTATGTAGTAGTTGCTTTACCCATGCTGGCCTCAATGTACACCAACCGACGGAAGCAAACTGAGATTGGGGCCCCTTGTCTGTTTGGTTAATTTCTTTGGTGTCTGACACCTATGGTAGGTACTAGTCGACATTTTATGGTCTCTAAAGCAAGAGCCGTGTGGTGTCGGTCTTGTGAATAGCACCACTCCGTCTCTTCCCGTGGATGTCGTAAGAGGCGACTAAGGGATCTTAAACCAGGTGATGGGCAGCAGCATCACCCTGAGAGCTTTAAACATACTGCGGTCACCAACACGCACAGCCAAGCGCGGTGACTATGGCAAAACCCCCTAATGGCAGCTCAGACGAAATCATGGCCCCCAGTCCCCGGCAGCCCCGCTATTCCTGGCTATGGTAGCGGTCACGGTTACGGCGGGGCAGGGGGTGCTAAGAATCTCCGGCAGGGATCGCGCTACCACAACCGACGACTTCTGCACCTGGCAACATATAACACCAGGACTCTGAGGAATGATGAGAAGATATATGAGCTGGAAGAAGAGGTAGACAAGCTAAACTGGAGTATTATAGGATTATCTGAAGTCCGAAGACAGGGGGAGGACACGATGATCCTAAAATCTGGTAACTTGTTCTACCACCGGGAGGGCGAACATCTGTCCCAAGGTGGTGTCGGGTTCCTCGTCAACAAGTCCCTTGTCAACAACGTTGTGGAGATCAAGAGTGTGTCGCCCAGGGTAGCATACCTTATACTCAGAGTATCCAAGAGGTACTCGCTGAAGGTCATACAGGTATATGCGCCGACATCGATGCACTCTGATGACGAGGTCGAGGTTATGTATGAGGACATATCTAAAGCCATACATACCTCAAAATCGTACTTCACGGTTGTGATGGGGGACTTCAACGCAAAGCTGGGCGTTCAATGTGGCGATGAGTTGAAGGTAGGGCCCTTTGGCATTGGTAATCGGAACCATCGAGGCCATTTGCTGGCTAACTTCTTGGAAAAGGAAGGATTCTATATGATGAACTCCTTCTTCAAGAAGAAGCCTCAAAGGAAATGGACCTGGATGAGTCCAGATGGTACTACCAAAAACGAGATTGACTTCATACTGGCGGACAAGCGGCACATATTTAACGATGTCTCTGTGATCAACAGGTTTAAGACCGGAAGCGATCACCGGATGGTAAGAGGCACGTTAAATATCAAGATCAAGCTGGAACGGTCCCGCCTTATGAAGTCGATACTCCGTCCAAGATCTTGTCAAATCCAGGGCTCTGAAGACTTTCAACTCGAGCTACGCAATCGCCTGGAATGCCTAGAAAATTGCGTTGATGTTGACGAAATGAACACCAAGTTGGTAGAAACTGCCCACGAGGTAGGGTCGAAGTACTATAAGACCCCCTCCAATAGAAGTACTCAAAGACTTTCGGTCCAAACTCTCGAACTTATGGCAAAACGGCGGGCAATGTGTGTGCAGTCTCCAGCTTCACTGTCGCAGCTTAGGCGGCTCAACGCGCAAATCTCTAACAGGATGCGACGTGACCTCCGCCTCTTTAATGCAAATCGCATTAAAGAGCAAATTGAGCGGAACCAGGGCTCCAAGGTCTTCGCAAGGGATTTGCGTGTTGGGCATAGCTTATTAACGAAGCTGAAGACGGAAGACGGCACCACAGTTGCCGCGAGGCCTGAAGTTCAGAGAGAAATTGAGCGCTTCTATGGGCAGTTATATACCGCTTCACGTGGCCCTTTGCCGCCTGCCAATGACAAGCGAGCCACGCTAACCCGACACTATACCGAAGATATCCCGGACGTCAGCCTATACGAGATTAGATTGGCCCTCAAACAGCTCAAAAACAACCGAGCGCCCGGCGAAGACGGAATCACAACTGAATTGCTTAAAGCAGGAGGGAGGCCTATTTTGAAAGCGCTCCAACAGTTGTTCGATTCCGTCATAAGCCAGGGTATAGCACCGGAGGCGTGGAGCAGAAGCGTGGTGATACTGTTCTTCAAAAAAGGCGATAGGTCTTTGCTGAAGAATTACAGGCCCATCGCGCTTCTGAGCCACGTCTACAAGGTGTTTTCGAGGGTCATCAATAATCGAATAGCTCGCAGGCTCGACGACTTCCAGCCTCCCGAGCAAGCCGGATTCCGAAAAGGCTTTAGTACCATGGACCACATACACACACTGCGGCAGATAGTAGAGAAGGCCGAGGAGTACAATCTGCCGTTGTGTGTGGCCTATGTGGACTATGAGAAAGCCTTCGATTCTATCGAGACATGGGCGGTGTTGGAGTCGCTCCAGCGGTGCCAGATTGACTATCGGTACATCGAAGTGTTGAAGTGTATATATAAGGCAGCCTCAATGTCGATCCGATTACACGACGGATGTACGAACCCGATCCAATTGCAGCGCGGTGTGAGACAGGGGGATGTATTATCCCCGAAACTGTTTACCGCTGCATTGGAAGACGTGTTCAAACTGATGGAGTGGAAAGGATTCGGCATCAACATCGATGGCGAATATATCACTCACCTTCGATTCGCAGACGACATAGTCATCATGGCGGAGTCGATGGAGCACCTCAACACCATGCTCAGCGACCTCTCTGGTGCCTCTCAACGGGTGGGTCTTAAGATGAACATGGACAAGACAAAGATCATGTCTAACGTCCATGTCACACCCGTACCGGTCGTTGTAGACGGCACCACCCTCGAAGTTGTTGACGAATATATTTACCTGGGGCAGGTGGTGCAGATGGGTAAGTCCAACTTCGAGAAAGAGGTCACTCGTAGAATCCAACTCGGCTGGGCAGCGTTCGGGAAACTGCGCCATATCTTCTCATCCGATATACCTCAGAGCCTGAAGTCGAAGATGTTCGAGCAGTGTGTGTTGCCAGTGATGACATACGGCGCCGAGACGTGGTCCTTTACTGTGAGCCTCGTGCGTAAGCTCAAGGTCGCTCAGCGAGCTATGGAGAGAGCTATGCTTGGTATTTCCCTGCGCGACAGAATTCGTAATGATGAAATCCGTAGGAGAACGAAAGTTACCGACATAGCTCTCAGAATTAGTAGGCTGAAGTGGCAATGGGCAGGCCACATCGTTCGTAGGACAGATAACCGATGGGGTAGAAGAGTCCTCGAATGGAGACCACGCCTCGGCAAAAGGAGTGCAGGCCGCCCCCCGACCCGGTGGACTGATGACCTGAAGAAGACGGCGGGTAACCGCTGGATTCAGATGGCTCAGGACCGGTCGAAGTGGCGCAGATTAGGGGAGGCCTATGTCCAGCAGTGGACTTTCAAGGGCTGATGGATGGATGGATGGAAAGCAAGAGCAATACTATACAACACAAAGAATGTAGTTCTAAGTATTGTATGCATTTTAATCATATTTACTATGACGTTTTATGACAACATTTTTTACAATTTAGTATTGCAATGCAAATATTACCTAAAGTTAGTATGAGATGAATTTTATGTTTGTTGTGCAAATAACATTGTCAGTATAGACTTAAAAATAGCGTATTCGAACCATATGATCCCAATTATTGATAAGCAAATTACTTCAAAGTACAGCCGCTTCTGAGCAGATTACCACACGATATATGGAAAAATCATATCTCGTTTACAAAACACTTGCACTACATGATCGAAAGTGTTAATTTGCCAATTTCAAACATGCACATGCCCACACGAGACACATCAAATTCGGACAAATCAAATGTTTGGACAGGTGCACGTGGCTTGGCGGTGCAATATTGACATTCGCGAACGGAAATGGTGCTGTTGAACATTTTCATTATTATTGTTGTGTAAAACAAATTAACAAATATTACATATCTCATTAAACGAAATAGCATTCATTTTAATCCTATTAAAGCGGTGTATTATTACGGTATATGCCAAGGGATCATTCTTTGACCGCTAAGTATATATGATAACATTTTAAAGGATACCATCCTTGTATCATCACTACATAGTATAAAACGAAGTCGCTTCGCGCTGTCTGTCCCTATGTAATGCTTAGATCCATAAAACTACCCTACGAATTTCATGGAATATTTTTAATAGATAGAGTAATTCAAGAGGAAGGTTTTTGTGTGTACCATGCATGCACTTAGTTGAGTTGTAGTTGGGTATATAACAGCCTGATGTAATTTTTGTTCTATGACTTGTTTTAATAATGAAGGAAATCGATGCACCTAGGACTCTTAGGATTACTTTTTCTAGACGCGTCTTATCCTGATAATAGATTCATGTCCAGTATGACATCCATTAATTACGTGGGAGATTTAAGTGGTGAGGGGAAATCAAGTCAAATCTCACTTAGGGGAGAAAAGGTCTTGGCTTAATATCAGGTAATATATTTACTACGAGAAACCGTGTAAAAAAGCAAGAAAATTGGATGCAGTTCATTAAAAAATCCAGGCAAAACAGAAAGTCAAAAACGCAATAAAACACGTAAATCCTTGTTCTACACACGCGTCGTAATCGCCCGATAAGGATTGCTTATCAGGTCAAGCAATTTGTACTTTGTGTTAGTAGGTCTCCTATGTATTAGTGATGCGAGTCAAGTCCTGGTTTTGCTCGATTCATTTGAGTGAATTTATCGAACCGGTATTCGATTGAACGAAGATATCACTCGAGTGTCTATGCAATCGAGTTACTGAGTCAACTCGGCGCACCGACCGAGTTGATTGTCTTTGTTGCCACTAAGTGATGTTCCTTGATTATTACTACTACTAGGTACTGCATTTTTGTTAAGGTTAAGGCTTGCATGTCATAGTTCTCGTACTTTATAGTTGATTGCACATTAGTTCATTGATAAAAGTGTGAAAATTCAAGTAATGGCGAATATTAATATAAGTGTTACTAAAAATCTCGCTCGAATAGCAAACGTGTAATTCGAGTAGGACTTCACTCGAGAGACCACAAAACTCGAGTGATGTAAATAAAATTGCTCGAGTGACTCGTGACATAAAATTCTACTCGAATCGCATCACTACTATGTATATCGACCGCACTATCGGATCATATCGCGAGTGTCGCGGGACAGGTTGCAAAAGTTATCGAAAAATGCATTAACCATTATGCTCTCTGATTAAGAATGTTTGGAGATTCGGGTATAACGCATTAATGTTATACTAACCGCGCCTCGCGGTTTTAACCACCACAAAATTTACATACCTAAACTAAATTGATACGAATTCTGACATAGTACACTCTACTATGTCATAATGTTACTGAAATAATGACCAAATGTTGAATCATAAGAATATCTTTGAGCGAAAACCTATCGACAGATCTTTATTCTAGAAAAACATAGATCTATGGATAAATTTCCGTTTTTCTAATAGTTTTGGCATAAATCAGACTCACAACCTTGTTTCTAGGCACAGACATTTGAGACTATGAATATATTTTAAGTCGTTTCAATAACTTCAGTAATTTTGCTTTGACACGATTTTAAATTTACCATCAAAATTTCCTAAAGATGTAGATATTTTAATTATAGTTCACCCTAATTCCTGAAAACATTTTTTGAAATTTATTCAATGTAAAGACACAAAACTATCATTTTTACTGTAAGTATGGATGAATTGATATGGATTTTACGGTCTTGTAGAGGTCAGGTATATGTATAATTTTTTGTAATAAGTTACCCTCTGCACTCATTTTTTCTCAAATAAATGAGACTGGCTCATTTCATGCAACTCTTGTCCGCTTCGATCACCTTTACCATGGTTATGAGTATCCTATGTGTTGATCCAGAACATAAACTACCCATGTGGTAAATTTAACGAAATACACACACGCTTTCTACACTCATAGCCCCACACTAGGATTTTCTCCTGTGTCATGGGTACCATGGACACCGTCCCTGTAGTTCCGGGATAAGAATAGGGCTACGGTATCCCCTGCCTGTCGTAAGAGGCGAATAAAAGGGGCTCCCAGGGTTGCGGGCGGCTAAAGTGGGAGCTTGAACCGTCCAGCCTGGAAGAAGGGCGGTATTTGTGGTCGCATATCGTCGTAAAGACTAGACGGAGCAGTAGGCCCAACCGCCCATCTGGAAGGAGCCCGATGGCGCAACGCGCTTAGATTATTCCGGTTGCGTTCCTTTGGAGATCCCTGAGTCCTCTTTGTAGCGCCGAGGACGGCCACCGAAGTGGTTTTAGTGCGGTGAATATCCCACATAACCCTGCGACGCTACCACGGCGTCGGTTTCCCCCTCGATCGAGAACAGACAAACAAACAAAAAAGGGTACCGTGGACACACACAAGACGAATACACAAACACCCAGACCGAAAACATGAATCTAAACTAATCATTCAAATTACGTCCTTAAACATTCTCCTTTGCCACGAATATGTTCTGAATACAACCGGCTCTCTGATGTCATAAACGATGTGGATATATTTCATGATTCAGTTGAAAACCTAAAAAAAAAGCTTACCGCATATTTCTGCAAATGAATCTCATTTTATTGTTATTATTACTTAATTATTCAATACCGTGTTTTTTTTTCTTATATTCCTTTTTTACATATTTTCCATTCTATTTGATTTTATCTTTATACAGCATATTCAAGGGTTAATAATGTAACGTGATGTTGAAACAGTGATATTGGAGAATGATGTACGCACCTATAACTGGCATACATACCAGTTCATTTATTTAGATATAAGTTATTTCGTAATTTTGTATGTAATGCTGTTGGTGAGTCTGTAATAAATAAATAAATAAATAAATAAATAAATAAAATAAATAAATACCTGTCTGGCCCGGAATCAAACCCGGAACCCATTGCGTGTCAGTCCGGTACGGTAACCGCTGCGCCTCGCGGATCGCCGAAAAATATGACCAGTAGGTTTTCCATAAAAGATTAACAATCACACATATGTACATCCCCACGAACTTTAGCAATATTAGTAAGATTATGATCCTCTCAGGAATGCGGGCTAAAGTGTCTACTTTGTAGCGATTGTAAAATGCAGCTATATCACTTTTTAAAAGGCAATCTAGCTCGTCGTTAAACTTTATTATAATCGGTGCACCACATGCACTTATGTTTAAGTTAGTCCCATCAAAACTTCAGAAGTGGCTACTTCACATAGTCGTGGGTGAGACAAGTCACAGAACGAAATTAAACCTGCTTTTAGACTAGAATTAAGGTGTTTCGCTTTCAAATGAGGCAGCTTAGTCCTCGGGAGTAGCAAGGCAATTCATAGAATCCTGTCACATATGAAAGTTTCTTACAGATGTACAAAGACGAGAGCGGTCACCATCAGATGGACTGCATATTTCATTGCTACTTTGTTCTTATAAAACAAATTACAAATTTGAAATGTGATGCCTATTAAGTCTCTCCGAAAATTTAAAAAAAAAAATAAAAACCTCAACATTTTTCATCTGTTCTATAGCGCTTATAATTTGCGCTTGCGCATTGTAATGCAATTCTCTCGAGACGTATAAACTTTCCTATCCCACTCAGAAAGCCTGCCAAGTGCATGTCTTGTGAAAGTACACGCGTAAATTTCAATTACTATAAATAGAAATTATAAATATTGAAGAATAAAAAGTATCACGTTAATACTTATATTTAAATTAATAATATATAAAAAAAAACAATTAATATTTTGTCAAGCCATCTTTATGGATATTACTTGTGGTTTTTAATAAGCAATTACTTACAAAATAATGAAGTAAATATAAAATTAATGACCATAATTTTTAAGTACTTACTCAGTTTAATTTATATGGATACTAGAGGTTGATATAATATAATGAAATCGCTTTTTTTTTACGATATTAAACACTGTTTTTATGGGATAGGTATAAGCACGGTAATAGTATCTACCTATATAAGAGTGGCACTATTAGAGTCGTTTTATAACAGGGTTACATTTAAAGACACTACAGCATACATTTTTAATCTGTATCCCGCGTATATTTTTTAGTTTGTGGAGAATTGTACACTGTAGAAAACAAAAATAAAAACGAGTCAATTGTGAATTGTAATCACGGACTGCGAGTTCCGTACCATTAACTACAAAAAACGACAAAAAAAATGTCCTTTGTCGTATTTTTCAAGGTGGTAGAACCAGTGTAGTTCGACCGGGGAAGTACCATCTAAACACCTATTTCTAGCGTGATACATTTCTTGCGTTTCGATAGAAGGGTGTGATTCCCGGCACACTTTCACATGAGGCGACCATCATAGTCCTCGGGAGTAGCAACGCATCTGTTATTGACTTCAGATGGAGCCCACGTTCTGTATGTACTTAATTACAGATGTCCATGGGCGGCAGTGACCACTTACCATCAGGTGGACTGCATGCTACTTTGCTACCTCAGTCAGATCAAAAAAAAATATATTTTAACAATATTACTTGTTGACTTTATAAAAATAAATAAATAGCATATACTATATAGTACTTGCAGTGAAATGAAATGAAATGAAATGAAATGTCTTTATTTTGCATAGGCCTTCGGGGGCGCTTACAAATTGTCAGTTACATTTATATATATTTTTTTACACTACCACCGGATCGGAACACGACGATTCTTTTTTTTTTCTTTTTTTTTTGCTTTTTCCTTTTTTTTTATTTTTTTATATGGATCCATGCTATGCAGTGATGGCATAGCATGGAGCCGAACCAAAAAAAGAATTTAAAGACACTAAAAGTACAGTATTTACCGATGCACAACAGATTTAAGCAGTTTAAAGATCAAAGGTACAGTTCAAATAAACTAACATCGAACAATGTAAATGAGGGGCAATTGGCCCGGGTACCATTTGACCCCCGCTCCCGTGATTGGTGTAATAGGCTCCTAATTACCATACTAATGGGAGGATATTGTTACGACGTCCGTTTCCAAAATGACAATCCGTTTTTTAATCACTATGAGGTCATAGGATATATGCAAAATATTATTTGCAGTTAAGTACTTGAATTTTAGGCGAATGCGTTTTGAAGGAATTCCTATTACTAAATGAGTAAGTACGATATAAAACAATAAAGCGAGTTAAGAGCTTTAAAAAATATCTGAGAAAGTCTTGTAACTAGACCACATTAAACCCGTGACTATTCGACAATGTGCATTAATTTAGAAAGATAAAGGTTATTCGCAAACTTGTGTCGACAACACGAAATAGCTTAGACTCTGACAAGATATCTAAACGCATTACTCTGATATCCGCCTGACCGAGGATCGAACCCGGATCCCGCTGCGTCTCAAATCCGCATAGTGACCGCTCTGCCACTCTGTTACCTACCCAAGCCATAAACCAATGCACGCATTCATTACTGGGCGTAGAATAAAAAAAGTGGTCAATGCACGTCGAGAATTTAAAAAAAAACTGCAATTAACCGCGTCGGAATCAGCGTCGCTTACATTTTAATAAGGCAACAATTTTATAATTTGGACATTAACATACACTTGGTATTTTTTTGCTAGATTTTTTTCTATTTTTACCATTTCGTTGATCCTAATTAACGATGCCAATATGCTGTGAAAAACATTTTTAGTTGCGCACGACGTGCATAAATTAAAACATTGATTTATTAAGGATTTACGTGCGGTTAGAAATACACACGGGGGAATAAAAAAATCGGGTAAGTGCGAGTCGGACTTGCGCACAACGGGTTCCGTACCATTGTCTACAAAAATCGACATAAAAATCACGTTTGCTGTATGGGAGCCCTCTTAAATATTAATTTTATTCTGTTTTTAGAGTTTGTAGTCATTGCGGCAACAGAAATAACTGTCTAGCCATCACGGTTCATTAGATACAGCCAGGTGACAGACAGACGATCAGCGGAATCTTAGTAATAGGGTTCCGTTTTTACCCTTCGGGCACGGAACCCTAATTAAGGATCGCAATGTAAAACGTGTAAAGATATAGTCGAGTGCAATCATGAAATCACGGTAAACGAGGCATGTTAGCGGAGCGATAAACCGAGGTTACTAACAAGTTGAGCATATAAGCCTGTGTGCACACACGTCAATGCAACGTTGCAGAATAGTTTTGTTAATTTAAAAGGTTTTTAACTGAAAATATACTGTGCAAAATTGCAACAAAATAACATGAACTTATATAAACAAGATATTATTACACGTGCATTGAAAGGCAGATTAGTCTTACTCTATAATAGTATAAAACAAAGTAGCTTCCCGCTGTCTGTCCCTATGTATGCTTAGATCTTTCAAAACTACGCTATGTATTTTAATGCAGTTTTTTAATAGATAGAGTGATTCAACAGGAAGGTTTTTATGTATAATACATGTATAATTTTGATTTAGATTTTTGACTTTTAGGCGGAACGAAGTTCGCTGGGTCAACTAGTACTCTATAATTAGATTCATAATACACATCTAAAATCAGAATGTAGATGCCTACGCACCATTTGTTGAATTCAGATAGACACGACAAAACAAAACCTTATAACCAACCAACAAAACTGTAACAATAAAATTGACACAAAAATTTAAAATAAAGGCACCGTAACACCGGCAATACCGTTCGAATAATTCGACACAACCGACTCGTTTTATACCAAATTTTAAACGTTTAATCGCGTAATCGGCGCGACAGTGCGTCCCGACTTTGTATTTTGAAAAAACGCGTCGCGTGCACAGACCCTTAGCCGTCTCGGATGACGTGCCACAGGGAAATAGACGCAGATAAGTACGAAGACTAGAGGACGTCGCCCTTAAGATATTAATGCTCTATGGTCCAGGGATTTTGTACTTTGCGATAGAAAAAATCACGGCGGACACGAAGACGTGGTCGGCGGAGCGCGAAGGTACTCGGTTTCGATTTGCGATTACTATTTAACTGTATAATTTTATTGTTGCTAGGCGCCTGAATATTATTAGATATCTACCTGTATATAAGTTAAATCTTATTGATATTATAAAAGCAAAAGTTTGTGAGGATGTATGGGTGTGTTGCCCACAGTTTGGGCGTGGAGGGAGAAAGCCCAAAATAGACTGGACTGGAGAAATGTTCTGGACCAGGTCAAGGCCCACCCGCGGCTGTAGCGCCTTAGATGATAATGATGGGTGTGGATGCCCTTTAATGCAAAATCTGCCTGTCGGATTTAGCTGAAATTTGGTACACATACAGTTTATGACTTAGAATAACACATACTTTTCACCGTCGTGGACATTGCACATAACATGAAGCGAGTAACTCAGTTATCGGACAAGATTGACAAGGCTATGTATTTACTATATTTAGGACATGGGGTACAACCCATTATTGTCCAAATGCTGGGCACTGGTCTTCTCTCAGAATTAGTTTTTTTGGCCATAGTCCACCGCGCTGGCCAAGTGTGAATTGGTGGACTTCACACACCTCCGAGAACTTTTTTTTAACGAACTCTCGATGGGTAGGTTTCCTCACGATGTTTTCCTTCACCGAAAAGCAGTGATAATTAATTTCCAATACACACATAAATCAGTGTTGCGTGCCTAGGTTTGAACCTCGGACCTCGCGATTGAGAGGGCAAGTTTCAACCATTAGGCTATCACTGCTCTATACTATTTACTATATATTGTATCTCAAAAAGCTACCGCATTTTATCCCGAAAAGCCCCCGTAGGTAGCCTAGTAAGTAGTTACGTCGGTATAAAATTGCTATGCACAAACTAGGCGCAGTCAACAACTCAGATATATCCGTATCCAGTATCAGATTGAAACGACCTCAATTCTAAGCCCTAGACCAGAGATTCCCAAACTACCTACTTCGTTTATGAGACACCTTTAGCAGAATGAACTGATACAATGGGTATAGCAAATTTACTTTGAAAAATCTCTCTTTAGTTTTTTTTTCCTCCTCAAATTCTTTTATTATCGTATTCAAGTAGGAAACGAGCACGCATTTCACCTGATATTAAGTGTCGCCCATGAATATCTGTAATTCAACTTCATAATATAAAACAGGAGGTCTATTTGAAGTCAATCAATCACAGGTGCGATGCTACTCCTTAGAGCCAAGATGGTTGCCCCATATAAAAATAAGCTGGCAACCACACCCTTCCACCGAAACGCAAAAACTTGAACATTTCGCGTTTCGATTCTTCACGGTACAAATATGTGTACCAATTTAAAACATTTGCGGTTCACAAAGGGATCGATATGCCAATTTGAGAATCCCTGCCCTAGACGGTACTTCGATCACTAGACAACAGTTATAGTCAGACTTCCTCGTTAGATCGCAAACGATATCTTGTTGCAATGTTGCAGCAAATAATCTTCGAGATTTATATTATAGACGCTACTACCTCTAGACAACAAAATAACTGCGATTTTCTCCGAAAGGTAAACATACCTTTCGTTGCAAATCGCAATACGTATAAGTAATCATCTTCCTTCTCGCAAGAGCCTGTGTTGCTGGTGCAAACATCAGCAACACAGGCTCTTGCGAGAAGGAAATTCGTAGACGTATTGGAATGGCCAAAAATGCAATGACCCAACTACAAAAAATATGGAAAGATCGTAACATCTCACGGAAAACCAAAATGAGACTTGTGAACACACTAGTATTCTCCATATTCAGCTACGGGTCCGAAACATGGACGCTAAAGAAGGCCGATAGAGATCGCATTGATGCTTTCGAAATGTGGTGCTGGCGGAAGATGTTGCAGATTCCCTGGACTGCATTCCGCACTAACAGTTCCATCCTCCGTGAGCTCAATGTGCAAACCAGACTGTCTTCCATATGTCTACGAAGAGTACTGGAGTTTTTTGGTCATATCGCCAGAAAAGACGGCAACAACCTGGAGCAACTAATGGTCACTGGCAAGGTGGACGGCAAACGCCCAAGAGGCCGCAGTCCAATTAGATGGTCCGACCAAATCCGGGTTACACTGAACACGAACCTGCACGAGGCACTTCATGTAGCGAAGGATAGACATAAATGGCGCGACATCATCAGAAAGAAAATGGCTCCATCACGGGAGGATCACGACCCTCAGTAATGAGGAACACGACGCGAGGAGGAGGGATAAGTAATACTAATAAAAATGGTTATATACTGATTTAGTTACCAAGTTTACAGCCGCATTAATCATTCCTGAATATAAGTGAACTTAGTCTCAATAAAATATATATTTTTTTGTTTTAATTGCATTATTACCTGTTGTCATAACGAAATTAATTAAAACTATTGTATTTCTATGAAATCGCGCAAATCTTAGAAAAAATAATTAACAGGACTTTAGTAATCTTACGTGTTCTCACATTAGGTAGTTTCTATCCTGGAAATATTTAGAAATGTAATATAAGATTAAAAACCCGATGATTTAGATGCATAGATAATTTAAACTTGGTACGCAAATACTACGGGAACATCATTGCAATTGCACTGTAACCGAAAGCAGTTGGAGTTCAGCACTGCTATGTTATAGTTTATAAGGTCAACTATTACTTTTTAAGGTAGTAGAACCAGTGTAGTTCGACCGGGGAAGTACCACCGCTACATCTATTACTAGCGTGAAGCAGCTCTTTGTGTTTCAATAGACGGCACACTTTCACATGAGGCGACCATCATAGTCCTCGGGAGTAGCAACGCGTCTGGGATTGACTTCAGATGGAACACATGTTCTGTATGAAGTTGATTACAGATGTCTATGTGGGGCAGTGACCACTTACTATCAGGTGGACTGCATGCTCGTTTCCAACTTCAGTCAGATAAAAAAAAAATACCGTTGCATCTTATCCTTATGTTCTTGGCATAGATGATTTACGAAAGTTACTAAACTGATTACAGATCTCCTGTGTCTATGACTACTTACATCAGGTGTTATGCTTGCTCATTTGTGTCTAAAAAAAGACGAAGACGCTCAAATCTACCACCAATACAGTACGCAGATACGCACTTAATGTAATTAATTTAATTCTAAATGATTAGTGAGTGTGCACTTTTACCGTTCCGACTTCCGCAACAGAACTGAGATCGCTTCACGCTATCATTTGGACGTAATCGCTTCTAATGATGCCTCTTGCTCACTTCACTAATTGCCCACGATGGGTCATTAGGCCTAAACAAATGACGCGTTGGTACTGTACGTGAGTTACTGGGTGATTGTAGTAACTTTGCCATGAAAGTGTAACTTGTTTCCGTAAATATTATATACCAAAATAGCAGCATTTCGATTTGCCTCTCGCGTATTTTAACTTCTAAATAACAATACATGTTTCTCACTAACTAAGCAACAAGTTTAGATCATAATTCTAATTAAATAAGTTACTATATACTTGTTACCTCAATCCAAAAAGGATTTTTTTTCTTTATCTGACTGAAGTAGCAAACGAGCATGCAGTCCACCTGATGATAAATGGTCACAGCCGCCCATGGACATCTGTAATCAACTTCATACAGAACATGGGTTCCATGTAAAGTGATTCACAGATGCGTTGCTACTCCCGAGGACTGTGATGGTCGCCTCATGTGAAAGTATGTCGTGGGCATAATTAATTCCTCGGAAAAATGTTTAAGTTAAACTAATTCGGGCATTATGCGTAAAATACATGAATTGAAGATTACATTCATGTACAAGGAGGATTCTCAGTCGTAGCGTAACATTGTTGTACGATATTAAGCGCTCGAATAAAATATTCGAATGCCATCGTGTGTCGTTAAGTTCGCAAACGTGGATATGACATAAAAAGTTCAAATTCGCAATATTATTTATATTCTGATGATAAACGTCGCGCACGCGTGCAAGTTATGATTCAAATACAATGTTTTGAGAGGCGTAATTTTTTTGTCCGAGCCATTTACGATTGAAGTGGCAAATGACCATGCAGTCCACCTGATGGTAAGTGATCATACCGCCCATGGACGTCTGTAATCAATTTTATATAGACCAGGAGTTCTATCTAAAGTCAATCATTTGTGTTGCTTCTCCCAATTACTAAGATGGTCGCCTCAAATAAAAGTGAGCGGGCAAGCTCACTTTTCCATTGAAATGCAAGAATTGTTATACAATAGAAATAGAAAATGGTAGAACGACCGATTTTTTACCAAATGCTATTTACTATTCCAAATTGTGACATAAATACAAAATCATAAGAATTACTTTAGCTTCGTTGTGGAAAACCATTACTACCTATATAATTATGCTTCTTATTGTTATTATAAAATTTTATTAATTATTGTCTAAACACTATTACGACAAAAAGAAAGCCGCAAATAGGTAAATGTATTTGCCGCCTTTTTGTATTGTATCATTTATTAAATCAGTTCATATTGTCATAATATACAAGGGTGCCCAACCGTGTCGTACTTTACTCATTACGAAATTCAAAACAGCATTTAAGATTATAAACCTTTTTTATTTTCCTATAGAACATTAATTGGCTCTTACTTCACCTAGGGCTGTTGACCTTGGTAACTAATTAAGGCCCTATGATATAGATGTTAATTGTGTGCATAACACTACATTACTTTTTTAGCATATGAATAATAATGCGGCATGTTGCAAAGGCAGTGCTTTTTTGTATTTAAAAGTAAAAACACGTGCCAGACTGTTAATTGCATTTTGGCCTTTGGTGGTATTTTTAATACTATTTAAATAGCCAAGGAGCACGCAATTCTCATGTTGATGGAGACGATCATACCTCTTATAATAGTCATCAGCGGTAGCAAAGAATCTGTGGCCGATAAGAGGCAGGTATCCTGTGGGGTTGATTACAGATACATGGAGCCGTCTGTCGATCGAAGGGCCGCAGTTAAATTCCGATGCACGCAGCACCGCCGATTTTTCAAATGTTTGAATTAGGTATGATTTATTTATCATTACTTTACAAGGTTACATGAAACCTACATACCTACACGCAAGAAGCAGTTGTTACGTTTCGGTTTAAGAGAGTAGTTACCGGTTCATTTACATACAAGCCAATTATCTTGGTCAGCATTGGTCATTTAGTGATCTTCAACTAAATATGCTACCTCTTTCACATACACAAATAACAATTACAAAGATTAAATAAATTGCCTACTAGCAATTTCTAAAAGCAACAACTTATTTCAATTACAAAAGCCGGCGCAGTGGCCAAAAAAATCCAAATTCACATTACATTACAACCGGCAATCATGCTGCCATTTCGATTTTGGTCGAATCATTGTCATTATGTATAATACGTACTCTATAATAGACACGGTAGCAAAAAGGTATGTTCTTCATTTGAACTCGCATGGTTTTTTTGTTTTGCTATTCAACACATTGCACCAATAAGGGTGATAACACACTAGCGATTCGGGATTCAATGGATAGTAAAAACGCGGAGTCGTCGTGTCGTATATTCGTTACGAACTAATTGGGCAAATATTGAGCCTGCTGGTGTCGCCTATCGCCTAATTTGACACGTTACAAAAAGCCCTTATGGATGCCCAATATTCTAACACACCACTCAATCTCAGAAATATTCTCTCAAAGTGTACATTTTCTTTGGTTTTATATAATGTAATTACGTAAATATAAGTTGTGATAGTATCTAAAGTGATCATAAATATACCTAATAATACATCGTTTATAAAATATGACACATTGATTTCAATACTCAATTCATTTTCCTGTGTTTACTAAAAGGATAAATTATTTAATTAAGATTTTAATTTTAGTATGCATTCAATTACCTAATTAATTACTTGATGGTACAAGTTTTACGTCACAAATAATTAATTAAAAACCAGGTATTATCTATTATGTCAATATTCCATAAATAATGCTTGATTAAAACCGGTAAAATGGTGACGAAAATATGCCACTGGTAAAAAGGAAAATTAATTTCTGTGACACATTGTCAATACTCAAATACAGTTTTTACTTGTGTACTGAGTAAGTGAAACAAAAATAAATCAAAGGCAAACTTTTTTTACCAAACAAGTTATATACTTAGTACTTATAATAAATAATAAATGTTGGGAGTTGAGATTCTCCTCTGAACAGGGGCCCCTACCGAATGGGGGCCGTGTCATTTGGCTGACTTGCCACTCTATAGTTACGACACTGCACAGATGCATTGCTACCCCTGAGGACTAAATTGAAATGCTTGGATACATATAACCCAAAGCATTAACACTTATGCAAAGCATACCCTTACCACACCCTCAGAACAGAACATTGCAGCATTCAACATTAGTATTACATAAACAAAGTCGCTTCCCGCTGTCTGTCCCTATGTATGCTTAGATCTTTAAAACTACACTACGGATTTTAATGCAGTTTTTTTAATAGATAAAGTGATTCAAGAGGAAGATTTCTATATATAATAAATGCATAATATGTGGAGAAACACTGATAATTTTAGATTTTTGACATTTAGGCGGAACAAAGTTCGCTGGGTCTACTAGTTATTACATAAAAATAATGACATTGGCGCATCAGGAATACAACTATGAAGGTCCAACCAGAAAGGCCACAGAGGCAGAGCATATCAAGGAATATGCTTACATATTGCAAATTATATCCACCACGGATACCATATCCAGGTAAGTAAATAGAAACGTTAAGAATTATAAGGCTTGTGTCATTTTACAAAAGTTGATTCCAATGATTTGTCATGCTACAATACATACTCGCCTATTCCCCATGTGCTTAACAAAGTTAACACTCTTTTGGATTCATATCCTGAGTGCGACTTGCTAGCAGATGAATGGCAGAAAATATTGCCCATATGCATGAGGTTCTGTGAGTAAGAGCATAGCTGGTAGTGCCTATAATTAATGTAACTGGTGTAACCGCTTTAATTATAAATAAATATATAAATCAAGCTGCTTGGGCTGTAGCATGTGTGTATTTTTAAGCAATGTACACAATAATTGCTACATGAAACTATACAAATTATATTTTCACTAGCGACTCGGTGAACTTCATTTCGCCTAAAATCTAAAATTATCAGTACCACAATATTATGCATGTATTAAGCATAAAATTCTCCCTCTTGAATCACACTATCCATCAAAAAAGTTGCATTAAAATCTGTAGTGTAGTTTTAAAGATCTAAGCATACATAAGGACAGACAGAGAGCGAAATGACTTTGTTTAGTACTATGTAATGATACAATATAGAGCAGTGATAGCCTAATGGTTGAAACTTGTCCTCTCGATCGGGAGGTCCGAGGTTCAAACCCAGGCACGCACCAATGATTTATGTGCGTATTAGAAATTAATTATCACTGCTTTTCGGTTAAGGAAAACATCGTGAGGAAACCTACACACCCGAGTTCTTAAAAAAAAAAAGTTCTCAGAGGTGTGTCAAGTCCCTCAATTAGCACTTGGCCAGCCGGTGGACTATGGCCTAAACTCTCTCATTCTTGGAGAAGACCCGTGCCCAGCAGTGGGCCAATAATGGGTTGATGCGAATGATACAATATATGAAATAAAGAGTAAAATTCATTATAATTTATGTAAACCTGATGGTAAATGGTCAATAATGGACATCAAATCCATATTAATCAGGAGTTCACTCTCAAGTCAATCACATGGGTTGCTTGTTACTAGAACTAGACTAGGATGTACAACTCATATATAAGTGTAACCACAAAATATCAATAATATTATAAGACTTGTATTATTCTTGCTATCAGCAGCTTATAGTTATTAGTCCACTACATTTACTATAAAGTTATACATAGAGGAGACCAAACTCTTAACTAAGTCCTGTTAACACTTCATATAATATTAAAGAAATAGAAAACTCAATTATTAATATAATTAATATGTTATTCAGTATTTTTTTACCAATCACATTAAATTGGACTTAAATACTAGATCACATACATTATTGTACCATAAAATTTTATCAATATAGTATAGAATGAAGAGAATCTGAGAAAAGACATATAAGACCACACACTCGAATGAATTCTGACCCCTAATGCAATATTAATTTATGAATAATGTTATTATAATGTCCATAGAACCATCAAAATAGAAGTTTGGAAATAGAAGAGGGCTTACCTTGAAAGCTGGTCTGCCAGTTGTTCTCAAGTCTACACGGTATAAATCTGTCCATAGGCTCTGGCCGGACCAGCACAGACTGCTTCCGACTCACAGGACTGCACTGCTGCAGCAGCCTCCTTTCGTACGATTCACTGAACATTTTGCGGGTACCAGTCCAAAAATAACAAACGGTATGCTAATGGAAGAATAGACTAGAATATATTAATAACGCGGGTACGTTCTCAACCGACCATCATATCGATTTTATTCACGAAAAACAATGTTTATGTTCTTAGCCCAGGCGCAACACTACTGCTCACCTCGACAGCTAACAATCATTTGATTACATCTGACATGCCCAATAGACACTGGATATTTGGTTATCAACTACGCTATTCACGGATTATTGGTTCTGACACGATAAATGGTAACGCCCGCGCTCAAAAACACAATGTAAATCGTAAAACAACAAGTAAATAAATAGGTAAACGATTAATATAAATTTTGTTGCAAGAAATAACAAATCGAAATAGTTCCAGTGTTTGGCATATAATGCACTGGGTTGCTATATGCAATAACGAGACAAATTTTTGAATCAAACGGTTCGTGGATTTAATGTTGCCAGTCTTGACTATTATATAATTGTATGCATATTGTTTTTCAAACTAATTTGTTTCTTTCTTTTATTTAATTATGTATAAAAACAATCTCTAAATATTTTTATTATCGATGAGAAACGTCAAAATTTTCAAAACCAATAAAACGCTTAAAATTATTGTTTGTGGCATATAGTATGATTATGGCTTTCTGCTTACGAGATGTACAACATACTTTCAATAAATTAAATAAGGTGACTTACAAAGATGTAAATCAAGCTTCCTTTTGAGGGACGAAACAGAATCATTAAAAATATCTAAGTAATCGTTTGTTGCAGATAATCGTTGGTACATACAATAAATCAGATTGTCGATTGAATGACCGTCGATCAGTAGTAAATAAAATGATTTATTTACTTCCTTACTAAGCAGTTTAAATTAAATCTAGGCAGATTAGAATAGGTATAGCACCTTATATACGCATTTATGCACTTGCACTCGCGAATACTACTACAGTGGAAGTGGTGAAAATAGTTTCAATTTGAATTACACTAATTATCGCCATATAACTTTGTCTGATGTTTGTCTGTCGTATTTTGATTATTCTCTGTGCTCAATTAAACTTAACCATAGCTAATGACGATTGACGATAGTTTATAGAAAAACTGTCAAATCTCTAAATTTACGAAATTGTCAATTATTTTGCATTGTTTCGTATTTTTGCAAATATTGAATACTAATATAATATTTATTTGTGCATAGCTTAGATATTACAAATAAAACAAATATATTGCACGTTAGGGGTTAAGCAGTTGTCTCTAATAGGTTATAAGGCTAATAATACACAGTAATCTCGATAAATAAATTGAAGGGATTTTGTAACTCCTACATTTATATCGTAGATTAACAAGTACGATAATGGATTACCGTCGTTCGGAAATTAGCGAGGACTCTCCAACATTCTCTAGGTTATTCATAGTTTGTGACCGTAAGTTAAATGAGCAGGATTTTCGGAACGCCTTTTCTCAGTTCGGTACCATTGAGGATATACGTATACCACGCGACCCAAATACAGGTAATGCGAAGGGAATCGTTTTCATAAAGTTCTCTAAAACTTCCGAAGCTGCGACAGCTATGGAAGCGATGAACTACAAGGAGCTCCCGAACTCCAACCGTCGCTTGAAGATCATGGTCGCAACCAATAGATCCGACATCAATGATTCCCATGACGACAACACGGAAAAATACCGCCGACTATTTGTGACTATACCCAAAAGGATGAATGAGAATGAGTTGGAAGAACACTTCAAACAATTTGGTAAAGTAGACTCGGTGCTGATACAACGCGACAGAGACACGCACGAGTCAAAAGGTTTCGCTTATATAATGTACAAGACGTTTAAAGAAGCGGCTCTCGCATTCGAAGGTTGTGATAGAAATTACCGCTGTATATTTTCACAGCCAAAAAAGCAACGTAGACGACCCGAAACGGTTTTCGAGTCTAACATCAGTCATTTAGCATCTTCGTCTATGAACCATAACACTGCCCTTTTATCCACTATGACCGTTCGGCCTGAAGGGTATACTCGTGTTAATTTTGTTTGCTCCCCCTATCTCACTCAGTTGCACATGGAACGGTTATTTGACATCGTACCGGGCATGATTCACTGTAAATACTTTGTGGATCTGGTGAGAAACCATGGTAAGGGCATGGTGCATTACTCTAACCCAGTATCAGCCGCTCATGCTGTAGCTAAGTTAAATGAATTTGAGTACCCTCCTGGTAGTAGGATATATGTAAAACCAGGCAATAACAAGTTTGATATGCATGAGAAAAATTTTGACAATCTACCTAATGTTGTCAAAAATTTAAAGGGTGCTATAGAGTCTAGTAGTAATACCACCACCCCAGATTTAGCGCAGCTCGCTGAAGCTATAGCCGAAGCGTCTAAGTTAATTAAAATGGCAACCACAGGGGTATATGACAATGATTTGCCAGACACTACTGATGTAAAATATTGTAGTGTACAACTACCTCAGCCACAGCCCTTGGCTGACATTGACAGTCCAACTGCAAAGAGATGCTTTTTGGTCTGTAAGCCCCAACCTCCACCGTTGACGGTTTTGCGCGATGTATTTTGCCGATTTGGAAACCTCATCACTGTTTACACTCTGCCAAATAAGACCGTAGGGTATGCTCGTTACGCAACAGCAGAGTCTGCAGATGAAGCCATTAAAGTTCTGCACGGAGCAGAGATATGCGGTGTTCGCATGAAAGTTTTAGAGGCCGATGATGAAGTCCCAGCTAAAAGGTCCAAATTTGAATGACTGACTGAAGTACAACAAACTACACGGACATATTCCCCACAAGCCGAATAGACCACAGACAGACCTATGTACCATGTCTATTGCAATAAATTTTTGTTTCTTTTCTGAACTGACATTATTTTTATTTTTAGTCTCGAGTTTCTAGTGCAGTAATACTGAAAAATATAAAACCAAGTATATTTTTTTGTAATATTGTACTATAAATTCATTCTTATAAAATCCTACAACTCTTTTGTTGTCCATAACAGACCAAATATGACTCGGGACTTGCCAATAAGACAGACACACAATTTTCTATTAGATTGTCTTTTATTGAACTTGATCCAATACTTTATTGCACACACAGCCTTTACGGTGAATACTAAATAATTGACAATGCTATTTGAACAAAATCCTAGATATTCAATCAGATTCTAATAAAGTCTGGTTGATCATTGGCAGTAAATATTTCTTATATAATGGATGTCGATCGCCATGTGTTATTTTGAGGATTTTCTCTGCACACTTGAACTGTTGGAGAGCCTTTTGAAGATCCATTTTGTAGAGCAATATTTTCCCATATTTCATATGCAATAATCCCAATAGAGGATGCCGTAAACCATAATAGAATCTGAAAATAGAAATTGGAAAGATTACAAATGATTTTAGACTAACATTATCTCGGAATTGTTTCAATTTAACATGTACCGAATTATTACGGCCAGCTGTACAGATAGTGCTCCCTACAAAACGCCATGACTATGTTCCATGTAACTTGATGAATCATCGTTAGTATAAAAGTGTGTATCAAGAAGAACCTGTTGCATTTAGCTTAAATTGTATTTAAAAATATTGCAGGATATTTAAGACACACCTTAAAACTATCTTCCCACAAATATAATACAAAAGGACCAAAAAATACGGTAAAGTTAAAAAGTACCTCGTTTAACTCGAAATTATATAGGATTTTTAGTTACTAATCAAAATAATCACAGCATTGATTAACTGTAATAAAAACAGTATTACAAGTACATATAAAACTAGATGGACTTGATTCAAAATCAGGAATATGTGTGAGGTCAAATCCAAATTTCTGAGAGACAAGGGCACAGCAGTGGCACAGTATGTGGTAATTAGTGTCGGACTACACCTACTACGGCCAAAATGGGCGAGAGTTTTGACCGGAGCTGAAAGTTTCTAGCAACTTTTTTATCTGATTGAAGTGGCAAACGAGCATGCAGTCCACCTGATGGTAAGTAGTCACTGGCGCCCATGGACATCTGCAAGTAACTTCAAATAGAACATGGGTTCTATCTGAAATAAATCACACATGCGTTGCCAATCCTGCAGACTATGATGGTCGCCTCATATAAAAGTGTGCCGGAAACCACACCCTTCCATTGAAACACAAAAAATGCTTCACGTTAGAAATAGGTGTGGTGTAGGTACTTTCCCGGTCGAACTAAACTGGTTCTAACACCTGCAAATCTGAAACAAATACTCGGCACCGCGCTGGAAATAGCTATACGCTGGGGTAAGCACACATTCGGGCAATGGGCTTGCTTTCCAAGTTTCATTCGATATTAACATTATTTTCAAATGTTTTCGTTTTTGAAAAGTTGCAAAGTAATTGTAATTACCTCTGACATGTTTTCGCATGGTTTTTAAAGATTCAGCATCGACTGAAGGTTGTGACGTTGTCCGAAAAATCGGCTTCAGCCAATATATATAATTTCGCGCGTCTGCGCACGATCAACGCCGATTGTTGCACGCGCATTCTCGCGTATCAATGCGCAAACAAGCGAACCTACGCGTCATCAATCGGAAATATTATACACGTTTCAGCGTCGAGAGTCAAGTGGAAAGTGATTCAATAGCTGCTGTTGAATGCAAGCGTATTCTGGCGAATACACGCGCAATTGTGCGGCTTCGCTTCAGTTGTTAAGAATTTAACGCGTAGATACGCTTTGACTCTGCGCTAGTATAAATTGACCCTTTGCATTTTAGGGACTTGCCTTTTTTCATCAATCTTGATAATGTCATTTCTATTTGACCCGCTTTAATGAACAAATCTATAGCTAATTATAATAATACTCACTTAAAACAAGGTATAAGTTTCTCAGCATAAACGCAAGCTTGTTCCCATAACTGTAACTGTATAAGTGCGTCGAACGCATGGTCTAATGTTTGTGCGTACAACACGTTGAGAGGGTGCAACACCCCTTCCTGCTTTTCAAGGCAGAACTTGCAGACATCAACATCTGTATTGTGGCGACAAAGATCATTTGGTTAAGGGGTGCTAAGAAAGCTAAATAATGTATTCAAAAAATTTAAAAAAAATGTTATTGGTTTCTATTGAGTTAGGAAATAAAATCTTTACAAAATGAGAGTTATTGAGGTGTCTAATAAGCAAGATAGTGTTAAAAGGGAGGATATAAGGCAATTAAACCTGAATTCAATGGAAAATTACTAATTTGTTATCACTATCATATTAGTAATAACTAAAAGGTCACATACATATATGTCGAAGTGTGACTGAGTATAAAGTTAGGAAGAAAATGGAAGATATGTACTGAAATATTACTTATTTATTAATATATTGCTTACTACTGTACAGGCATTTCACAAATTAAGCATTGTATTTGTATGAATAATACCTGAAGATGTAAATGAACCCTTAATCGAAAGTAAAAAGAAAAAAAATACATGTAAACAAAAATACAAATAAGTCAATATAACACCTACCAAGTCAATATAACATCAAGAACCTATAATAAAAAGAAATTGTAAAAATCAATTATATACAATAAAAAAAATGCTAAGTATGTATATTGCCTGTGGATAAGTTAATACAAAAGACTTATAAATATACTATAAAAAATAGAACTTGGTGACATATATATAGAAAAAGGATACAAGCTACGGACGTACCCTTCATATTCTGTAAATGCAATTCTGAGAACTCCATCGCTTTGATGAAGGCCTCAATGCGTTCCTCAGTGTACTTAGTTCCACACTCATTACAACGAGTGGTATCATCTGTAATTCCATTTATATCTTCATCCATACCGTTGGAATGACCATTTACATTACCATTCTCTATACTGTCTTTGTCATTTGCTAGTCTTTTTACCAATTCACAATTCGCCTTCCATTGAATGCTTATGGGGTTGTCACACTGTGTGTTTAAACATTGAGCAGCGTGGAAGTGCTTTAATAATACTTCATCTGAAATAAATTAAAATAAAAACTAAGCAATGTTCTATGTTTCACACATACAAGTTATGATTACCATGCGCTTTGCGGGACAATCACGAATACTTGAGCGATACAGAATGGTTCAAAGAAGTTTGAAAAACTATTTAAATTGTTAAGAAATATAATAAAAAAATAACGAAAAATTAAAATACTTTTAAAAGCAATGCATCTACTCAGTAAGACGAAATAGAAAAGGATAAATTCTACCAATATTTTTATTCATTTAAAAATTATTATTATAATTAGCTAGTCACGTTAAGCTTATAGAAGAAAATTAAAAATAGGTACGAATATTTAAATAGATAGTTGAAATGAAATCTACCTGAAAAACTTTTGTATAATGGCTTCAATAACAAAATAACACTACAATGCAAGTAAGAAAGAAATAAGTTTGAAATCGTATTTTTTATTCAGTTAAGTGAAATAGCCCACATTATTCATTTCATACATTATTACTGGTAGACGTTAAATATTAATTTGTTGGTTAAATTAGCATCTTTATGGATAACTAGCTGAAGCCCGCAGCTTCGCCCGCGTTAAAATAATGTATCGATTGTCGAATATAAATCGATGTATCGATTGTCCAGTGGGAGTTAGATATTTTCTAACAGTAAAATATATATGTTAATCCAGAGTGTCAGCTAACTGCCCTACGAAATTTTATGAACATCGCTCCAGCCGTTTAGACGTGAAGAAGTAACAAACATACACACTCACAAACTTTCTCTTTTATATTAGTATGATATTTTCAGTTCTTTTTTATCTAAATTTGGTATTCCGTAATAGTATGCAATATTCGTAATAGTATGAGCAGTGCTAGCCTAATGTTGAAAATTGCCCTCTCAATCGGGAGGTCCGAGGTTCAAACCCAGGCACGCAACACTGATTTATGTGCGTATTATACATTAATTATCACTGCTTTTCGGTGAAGGAAAACATCGTGAGAAAACCAACACACCCGAGAGTTCTTTAAAAAAAAAAAGTTCTCGGAGGTGTGTGAAGTCCACCAATTCGCACTTGGCTAGCGCGGTTTATTGCCTAAACTCTCTCATTCTGAGAGAAGACCCGTGCCAGCAGTGGGACAATAATGGGTTGACGACGACGATGCAATATTCGAAAATGCCGAATAGGAAAAAACGTTACCGAATACCGAATAGTTGACAAATAATCGTGGTATCGCTAGAATAAAGTGCCTTTATACCCCTTGAGATATGTAAACGACAGATTTCTAATTGAATAAAAAATACGATCACGATGTACGCAGATGTAACAATTAGTATGCACATCCAAAGCATTTACCCATGCACCTGTCACACTGGCACAGGAAGTAGTAGTTCTCCTGCAGCTCCACCTGCCTCTCGTACGAGGTCTTCATCAGGTCTATGTATGATATCCGTATCTGTGGAACAACAAAATAATAATAATTTATTTATTACTCCCACTAGTCATAAGTAGTAATGTTACAATTATAATACTTAACGGGTACTCGCGATATGCGGCTTATGAGTTCTTATAGAAGATGATTCTTATAGAGTTTGCCCGTGACCACGATCTATGCAACTGGGTCGAAATATCGGCAAAAATAATTCTATAAGAATTCATAAACCGCATATCGTGAGTACTCGTTAAGTATTATAATGTATCAATTCCGCGATAATACTAGTCTAAAATCATATTCTAATGTTACAAGTTTGTTAATGTTACATTCGTAATCGAACGTCGAACCCAAACTAGGAAAATGTACAGTAATGCCTCGACTTACGCTACCCCGACTTACGCAAACTCGGAGTTACGCGGTTTTCAAATCTCCTCCATTTATCTTTAATTGTGTGCCAGCTGCGTCACACAATCTCTATATTATGGTCTACATAGTCTTACTATCCTACACTATTAACTAAGAGTATGTATTTGTATGCAGCTACATTTTATTTTGTGTTACGTATTTCTTGTACCCCGACTTACGCGAATTCGACTTACGCGGTTATCACAGTCCCACCTATCGCGTAAGTTCGGGGTATTGATATATAGTACAATTAAAATATGTACCCATTGGCACTAGTTTTATTTTTATTCATTAGGAATAGTAAAAGATTCTTATTCGGTTTCTGCATTCACATTTTCAGTAGGTATGGGCGGGTCGAAAAATTGTGACTTTTTTTCATCCATTCGCGGCTAAAAAAGTCTGTATTCACGGATGGAGATCGTACAAGTAAAACGATTCGACGCCTTTCCTTTGTGCGTAAACTTCATGTGAGTAACGCTGGCCATTCGCGGCACGCGTGGGCCACCGTCCATAGTAGATATAAATATAGCCCATCGGTACAAAGTGCCTCGCGCCTCACAGCCAAAAAAATGGTTTCCTCTGACTTATAGAAGTAGAAAAAGTAATTCAAATAAACAAGCAATCAGAAGACCTCGCGAATAGTAGTAATAGTCATAGGCAAGGGCCCACTAGAGATATAACGAAAATTCGCACGTTTTTAGATACACGCATTCCCTTTCGCAAGAATCGCCAAATCTACAACCTACGGCCCCCTACAAGAAATATGAAAATAATACATTTGCATTCGCGAATGTCCAAATAATAACATTTGTTACATCACTATTAAGAGCAGTGATAGCCTAATGGTTGAAACTTTCCCTCTCGATCGGGAGGTTCGAGGTTCAAACCCAGGCACGCACCACTGAATTTTCTAAAATTATGTGCGTATTAGAAGTTAATTATCACTGCTTTTCGGTGAAGGAAAACATCGTGAACGTGAAAAGTTCTCGGAGGTGTGTAAAGTCCACCAATTCGCACTTGGCCAGCGTGGTGGACTGTAGCCTAAACTCTCATTCTGAGAGAAGACCGGTGCCCAGGAGTGGGACAATAATGGGTTGACGAGACGAAATCACTATTGCCCACATAAGGTTTAGGTCTTGCGCCGCCACTGAGAGACGAGTCCAAAGCGCCCTGCTCCTCCCTACATAAGCCCATGTCGAACCGTAATAATTGTACCTACTTTTGCAAAAAGGAACCAACGAGTTTTTCTCCTATTATTATTAAAAATGTTGATTATTTTCAATAATATCATATTTGTATACATAGAATAAATTATTTTATGCAACATAGATTTTATTAAAAATAACCTAAAATAATATACAAAATTTGGACAAAAATGGCTTTTTCTCAAAACTGTCGTTGTGTGGGTTGATTTTGTTTTAGATAAGTAGGTCCAATTATGTTAATATGCTTGAGAGGGATGAAATTCCTTACATGTCTCCAATCCAAACATGGCATGTCTTTGATAGCTCTGATGCTGATAGTCTTCCCATCGAAGGTGGCCACCGCGTTGGGGTCGCAACTGTGGTCGATGACTGACGACGCCAAGTATATACCTGATCCAATTGAGTTCATATCCATATCCAGTATTGTGAAGCTGTTGATCACCATCTGAAAATGTTGGTATATATTTTTTTAATTAGGCCCTAGACTTTTATGTCTCCTTGCTTGAAATAGATTTTCCTCATACAGTAGAAGAATTCTCGAGTATTGCCCATCACACTCCCTCAATATGTATTGATATATTCCCATTTGTGTGAAGATAATGCTAATAGTTAATGATCAACCAGATTAGCAGGTATCTAATGCTTACACCTTGTAGTTCCGGGATCAGAACAGGGCTACGACATCCCCTGCCTGTCGTAAGAGGCGACTAAAAGGGGCTTCCGGGGTTGCAGGCGGCTAGAGTGGGAGCTCGAACCGTTCGGTCAGGCAATCCCGGGAAGGACGGCGGTATGTGTGGTCGCATACCGTCGTAAAGACTAGACGGAGCGGTGGGCCCAGCCGCCCATCTGGGTAGAGCCCGATGGGGCAACGCGCTCGGAGGATTCCGGTTGAAGTCGTTTCGAGATCCCAGAGTCCTCCTTTTCAGCGCCGAGGACGGCCACCGGGGGGGTTTTAGTGCGGTACAAATCCCACATAACCCTGCGTCGCTACCACGGCGTCGGGTATCTTTTGAAGGTTCCCCCTCGAAAAAAAAAGGTATCTAATGCTTAATGTTACCTCCAAAATCATGAAAGCAGGAATGATTACCCATTAGCGATCATTTATCCATTTCATGACCGCGCCCAACCTTAATTTACTTTACAGATTGGTTAATATGTGTATAAGTAAGTTTGTATAATATATAATAAATGGTTTACATTATGTAATTTTGCCAGATGTTACAATCAGTGTAGTTCGTAGCTCGGGCGTAGCAATGCATCTGTGATTGACTTCAAATAGCAAACTTGTATGACGTTGTACATCTTACAGATGTCCAAGGGCGTCAGTAACCACATACCATTAGGTCGATTGTATGCTCATTTGCCACTTCCGTGTAATAAAAAAATAAGCGTAAAAATATGCATATAATAAGGCATGTAAAATATCGATTATGCAAATCCTATCAAATCACATAGTGTTTCCCACTCCTATCAAATTACCAACAAAAAATAGATTTGGATACATACTCTTCCATACAATCCCATGAGATCAACGGTGTTCGGTAACGACAGGTCTTTCAGATACTCAAACAACACCACACACAATGTCGAGAAGTGATCCATCCTCTTCTTATCTGCCTTCAAGTCGGAATAGTCTGTAAACATAGAATTCAATAATTAAGGAAAACTTTTATATGTTGCATTTTTTATATTATAGAAATAAAAAACGAGCGTCTAGTCCACCTGATGATAACTTTTTTTTTTCACTGAAGTAGCAAACGAGCATGCAGTCCACCTGATGGTAAGTGGTCCTTGCCGCCCATGGACATCTGTAATCAACTTCATACAGAACGTGGGTTCCATCTGAAGTCAATCACAGATGCGTTGCTACTCCCGACGACTATGATGGTCGCCTCATGTGAAAGTGTGCCGGCAACCACACCCTTCTATCGAAACGCAACAAATGCTTCACGCTAGAAATAGGTGTGGCGGTGGTACTTCCCTGGTCGAACTGCACTGGTTCTACCAGCTTGAAATCAATTTTATAATTTATTTTTGAAGTGAAAACTTAGGCGCATTGGACGATTATATATTGGTAGACAGAAAACTTAGAGGTTGGCGTCACCGCCACGCTGTCACGTAGTCATAGGTATTTTTTTTGTTTTCGAGGGAGAAACCTTCAAAAGGTACACTACGCCGTGGGAACGACGCAGAGTTATGTGGGATTATTACCGCACTAAAATTCCCCCCGGTGGACGTCCTCGGCGCTAAAAAGCGTTTCGAGATCTCCAAAGGAACGCAACCAGAGCCGTCTAAACGCGTTACCCCGTCGGGCTCCTCCCAGGTGAGCAGCTGAGCCCAAAGCTCCGTCTGGTCTTTACGACGGTATGTGACCACGCATACCGCCGTCCTGTACGGGGTCGTCTGATCGAACGGTTCGAGCTCCCACTCTAGCCGCCCGCAACCCCGGAAGCCCCTTTTAGTCGCCTCTTACGACAGGCAGGAGATACTGTAGCTCTATTCTGATCCCGGAACTACAGGGACGAGTCATAGGATATTTATCCGTTACCGTTATATTATTAAAAATATTTTTTAAATAATATCCAATATAAGTAACTTTTGATGCTAATTATTTTTTCGTAAAAATATGTGTCGTCATCTTTTATTACTTACCAAACAATTTTTTACAATTCAGATAAAACCCAACTTTTATGTTTGTTCATAGGCGGTAGTATCCACTTACCATCAAGTGGATTGCATGCTCGTTCGGTACTTCAATGTTATATACAAAAAAGTTTTTTTTTATAGTTTAAGTTTTTACTTCTGGTAGCCGTTCCCAACTAACTACTTACTGCATTTCTTCTCACTTCCTATCTGACGTATTCCATAGAACGACAGTCTTGCCGGCCCTCTGCCAATCAAAGGCGCCCGAAGAATGCGCAGGACATATCTCGCATACGTCTGGCTGGATTTCTTTCGAACATCGATAGGCAAGATATTTTGGCACTAGCTACTAAGCCGCGATTTAGATATCAGCGGGTTGTACATGTTCCGCTTCCCATAGACTTCCGACATTTATGTTATATAAATTTTATAACGAAATAGACTTAATTCAGTGGATTTACGAATTATAGGTGGTCCTCATGTAAATGTCCCTCGCTTACTACCCTTCTTAAAGTAGTGTTGAAAAACACATTAGTTAAACTTTGACGACCCACGTGGCGGAACGGTTACCACACCGGTCTGACGCGCAATGGGTCCCGGGGCCGATTCCAGGCCCGACAGGTATCTGAATGCTGAGTTTAGATTCATGTTCTGGATCTGGGTATTCCTACTACTGGGTAAATCCTACTGTGGAGCTATGAGTGTAGAAAGCGCGTGCGCGTGTGTGTGTGTGTGTGTGTGACTTGTGTGATAAGGATAACAGGAGGTCTTAATGTTACACATAAAGACATCGGTGCCCACCTCCTAGATTGTTAGTTGCACCTACCGTTAGTTGCCTCCGACCACATTCATGGGAAGAAAGGTAGTGCTAATATTCAAGGCCGACGCCACACATCATACCCAACTATTATAAGTAAGAAATATTTATAACGATGATTCCTCTGAAGTTTAACAATACTCACGTGACATAAGATCTTTCCACATCCTAAACGAAGTAGCGGTGTAATACCCCTTGTACGTGCTGCCATCGCCCCGCTGTATCCTATTGATAACCCTTGCCAGTAACCGGGCTCCATCGGGGATTACCTTCGGTGCTATCCGTTTAAGATTTGCACATTCCCACTGGAAATTATTTTTGTTAATTAGCAAAGCCTATCATTCGTATATTCAGAATGACCTTCATCTTTCAAAGTTTGTCTCTAACTGTAGAAATATATTAAAACTATTGTAATATGTAACGGGTATTCACGATGTATTCACAGAGCAATGATAGCCATGGTTGAAATGAGAGCAATGGTTGAAATTTGCCCTCTCGATCAGGAGGTCCGAGGTCCAAACCCAGGCACGCACCACTGATTTTTCTAAACGTATGTGCTTATAAGAAATTACTTATCACTGCTTTTCGGTGAAGGAAATCATCGTGAGAAAACCTAAACACCCCAAAATTATTTAAAAATAAAATTCTCGGAGGTGTGTGAAGTCCACCAATACGCACTTGGTCAGCGCGGTGGATTATAACCTAAACTGTCTCATTCTGAGAAAAAACCCGTGCCCAGCAGTGGGTTGACGAGAGATTCACGATGTGCTGTTTTTCAATTTTTTGGTTATCGTCGTGATTCTCGGCAAAAAAAATTCAAAAACCGCGGGAGTACCGGTTACTAAATGTTTAATTCATTTTTTACTTTTCAGTAGCCGATTTAATCCTACGGAGGGTGACAGACGGTTTGGAAAATCCTTAACTGTAATAAGCTGACCACCTATCTATAACATACTAAGAGGAAGTCTATTGTTACAATTTTTAACCCAAAAGTCACACCGACTATAAATGCAATGCATAATAAGTTTTAACGTCGGTTTATTTCTGTTCCAAAATCGATAAATCAAATGCGAGTTATGAATAAAACTAGGTTACGTCAGAGTCAAGTGGCAAATGGCAGGGAGCCATGAAATGTGCGTCTCGTGCTCATCGAGCATTAATATATCAGAAACATGTCAGTTGTATCTACATAAACATATTCTGCATAATATTCATATTAAAAAATATGTATGAAAAATTTTGGTCCTTTGAGCCGGATTTTTTATTTAATTTAAAGAGAGCGAATGAGCATGCGAAATAAGTTACGGTGAGTGGGCAATATAACTCATGGACATCTCCAACTAATCCTAGATAAGATTTATTTTCCCCAAACTTGGCCATGGATGCATTGCCATTCCTGAACATTTCTTACAGTCCTTTTAAATCAAAAAAGTTGCATTTAAAACTGCTGTTATTAAGCAGAAATAGTGGAATTGGTTGGTTGTTGCCTCTGGAATTGAGCCACAGAGAGTTCTACCATTTTTCATGCAAGTATTTTCAAATATTTAAGTAAATGTTTGAGTATGTTAAATATTTGATAAAATATAGTAATACTAGTATACATGGACACTTATCAAACAAAGCCTGCCAGTATAATTCTGCAGATGTCACGTGATGAACAGTGGCAGGCCTCTATGGATTCAACTTGCAAGCAAAACATTGCGAGTTTTACTTAATACCGAAAGGAGGTGAGGCACAAAAGTCGCAATAGGTAAGACCCAAATTATCTTCAGGATTCTGTATAAACATATTTCGCAATGACCTTTATGGGTGCAATACATGCACATTTGCCATTCCGATCACATAAAGAAATGGAAATCCTTTGATCAATTTCAGTTACGCTGCTACCTAAGATATACAATTACAAATGTCAATAGACACATACCTTATGATCACTCCACGCATCTTTCTGGCACACACGACCACAGTAGTGCACAAACTGGCACCCTGAGCATTTCAGCAATTTACACCTGAAAATAAATGCCACATGGTCACAATGACTCAACAGTATCTATTTTGGTACAGCAATTGATTTGCCAATCAATACTCATTGGCTTTTCAACACCTGCTTAATCAGATATCCTTTGAATTTAGTTCAATTGAATTTAACATCTTGATCGCATGGAATCTATCAGGCAATTAGAAAGCCTACTATTTTTAATTAAAGAACAACCAACTTTAACATATCACTGCTTTAAATATTTCACAAATCAAAAAAATAATGATATCACAGAACAAAATACCAAAAATGAAAACGCCACAAGCCCCAGTGAATTTAAAGCAGCAAGTTTTTAATTCTATAACAATATAATAAAGATAAATCAATATTTTTAACATAAAAGTAATGAATTTTCAATTGAGCAGGTAAACCAAGGCATTAATAAGTATGTATGATATGTTATGTTATGCTTCATTATACCGTAAAGTTCTTAATGCCAATTTATTAATTAGCAGTATGCATGTTTTAAATAATATAACAACAACAAGATATAAAATACAAGATATGAAACATTTTCCTAAGAGAAATATTAACTCATATGATGGATATGGTATGCAATTAAAACCATATATTTTCTTATATAAAAAGTAGCTTATGTGATTCTCTGTCCCCTAAACTAACACTTAGAGAAAAATCATATTATTTTAAGATATTTTGTGTGTGATTTACAAAAATAAACTTAATCAACCAGTCAACCAACCAACTGAATCAACCAATAAGTGACCTAAGTTTATGACTTAAATTGATGTTAAAAATTTGTTCAATAAGTTGATAACATCCAATAAATGTTTTTTTTGTATTCTTAAACATTTCTAAATAGTTGGGTGTATCTTTAATTAATCACAGTCTGAGGCAAAGTATTGTTGTTTTGTTTACTGTAAAGTGGGTTCCAGGATTCATAGAGCATCTACAGGTATTTTTACAACTATATATTTTTATAAGGGTAATTATTTATGAACATAACTTAATTAAAGCAAAAGTTTGAAACACAAAACACACATTTTTAAATAGAATAACCCCAAAACTATATTTGTTTCTGTTATTATGGAGTGATTATTCTATAATTACAGAAACAAATGAAAATTTTAAACTGAAATTTACTGCATAATATTTAATATTACAACATCAATTATTATGCAACAAATTTTATATATATTTTTAATATTTAAGTAAATTTCTCCTTCAAAAATCTGTTTGTCAAACCGCTTATGATGTTAAGCCATCATTTAATATTAAATTTATTGGCAATAAAATTACCATTTTTTCCATGATATAATTATATATCCTGCACAAAAGGATTTAATTTTATTAAATCTAGTTATTTGAATAACAAGTACTTAATATACATTCCTAAAGACACAAAAATGTCCTATTGACTGTAAAATATTTAAATTTAAAGTTTTGATATTCATATGATTAAAAAAATTTTTCATAACTATGTACAGTAAAGGAAGTATGGAATAATTACTTAATAGATGATCCTTGATGTATTAGTTTGATAATAACAAATTAGTCAGATAACTAAAAAAGCCTGACTAAGTTGCTTACCTTTCCAGACAATTATCACACCTAATTCCTTGTTCTTTAGACGACAAGATATACGCAAACGGCTCTTCAGTTAGGATCAGATCACCTGATTTTACAGACGAATCGGTATTCCTATACTTATTCTTCATAATAATTGCTTATATTGAGGTAGTACTATTTCGTAGATCCTTAAACCTACACCTATGCTAGTGGAGAAATAGATTGAAAGTGAATGTAACAGGAATGTTAGACGAGCTAAGAGTTACGTGAAATGCTGAAAATATTATTTGGATTTGGCTGCGCTACCTGCCATCCAAAATTAAACCTGCTGAATATCGGTTACATTATTTTTAGAGAAGGCGTGACCGGATCCGCAAAGAGAAATATCAAAGCGAAAAATAAACAAAAATAGCACTAATAATAGAATGCAGACGCAACTGCGACATTTTAAATTTCAGGTGTTCGACTCGTTTTAGCCTTTATTTTATTCAGAAACTGACTGACAGTGACACTGACGGAGCTCGGAGCTAGGGATGCTCGATGTACATCTATGCATCGAATTCACTCGATGATTATAATACGATGCATCGAATCAATCCGATGTTTTAAAAGCGCATAATTTATTACATGTATCGATGTATTTTATTTAATCATTATATTACACAACTAATCTATGGTAAGTGAATATATTGTTGTGACAGACGTTTTGATTATAATAATTTATAGAAATTGTAAAAGTTATCTTTTTTTAAATAGTTCATGCAATAGTGCGATAATAAATTGTATTCAATGTGAAATGCACAACGAAATGAAATTTAAAAATGTCAGTCACAATTTTCTTCTTAAACTACCACCGAATCGGAACACGACCTCAACTGAAAAGATCTGGCAAGAAATTCAGCGAGTTTGACTTTTTACAGGGCTGGACAGCTAAATGTAGGATTTTAAAAAAAGTTCCCAATTCAATTCAAAAAGTACAATTGAATTTCTAAATTAATGTGTTGTAAGAGACTCGAGCCTTGGAGTCTTATTTAATAAAACTTGAGCTATTTTTGAAAATTCGAGTCTTAAAAATCGTTCTTCAGAATTTGGAGTATTTTTTAAAAAGACTTGAATCCTGCCAAAAAGAACTCAAAGAGAAATTCTATTAAGCCATATTTAAACATTTGTTTGTTGTCCACCAATTCGCACTTGGCCAGCGCGGTGGACTATGGCCTAAGCTCTCTCATTCCGGAAGAAGACCCGTGCCCAGCAGTGGGACAGTAATGGGTTGACGACGAAACATTTGTTTGGATTATTTAGAATCTTCGCAACAAGGTAGACTCGTATCATCTATATCATGTTCTTCACGGACGCCTCTGATCAAATTAACAATAAACTCAGGTTCATAACACAAAAAGACTCTGAAGACTTAGAAGACTCAAAGAACTTTTTTTATCCAGAATAGGACAACGAGTCCTATTCTTAAAAAAAAACTCGAGTCTTGAAATGATGACTTTAAATACTAGAATTTTTTTACAACTCTAGGGTGTACCTATATAATGCAATCTTACGAAAATAAACAAATATCAAAGTTATTATAGCTAGTTCTATTAAAGTTATTTCGTCGGAATATGAACTTCTTATTTCTCAGTAAGACAACGTTGCTAACATTTATGCAGTATTATCTTCAGTTTTCAAAGAGAAGTTGTCAAATATTGAAAGCTACTCTTACGAGTAATAAATGATCTGATGACCAAAAAAAAAAGACTTCTTATACTCGCCATGAGTTTGAGAAGTTCTTTTTTGGGAAAACCGTACACTTTGCTGTTCGTACCGAACTATTTTTTATTTCGTGATACTTCGTAAACTATTTCTGAAATGTAAAGCCCTTTTGTTATATATCTTTACGCGAATCTCATAGGTCCTGTGAACATGACCCGTACAAACAGGTTGTTTTTTATTTTTTTTATTTGAGGATCGATTCAAATAAAAAAAAATCAACCAAAACAACAAACAAAAGACTAAAGTATTTAAAAAATCACTATTAGTTCTAGTATGTAGGATATATTGATAAAACATCGACATTTTTCTGAAACTAAAGCGATTTTAAGATTTCTAATATATTCAACATTTTTATCCGATGTATCGGAAAATGTCGATGCACAACTTCAATGTATTGCATCGCAAAAACATCAATGTAAATTCAAAGTAGCATCCCTAGACGGAACAGTGATGGTCAATTTGGGTTGCTAACTCGAGATAACTTGAACTCGAGTTGAATTCGTTGTGACTCGAGGTTGAACGTTATTGCCATATTAGTGCTGAGTTTATGTAGTTCGCGTAAAATCTTTGGAGAGATCCCGAAGACCAAGTATCATAAGGTTGACGACCAAAAAAAAGGTCATCAAAGCTATACTGATTCAAGTTTCACAACACCAAAAAAGTTCGTCAGATCTATACTGATTCAAGTTTTACCAATCAAAAAAAGATCAGTCACTTCACTCGAGTCACTCGGGTTACGTGTAGTGATACCGCTCGATAGGTTACTATCGATTGACTATCAATAGTGTGGCAATAGTGAGAATATCGATATAACTATCGATAGCATTGAAAATTTCAATACTATCGATTTTGAGTCTCTTATTTCATAGAACTTTTGAGGGGAATTTTTGGGGAACCAGCGAATTTTTGTCCTCAAATTTGGGGAAATTGATATTTTTTTTTTAATTTAACCTAATGATAAGGTAGACGGGCTACCTGATGGAAAGCAGTCACCGTCGCCTATGGACATTTGCAACACCAAAGGAGTCGCCAATGCATCGCCGGCTGTGAAGGAGAGCTCTTTTCGCACCTTTCTTGAAGAACCCCATGTCAGTCCGTCAGTTTGCTGTCAGCTGTCACTGTCATTGACATGTGGAATGAAAATAAGGATATCCCTAAATCTGGTTTTTTTTTTGGATGTATTAAATGTTTTTTAGAAATATATTAGTAAGGCTAAAATTATTAAGTTACTAAGTTTAACATGTCGCTAGTGTTAACAAAAGCAGCACTAGCGGCCAAAGACGCCCAGTCTAATTTTCAAGTTGTTAAGTTCGAATCATATAAACCCAAGAGAAAAGAAAAGTCTGAAAATGTGGAACAAACTGTACAGAAACGACCAAGCGCCCAAAAAGACTTGGATTTGAAGAGGATAAGGCATGAAATAGTCAGGTTCGGAATGTCAGGCTTCGATGCCACTAAGAAAGAGGAAGCTAAGATTGCATTAGCTGTTAGTTTAGGTTAGTTATTTTCTTAAGTAATCTTTCTTTTTAATGTTGTTTTAATGATCTAGGCTTCTTGCCTTACAGTCACTTTAGATTACTTTATATTCATGGTTAAAACAGGTAAAAGAAATGCAGAACACTATTTTTAGTGTGCTTATTCTTAGGTCTTGAGTGCAGCTCTGTGTATTTGCAAATAACTAAGTTATCATCTCTAATAATTTACACAATTTCAGGTATTGCAGTAGTTACAGTTTTACATTTTTTTCATACATTAAAAATGAATTTGAAGAAAGTAGAACCCGTGTAGTACGACCGGGGAAGATCCATTGCCACACCTATTTCTAGCATGAAGAAGATTTTTTCTGTTTCGATGGAAGGGTGTGGTTGCCGACACACTTTTATATGAGGCGACCATCGTAGATCTCAGGAGTAGCAACACATCTGTGATTGACTTCAGATGAAACCCTTGTTCTGTATGAAGTTGATTACAGATGTCCATGAGCGGCAGTGACCACTTACCATCAGGTGGACTGCATGCTCGTTTTGCTACTTCAGTCAGATAAAAAAAAAGTCCGAATAAATTATTTTAGAATGTTACTATCTAGTTAAAAATAAAGTAAAATGTTAAATAATTAATGTATGTAATTCAGATTAATTATCATTAGATTCTTTTACTAGGCGACTATGCAGAAACTTTCCATGTCCTTTCACCATTATAATATTACTATTAGTAATATACCATAAATAACATTACAGGAGCAAAACCACCTAAAAAAGAATATGTTAATTATAAAGAACTAATGGCAAAAAGAAAAGAAGAGAAGCAGAAAAGGGAAGAAGAAAAGAAGTCCATGATATCAAAGAGTATCCTTCAGAGAGTGAGCAAGAAAAAGAAGAAAGGTCCTGGCAATGATGTTGGACACTTTTTGAGCAATTATGGAAAAGTAAGCTTTATTATAAGTATTGAATAAATTAGTATAAAAATGTCCATGACCATTGTTTGCCTCTTGCGAAAGCAGGTGTAAGTCAGATCTTTCAAATTTTTTTATACAAAAATTGTTAGAAAAAAAAAGTTTAATAGATAGATCTCAGCTTTTCTAAGCATTTTTCTCAAATATGATTTATCGATGGATCACTATATGAACTATATCATAGAAATGGGGAAATTTAAAAAGATGACTGTTCTAAGAATTATGGCAGCAGTAAAAATAGGAAATATCAGACTTACGCTTGTTTTCACTGGTGTCATAGTTATAATGATTAATAAAATATGTTTCTTGAATAAAAAGTGATCAATTTATAAAATAACATATATTTTGTACTATCTATATTTAATTTTCGCTTATTATGCATTATTTATTTAATATAAGTACACATAACCAGTCTCAATTAAAATTTGTATGTATAAGAGTGTCGTTCTAGATGATATAATACCCTAAATAATTTTATTATATTTCTATAATTAAGGCTATACTGTAAGTAATTATTGTATGGCCTCATACATTAAATAATAACTCCATGTCCTAATTACCATAATTAAATATAATTACTTAATTGGCATTTATTAATTTACAGGTAAATAAGAAGGATTTGAAAAAGGATAGCAAAGCTGGCAAAGGACCTGCTAAAAAGAAAAAGAAATTAATATAGAACAAATTACTTGTATATAAATATGTGAACTTTATAAATAAATGGATTGTTTAACTTAAACTGATTTTCTATACTTCTTTTGTAAGGATATATTGTAGACTTAACACTAAATGAAATATCATACTCACATTTTAAAGGTTTTTTTTATCAGACTGAAGTAGCAAACAAGCATGCAGTCCACCTGATGGTAAGTGGTCACTGCCGCTCATGGACATTTGTAATCAACTTCATACAGAACATGGGGTCCATCTGAAGTCAATCACAGATGCGTTGCTACTCCCGAGGACTATGATAGTCGCCTAATGTTAAAGTGTGCCGGCAACCACAGCCTTCCATCGAAACGCAAGAGCTGCTTCACGCTTGAAATAGATGTGGCGGTGGTACTTCCCTGGTCGAACTACACTGGTTCTACCACCTTTACAATATGTAACTTTAATCATATCATACTAATATTATAAAGGCGAAAGTTTGTAAGTGTGTATGTTTGTTACTTCTTCATGTCTAAACGCTGACACTCTGGATTAACATATAAACCTTTTTACCTTTTACTTTTTAACGTGGGTAAAGCAAAAATTAAATATTAAATGAGAATACATGCTATTAATATTGAATCCTTTAAATTAAAATGAATAGTTTGGATCTGCTCAAATTCTGTAGTTTATTCTCACACTTACCTACCATTTCTGTAACAAATATATGTGATGTACAGGCATGGGAACCTTTCATTTTTATATGAATTAGCTACAACAAAACCAACAAAAAAAGTGAGATAAATAAGATGTCTAAATACGTGTATTTTAGCATGTAGATTTGAACGCAGATTCTTGGACATAATCGTTTTTAATATGTAAATGGGTACACAAGTAGGTTCGCAGTTTATTTTAGAATCGTTACGATGTGGCACCCATTACTGTGAACGATTGAAATTAACTTGATATGGTAACATAGTATTAACTGAAACTAAATTCAAATGCAACTTCATACATTACTCCAATTGATTAAGTCAGAATTTACTAAACAAGAATCCTTTTAATTAAGCGCCTTAGACATTATTCTTATTTCATTAAATAACTTTGATTTAAACATTGCTATAAAGTTTTATTAAGTAGAGTACCTATATGTATGTATGTTTAACATAATTATGTAATTTGTTGATAATGACAATATGTGCGAATCCTTAATTAAAGATCCTAAATAAAAGCTACCTAATTAGGTAATTTATCAATTAATGATACTGTATTCATCCTCATTATTGACCACAGAAGTAACTAAAGCAGATCATTAAGTTATGAACATTAATTAACTAGATTAATTAAGTTATTATAATCAGTGAAAACGTATGTCTAATTATTTAATTAACTCTTCAAAAAAATTGAGTGGGGATAGTATTCTATTATTTAAATTCGCTCTCTTGAGCTCATAAATCATTACGCAATCAACTTTCACGAAAACACGTTGTATCTGACATTAGTTTTGTTAAGTAAAAAATGGATTTACATCTTCATCTATCAGTGGCATTTCGTGCTTTAGATTATAAATGGGGAAAGCCCGTAGACTTGGACACGTCTAGTGAATCTCTACCGTGTCTCCCTGCAGTTGTTGAGCGACCAACAGCTACATTTTCCTCAGAAGATTATCTAAAGACGATTAAAAGAAGTCGCCCGAAGCCTTATTCTAGAGAAGAATATAGGAGAAGAAGGAAGAATGTGAAAGTAAACGATTCGTTTTCTAACATTTCCATTGCAAGGATGCCTCAGCATGATTTGACTAATGAATCTGAAGAACAAGAAGTTCTTGATCGGGTTGAATATAATCTAGATACTTGTAACAAGCTTACAGGGGTCATAAATGACCCTTTCAAAAATACCAAAAAATGTCTAGATGTGATTGGTAGTAACAAATCTATGAAATCTGATTCCGAAAGAAGAAAAGACGAATTTAAAGTGTCCCTAAAAGATTTCAAATTGAAAACTCTGTCATATTTTGGCAAAACTATTTTAAGGAGACCAGAGAATTAACAGATTGAGAAATCTTTTGTTGTTTATTCTGTTGTTAAGTATTATATAAATGTTGTAACTTAGTTAAATGTTAAGTTTTTATAATATTTTTTTATCATTAAGTAAAATGTATGTAAATATAATTTTAAATATTTTATTAAAATAAAACAAAACGAAAAGTATTATGTGTATATTTTATAATAAAAAGATAACTAGATATAATCATAATATTTACAATGTGTAATTTAACATAAATACACTATTTTATTATGCAGGCAAGTTCATTTTTTACAATAAATAAATTTAAACACTTATAGAAAATTATACAATTCATTGTAAAATTATATTACACATAAGGCTCAAAATATTTAATAGCAGTCGTCATAGGTTTCTCGTTGATTTTGTTCGTTGCTATGGGATGTTTGACTCTCATCTTTATATCCTTGGGTTTTAAAACATTTTTGTGGTTGGCACTTGGAGGTCTCATGCCAAGATAATTCTTACTCGGAGAGAATATAGACTTAGAACTAAGACCAGATGTTTCCAGGAAGAAATCGAATGAGCCTTTAGTTTTAGGCACATTCGTATCAATATTATTATGCAAAATCATACGGGGCTCACATTTAACGGTATTATAAGAACCACTGTTGCTTCCAGAGGAATTACTAGACTCAATATCAGAGTTGCGTACAGAATCAGTCTCTAAATTCTCTATATTCGATAGGAGATCAGGCTTATTAGACAGCTTTGCGTTTTTAGAAAAACCCTTGCTCAAGGTATTATCGTTGCTGTCGTGAAAGTTGTCGTTTTTTATATTGTCAGAATTATTATTAGCAAGATTATGTTGAACGTCTTTCTCAGGTAAAGCGGTAAGTAAATGTTCGGTCACAACGTCAGACGTTGAGCCGTCGCTGCTTCCAGAGCTTATGCGATATTCCTCTGCAACTATACTGCCGAGTTCATCATCAATTTTAAACTCCTCAAAATCTTGTGATAAGTCAAACTTATCTATGTCATCAAAATATTCTGGTTTTCGTGGTTCTTTATTATTCACTTGAGGTTGCGTCTTATCAGGCACGTGGTTAAATTGGGTATCTAAATCAGTCAAGTTGATCTGCTTGCTGCCAGTTTTAACGCCTCTGTTGATTTCAGACAATATCGAAGAAACCGTGTTACCCATTTGGATAGAAGCGCGTGGGTCTAGCTTTGGTTGCAGAGGGTGCATATTAAAATTAGCCAAGTAATTGTCAGTAGTTTGTTGGAATGAACGATGATCTTCGTTTGGCTTTTCATCTTCATCAGGAATAATAATTTCAGTGACTTGTGGAAGTTTAGGAATATCTTTGTCACTGATTTTATTTTGTATCCTCGGCAAGGATATGACCTTAGCCACGTTATTCCTCTGATTGATTACGTGTATCGGGTATTGTTCATTATGAATTTCGACTGTTGGCTGTGTCAGTAGCAACTCCCGCTTACCGTTGCTGACTACTGGAACATTTATCTCTGAAATGGAGCAGTAGTCCGGTTCTATATTTTTTACAGTTGCTACTTGTCCCACTTTTCTCATCTTAACATCTGCAACCCGTTGATTAGCCGCAACGGCTTCAGAGTCTAACGGTTCCATCGCTGGTCTGATAGCATTTTCAGCTTTCCATTTAGCTGATAGGTTCTTTGGCTTAGGCGGCAGTGCAGGAGGAGTCCGGGGTACTTTTCTTTTGTTGAAAATCTTCATTGATCCAAGAGAATTATCTTGTTTAAAATCTATTGTATTATTTAAGTTGCGATTTTCTAAGTTAGCTGCAATATTTTTAACTATAGAGCCTCTTATTTTAGGAACGGTTTTGAGCTCGGCTGGAGGAACCATACAGGGCATTGGTGTAGGTTTTTGTTCAGCGGCTTTTGTAATAATAGGTTCGTACTCGTTGCTGTAGATACTCTGTATCTCGTATTGGAATCCTTGAGCAGTATTTGGCACTTCATAACTATGTTCGGATGCTGTTTCCAAACTAAACTTTACAATTTTGTTTGCTCTTTTATCGGTTCTTGGTAAAGTGTGGTTATTATTAACTGTTCGTATTTTATCTTCATACGAAATACTATTTAAAGTTGAAAACTGAACACGTTTAGTTGTTGACTTCGGACTAGGACTGGGTGCTTCACTTGATTTAGAATTGTCGTTACTACTATCATCTAATGAATTTTGTAGTAAAATCTGATTAACGCACTCCAGAACAGGATTATTCTTGTATATTTCATTGGGAGGACTATCGTCAGCGTCACTTGTACTAGCATACCAATTTTCATTAGCATCCGAAGTAGTTTGCCTTATGTTAGTTTGAATATTATTATTCTTATCATCGAACCTGGTGCTGAACCTGTCAGTGTTATTTTTTAACAAACTGTTGCACAGTACTTCATTTTTCGCTGATATAACTTCAGCATTCAGAATGCCACTATTAAAACCAGCTATTAAAAGATCTTCATTAGATTTCGATTTAATATTATTCAACGGAATTCTTTGGTCTAGACAATCAGCGTCTTGTTCAGGATCACTAACATTACAGTACCAGGGCTTTTCATTATTTTCGTTGTTTTCTTCATTGAGCACATTATTTAAAAATATTTGTCTGTTTGCTTTTATTTCATCAGACGCTTGTATTTTTATACCATGAAGCCTTTCCATTTTAGTGGAATACGTTTTATCAGAATCGCTTGGCGCACTTTCCAACTCTTTTCTAACTGCTTCTCCTATAAGCTGATCAATTTTTAAAGACGCCCTTCTAATATCATGTGCAATTTGATTTGCAGTAGTATCTGCGTCGTCATGATTCACTTGGTAGCCCATACCAATACATTCCTCAGCGCTGCTGCTGTTATTTGCTTGGGTGTTATAATTTTTCTGTGAATTATCGTGATGTTTCAAATTGTTCTTTCTTCCGGAGTACTTCCTCGATCTTCTGAACACGTCACGTCGAACGAAAGCTTGCTTATTTTTAATGAATGTTCCCTTACCACCAGTACTAGCAGCGTTGCCCTCTTCACTAGAACTCGTGTTACCGTACACAACATCGTTTTTGGGCAACTGAAAACTTTTACTTAATCTAGTATTCTTTTGGAAAACCGGTGGAGAGTTTCTTTCACGGTAACTGCAACTTCTCACAAAATTGTTCTGAAACCTCGAATCAGTGCTCTCTAAGCTCTGAAATTCTGGGTCAGTCTCAATATTGGTCTGTTCGCTAGTGAAACCTAAAAGCTGTTGGCAATTGCTGCAATAGGACTTCCTCGCTTTAAGTTTCAGTATTTCTTCCTGTTGCGATTTTATAATTTTATCCTTTTGCTGAAGCGAGACATGAATTTGCTTCTGTTCTCTTGTGAGGCGGGATTCTAGTAGGACCAGTGACCGTAGAACTAAGGATAGCTGGTCTTGTCTAAGACGTCTTTCTTGGGCGGCTTGTTTGTCACGCGCCGCGAGTGCCTGCCCGGCTTCGACGAGCTGGTGTCGTTGCTTCAGGACGGACTCGGATTGCTGTTGCAGCGCACTTTTCACTGCATCTAGCTCCCGCCGTAGCTCCATTGCTTCGGAGCTGCTATCCATCTGGAACGAGGAGAAACACTGATTACTATCGGCACGACTTAACAATTGGCAATATTTTAGCAATATGTTATAATGTCGTAGGATAAAGATCGACATTTAAGTCCAAAAGACGTTTCAATACACTTACAAGATCACAACGATAGTGAAACTCGGTAAATGTCAAGAACGAGAGGTGCACGTTTCTAAATTGATCTTAAGTACTATGTAAAACAAAATGAGTGTAGTTAATCTTTCTTGGATGCGCTACGATTGAACGTTTTAATTGAAATCGTCAATTTATCATCGTGATGTTTATGTTTTTGTTCGTTCAAAGTCCATTACGATAACGGGGTCATTAGGTAACAAAATATCCATTGCAAACAGTAGTCGGAAGCAGAATTACTTACATAAGTTAAGTACTAGTAATGTTTACGAATATTACGATTCATGTTAAGGACACAGAAAATATTACTGTGCGGATATTCGACCCACTGTTTGGACTATCACGTTGCGTAATTGAACTATTATTTCATATTATTATTATTTTCTTAATGCTATCAATATTTTTTGAAGGTGGTAGAACCAGTGTATTTCGACCGGAGAGGTACCACCGCCATACTTATTTTTAGGGTGAAGCATTCCTTGCGTTTCGATGGAAGGGTATGGTTGCCGGTACACTTTTATATGAGGCGACCGTCATAGTCCTCGGGAGTAGCAATGCCTCTGTGATTGACTTCAGATAGATAGAAACCATGTTTTGTATGAAGTTGATTACAGATGTCCATGGGCGGCAGTGACCACTTGCCATCAGGTGGGCTGAATGCGCGTTTGCTACTTCAGTCAAATATAAAAAAAATGTTAAGATTGAAGTAGCAAACGAGCATGCAGTCCGCCCATTGGTAACTAAATGGTCATTGCCGCCCATGGACGTCTGTAAGCAATTACATAAAGAACAAGGGTTAATCTGAAGTCTATCACAGATGAGTGACTACACTAAACGGCTAAGATGGTCATGTTAATATGAAAATGAGCTAATCGACATATAGCCAAACGCAAGAACTATTTTAAATTAGAAATAGTTGTGGGGGTGGCACCTCTCGGGTGGAACCATACATTTTTAGTACTAGGTAGTTAATTATCACAAATTAACGTATTTAAATGTATTTAACCAATAATAGCATCCGTAACATACAGCCAAGTTATTAAATAATAGGCACTTATAATATTTATACCTACCGGTAATTGCAACACAGTTCAGTTATTTAAAATATAATTCTATCATATAAAAAATTGTTATTTTGTATTAATTACGATGTAATAACTTCAGTTTCATGAGTACATTTTTTTCCCAATCGACGTCAGTATGTCTGTAACCTTTCCGAACAAAACCGTAAAATATTGTATAGTCGTTCGTCGAACAATGAAATCGTGTTTATTGTTGATCGTAGCTACGTTTTGTTTACAAACAGACATTGAAACATATTTTGCTTACGATAGTGTATTGCTGGCGGGATATCAACATGTAAACAAGCAATAGGAAATATTGCAATGCTGTCCGTTTATAGTACTAATAAACAGCGTGGTGCAGCTGTTATACCGATGACAGGAAAATGAGATTCTCGGTTCGATCTGATTTTAGGCAGACTAATGATAAAGTTAGGTTTCCGTGGAGTCATATAAAAGTGAGTTTTTACCTATAAAATACTGTTTGCTAAAATATGTACAAAGACAAACATAAGGCGTCGTAATTTTGAATCAATCACAGCTCTGGTATGTGGTGGAGGACACAATTAATGACCTAATTGAGGTCACGGATGAAAAAGGTCTGAATTTACTTTACTTATCCTACACGATGGAAAAATAAATAGATAAAAGTTGTCAATAAAATGGTCCTATGTGATGATTTTTCTTTCCTTGTTTTCGTTAAGGGGGATACCCGTTCGTGTATAAGCTCATGCTACCTACCTTTTTTACTGAAGATTTTTTTGATCAGTTATTCTTGTTAATGCCCATTAATCACCAGTTCTTTAATAGGCGAAGCCCTATAAAACACTTTAAAATTATTTACGATGTTTGGATGTTTAAATTGATTCATAAATTGGTATATATAGGGACCTAGTATTAAAATATATTTACAGTACTTACGTATATAAATTAAAAAATATATATATATAACACTTACTTTAAAAATAGCATAGACGACTAGACGGAAAATTGAAAATTAATAAAAATAAAATACGTAATAGTAATATCATTGCAATAGTAATTACGATGAAAGTAGAACAGATAATGCATATTAGCATAAAATAAGGCATTTTCGCTTGTTTGTTTTTTTGCTATTTTGTCTATGTTTTTATTGTTTTTTATATATTTTACGGATAATGGCAATATACTTATGTCAAATTTCAGTAATTTCATTCGTATATTTTAGTTCAAGAAAAAATAATTGAACTGTTGTTAAGATTATGTTATGATATATAATCCATACAATAAACAGAGGGACATAAATTAAAAAAAAAATCAAATAATCATTATTATTTATTATCATTATTTATTATAGAGATTTTTTATGATACATGAGTCTTTTGTAATAAAAACAAGAAATTATAATTAATGCAAAAACCCGACTGTTAAAAAGGATTTAGCACTCTGATAAATAAAATATTGATGAAATAAAATATTTTTGGTATATTTACTAGCTTTCATACATACGTCGTGTATACACATAAACACATACGCTGGAAAATACCTCTGAGGCTAATTAAAATAAGTTTTATGATGATCCGACTAGACACTACCACAGTACAAATATGGAACAGTATGAAAACTAATCTTTGTATAAAATAATTACCAATACTCTATTGAAGCAATAGGGTTGTCTATATTTTTTTGTAATAGTCTTATTAATAGTACTTATTTTAGCATTTATTGTCATGTAGTCATCAACCAATCGAATGGTAATATCTGCGCAGTTTACAAATAATATAAGTAGATTATTTCACAGCTTTGCATTTTAATCCCAGCATTACGATATTACCTATTATGGTACTTAGTTTGAAATACGGAAAACAGTTTAATATTGATACTTGTAGATGTTTGGAAATGCGTGTGATATCTAGTAATGCATGCTGTGTTTGCTTTAAAAGATACCGACGTAATTGTTCTGTAATAGCTTAGAATATATAATGTGATGTAACTGTATGTGATGTAACCATTGGTGAACCTAATAAACAAAAATAAAATTACAAAGTGCTCACTGACAAATACATTCTTCTGCGACGACACGTCCGGGGTTTTCTATTATTAAATTTTATAGTGTAAAAAAATTTAAGCCGCCGTATACCACGCAATACACTAGTGGCATAGTCAAAAAGATCGGAAACAAATAGCAATGCGAACACTAGTCTTGACTCGACAAACGCTACTGAAGCACCGCGAAAACCCCCTAGAGGCCTCGTCAATGCATCTGTTTGTGTGAGTGTGCCGTTTTCGATGGCTTAGAGGCAGTTTCCATACTGTTTCCAATTCTACTGTGACACTACACAGTGTGGATAGGATGTGCTGGTCGTCGACCTCTGATAACCGCCTCGCCAATAAACAAAGTAACGGATGTTAGTGTTTTCTAATTGATCAATAAAATAAATAAGTTCCCACGATTCATTTCAGTTAAATGTTTTATATGATTTAAGACTAGACTATGCCCGCTGTTTCGCCCGCATCGGTCAGGTCTACCACGGTAATGAGTATCTTATGTGTTGATATAGGTTAAAAAGAAGACGTGCGCCAAATTTTAGCGATATCCCTCCAGCAGCTTTTGCATGAAAGAGTAATAAAAACACAACCTCATCAAGTTTATGACGATGTGTTTTTATTATTCTTTCATGCACTTAGGAATAATATTAATAAAATGTTCTTCTTTTGACTGTATTAAAGTACGGTCGTATTTCTCAATTTGTATGTTTTTGGTCATCTGCATTGGATGTCCAACATAAAAGAAAAAGAAACGTCAATTTGAATTAATTGTAATTTTTGGAACTTTGATTTGTTCAGGCCTCAATCATGAGCGACAAGGAGGATGTTAAACATCGGCAAGTGTTTAGTTTCTACATTTTTTCTTATCCTATGCTCAATTGGGATCCTGAATAAATAAGTCTTCCCGTTTGGGGATTTTTCTTTTCTTCAAATGGGTCGGGGTTCCATTAACCTGTCTTATACCTTAACGAGTTGACCCGGTAAACTTCGTTCCGCCTAAAAGTCGACAATCTAAAATTGTCTGTCCCTATATACCCTATATTCCTTTATGTTCTGGCATGCTTAGATCTTTAAAACTAAGGATTTTAATGCAGTTTTTTAATAGATAGGTTAAATCAAGAGGAAGGTTTTTATGTGTAATACATGTATAATCTAATAGAGAAACACTAATAATTTTAGATTTTTGAATTTTAGGCGGGACGTAGTTCGCCGGGTCAATTATTGTAATAGTGTAATTTAATCCACCTAGTTCCATTGTGTTTTGTTGCGCCATACGACACGAAATTATCAAATTTCGCCACCTTAAAAACGAATCAAAACACGAAGAATTTTTTCACAATCAGCTAAGGAATATGCAAATTAATGAAATTGCAAATATCGACGTCCTTGCCATGTTTCGCAAATGTGTTAAACTTTGCTCTGGTCACACTCACATCTCAATCTTAACTACACAATGCGAATTATGTTAATTAATTGTTGCAAAATGGAAGGAAAACAAATGTATTTACATCCATGTATTCACAGGCCTTTGAAATCTACAACTGCTTGGAAACCTAAAAGCATTTTTTTTACAATAACCATCGTGCTTGGCTTGCGTATGATGGCCGCAGTGGGTGTCTATTCATCAGAAGACGCTGCTCATCTTCTGGAAGTTTCCCTCAATTGCCTCCTACGACATCGTTGGGAAAAAGCGAGTGATAACTATAATTCAAGATCCAAACCTAGTGGAACATTTAATCACAAATCATCAACCTAAAAAATTGCAAAAATCTGTCTATTATCATAAAGGCAAAAGTTAGTATGTATCTGTGTTTGTTACTTTCACCCAAAAACTTTTGAAATTTCATACAAAATAGGGCCTTTATGACTTGGATTAGCACATGAGATACTCATTAACGTGGTAAACGTGACAGAAGCGGGCTGTGGGGGGGGGGGGGGGGCGAAGCTGTGGGGATAAACTAGTTTTATTATAAGATTGCTTGCATCATAAATAGTTCTATTTCATGTCCATATTATGTCACATATTTGCGAATTAGGCATGTATATAAAACGATAAAGACATTACCCTAAATATGTACCGATATTATACATAGTAATAATGTAGGTATGTTCTAATGCCACGTCACGATTATAGACCTAAAGTATGACGAAAAACTATAATAATCGTAGATTATATAAGACATAAAATATTTAATTCTTAATTTCTTAGTATCAAAACAATATAGGTATTTTTTCGCCACGGACGTGCCAGTTTGTGGAAAGAGCTTCCTCGTGAGAAACGCTATGACATGAGGCTCTTCAAAAAATAGATTATAAATATACTTAAATAAAGATAATTAGGTAATTAAGCAATAACAAAAGTCTGATAAAACCTTTGATAACAGTTTTTTTTACAAATACGAAAACTTACAATGTCAGTCGTCTACTAATTACGTATTTTTTAACTTCTTTTAATCTAAGACAAGTGTCGAGATACCATAGAAAGTTATTCTTAAGAAAAATACGTCAGTATGAAGGTGTCTAGGCATTCTAGGATACACATTAGCTCTGCTGGTGGTCTCCATCTAACATTTCACACACCCAACTTTCACAGAAAAACTGAGTTTATGGTACTAATCCAGGCTATTATGTTCCTACATGGTAGTCGTTGATTGAAATTGTCGTAAAAGGCATATAATTATGTTAATTAGTTTTAATTGTCGTTAATTCGTGTTGTGTTGATAATTATGATGGTAATTAAGCTGAGATGCACGCAAAAGGTAGGAAAGTTCGCCTAGGAGATAACTTTTTAGGAATCTTATAAGTAGGTAATGCTATCTTCGTGAAAGTACTAAACAAAAAATGCATTCAAAGTATTTTAAACAAAAACCGTTGACAAATAAAAAACATAAGTTTTTTTTTTTTTAACGACTGCGTTAGCAAGGTAATATTTTTGCCTATTTATGTTTACATAGTAATAAAAAAATATTAAATTCAAAAATATGTAGTATAACTTAATTTTATACTTTTTTGATAATATAATGGAAGGTTATTCTAAGTTTAGTTTTCAAATATTAATTAAAATAAATTATTAAGAAAAACAGTCGAATAGTAAATTTTAAAAGTAAAATAGTGCAAAGTAAACATTATATACGCAAAATATATATAAAATAAAAAATAAGTTACGCCCAACGTGGGGCTCGAACCCACGACCCTGAGATTAAGAGTCTCATGCTCTACCGACTGAGCTAGCCGGGCTTATCAACGTCGGATGAAATTCTTGATAACTACAACTGTAACAACACATTTATTAGTTATTACTCAGTAAATATTTGTATGTAATTTAATTCCACATAAAACAATTGACGAAAGATTATACTTCTTTAGGTGAGTTATGAAAAAATGATGAGTGAAATTTTAAGATTCGTCACAAAAGTCACAGTATGAAGTTGAAATAAAAATGCTATGAGATAGCTTTACCGCGGCAGTCACAGAGTGCCGCACGTTTTTTAACCGACTTCCAAAAAGGAGGAGGTTATCAATTCGTCTGTAATTTTTTTTTTTTTTTTTTTTTTATATTTGTTACCTCATTTCTCCGGACTGGGTGAACCGATTTAGATGATTTTTTTTTTATTTGAAAGGTAGTGCGTGTCATAGGGTCCCATTTTTTTTTAGTATTTTTTTGACTAGGGCATCCATAAGAAAAACGCATAAGTCTTAAATTTGCATTTTCAATGTACGCGATAAATGTATGAATAACTCAATATCCCGCCAACCGATTTTGATGATTCTTTTTTTATTAGAAAGGATGTACTCCAGGGGTAGGCTGATAAGAGTTTGATAAGGTTCTAATCATAGGATCTTCAACTTTTTGGAGCAAAATAATAAAATTAGTGATAGTCGGCCGAACCTTAGCTGGAGAAGTCCAATTGAGTAAAATATAGAATAAAATTACTATGTAGGTATTTACTATGAAAAATTTGACCTTCAACTCTTCAATCCTGATGATGCAGGGGTACTGCTAGCCTGAACTATAAAAGTTGGTCGTTTGATGTTTGCGAATATATAATGAAATTGTTAAGCAAATTCATGGGACAAAAATTTGACCTTCAACTCCTCAACCCTGATGATGCAGGGGTACTTAAAGCCAAAACCATAGGAATAAGCCATTTGGTGCTTACGTATATGTTATAAGATTACTGAGCAAAAACATAAGATGAAAAATTTGACCTTCAACTCCTCAACCCTGATGATGGAGGGGTACTTCAATCCTAAACCATAGAAGTTGGCAATTTGGTGCTTACGGTTATGTAAAGAAAATACTAAGCAAAAATATAAAATCAAAAATTTGACCTTCAACTCCTCAACCCTGATGATGAAGGGGTACTTCAATCCTAAACCATAGGAGTTGGCAATTTGGTGCTTACGGTTATGTAAAAATAATACTAAGCAGAGGCACAAAATTAAAATTTTGACCTTCAACTCCTCGACCCTGATGATGAAGGGGTACTTCAATTCTAAACCATAGGAGTTGGCAATTTGGTGCTTACGGGTATGTAAAAATAATACCAAACAGAGGCACAAAATTAAAATTTTGACCTTCAACTCCTAAACCCTGATGATGCAGGGTACTGCAAGCCTGAGCCATAGAAGTTAGCCACCTGGTACTAACGTATATGTTATAAGATTACTAAGCAACAATATAAGATGAAAAATTTGACCTTCAACTCCTCAACCCTGATGATGGAGGGGTACTTCCAGAGGGGGCGCCCTGTTTGTATGCATTGTAAAAGTGTTTTATGTTTAATTTTTGTGAATATGTAGATGCACAAAGCAAACTTAGAGGCTTTATTTAAATACAAACATAAAAATATAGTCACTAAAAAGTGTAAAATAAAAACTTTTTAACAAAAAATATCTACCGACTTCCATGTCACAAAAAAGTAAAAAATAATTTAAATATATTTTGGTCTAGAACATACTCAGTACTTAGTACATAGTTCTGAAGTCGGTGCTCATATAGGACGTAGTTACCGTCGTCCAGCGAAATATGTCGAGCACCGACTTCAGGACTATGTACTAAGTACTGAGTATGTTCTAGACCAAAATATATTTAAATTATTTTTTACTTTTTTGTGACATGGAAGTCGGTAGATATTTTTTGTTAAAAAGTTTTTATTTAAGTTATAGGTACTTCTTTAAGCGCGTTATGAAAAAATGATGAGAATAAGGCGAAAGATAAAAAAAATTAAAAAAGATTTTTATCTTGTTAATCCAAAGAAGTATAACTTCTAACGCGTGTACATAAGTACACACACACCTTTTTTATAACTGTGTCATTTCATCTTGTCAAATTCAGAATCACAGTCAATAAGGGTGATTTTACTCCAAAGCCGATTTTGACCCAACTGACCCTAGTACGTAATGTCGCGTAGACATGTGGCTACATGTTTAACTATTAGATATGTGGCGAAAGGAATGCAGTTCAGTGTTGTGGAATGCACAATATGTAAGGGTGCGTTCAGACTGAGTTTTTATTAATTTAGTGTTTGACATGATTTATTTTTTAGCTTTCGACTGATACAATTTGGTTCAAGTCATGTAGTGCTAGTTCAGATGTAATGCCATACCAATTGTTGCCTGATATTACTGCTGTGTCTTGGTTTGAAGGGGACGGGAGACATTTAAAGGTGGTAGAACCAATGTAGTTTGACCGAGGAGGAACCACCGCCACACCTACTTCTAACGTGAAGCACCTTGCGTTTCGATGGAAGGGTGTGGTTGCCGGCACACTTGTATATGAGGGGACCATCCTAGTCCTCGGGAGTAACAACGCATCTGAGATTGACTTTCTTGAGAGAATCTATGTTCTATGTGAAGTTGCTTACAGATGTCTTTGGGCGGCGGTGACCACTTACCATCGGGGTGATGCATGCTCGTTTGTTACTTACTTAATAGAAAAATAACGTACTTATCTGAGACGTTCCAATATAATTCTCAGGGGTAGCAACGCATTTGTGTCTAACCTCAGCTAAGATTAATCTTATCTAGGCGGTATTGGGTACTGAATGTTAAAAAAAATATGGTATAATCAACATCAAAGATGAGACTTTGCTGTGAATGATGTCACCTAGAATAATAAATTTATGGAAATTATAAAACATGGATTCTAGTTATCTTATCCCTTTTAATTATTATTTAATTCCTTTAATTATTTTTTACTACTAAGGTCACAGACTTATCCATGCAAAGGACATTGCAATGTATTAATTTGTTTGTACTCCAACAAATAAAGTAATTGGGGATAGTAATAAAAAATAAAATTATGCTATTTTTTTCTCAGCTTTCTCAGTTATAGCAAAAAACACAAATAATTTTAAAGCATGAAAGCTTCATTATAGACTCGCCTTTATTCAAACATGCGCACGCGCCGAGTTCCGCTCCGGAACCGGTCGTCGCTTGCGAAAGCTCGTCCAAGGTTGTGAGCTTTCTTCTAACTCTGCAGGAATCACATTTTTGTCGCTTATGAATTTGACAGACATTTTTATGAATAAATGCCATATGCCGTTCATGAAATGTTTAAAAGTTTATATTAGCCATCATTTTCCTCCACGAAACAACTATTGTGTTTCGGTTTTGTGTGGCGTGGTTGCCGGCTATACTTATACACGAGGCCACGAGCGATCTCAGTCCTCAGAGGAAATGCATCGGTGATCAAATTCAGGTATGATTCGGTCGTCATCCATCCATCCATCCATCAGCCTTTTGATGTCCACTGCTGAACATAGGCCTCCCCTAAATGGCGCCACTCCAACCGGTCCTGTGCCCTCTGAATCCAACGGTTTCCCGCTGTCTTCTTCAGGTCATCGGTCCACCTGGTAGGGGGGCGACCTGTACTCCTTTTGCCTAAACGTGGTCGCCACTCGAGGACCTTCCTTCCCCATCGGTTATCGGTCCTGCGAGCGATGTGGCCGGCCCATTGCCACTTCAGCCTACTAATTTTGAGAGCTATGTCGGTAAGCTTCGTTCGTCTACGGATTTCATCGTTGCGAATCATGTCTCGTAGCGAAATTCCGAGCATAACCCTCTCCATAGCACGCTGAGCGACCCTGAGTCTCCGAATGAGGCCTACAGTGAAGGACCACGTTTCGGCGCCGTAGGTCATCACTGGCAACACACATTGCTCGAATAGTTTCGACTTCAGGCACTGAGGAATTGTGGACGAGAAATCGGTCGTACTTGGGGATTATACAGGTACTGCAGGCTCACAGGCGGTCACCATACTGGTCTGACGCGCATTGGGTTCTGGGTTCGATTCCTGGCTAAACAGGTCGCTGAATGATGAATTTAGATTTCTATTCTGGGTCTGGGTGTTTGTGTATTCGTCTTGTATGTCCATGGCACCCACGACACAGGAGAAAATAATCCTAATGTAGGGCTGTGAGTGTAGAAAATGATTTTTTTATTGTTTTCATCACTACATAGTATAAAACGAATTACGCCCCCCGATGTCTGTCCCTATGTATGCTTAGATCTTTAAAACTACGCTACGGATTTTAATGCAGTTTTTTATAGATAGAGGGAATCAAGAGGAAGGTTTTTAGGTAGGTATAATATATGTATAATATAGTGGAGAAACAGTAATCATTTTCGAAAATTCGAATTTTTGTGGTCTTTCATTACCATATTGCTGCTGAATGCCGAGAATTATATTTTTTATATACAATTGAAAGTACTCAAATCAAACTTAAAATTAAGCCCAAATACATTACGGCAAAATAAATTTTATAGCGATACTGAGTTCCAGTCACTTCGGCAATCCTACACACCTATTTCTAGCGTGAAGCATTTCTTGCGTTTCGGTGGAAGGGTGTGGTTGCCGGCACACTTTTATATGAGGCGACCATCATAGTCCTCGGGAGTGGCAACGCATGTGTGATTGACTTCAGATAGAACCCATGATATGTATGAAGTTAATTACAGATGTCCATGAGCGGCAGTGATCACTTTCCATCAGGTGGACTGCATGCTCGTTTGCTACTTCAGTCAGAAATTTAAAAAAATCTCCTTTTCGATGTATCAGGAAATCGATACAGCACGTACTAGTATATTCAAGTGCAAGCAAGGAAATGTTGAGACAGTGGCTGACCCTGACCGCATGTGATGAATTTCGATACATGACTCACGTCTCTCCGACATGTGATCGAAATCGCAAGTAGGGTTTTTTGGAAGTTAAGGCAATTTAAATAGTGCCAGATATCTTATTCATATTACTAGTCACCCGTCGCAACGGTCGAAATTCGGCCGTAATTTAACTTAAAACTAAACTTCATATTGTCCAAAGTAGTCAATCAATACAATTTATTAAGTGAGAAATATTCGTGATATTTCTCACTTAATAAATTGTATTGATTTTATTGATTAAAATCACCAGTTAAAGGTAAAAAGAGGTTTTAATTAACTAAGCATTTAAAAGCAATAGCGGGTATTTTGACAAAGACATTTGACATTTTGAAAGTTATGATATTAGTGAGGACGGAGAGTGACGTAGCCGACGTAGGCTACTTTTTACCGCGCTCTCTCATTCCCATGAGAATATCGATGTTGTATTATTGATACATATTTAGTAGTTCCAGACGTTGTTAATAGATGGCGTTAAAAATAATTTGCAAGTTCTGAACAACGCTATCAAATGCTAATGTTAATTCCCTTTGATCGTGCTGGCGAATCCGTGGGTAAGAGCTATTCCATATTCTGACATGGTACCACGAAAAATTTCAAGAGCAACCTCGCGAACAGGAATTGAGAGCGTGACCCTGACCGTTTCAACTGATGAGATGACTATCGATACGTGTGACTCATTCTGTCGTCTGTCACGCGACGTCACGTAAGTGGGTTCAAGCTTCGAACTGATTTCATACATTTTCTTCCTACATTGTCTTTCTGGCCGTGTGGTGTCGGTCTCTTGAATAGCACCACTCCCTCTCTTCCCGTGGATGTCGTAGGAGGCGACTAAGGGACATTAAACCAGATGATGGGCAGCAGCATCACTCTGAGAACTTTCAAATATACTGCGGTCACCAACACGCACAGCCAAGCGCGGTGACTATGGCAAAACCCCTTAATGGCAGCTCCAATAAAACCACGGCCCCCAGTCCCCGGCAGCCCCGCTATTCCTGGCTATGGTAGCGGTCACGGTTACGGCGGGGCAGGGGGTGCTAAGAATCTCCGGCAGAGATCGAGCTACCACAACCGACGACTTCTGCACCTGGCAACATATAACACCAGGACTCTGAGGAGTGATGAGAAGATATATGAGCTGGAAGAAGAGGTAGACAAGCTAAACTGGAGTATTATAGGATTGTCTGAAGTCCGAAGACAGGGGGAGGACACGATGATCCTTAAATCTGGTAACTTGTTCTACCACCGGGAGGGCGAACATCTGTCCCAAGGTGGTGTCGGGTTCTTCGTCAACAAGTCCCTTGTCAACAACGTTGTGGAGATCAAGAGTGTGTCGTCTAGGGTAGCATACCTTATACTCAGAGTATCCAAGAGGTACTCGTTGAAGGTCATACAGGTATATGCGCCGACATCGACACACTCCGACGACGAGGTTGAGGTTATGTATGAGGATATATCCAAAGCCATACATACCTCAAAATCGTACTTCACAGTTGTGATGGGGGATTTCAACGCAAAGCTGGGCGTTCAATGTGGCGATGAGTTGAAGGTAGGGCCCTTTGGCATTGGTAATCGGAACCATCGAGGCCATTTGCTGGCTAACTTCTTGGAAAAGGAGGGATTCTACATGATGAACTCCTTCTTCAAGAAGAAGCCTCAAAGGAAATGGACCTGGATGAGTCCCGATGGTACTACCAAAAACGAGATTGACTTCATACTGGCAGACAAGCGGCACATATTTAACGATGTCTCTGTGATCAACAGGTTCAAGACCGGAAGCGATCACCGGATGGTTAGGGGCACGTTAAATATCAAGATCAAGCTGGAACGGTCCCGCCTTATGAGGTCAATACTCCGTCCAAGATCTTGTCAAATCCAGGGCTCTGAAGACTTTCAACTCGAGCTACGCAATCGCCTGGAATGCCTAGACAATTACGTTGATGTTGACGAAATAAACACCAAGTTGGTAGAAACTGCCCATGAGGTAGGGTCGAAGTACTATGAGACCCCCTCCAATAGAAGTACTCAAAGACTGTCGGTCCAAACTCTTGAACTCATGGCACAACGGCGCGCATTGTGTGTGCAGTCTCCAGCTTCATTGTCGAAGTTTAGGCGGCTCAACGCGCAAATCTCTAACAGGATGCGACGTGACCTTCGTCTCTTTAATGCAAATCGCATTAAAGAGCAAATTGAGCGAAACAAGGGCTCCAAGGTCTTCGCAAGGGATTTGCGTGTTGGGAAAAGCTTATTAACGAAGCTGAAGACGGATGGAGGCACCACAGTTGCCGCGAGGCCTGAAGTTCTGAGAGAAATTGAGCGCTTCTATGGGCAGTTATATACCGCTTCGCGTGGCCCTCTACCGCCTGTCAACGACAAGCGAGCCACGCTAACCCGACACTATACCGAAGATATCCCGGACGTCAGCCTGTACGAGATTCGATTGGCCCTCAAACAGCTCAAGAACAACCGAGCGCCCGGTGAAGACGGAATCACAACTGAATTGCTAAAAGCAGGTGGGAGGCCTATTTTAAAAGCGCTCCAACAGTTGTTCGATTCCGTCATAAGCCAGGGTATAGCACCGGAGGCGTGGAGCAGAAGCGTGGTGATACTGTTCTTCAAAAAAGGCGACAGGTCCTTGTTGAAGAATTACAGGCCCATCGCGCTTCTGAGTCACATCTACAAGGTGTTTTCGAGGGTCATCAATAATCGAATAGCTCGCAGGCTCGACGACTTTCAGCCTCCCGAACAAGCCGGATTCCGAAAAGGCTTTAGTACCATGGACCACATACACACACTGCGGCAGATAATAGAGAAGGCCGAGGAGTACAATCTGCCGTTGTGTGTGGCTTATGTGGACTATGAGAAAGCCTTTGATTCTATCGAGACATGGGCGGTGTTGGAGTCGCTTCAGCGGTGCCAGATTGACTATCGGTACATCGAAGTGTTGAAGTGTATATATAAGGCAGCCTCAATGTCGATCCGATTACACGACGGAAGTACGAACCCGATCCAATTGCAGCGCGGTGTGAGACAGGGGGATGTGTTATCTCCGAAACTGTTTACCGCTGCATTGGAAGACGTGTTCAAACTGATGGAGTGGAAAGGATTCGGCATCAACATCGATGGCGAATATATCACTCACCTTCGATTCGCAGACGACATAGTCATCATGGCGGAGTCGATGGAGCACCTCAACACCATGCTCAGCGACCTCTCTGGTGCCTCTCAACGGGTGGGTCTTAAGATGAACATGGACAAGACGAAGATCATGTCTAACGTCCATGTCACACCCGTACCGGTTGTTGTTGACGGCACCACCCTCGAAGTTGTTGACGAATACATTTACCTAGGGCAGGCGGTGCAGATGGGTAAGTCCAACTTCGAGAAAGAGGTCACTCGTAGAATCCAACTCGGCTGGGCAGCGTTCGGGAAACTGCGCCATATCTTCTCATCCGATATACCTCAGAGCCTGAAGACGAAGATGTTCGAGCAGTGTGTGTTGCCAGTGATGACATATGGTGCCGAGACGTGGTCCCTTACTGTGAGCCTCGTGCGTAAGCTCAAGGTCGCTCAGCGAGCTATGGAGAGAGCTATGCTTGGTATTTCCCTGCGTGACAGAATTCGTAACGATGAAATCCGTAGGAGAACGAAAGTTACCGACATAGCTCTCAAAATTAGTAAGCTGAAGTGGCAATGGGCAGGCCACATCGTTCGTAGGACAGACAACCGATGGGGTAGAAGAGTCCTCGAATGGAGACCACGTCTGGGCAAAAGGAGTGCAGGCCGCCCCCCGACCAGGTGGACTGATGACCTGAAGAAGACGGCGGGTAACCGCTGGATTCAGATGGCCCAGGACCGGTCAAAGTGGCGCAGATTAGGGGAGGCCTATGTCCAGCAGTGGACTTTCAAAGGCTGATGGATGGATGGATGGATTGTCTTTCTAGTCACGTATCGTCTTATTTTTGTCAGTATATGCATCTGTGTTAGTGCTTGGTAATTTTTAACTGATCTATTTTAAGTAATTGGTTTCAGCATGCCTTTTTAATAATTGTGTAGGTTTTTCTTTTACCCATGTAGTTAAAATAGGGAGGTGCCACCGCCAGACGTATTATTATTATTTCTGGCATGAAGCAGTTCTTTCAGTGGGTGTGGTTGCCGTTACACTTTCATATGAAGCGACCATCTTGGTCCTCTGGAGTAGTAACGCATCTGTCAGCGTTGATCAAGAATTCTGACCGCTCTAGGCTAATTATAAGGACGCGCCCCCACCAGGTATGTTACAGTCGGCCTAAAAATATTGACTACAGCTTGTCGAGCAAAAAAAAGGTTGTTCCCAAATCTACACCCTCCGTTATTTTAGTGTTTTGTCTCGGTCTAGTTGAAATATGTAGGGTAGATGCAATGATGCTAGATTAATAGTGTATGCGAAAACACGATATCAGCGCGCCCCCTTAATCCTCGCGCCCTAGGCTGCAGCCTAATTAGCCTAAGGGTTGATCGGGCCCTGGCATCTGTGATTGATATCAGATAGAACCAGTGTTCTATACGAATTCGCTTACAGATGTACATGGGCGGTAGTGACCACTTACCATCAGTTGGACTACATGCTCGTTTGCGTCATTTGCTACTAATATATCGTTCCGTAATATAACGAGATCAGAACAGTTTAAAAACCCGCCTATAGCAAATTGATTATAAAGTTTATTACCAGTGAGTTTGATAATCCCCTCTAAAGTTACTTCCTACATCCAAATTACCAAAAATTACCTCTTTGTTACATTTGTTTAGATAGATATTATCGTATAGATTATTATCTTCCATGTTTTTAAAGATATATAGATATATTTTAAAGACCTCGCATTAGTACAAATTTATTATCGATTTATTTGAAATTTAAATACTTATCATAAGTACATTTATAAGCTTACTAAAACTATCTTGACCTTTTTACAAGCTTAAGCTTTTAGCGAGGTCAGTTTAAAATGATATCTTAATAACGGATAAATAAATTTAATTAAATATGGGTACTTTATCACGTAGTATGTAAGCGTGGAAAAACTTTTCAAACAAAACGATAGAGTAATAAATAAAATGTATAAGTAGTATATACTTTACAATATCAAAACCTTGGAGGACGGATAAGGAAACGTAATTAGGCTTTAAATCTTTATATACATATTTGAAGTTAAAAATAAACGAAGAAGCATTGGAAGATTAAGGTTTTAATTTAAATAAATTGTTATAATTTTCAAGTTATTTAGAACGCACCCGTTAAAGGTAGAATGAGGTTTATTAACTAAGCTGCGTTTAAAAGGAATAGCGGGTATTTTCATAAAGACATCCGTCATTCTTGACGTTACGTGTTTTCATAGTAAGACATTGAATTTTCTATTTCGTTTATTAAGTATGTGTTTGTGTCAAATGCAAGGTAGTGTGTGTAATGTGTTTTTAGTTGATTTTATGTATTCCGTCTACGGCAAGAATCTTAAAAACGGATCACAAGTTTTTGCTTCACGTATTAATATTAATATTAATGTATTTGCTACTTATTTCGGAGATTATACCAACTTTCATAACGCTACGTTGGATGACCTGAAATTATAGTTTAGTGCTATGAGATTTTTTTGTTAAACCTAAATTTAAAGGAGTTGTAAAATTATATTGCAGTATATCATTATACTCATATATCAGTGGAGTTTTTAGTAAAATTCATATTTTACAATTAAGGCAAATTCAAATGGCTTTAATTATTTAATCCCTCACAAATTAGCGAGTAGAACATTCTTATAACGCACTTATGAAGGAATTATAGTTTTTGTTATCAGAGAAATAGAAAGACAAGTTTTCTACTCTTAAATGCGATTGAAGTACATCAATTCTATTGACTTATTGCCAATGCGTTTACAGTTTCCTTCACACGTAATTAATGACAGGTTATGCGTTTTAATAAACACCCTAATTTAAAATGGCCGCTTAAGTACTTCTATCTCGCTCCCACGTACAGAGAAAGAGCGAGAGGCAAATACATTTTGCTGTATTTGAGTTCACTGTTTATTGAAACGCGTCACATGTTTTTTGTGGCGTAGCTAATTACTCGTGAGTAAGCAATGGAACAATTGTGAAATGTTGCTGTAATAACGCACACGAATAAATCAATAGTGTATGTTTTACAAACATTCTTATCATTAAGGAATCTCTTTGTACACGCGAGATCCGTAGTATCACAGTATTAATGTCATACAGTAGTCTAACTCTGCCGTGTCCTTGAATTTTATACCTACAGGCGCGCTGGACGAGAGTTCGCGTTAGGGCTACCCGCCTAAAGTATTTTAATACATCTGTATACTTGACTTTCTTTCTTTCCTATTATGTATTTTATTCAGTAGATTAAGGTAAAAAATAACGCGTTCTTTTAATATTTAAGAGACTTAATAATACCCCCATCAACCCATTATTGTCCCACTGCTGGGCACGGGTCTTCTCTCAGAATGAAAGAGTTTAGGCCATAGTCCACCGCGCTGGCCAAGTGCGAATTGGTGGACCCTTAATAATTTTAGTCTTTTAACTGTCACTTAATAATAACTTCCACACAAATAATCGTTACAAATTTCACACTGAATAATATTTTACCAACCAAAATAAAAATTATTAACATTGGACGTGTTTATGCACAATTAAAGCAATCAAAAACAGCCTAATATAGTTTACAACTGCTCTACGCTACATTATTATTTAAATAAAAAGATCTACTGCTTAAAAAACGTCACATCGCCCGAATGTTCCGTAGTGGCACTACGGAACATTCGCTAGCTGTTGGGTACCGAGTGCATACCGAAATCGTGGCGCGTAGGTATAACTTGCGTTTCGTGCGTTTGTAAGAAGTTAGAATACTGTAGATACTAGTACTGTGGTAGTATCGTCGTTTGCTCGCTGCTTAAAATACTTTTAATTTTAGAACTAGCTTCATAATAATGGTAATATAAACATTTATGGAGTTGAAATAGCGTTCGGAAATTCGCATGGGTACTCCTAACAATTTTGTTAGGTTGCCATTACACTAAAGAATGGATAAGCGATGCATACCATCGATCGGTGGTAGAGTCGATCAGAGAAACGTTAGATCTGATCGAAAGATGATCTTATCTGTTAAAGAGTCAAAGCTACAACACCGATTGGCGTCGTACGATGTAAATCGAGAGTATCTATGATATTACGAGTAATACCGTGGTATCGATGTTCGGTCGCCTAATTAGTAGGTATATAGGCACCCTTAGAAACTTCGTATAAAAGTATTATTATTTCTGTTCAAATTAGAATAAAACAACTGTTGATATTTCCGTAAGTTAGTATTTTTTTTATCTGACTGAAGTAGCAAACGAGCATACAGTCCATCTGATGGTAAGTGGTAACTGCCGCCCATGGACATCTGTAAGCAACTTCATACAGAACATGGGTTCCATCTTAAGTCAATCACAGATGTGTTGCTACTCCCGAGGACTATGATGGTCGACTCATGTGAAAGTGTGCCGGCAACCGGGTGTGGTTCAATCGAAACGCAAGAAATGCTTCACGCTAGAAATAGGTGTAATAGGTGTAGAATAGAGTAGCGTATAATCCCCGATCGAACTACACTGGTTCTATCACCTTGAAAATAATAGTAATAGCTTTGAGGGTATTACCTTCAAACCATGACAGTCACACATCGTACGATTTTTTCACTCAAGTTCTAGCCAAGCTACAATGTTGAGATAGCATTTATAATTATAAAGCAATTTTGAAATAGTTTCGTTTAAAATTACTCGCTCTTGCTCGCATTTTGTGTAATTTGCTCGTTATGATGTGATTATGACATAACTGGGCGCTTTGTCCGAATTAAGTTCTCAGGGCAGAGAAAGTACACACAACTTGGTTGACAAACGAAACTATGAATCCCATGAGGTATCTGATCAACAAAAGAATTTGTTTTGTAAACGCTCCAAAAATGTGATACGCAAATAGGGCTATATTTGCAGTGTTGTTTGCAATTAGTAGGTAGGTATATTTTAACCTTCAAATTGTCGTGATGACATAGTGTATTTAAAGGGACATGGAAATCCTAAAAACGCATTTAGTTGCTTCATTGCTCTCTTCAAAAATTACAAAATAATGATTGCAAAAAAGAAAAAAATGTACAAAACACTTCTTTGACTATGCATTTAAACTTACGCACTAAATACACATAATTTTGAAAAGATTTTTGTATAAAGAACATACATATTATACATTGAATTCGCACTTGGCCGGCGTGGTGGACTATGGCCTAAACTCTCTCATTCCGAGAGAAAACCCGTGCCCAGCAGTGGGACGATAATGGGTTGACGACGACATACATTGAATGACAGTGTCTGTTTATTAGCCCTTATCGTCCTTTATTACGTAGCAAAATGCACGCGTTTTGATATAACATATACGACATACATAATTTATACGACAAAAGTTTAGCTTGAATATAAGACAAAGTATTAAATAAACCAACGTGCCCACTCGTATTTTAGGAAAGGTATATCATTTAAAGCCTTCAAGGCGATCTGGTTTAAAACAGCTGGTTTAAATTGAGTGGTTAGGGTTGATATGGCAATTTTGATAATAAAATTACTTTTGTCTTTATAAATTACAATATTTTGTATGAATGTTGTTGGTATAATTGCTTAGTTAGTTTTTTCTAAAACATTTATATTACTTAGAAAAATGACTTAAAAGTAGGTAAGTAAATGACTAAATTTAAGTTGGAATAATAAAATGTAAGCGTGAATGCATTAATCTATTAAACAATTATGTTTTTATTTATCGTTTCCTATAAGTATGTATCATTCCACCACTCTATCTCTTAGTCTTCTGAGGTCCACTGATGTAAAAAGACCTCTCCTAATTGGGGTTTATGGTAATATAGTTCGACTCCGACATCATCGCCACATCTGTTTCTGTCCATTCTGGTTTGAACAGTGTCTTAAGCGAAACATACTTATCTGATGAGTTCTAACTTAGTCTGCAGGAATGGAGGAGGAGGTTCATGGTCGTTTGCTACTTATATATTATAAAAATACTCTTAAAATCAAATCCATAAACATCTTTCTTTAATAGTTTTGCTGCAATTTAGTTTAGAGTTAAGGTCCAAACACCTCAAGCCTTGGGCTGTTACAGTTTTGCAAAAAAATATTCAAAAACAAAAGCGACTTAATAACTATTATAAACGTATCGTGTATGGACTGACTACTTAAAAGGTCTGCTTAAAATAAGACCAGATTTATCGTGACGGGCTAAAAATTAATCCGCTCAAGTCAGAAAGTGTCAATAAAATTGGCAATCCTGCCAATTACTCAAAGGTCAGATGTTGTTGCACTCGTTTATCTTCTTGATCGGTAAAGGGAAAAAACTAAATATAGCCGAACAAGGCTACCGTGGGCCTTTGTACGCGCCACAGAGGCACTATAACTAGAAATGACAACAACAGATAATGTTCACTAACATGGCCTTGAACGTACAAACGTCAGACAAAAAGTCTGTTAATCTGATTGTAGACGGCTAATCTTGCTCATCTTTAACAAACCCCCTATTATTTATATTTTTTGGCTTATTCACAATTTTTCCAAATAAAACTCAGCTATAAACAGCAATCAAGAAGCGTAACTAAAACAGCATACCTCAGTACTTTGAAAGCAACTTAAAATATTTAATGGGTATCAAAAAATATGTTAATATCGTGTATAATTCTTAGCCTTTTTTTCTCAAATTCCTATCAATTAGTAAAACATAACAAAAGTGTAAAAATCAATGTCATTATCGATGTACAAGTTAAGTACTTGAAAGATACAATAACAAAAAAATCAGTGACATCAAAATACAGCCAAAACATTTCTAGTTTAGAACAGATCTGTGGTGCGATTTCATATATCACTGGCGATCATATGCTCGCCTTGTAAGTGAATAATGGACTGTTGTAAAATTGTAATAATAATGAAGATAAAGAACTCCAAGGGCGAAATCCGATCGTGGGTCTAAATACGATCCTGTTCTAGGCGATGTGTAAATAGGTGGCAACAATTTACTTGACGGCTATTAATAAGAAAAAATCTACAAGCTCTTTTTATTGTGCCACTTTGTAAGTGTAGGCTAAATCTTGTAAGTACATTTTAAAGTACCCGCGTTTAGACGACCCGCGTGGCGGAGCGGTTACCATACCGGTCTGACGCGCAATGGGTCCCGGGTTCGATTCACGGCCAGATAGGTATCTGAACGATGAGTTTAGATTCATGTTCTGGGTCTGGGTGTTTGTGTATTCGTCTTGTGTGTGTCCATAATACCCACGACACAGGAGAAAATCCTAGTGTGGGGCTATGAGCGTAGAAAGCGTCAACACTTCAACATAAACATTTAAAAATGTATGTGAGTACGATGATCGAATATTATTTACCATGATTGTAATGTCTTAGCAACGCCTCAATTAAATAAATAAGATAAAAGGTATTTTTCTTACAGTTTTTTTTTATAACACAAAAACTCCACATATTGATCGTCCGTGCCTTTTGTCACAATAGTTCTTCTTTTTTTTAACAATAAGTCTTTATTTCTTAGCTCCACGTTACCACGTTAGGCCATCGCTGTCACCATCACACTGTCGTGTGCGGTGGTGACAACGTTGGCAATTAAAGAAATCTTACAATTACGCTTAATATATATATAGGACCATTTATCTTTTTTATTTACGTGGTATGTATAATTCGGTGCATTGTACATAGATGTATAAGTGTTGTGATTTTGTTTTTTTTTTTACGTATAATGCTAAGCTATTGTATATAATTCTAAGGACACTACACTCTACATTCTTACAGTTGCAACTAAAAACTATTGAGATTAATATGCATATACGTATAGGTAAATATTAATCTATGACACATATATTTGTGAATACCGTCAAATGGAACATTGCTTGAAGAAAATTTGTATTACGGTGTTCATTCAAAATTTCACAGCGTTTACTGACGAAACACAGTTACGTATAGTCGCTTTAAATTGCTTTTCTATTAAAACTTAAGTATACAATGGTAAGTTACAGCATGTTTTAAATTTGTTGAGACTTGAAGCAAATCGTGTTAAATTGAAATTGATGATCGGACCTTATAGTTAGGGCAACAGCACAAAGTCTACGGCGTGGCTTTCATCTACTCGTGATTAATTTTGGATTCAACACTGCTGTACATAGTGATCACATGGGGAATTTTATTATGATTTAAGTTCATAAAATGTTTAAAAAATTGTGGCTGCACTGCTATTCTTTCTTTGATCTGCAGCTTTATTTTGACTTGACAGCTTTGGAGCTCTGCTCTTTTCTGAGTTGGAAATATATGTACTGTTTTTTAAGTAGACATTTCATTTTAGACGTTATTGTTTTGATGTCAATCTATTTTCAGCAAATTTTGCAGCGTTTTGAATGTACAAATTGTGCCGATAAAAGAAATCTGAAAATTTCGCCATTACTATTGGTCTCACTCTCATGTATATGTCAGGGATATAAATATACAAAAATGATCATTATAGACAACAATCTATAATGACAAAAGTTTACCTTACGCCGAAACCTTAAGGGACAGATGTAGGCAAACTTGCGGTAGTCTATTGTAGCGCTGATGAAGGTCGGAAGTTAGTGGGTCAATAGAAGAAAGTAGGAAAGGGCTTGGCGCCAATAACAGTAATATTCATGTTTAAATTAAGTGTGAACTGTGAAGATAAGATTTTTATGGAAATGCTCAAGAGAAAATTGACAATTAAACGGTACTTCCAGCAATTATGTCAATAAACATTAAATTGAGTTAAATGTTTATTTCAAACTAGCAGACCCGGCGAACTTCGTTCCGCCAAAATTAAAAAATCTAAAATTATCAGTGTTTCTCTACCACATTATTCAAGTATTATACATAAAACCTTTTCTTTTGAATCACTCTATCTGTTAAAAAACTGCATTAAAATCCTTAGCGTAGTTTTAAAGATCTAAGCATACATAGGGACAGACAGCGCAAAGTGACTTTGTTTCATACTACGTATGTAGTGACTAGAATTGGACATTTAGTGGACATTTACTAGGAAATCCTGTCTAGTAATCTATTAAAAGACCAAGGACAGACCTTTTAATGTGACAAAGGAATCAGCTGTCAAGATAGAAATAACAGATAAGCGTTTATTAAAAGCTAATTCACAATTATTGTTAATTTGCGTATCATGGATGTTTTGGACACCTAAAACCTTGGACAGATAGGTTACACAACTTTTAGACCCAGAATAGGAATCAAAATTGGTTATTTTAATTTTACCTAGTCCTGCATCAATCCGAACTTAGTGCACAAATGATGTAATTACGAATTTGGTCAAAAAGACTATGACTTTTAGCAACTGAATTTTGTTTTAAATAGCGAATGAAGTGTTGACTTTCCAAAGATACTCTTTTGGATTCTATCTTTCAGTTAAAAGAATTTTTATTTCCCATAAGACATACTTAAAAGTATGATATAAATTAGTCAAGCGAAGTTGTGCAAACGCGAAGAGTGGGTTTGTTTGTAGGTATATATGTATGTATGTATGTACCTTTGTGTGTGTGTGTGTGTGTGTGTGTGTGTGTGTGTGTGTGTGTGTGTGTGTGTATTTTCTTTTTATGCTTAAAACTGAATATTATATAAGGCAGACGAGCTACCTGATGGAAAGTAGTCGATGGAAAGAAACGAGAGTCGCCAATGCATCGCCGGCTTTGAAGGAGAGCTGTTTTCGCACCTTTTTTGAAGAGCCCCATGTTATAACGCCCCGGGAATACCTCAGGATGCTCGTGTGTATGTTTTTTAGTTCTATAGTTCAATATTTTAACCACGATTGTTCAACACCAATTTTCTCCACGGTAAATGTGACATTTAAATAAGATTGCATTTGAAACCAGTAGCTCCATTGACAAAGGTGAGGTGTTACTGGGTTAATAGAAGAAAGTAAGGGCTGGCGCCATGTTGGCAACGTAGGCGGTATTAGCATGTCGCGTTCCATAATGACCCATTGCTCGTTTGGAATAACTTGATTTAGTGGGCGGCTACTTCATTATGGATTCTCATGGTCACGTTGGACAAACGTTGGTTCAAATTTTAAGTGAAAACTTTGTAAACTTGAGTTGGAAACGGAATTGGGTTTGATATTTCAGCCTTATATATAAAAAGCTAGGTAGTTAATAGAAAAATAAAATATTTCAGGTTAATATACTGATAGTATAAGTTTATGCTGTTAGTATTTACTACTTAATTGGAGAGAGATACAATTTCATTTGCGAAATTGAATATTTAACGTATATTTATTTAAATACTTGTAATTCGCCTGGGTTCATTTTAATAAAGAAGACGAAAAGTGGGGTTCGGTAGACAATATTATGTACGTGATTATTCTATAACTCCGGACATTCGAAATGGATTGTTTCGCTCTTCAATCAGTATGTTTTAGTACTAAAACGCGAAGAATTCTCAATTATGAAGCTCAATTCTCAATTAAGAATTCCCAGCAGTGCGATCAAAAGAGATGGCAGAGAGCTACAAAAAGCTTAATATCAAGACTATTGAAAAACACTTAGGTACCTTAGGTACTCAATTTGAAGAATGTGTCGAGTTCGAATTAATAAATTCGTGAACAGACACGCATTAATTTCATACATGAGTAAGTTCAAATGTTATCAATTATTAATTAAAATACTAAAATATTACGAACTTAACCTACTTTTTTAATATGTAATGGGCACTCACGAAATGCGGTTTTTTTTTATTTCCTTTTGCCGATATTTCGACCCAGATCGTTGTCACGTTAACGATATTAAATGATTTCCGCGATAATATTGAGTCTTAACTTCCTTACGGAAGACATCAACTTTCCTATCACCGAATTGCAATCCAAAATGCTCTCGTTCCGATCCGCAGTGTCAGCTGATCGACCACTTTCTCGAGCAAGTGTCTCGCGACCATATATCATCATCGATTTTTATTGATGACTCACGAATGCACGAATATCGATCGTGGAAAGTCGATTAATATACCGTCCTGATTTCGATTCCCAGCCTAACGAAGGCATCCGAAAGCGAGAAATTGACAAAACGGCTGCAAGTTTCGATTGACAGTAATTACTGGTTATGCTTTTTGTACGTTCTAATTTCTATAATCAAAATGTTTAATGATAACATCATTCTAATAACAAGCGTTTATTTAACTTGCCTTGTTTGGTTGTAACACTTTGTATGTGTAGGTCAAATCTTGCAACTGAATTTTGAATTAAACCTCAAGTAATTGAGCTGAATTTTTTATGTACCTCCTTAATTTCGATGACAACGCATGATATACTGATAAATTTAGTAAAGTCCATCTAAATCCAATATGGTGAACGTCTAAAGGTTGGAACCAATTATTGAAGGGAAACTTCTTTAGGCGCATGAGGGTAAAATTTTTACAGATGAAACGTCACGCCGGTATGCAACGGAAGTGTCGGAAAAGAGAGAGAGAGAGTGATCGAGACCGATTGAGAGAGAGTAAGACAGGGCGAACGTAGCATGAGCAACTAGCCGTGGAGTGAGAGTAGGGAGCAAGCGAGTGAGAAAGATTGAGAGAAATAGTGAGACAGAGCGAACGTCGTATCACGCCTTTTTCCCTTCCTCTTAATCTTGGAAATTTAAAGTTTTAGATTTGTATAAATATAAACAAGATTTATAAATTAGTTCGCCAAAGAAGTTTCACTTCTGACATGTGTACTTTGTACGCACGCATGTTTTTTTTCATGAACCTTCATGACCGAATGAAAAAAGGGTTCTCCTTACGCAGTCGGGTAAAAATAAAAATAAAATATTCAAGGTGGTAAAATCAGTGTAGTTTGATCGGGGAAGTACCACCGCCACACCTATTTAGCATGAAGCATTTCTTGCGTTTCGATAGAAGGATGTGGTTGCCGGCACAATTTTATATGAGACCATCATAGTCCTCGGGAGTAGCAACGCATCTGTGATTGACCTCAGATGGAACCCATGTTCTGTATGAAGTTGATTCCAGATGTTGTAGGGTGGCAGTGACCACTTACCATCAGGTGGACTGCATGCTCGTTTGCTTCAGTCAGATAAAAAAATAAAAAAATGGAGTATCTTTACCACAAATATCCTGTTTCAATAACATTCGTTATATTAGTGCCAATTTCTATGGGAAAGTTTATTTTTTACTATCACTGAACGCTAGATTTAAACATGACATAGAACTATGAACATCTTGTTTAATACAAAAAGACAACGACTGAAAGTGGTAACACTGACTATAAAAAAATGCATGAACACTAATCGACGGGCCCCTAGAACAAAATCGTATATGAAAAATGACCAATTTAAAGCACGAAGCTTAGAAGTTTGGTGGACATACAAACATTGATTACTTACGCCAAGACGATTTATGGAAAATCATTGTATGTAATGCTATTTATTTAGGAACTTATTAAATAAGTTACTAATTAACTATTACAATCCACAAAGCTTCATACTGTAAATTGGTTATTTTTCATACATGATTTTGCTGTAGGAACCCGTCGAAATATTTTTTAGATTATAACTTAAATAAAACTTAAAACGCTTTCTACACTCATAGCCCCACAGAAGGATTTTCTCCTGTGTCGTGGGTACCATGGACACAAACAAGACGAATACACAAACACCCAGACCCAGAATAGGAATCTAAACTCATTCAGATACCTGTCTGGCCGGGAATCGAACCCGGGACCCATTGCGCGTCAGACCGGTATGGTAACCGCTGCGCCACGCGGGGCGTCAAAGATTTATTTTTTTAAAGATTTAATTTGATTGAAGCCTAAGATTTCTTAATCGTACATTACATACCTAACCTAGTATTGGGGAATGCGGCATGACCGTTGTTATATCATAAATTTCAGATACGATCGCCGGTACTAATGTTCTGAATCGACATTTCGGCACTGTCGCAGCGGGACATGAACAACTCATATCAAATCCGATTGCTCGATATAAACCAATTGTACGGAACACATTAACGATTTATATAATCCGCGGAACTTCCTTGTATCTTTTGTGTTGCTATTTTCTTTTAAAGCCATACTTTCCCCGTTATTCGGTTTGTTACGCAATATTGCAAATTTAAGGTCACGAAAGTAAATGCTGCTCTCTCGATGCCAATCCTGGCTATATTGTTATTCGCTTGTATTCTTACTATAAGTATCTTGTTTTACGTACTACTATTATCGTTACAATAAGTATCTTGTTTCATATTACTTCTGCTTTTATCATTCAGAATTGAATTTGTGTAACATAAACATAATAAAAATAGTATGTATAGGAAATTCAACTTTAGAATCAATGTAATAAATTATTTCGGTTGCATAGTAACAATATCAACGCCGGATTAAACCAACAAGTACTCTGCTTGTTTCCACACTTCTATAAATATAAATAATATATATGATAAACCCCTAAAGATAATGGATAATTTAAATAAAAAACAAGGATTTTTTTTGATGACTTTTTTGCTCCGGTGTACCTTCAAAAGGTAAACCGGAGCAAAAAAAGTCATTCCAAAAGCTCCGGTGTACCTTCAATAGAGCCTCTGGAGAGACTCTGGGTCATGTGGGATTTTTATCCACTAAAACCTCCTCGGTGGCCTTCCTCAGCGCTTGTAGGGGACACCAGGATCTCCAGTGGAACGCGTCGGTGCCCCCTAGCGTAGCACCCTTTATGGGCATCTCTTGCGGAACATGTAGCTGTTCCCCTGCACCTTTCGATGTCTGTGCATAAACTCCTACAGATAATGAATAATTTAAATAGAAAACAAGGCCTAGCTAAGGTATCAAAATTAACATCAACATGATTATGTATATAAAAGGAAATGACAAGCTTCCTACACGTAGTGATGCAAGGTTGTTCACATCATAATATCGACAGAATGATCAATGATAGTACTCCAAGTACAGTTATTTCTAATGCATGTAAATAGGCCCGATTACCCATAATAACATACAATTCTGGGTTATTAAGAGATGAAGATTAGATAAGAATTCAAGACGAGGTGGTGTCGACTTACATTATGGTTTATAACAAGGTTTTAATGCTTGTATTTGTATATAGTAAGAAAATTTTGTATTAATTTATTTTAATAAAATGCAACTTAGGCTTATGACATCGTATTACATAGTTGTAGGCATATTTAAAATATTTAATGGTATATTTCAAGGTGATGGGAAAAACAACACGAAGAAAAGTTATCACACCTAAAGATATTAAAAATAAAGACCGCTGGTATTTTAAACAAAGCTGTAGCATAAACGCAACGCAAAAAAAAAGCAACTTCGTTGAGAACAAAGATTCCATCTATAGTCTTAACGCATGCGTTCTTTCTACCAGTAACTAAGCTAGTCGCTTCATATATAAGTCAGCCAGCAATTACATCCCTCCACCGAAATGCCCAACTGTCCCGGTCCGAAGTCCCGGCCAAACCATACTTTATTTATTTAAGTTGTACTAATCCTTACTTGTTTCATCCATCCACTCATCCATCAGCCCTTTGAGGTCCATTGCTGGACATAGGCCTCCCCTAAATAACGCCACTTCAACTGGTCCTGTGCCTTCTGAATCTTACTTGTTTATCAATATAAATTTAAATTCCTTTTAACCTTAACGGAACCATCCAGCAAACGTTTAAAAGACCGACGACGATTTTGTCAAGCATGTCCAGAATTTCACACATTGGGTTCCATAGTTTCACAGAAACCTCGACACCGTTAAACCGTTAAAGCCGTTGCATCTATCGGTATGTTAATTGAAATCAGTCAACCCGTCGCTGCAAAAACTAAAGGTCAGGCGGCACGCGTGGTCACCTGACCGACACGTGGAGGGTTAGTTATTACGGTTCGGTTTTTCTTTTACGGCCGTTCCCAATATTCAATCTATCCATGGTTTTGCTTAACTAGAGACAATAACGACGGGAGGAAATATAACCTACCGGGGATAGGCTCGTGTAAGTGACAGTTATAAGATTGAAGCAGCAAACGAGCATGCAGTCTACCTGATGGTAAGAGGTCATTGCCGAGCATGGACATCTGTAAGCAACTTCTTATGGAATATGGTTTCTATAAGAAGTCAATCACTGATGCGTTGTTATTCCGGAGGTCTTAGATGATCGCCTCATATAAAATTATGCCGGCCATCACACCCTTCCATCGAAACGCAAGAACTGTCCCATGGTAGAAGTGTGTGGCGATGGTACCTCCTCGGTCGAACTACACTGGTTCTGCACCCAAAGTGTTACCCTTTTGCCAAGGCTCTACTGCCCGTCTGTCTGTCACCAATCTCTATCTCATCAACACTGCTAGCTACAGTCGATGTTTTTATAAATGTTTTTTTTTATCTGATTGAAGTAGCAAACGAGCATGCAGTCCACCTGATGGTAAGTGGTCACTGCCGCCCATGGACATCGGTGAGCAACTTCAAATATAACATGGATTCTATCTGAAGTCAATCACAGATGCGTTGCCACTCCCGAGGACTATAATGGTCGACATATAAAAGTATGCCGGCAACCACACCCTTCCATCGAAACGCAAGAAATGCTTCACGAAAGTGTGGCGGTGGCACTTCCCCGGTCGAACTACGCTGGTTCTACCACCTTCACTGATTTATTTCTGTTGCCGCTATTACAGCAAATACCAAAAGATAATAAAATAAATTTATGTATCTTAATTGAAATCAGTCAACCCGTCGCTGCAAAAAATAAAGGTCAAGCGGCACGCGCGGTCACTCGACCGTCACGTGGAGGGTTAATTTGTAGGGTTCTTTACTAAGACTTCGCTGTAAGTCTGTCTTAATCGGGTTGATGATCATGGAGCTCATGGCTCATAGTTGAAATATTTACAGATGATGTAGTTTGCCACTATATTAACAAATACTACTTATAAACAGTAAAATATGTATTTTTTAAGGACACACACAGATGTGTTTTTGGATCGATAATAATACGCGACAGCTTGTTGCTAACTTTTTAAAAGATAATTCCCACAGTACAAACGTGATGCCTCCCCGTTTTCCGTTTTTTATAAATAAGGTACGGAACCGTTAATGCGCAAACTGACTCGCACTTAGTTTTTTGCGTGTTTAAGGCACGCGTTTAAAAGTAAAATCGATTGTTGCTAGGCTATGGAAGTACAACAAGGTATTAGCATTGCGCGTACACTTTCCATCATGAATGATGCATGCGTTTAATCGTCTCGGATCAGTGACTTCAACTATTGCATATGGTTCTAGGTTTTAGCGTAAAAGGAAGTAAGGAATGAAACCATAACCAATCAAAATGCTACACTTGACAATCTGGTATTTTATTATAATTTGGATTTGAAGTAGGTATTTCATTCCAATTTGGACTTCAGAGACATAAAATGGTTTTTAAAACTAAGTTTCAATTTAATCTCAAAGATAGTGAACAGGTATATTGAAGACTTATATATAAGACACGTGATATATGTCGAAAACCGGCGTAGCGAGGCGGTTACCATACCGGTCTGACGCGCAATGAGTCCCGGGTTCGATTCCCGGCCAGACATGTATCTGAATGATGAGTTTAGATTCATGTTCTGGGTCTGGGTGTTTGTGTATTCATCTTGTTCGTGTCCATGGTACCCACGACACAGGAAAAAATCCTAGTGTGGGGCTATGAGTGTAGAAAGCGTATTTAGATTGATTGCATTTCCGTTAACAACATAAATTAAATACAATAATTCAAAGTAGTTCTATGAAGCAATACATTTGACTTTATATTTTCTGTCCAATGCCGCAGATGTCAGTGTCGGTCTGATAAGGTCAGAATGTGTTATATATGTCTATAAGTATTGTAGGTTTTATTTTCATGAGATCTAACCTCAACCTACATATCGGTTACGGTTTACCCACGACATTGTTTTAAAAACTAGTTAAGAGCGAGTTGGATTCGCGGACGAAGGGTTCCGTTGCATTCTCTATAAGAAACGGCAAACAATCACGTTTTTGTATGAGGATCCCCTTTAATATTTATTTTTGTTTTTTTTTCTGACTATAGTAGCAAACGAGCATGCAGTCCACCTGATGGTAAGTGGTTACTGCCCCCCATGGGCATCTGTAATCAACTACATACAGAACATGAGTTTCATCTGAAGTCAATCACAGATGCGTTGCTACTCCTGAGGACTATGATGGTCGCCTCATGTGAAAATGTGTGTACTGGTCACCACACCATTCTATCGAAACGCAAAAACACCCTTCTATCGAAACGCAAGAAATGCTTCACGTTAGAAATAAGTGTGGCGGTGGTACTTCCCCGGTCGAACTACACTGGTTCTACCACCTTGTAATAGCGCAACAGAAATACATCATCTGCAAATATTTTTATAGGTAGTTATTATAATATCTATCATGCTATCACGATACATGACATACAGCCTGCTCATAGACAGACGGAAAGACATAAGTAATAGTACTTAGTAATAGGATCCCGGTATGTCCCTTAGTGTAGGGAACTCTGAAAAAATGTTATTGTTATTGCATTTTATTATTGGAATGTTTTGTAATTCTTGTTGTTACGTATTAGTGTAGTCGGCGCGACACCGCGTATTTATGAAAAACACGTCGCCGATAATAATTATTTTAGTTAGTTTAGAGATCGAAAATTGTTTGTTTATTGAATTAGCAACATTTAATGATTTTAAGAATTGTAATTTAGCTTACCCTCCATAAATTTGTTATTGTCACACCACCAAACATTGTTATAAAAAGGCGAGCGAACGCCGGTAGAAAAAGATTCTTGTTGAACCGTTGAAGCTATCGGACCTCCTCAATTGTGAATAAATCGAAGAAGTTTACTCCTGTGTTTTACTTGAAATCTTCAAGAATGGACAGTAACGAAGACTCCTCGACCATCCTGACATCACTCATCTCACTTCGTTATATCCCTTTTATTTTTAATATGCCATATTTAACACTTATCGATATTACTTGTAATTACAATACAAATACAAAGTATCGGAACTCTTTGTAGATCGACTGTAGGCCATCAAATTTACGGCTGTCACGTTTACAATTTTGAAGGATTTTTTGAAATACAGATGTCCTTATATGGACTACAGTGAAAATTACAACACTTGTACACCAACATGGACAAATTACCCGACAACATACATGACACCTTATATGTGCCGGCTTGAATTTTTTGGCTTCTTCCAACAAGCCAAATTTAGTTCCGGTGCCAGATGTCTTCCATATCATATTATATTATTTGGTAAGGTATAAGTCTATACTATAGAAATTATACACGCTGCCACGCTTTCTACACTCATAGCCCACACTAGGATTTGCTCCTGGGTTGTGGTTACCATGGGCACACACAAGACGAATACACAACCACTTAGACCCAGAACATGAATCTACACTCATCATTCAGATACTTGTCTGGCCGGGAATCGAACCGTTGACTCATCGAGCCTCAGACCGTTATAGTAACCGCTCCGCCACGCGAGTTTTCAGGAGTACCAACGCATTTCTAATAGACTTCTGATGAAATCCTTGTTCTATATGAAGTTTCCATGGGCGGGAGTAACTGTTTTATCATCAGACGGACTGCGCGTTTGCAACTTCAACGGAAGGGTTTTTTTGTTCTCGAGGGGGGAACACCTGCAAAAGGTACCCGACGCCGTGGGAGCGACGCAGGGTTATGTGGTATTTTTACCGCACTGAAACCCCCCCGGTGGCCGTCCTCGGCGCTATACAGAAGACTCCGGGATATCAAAAGGAATGCAATCGGAATCCTTTAAGCGCGTTGAACCCAGATGGGCGGCTGGGCCCACCGCCCCGTCTAGTCTTTACTACAGTATGCGACCACACATACCGCCGTCCTTCCCGGAATCGCCTGACCGAATGGTTCGACCTTCCACTTTAGCCGCCCGCAACCCGGGAAGCCTCTTTTAGTCGCCACTTACGGCAGGCAGGAGATGCCGTAGCCCTATTCTGATCCCGAAACGGGGACGAATGACGGGTTATCGTGTTAACCAGCAATGGACTGCGCGTTTTCTACTTCTATCTTGTAAAAAACTCTTACCACACGATAATGAAGGCTTATCGTGTAAGCCCGCATCCTCACGTGACCACGTTTCGCCATGAGTAATGTTCGCCTTGGTCGTGTCGCTTCCAACAGTTATTATCACGAAGTGTCACGGAATAGATAATAGGCAACACAATGGGTTCAATGCTTTGTTTTCTCTATACTCGGGGCAAATTCGATCTGGAATAAATGTAAACAAACCATAAAAATTCTAATGTAGGGTTATCACCAACTTGCATGAATTTGTACACAAATGCACTTCATATTCAACCAAAGTATGCATTCAATTTTCGCGATGAAATTTAATCAAGAAGGGTTGACTACCTAATAATGACCAACTGCAAAATAATATGCTAAAACCAGTCAAACGAAATTTATTTACCACTATCGTCATTGTAAAACTAATGATGTTACAACCTTAATTCCATGAAGGGATTTGCAACCTATTATAAGTTACAGGTAACAGTTAATAATAGGTAAAAGATGGCTGATAAAACAACAAAAAGTTGCATTCCCCTGCCCGTCAGTGGTTGCTAGGCAACGCTTTGTTATTAAACATTCCATATCGAATTTGCCTCGAGTATAGATAAAACACTTTCTTAGAACTGTAACACGAGAGTATATATTGTTTTATTTGTTAGCTTCGCCCCGTGTGCTCGGTCGCGTTTAAAAATGTGACATAACTTCGAATTGTAATTTTAAACAATTTTAAATGCAAAATGCGGACATGTCGAAGTTTTATTTGTGTGATTATAATATTTATTTAAAAATGATACTATTATGATAATATTTCTTACCTCATGTACCCATTCCTTACTTAACCCTTGCTACAGTGTGGGTATCATATGCATTTAAAGACAAATACACTACACCCAGATCTAACATTCTTTGCCTGGTCAGGGATCAAACCGACCCGTATGATGACGGCTTTACCACAAGAATCTTCATAATGCGAATAAAATTCTAAAAGAAAAGTATTCGTAAGTACTAAAAGGTAACTCCATAAAAATTAATTCTTTATAAAACCGTCAATTTCACTTTGAAAAAAAAACTCATCTAACAAAGTATAGGCACTTCGCTAAGTGTGAAATCTCATAAATAAAACGCTTTCTAATTCATAGCCAGGTATTAAAATTCCATGCGTTGTGGGTGCCATATACACAAAGACAACTACATGCTATCAAGCTTAAAAATATCTGCTTGACCGTGATTTTACTTAGACCCGTCCGTGTCTGACTTTATAACAGGTGGTGACAAACAGTTGCGCGTCGGATCATCAATATTATGACACTACCAGCTGACATTATACATTTAAAAAATGTTAAGGGAGGAAAATACTTATAACTAAAGGGTATGAGAAATAGATGTTGGCCAATTCTCAGACCTACTCAATATCCTCACAAAATTTCATGAGAATCGGTCAATCCGTTTCGGAGGAGTAAGGGAACGAACATTGTGACACGAAAATTTTATAAGATGTACCCATAACATACAATTATCTTAAAAATTAACCAAAAATATATCACATAATACTGTAAATTCCTATTAGGTATCGAATCGAGCACAACACATAGGCAATTGTGTGACAGTGATCAATGAACAGTAAATTTAGATATAATTAAGGTAACAGCATCTCTAATAACCAAGTTTAGTATTGAAAATGCCTGCCGGAATCAAAGCCCACCCCCGATGATTTAATGTGATAGCAATAACAACAAACAAACAATTAAGAACATCAGCGTGTCGATGAAAATAAAACACAAAGATGCGTAAACGAATACCGAAGAATCTGGATCGATCGAACAATCGAAGTCCATGTACAATGATTTGGCATAATAACAATAAAAACAACAAACAATCAACAGAACAACAGCGCATAGATGAAAACAAAACACAAAGGTGCATAAACGAAAATCAAGGAATCTGGAATCAAATTCCACAGTCGATAATTTGGCATGATAACAACAAAAACAACAAACAATCAAATGAAGAACAGCGCGTAGATAAAACAAAACACGAAGCGTAAATGAATGAAGAAACCGCTTCACATTTGGACCAACCATCAACTAATCCAGGAAAACAGGACAGAGCTACCATGTCCATTACTGGCCACGCAACAAACCGTACGCAAGAGTCGATCACGCCGATACGGACGCTGTTGCCCCATTGCAATTTCACGCGAATTTGCATACACTCAATTCTGCATGTGGCCTAATAAACTTATTGCGAACGTCTGTCGAGCCGTCCATATCATTTTCCGGTCGAGGAAACTAGTGGTTTATAGTGAGGCCTATTGAGAGTGTAGAGATTTCTGCACAATGAATATTCGTTGCAGCGTGAATTGTGGAATTAGCAATCTTGTGATCTCCTAATTCTTAATCTTCGTTTATATCAAGGAAAATAAAGCTTATTTGTAGTACGTATTATTTTTAACTTCGATCTAGTTGAAAAATGTTTAGTATTTAGACTTTATTTTTATTACTGTCTTCTAAATTGGTTTCAACTGAAATTAGAAAAAGTAGTATGTTTCTCGAGTTAAAAAAAAAAACGTAAGAATGATAAGGATCATATATTTTTACCAATTTCATTGTCTCCAAATATAATTAAGCCCCTCGCCTTAATCTTAAGACTGCAATCACGGCATTAGGACAAAAGACACATACATTTAATTATTTGTCTTCTTTTCTATCACAAGAACTTTCTGTGGAATGAATGCTCTTGTTGCATTATTCGTATTTAACAAAAACATGTGCAAATACCGTTTGCGAACGTCGGTGCGTTGAAACGTCCATATCATTTTACGCTTGACGGAGCCAGCCTAGATGCTTTAGGGCCGCGTATATCTCAGAACATTGAGTGCTTTATTACTCGGGTTATTTATAGCTAAGTGTATTTTCGAATTTATTATACAGACAGTATTCCATTTACGTAAATGGAAAAATATTACACGATTATTAACTTACTCCTAATTTCAAATGAGTTTCACTTTAAAGCAATTCATTTTAGGATTTGACAAGAGAAAGAAATATGAAATGATTTGAGTACGTTTCCTAAATAATTTATTAGATTTTATTTATAACAATCCAAATTTAGGACATTTCAAATGGTTGTAAAACCAAGAGATTTCTTTAATCGCGATAAGAAAAGCATTGTGAACTCGAATACAACTCAGATAGCAGTTGTACTAGTTTCTGAAACTAGAAAAACAAGCTGTGAATTCAATAGAATCCTTAATTTAATACAGTTCGTTATAAATTAGCAAACGTTTAGTGTTTAATGACCGTCGCCGTCTTTATTTAGAATAAATCAATGTCTTTTTGTTATCGACCCAAACTTAGCATCGTTTTGTCTCTACAAATGGAACAATAAATCGAAGTAAGTAAACTGAATAAAGAAATCTATTTATTGAGACAAAACTAAAGTCTAGCGTTAAAATGTGAAAGTGTTACGAAATAGGAATAGATAAGCGTTTAATTTTAAACTAAAAATGCAATTTAATTCTAATATTCTTTGGAGGACACGAAACATGTCAATCGTTTAAATATTCGTTAACTTATTAACCTCGATACTAAAAAGGAGAGAAAATTCTTGAGTAACGGTACTTTATGCATAAGTTCATTCTCACAATGGCGTGACACTTGCTCCAATGCTTACCTTCTCTTCACTACTTATTTCTTTGTCTGCTTATAGTTCTGTAGTTGGACAAACGTATTCTTTATTAGACAACATATTACTCATGTCCTGTCGTCACCTTGTAAGTAATGATCTGACGCGACTGATCTATATGAGTCTTTCTGATGTGTGAAGTCCACTTTCAAAAGTGACAAGTGAAACTCCGTGGCCAGAATTATGTTCGGTCGATAAATTAATACGCTCGTTATACCAAGTTAATTTCTAAGTACATGTATGCTGATTTGTCGCTCACTTTTTATCTTAAGTAAAAGTGCGAATTATTTATAGAATGTGTAATATAGAACGTCGAACAAAAAGTTGTCGATAGTCTAACAGGTAAAATGAAATAGAAATCAAGTGGAAAATGTATTTTCGTACCCGAAATAAAAGACTGAATTATTTTTATGATAAAAAATACAGTAATGTACCGCAAGAATGATGTTAATAACACTGGTACTAAGTAAAAGAATACCTGGGGCAGTAACAGTGAAATAGCCACACCGAAATTTCTTTTTGAAGTGAAACTTCTTTATCGGGGTTGGAAAAAAAAATTAGTGTAACATTTTTTCGTTACGCGCCATCTTTTTCTGTTACGCGCCATCTTTTTTTTCCGTTACGCGCCATCTTTTTCTTATCCCTACCACGCGTGATATTAGATAGATTATTATAGATCAGATTATTAGATAAAGTTTAATAAAAGCCTTTTATTAAACTTTATCTTATTTAACTTTATTTAACCAATTTCTGTAAAGTTGCCTAAAGTAAATTATTTTTTGAAAAATAACGCCATAAAGAAGTTTCACCTCTTACGAGTGTACGCTAGTACACGCACACATTTTTTAAATCGGAATGCACTTACCAATGTCAATACGAGAAAAATAGAATACCAGAGATAATAAAATAAGAGATGCCATATAGTAACCCTAAAACAGAACTACTTCAGATTAAGATATATATCTTGAAATTGGCTTGCAACTTAGATTTATAAATTCGACATGCATTATACATGATACGACGTCAATTTGGACAGATGGTGCAGCACTAACTATGTCACGGTCGATATGAAACAGATAGGTGGAATTTACCAGCTGTTTGAACGAGGACAAGAAACAAGCAAGAAAGGGGCAGGAGAAACCGCGAATGATTGATGATGTGCATGACGAACTAGGTTTTGCTTATCACTTTGTTTTTGCAAATGTGAGCGATGTATCATAGGTGTATCGTATTTCTATTTCAAAGTATGGTATAAATAGTATAAATAAACGCTTTCTACATTCAGAGAACTCATTTTTTTCCCGTCGTGGGTGCTTTTGATAAAAACATAGAATAATACACAAACTCTGAATAAAAACATAAATTCATCATCCATCCTTTCCGGCCGGGACTCGAATCCGTAAGCCATTGCGTGTAAAACCGGTGTGGTAACCGCTACGCCAGGCGGATCGTCAAATATAACTTTTAGAACATCGAGCAAAGTGCCAAGTTCTGGTGGGTTCTCTTTTGACGGGTGGGGTAAAAAAAATTCACATGTTACCTTACGGCTTTGTTCTCAATGTCAGCTTAGATAAGTATTCGTCGTGGGGTTGATTTACAAATCTTCAGCAGTGGCAGTGGTGGTGGATACCAGACGTACAAAAGTTTTGTATATATCATCAATTTCACCAAGAAATTGCCCTTAATTTATTATTGACAAATACTTTTATATTAGTCTCATAGGACTTTCAATACTGGAGCTGAAGTAAGGACTGTTAGTTTTTAACTTCATATTAAGTTATTACGGCTTTCAGTGCCTTCACAGTACGGTCTCTTTAGACTGGGATGATAAATAATTATTAATTTTATTACAAAATTCTACTTCATATACAAAAGCAGTAAAATCTGCATCAGAGAGTCAAATAAATTGACAGTGAGAAAATACAGCATATAAATGAGAGAATATGAAGACCGTTTGAAGGCTTGTTCCGTGACATTTATTGTGTGTTAAGCCTATTGTTTAAGCTTGTCTGTCTGAACGTTATCCTATTATAGATCCGAGTTCCCGGCGTACGTTTTCGTTTTAAGGCTTCGGTTGAAACGGCTTATGGATTAGGGCTATTCGTTTTATTTGAAAGGATTCTTTGTTCAAACGCCCAATCTGTGTCACGTCTTAAGGCAAGGACTACGCTAATTAGGGTAGGTTCACACGGCATTGCTTAAACCTGCTTTTTTATACTTAAACCTATTCTGACGATAACGTTGACGGGCTACCTAATGAAAAGTAGTCACTGTCGCCTATGGACATCTGCAATCAATTACATGGAACATGGGTTCCATCTGAAGTCAATCACTTATCATCAGGTGGTCTCCATGCTCGTTTGCTGCTTCACTCTGATAAAAGAAAAAACGCTAGAAATGGATATGGTACCTTTCCAGTCGAAACATACGTTTTGCCACCTTGAAATATAGAAACAAATCAAGAAAATCCCAAAGTAACGTTCATATAAACAGGAAATAACCTACACCTACGATAAGCCAAGCTGCAGCACCGTTAAGTTGCAACACAATGGCTTACAACAAAGGTGCATAAGTCACAAATTAATGTAACCCACAACCGACGCCGTAAAATCGAAACGAGGTATGTATGTTAATACGCCCGTAAAGAATGTATTGGATACAGTGCTTTTACGATACTTTTATAATTTTCGTATTTAATTGCGTTGCGTTTTAAATGCGTTCAAGTTTGTAAAAAGTTTAGTAACCTTGCGTTTAGGGTTGGTCCGAAGGTAAAATGGAAAAGTAAGGTGAATGACATTTTTCTTATTTTTTTCGGAACTTGTAACAAACATCACTTTTCTATACGTTTTTTTTAACTTATAGCCCCACAGTAGGATTTTCTCCTGTGTCGTGGGTACCATGGACACACAAAGACGAATACACAAACACCCAGACCTAGAACAAGAATCTAAACTCATCATACAGATACCTGTTTGGCCGGGAATCGAACCCGGGACCCACTGCGTGTCAACCGCTGCGCCACGCGGGACGTCGGTCGTCGTCGTCTTTTAGATCTGTTATTTAACTTAAGAACTCCTTAACAGTAATCATCAGTTTCCAGGAGCGTTATTTAAAACTGAACGTCCTAGGAACTGAAAATGCGATACGTACTGCATTATATAAGTGGCAGCCCTGAGTCTCGTCTGTCTGTACATTGCTATACTATTCCATAATTTAAGAGCTCCATAACATAGACCATCAGTCTTCAAGGATCCGTTAATTAAAAACCCTAGATTCTTATTTATAGCGTGAAGCATTTTTTACGTTACGATGGAAGGATGTGGTTTGTCAGCACGCTTTAATATTAGGCGACCATCTTAGTCCATGGTAGTACTAACGCATCTGTAATTGACTACAGATAGAATTCATATTCTATGTGAAGTTGCTTACAGAAAGGCGACAGTGAGTACTTAGGTAGACATGCTCGTTTGCTGCATCTTATAAAAGCCTACGAACTGAAAACGCAATACTGCATTATATAATTGAGTGGCAGCCCTGAATCTTCGGTGCGTGCAATGTACAATAGTCTGTCTGTATATTGCTTTACTATTCTATATCTTCAGAACTTAATATAGATCATCAGTCTCCAGGGATGTGTAAACTGAAAATCCTGCAACCAAGGAACTCAATATGCGATACTGCTTTATATAATTGAGTGGTAGCCCTGAATCTCCAGTGCGTGCAATGTGCAATAGTCTGCATATTGCGTGTATCTCGTGTAATTTCCTGCCGGTATCAGAGATACATCTCGCTTTGCGCAAGTACAAGTGCTCTCTACCATAAACTATTACGTTTGAAATGGGGTGCTGACGTCATCTTAAGTTTACTCGTAATAGGCACACAGATTTTATTATAGAATACTTAAACAAGTAATTGGTAAACTATTAAAACAAATAACCTAATTGCATAAAAAATGAGCGGGAATTGGTATATGCCTTGATTGCTTGGATCCATGCAGTCATTAAATTTCAGTTTAGTAACAGCGAAGATAGGAGCGCCTTTTTTCACTTACAAGTCAACCGTAACAACATTCGAAATGCGACCGTATTTTTTTAAAATTTAACTTAAAAAACTAAACTTCATATCGTCCAAAGTAGCACGAATATTTCTCAAATTTTTATTAATTTTCAAGTTATTTTGAACGCACCCGTTGAAGGTTAAAAGACGTTTAATTAACTAAGCTGCATATAAAAGCAATAGCGGGTATCTACATTTTTGATGTTATGTGTTTACACAGACATCTGACATTTTTGATGTTATGTGTTTTCATAGTAAGACATTGAATGTTTGATTTCGTTTATTATTTATTTGTCTGTGTCAAATGCAAGGTAGTGTGTGTAATGCGTTTTAGTTGATTTTAGATATGTTTTATGCATTATTTGAAAAAAATATTAGCGTTTGGTAATCCTTCTCTACATCAACTGTAACCATGCATTATTTCATCCTCCTCAGTGCGCGACAACTACATATCTTAAAAACGAATCAAAAGTTTTTGCTTAGTTGCTTAAATGCAGCTTACTTAATTAAACCTCTTTTTACCTTTAATTTAAAAATATCTTGAAAATTAATCCAATTTCATTGAATTTAAGAAATATTCGCTACTGGGGACAATATCATGTTCAGTTTTTGAGTCGAATTACGGTCGAGTTTCGACTGTTGACTTTTTGTTGTTGACTTGACGTGTGTTTGACTAAATAATTACTCAATGTTATAAAGTGAAATATATTAAATCATATTAACAAATTTACATAATGTTGTACTCACAATATTACAATTGTTTACAGATGAAATTACAAAACCCAAGCCCATTGCCTCATCTTACGACAGTGCCCTTAGTACTAGTTTATTATGTTTCCTAAAAACAATCAATCGTTACAGTCTATCATTAAAAAGTATATTGCTAGATATGGCCGAAAACGTAACAATATAAACGTACTCATTGTGTACGTTTTTATTTAATGTATCAAAATCTTATCAAGGAACAGTTAAAGTTTTCCCGAAACATTGCAGCGTCTAAAAATGTAATAGTGGTCTTAATTTCGAAACAATTATTTTTCTAAGTTTACCGTAACTAGTAATGAGGTTACAGTTACGCTTTGGAATGCAGGTAGCACGTGACAGCCGCTTACCTATTTCTGATGCATCTGTATTACATCATCTGTTACAACAATGTTTTTGATTTTTACTTGTTTTTTTTTGTGTGGAATTTGTGGAAGCACCTTAATCTTGCCTTAGGTTGGCCACATGCGTTTCATCCCCGCTGGTTGGTCTGACCTGGCCTGAGGACTAAGTACAGAGGGTAGCAGTGAATAACGCACCTTTTTTGTCGAAATAAATAATAGTTTAAAAAAAACTAAAAAACACGCTATTTATAGAAAACCTTAAATTTATAGAAAATTTATAGAAAATAAATTTAAATGAATTTAAATTAAGAAAATAGTGTTAAAAATTTCAATGAATATAAATTAATAATAGTGTGAATAATAAAAAAAAAATATTTAAAACAAAGCGTGGGGTGCAATTTTAAATTTATTTTTTATTTTTTAGTTCGGTTTTCTATAAAAAGCGTGTTTTTTAGTTTTTTTTTAACTATTATTTATTTTCTACTTTTTAGTCAAATTAAAAAATGGAATAATTTTATCAAATTAGTGTATTGTCATCGGTCCTCAATAAATCTACAAAGTTTGAACGAAATCTGGCCGTTAAAGTGGGTCAAAATCGCGCCCAAAGAAGTCCGTTACAAACATACAAACAAACATACAGGTGAAGCTAATAAAAAGCTAATAAAAATCAGTGCTCTGTTATTAGGCAGAAATAGGTGTGACGGTGGTGGCTTTGGAGTTTAACAACAAGGAGTTCTACCTTATCTACCTTCTCCTTTATATAATAGTTTTATATAATACGTACTTTATTAAAGTGAAGTATGTAGTAGCAACCTACTCCCCCTGACGTAAGTTGTCACTATTATGTAAATTTGCAGTTATGCTGGAAGTATAGCCATCTTCAAATATGACCAAGCCTCTAGATTACTTTTACTACTACTTATTGCTTATTTCTGCTTTTTGCTGCTTTTACTTCGAAATTCCAATGACAAAAATCATAACTGTCCGCGAGTATGAACGCAGGTGAAGTCACGCGTGGATGCTCTTCACAAACAACACTTGACGCTCCACAGAATGTACTAAAGAACTCAAAGCTCATTACGACTTCCATAAAATCTTAACTGCAACTCGTTTTAAAGGAAATTCCGTTTGGGACATCAAGATATTAAGCAATCCGAATTCTCGGGACACAATAGCTCTAATAAATGTATCGTAAAAGTTATGGTTCCTATCAAAAAATCTACCAAATACATCGTTGTGTTCGGAGAAAGTATAATAAACATAAAATATCAGTGACGTATGTGGGATAGGTATAGATAGCGCACACGCGGTTAAGAGTTCAAGACAAATAATAGTTAACAAGCAAGCCGGGGTCAATCCAACGATGAAAGCTGCGATACTGCGGTCTGCGCTAACGAGACGTGAAAACAATAAATTTACAGCCGATAGACTTGATTAGGACCGGATTACCACCGTTGGAGACATCCAGAAACGGGTAGCTTGTTACTACCAAGTCAGATTCAATATTCGAAATGTCAGCGCAACGTACGAGTATAGAGCAAATAAGGAACTCAGAGCGTGCTTAATGGCTACATAATTATTCCAAGAAAAGAAACGTTATTAGCGATAACAATAATAGAATTAATGTGAGTAGGGAGGACGTGAGACAATGTCGTAGAGTAGCGTAGAGATTTTATGCGAATTTCCAACGAACGCTATCGTTAGATGCAAGTCGCTGATGTAACTCACAAGCCACGCTCCGAGGAAAAAGAATCGTGCATTCGAGCACGCTCAGACCAAGGACGATCACGCGACGCCGCAGCCGTGTTATTACTGAGCTGAAAAGCTTATTAAAATAATGGGCCGATAGCTGGATGGAATTAGAGATTGCATTGAGGAATGCCAACATTCCTGTTCGGAAAGCCAGGTGCAAGAAGGCTCCCATACTCAGCACCGGGAGTCTGTTTACGCAAATTATCTGCTTATCGTTATGTGCCTGCAGGAATGTGGCTATTATCTCAAAGCTGCAACAAAGAGAATGCAATACGCAGGAACATACAAACTTATCAAATATTAAAGATAACGATGTCACTCGACTTTACGTCAGCTTCGGTTCTGATATAATTTTATTGAATTTGATAGTGCTACATATTTTATGTGGAACTATCGAGAAGATAACATTATTAAAAGCGTGAATGTAATCAAATCGCTCGACGGTGATAAGATACCGATAAATCGATAGCTAGTATATTTTCGGCGTGGATGAACAAAGGATACTTAAGGACAAAAGCGTGGAATGAATACCGACTCAGCATAAAGAGGCAAACCCAACCACAAGTTGGCGGTAAACGAACACGTATCAGATTACTATAAAATAAAAAGAGCGTAAATACACACTCCGATAAACAAGCGGAACGAACCTGAGGTCGTTGTGACGAAATCAGCTGAATAAATATTTGACTAGATACCCGTAGCACCTACTCAACGACCACGAAGTGTATACAAACGGAGAAAACTGTGGCACAAATGGGTAATTTGAGAAATACCACGTATTTTGTTTACGAACTGATGAATGTTGGCGAACATAATTTATTGATCGACGGTAATGACATTTTATCTCTAAGCTGAGAGTCTCCTGATAACGTCGAGCGGTCATTAAGACCAACTTTCATCTAATATCTCCGCAAGTTTATTAGTTGGGCCTGACAGAACAATGGAGTTGAACCAACAAACATTTGAGCCGTTGATTGAACGCCTACACGGGGTACAGCGAAAGTGATCAGTCATCCGACTGTCACGAGATATTTAAATATCCGGCCACTGTATTACGTTGTGGTCTTACATCCACTGTTATTACTTTTACATTACAAAGCGCATATACGGTATTGGATTTAAATTGACTGTGCTGCTCGTTAACGCTATAGTAATAGCATAGTATAGCTAGTACACAGGGTACGATAACATTCTTGGCTGTCTTAGTAACAAAAGCGAGTAACAAGAAAATTTCTTTGTTCTTTGTGTTCATAATTATAAAGGGTCAGCGACGAATGCTTTCTGATAAAGCATGAAGAGTAAATTGACCAGTGGACGAAACCATTAAGCTTAATTAAAATTGTCGGCGACAGCGAAAGTGGTAGAATAATCATAATCAAGATAGTAGGTATAACGATTCTGTACATAAAGCGTATAATCTCTCTTCAATACATAATGGTATGCATTCGTTAATGAGGTATCTATATCAGACACTTTACAAACGTGAAAGTGCAAGAGCATTTATGGAGATCATCACGTGTGATAGTTTGAACAATACCGACCTTGATGTAACACTGCACGAAGGAAGAGGTTTCTCGCAACATAAGAAACACAATCGCAGCATATGAAACAACAATAACGAGGCATTGGCCAACAATTGCAAGATGAGGCCATTATTATCATTAATCAAAGATTTATTAAGAATATTAAGATATTTTTTTCTAGCAAAAGACTTACTAATGAGATTTATTCATTGAGTATTGATATTTTGGAGGTCACGATTTAGTATGTAGAGAATATTTATAAAAAATGCACATTTTATTAAATGTAAATAGATATCAATGACCTTACTTAAATGCAATTGAAAAAACGGCTTAAAACTTTTGCAATAATAATTATGTCGTCATTAATACTTTAATGGTTGATTGATGATCCTTTAAGCATTTTGTTTTTTCTTAAAGATAATTTTGATAAACCGTAAAAAGAAACATAAATTTTAAATGCTGGACAACGGGCCAATTGTACAGTTTCTCTTAAAACCCGATTATGTACCTACAAGCAGTAAAAGGAAAGGGCCGAAGGCGATGCTATAATTTTAACGACATCATATTTCTGCACGGTCATTAACGCTACAGGAACCGGTGGGGTATTGGATAAGATGATAATATAAATATTCGAAGGTGTTGCAAAATCAGATCCAACTGGTGGGCTCGGACCACTGGCAGATGACACGCCACTTTCTCTCGCTCCGTACAGCACAACCCGGACGTACTGCTTTTTGCATTGTTTTTGTTAATGCGATATTATTATTATCGCCATATGAAATTGAAAGTTAATGTAAGTACTGTACGCTGGTGAAAAATCGAAAGCAAATCGTTCAGCTGCTTCAATCGCTTTAATATTTAGGTTGCATTGCCTTATTGGCCGGCGCTTTCGCTTTTTTTTCTTTTAAGCCGATCTAAGATAGTAATGTAATCGTATCATGAGCGAGTTTATTTTATTCAGCCCCCTCGAGTCGAGTTGTTTACGAGTCCATAATAATTAATGTTCACACCCACAGTGCTGTTACGTATTACGTGACATGCCGTTGGTGTCTTGTTTGATTGTTTGGGGTCACTCAATATCCTATTCCTTAAATTATATAAACGTTGTTATGTGCTAAACCTAATTTAGCAAATGAAACAAATAGTATTTGAACAAAATGTAGGTAACCTGAAACGTGTTCTAGATTATAAGGAATGACAAGCGAATTGAAACGTCTTTTGTAATTGTAATAGATTAGAAGATTGAAGGTAGAATTAACTTACCCTCTCGCAAGGCGGCGGCGGAGGCGCGTCGACCTCCGTATAAATACACAGAGTAGACTTTCTCGACAGCGAGTCGCTGGCGAGACTGCTCGAGCTGGAGCCCGTAGAGAACTTCATTTTGATGCTTCATCCAGCACTTGGAGACTAATTTCTTCTTTTCTATCAGGTAACTTCCAGCTGCACTTCCATGTGGTGTTTCCGGCACATCACACAAGTGACAGTCACCTGATGATTCTCTCTAGCTCCTCCTCAGGCTCCTCTGCATCATGCCACAGGTGAACTGTTTGCGTAAGTGACAGCGTATCGGTAAAGTGTTCAAAGTCAGCTGCAGACTCCCAAGGTCTTTTCCGTAGTCAAAACGCAATCGGAATCGCCAAACGCTCGAGCCTGCAACAAAGTAATGAATTATTTGTTAACTCATCTATCTATATCGATTGAAGAATCGCAGAAAGTGAACGTGTTCCTCCGGTTAATGAATTATTAACAAACGTCTTGCACGATGTCGGCCATTAATTAGAGACATTGGAAAAGTTCTCCATGTGAGGTAGTAACAGATGACTGACACCGCTCGTCGATTGAATTAAAGCTGACATGATTGATGCAATTAATAAAACAAGACTAAAAGCATCGTCTATTTAAAGTTACGTTGAATATGTTGAAACGTAAGTTGAAACGCTACAAGGACTTAGTAATTTAGATAAGCCGATCGATATTCTGATAGATGGATCGAACCTATTAAGTATAGAGCGCGCGATAGCGATAGTGTTGTATGCGATTTTTTATCTTCGATTGCAATGAGAGGTGAGGTGTACTCAAACAATGTTCACATTGTTACAGTCGAATAACGAGGGCATAATGTTACGAAGGCAATAGAAGTTGAACGTGATCTGACTTATTCATGGCATTATTCATTTAGTCAAGGTTGAATTGAAATCTCGATATCGAATTAAGCATAAATAAGAAATTTGACCAATTAAGTGTCGTAATTAAAGATCAAAGCGATCTAGATATACATATAAATCAGTGTTTCGTAAAAATTAAACAGCTGCGTTAACAAAGGTTAAGTGAAACTTGGGAAATGGCTATAAAAACATTCTCGTAACGCAACGTTGATGTCCAAATAGCGTGAAACTGGCTAACTATCTATATAAGGATATCTCGATCTCTTGACTCGAAATTTGGTAATCTTCATCTCACTTGAAACGATTCTGTCACTCTGAAATATTATCTCAACACCGATGTCAATTTTACGAGATGTGGATAATCGTGGTAAATTCCAAGAACGTTTTTATCATAGAAGGAAATAAGTAAATTATCGTCCGAATACCATTCGGACACGGTAAGAACGCGAGGTCCATACAAAACAGAATTTACCGTAAATCGCCTTTTTCGAATCTTAACTGTGTAAGGTTTGCTTGTGGGTTTGCGTCGACTTACGCGATTTGGAGTGAGCTGGTGATTTACACAATTTCGGACTTTACGTGGATGTGTTAAGGAAATCGAATCAGTACATTAACGATGTACGTTAGTGCGATAACAACAACAGTTACGCAACACCAGGTCTCGGATGTATCACCGCTACTTGATGACTGTTACCTAATGGTAGCAACAAGAAGACTATTTATTGAGATAGAAATTGTCTATAAACCCGCTACGAATCAACTTAATCTGAATGAATCAGTTCCTAAATTGGAATCTAATTTTTGATTACTGTTTAAACTAACAATAGATAGCGTGGAAAGCAAAGTGAAAAGTATATTAGCATTTGGGATGGATTTATTTGTAACTGCTTTCTAATATACGATATGGATGGCAGTAGTCATTACGTATTGATGGAAGAAAAAAGGGAAACTAAAATATTTATTTTCTGACTTTGGTATATTGCATTTTTTATGGTGGCGTAACTGTTGACAAGTGGTAACACCACTATCTGTAATATTTCTTACAATGTAGGGGCTGCTGTATTTTAGTTTAAGAGCCGTTGTTCAGTAATGGTTAAGTTAAATAAAACACTAAAACTATCCAAATGCCATAAAAATATAGGCATTTGTATTGTTATGGTGTTACAAGATTGATTCATTCAACTCTACTAAGTATCTTTTTTGTGCATTCAGTTAGACAGTACGCAGACCTGAACTGCTATGGACTAAGTATATAATCAAGTATCGTTAACAGCCTTAGAACTTCTATTCTATTTTAAGTTAATCACTCATATTATCTCCACAGGGGACAGTAATAAATAAACATCAGTTGGAAGGCATGCCTGTTTACTACTTATAGATAGTTCTATAATTATTAATTCGATATATAGTTGTTCGTGCCATAAAAGTACGTAACCCTTTTAAGCACTTGCAAGAGTTGTGGTGTTTCGCGTCAGTCATTTCAAGCTCATTTTAAATTACAAAGTTGAAACAAAATGTCCACGAATGTTGCATTTTCATTACGAAAAAATACTGATGAAGAAAAATTATATTTTTAAGCTATGTCTTGTCATTCATACTTCTAAGAGGTTTGTTTCAAAGTCATTTAGAATTAAAAAACGAAAGCAAAATTTACGAAATAAATAATTTAGAGAATAATAGAGCCATTTAAGATACAGCAATTCACAAGCTAAACACAAGTCGTGGAATGTCCACAACAAAAGCAAAATAAACAAAGGCGCATGAGAAAATACAGTTGCGACATCAATTAAACCCAAGCTCGTTAAGGGCTTGTACGCTTAACAATGGTTAACGAACTCTACAATTTCATAGAAGTACACACTTAATTGTATATGAGTTAGTTGAAATAAAAAACCAACAATAACATATGAGCGAAATATAGAGGGTTGATTGTCACCCCCATTATTTAATTTCCGTCTGATTTTAAAACGCATAGTTATTTCTCATAAAATTACGCTAAATGAAATTGGGATAGAATAAGGTCGCCAGAAAGAAACAAGTTTAAAAAAACTTCGTGTTATTAAAACAATGACTACATAAAAAGTTAAGAAAAGATAAATCAAAGCCAAATATTTTATAGAACACAAATGGTGTTTTAAAGCTTACCTAATATCATCGTTGATAATTCTTCGATATCGATATCATGACTCGAGTCTTTGCATGATTCTTTACGAGGTGTTAAACTGTTAGTAACACTTTAGCAAACACGTGCATCAAACGCAACTGACTGTTCCTTATTAACTGTTTCTATAAATATGATAAAATCCCACTTTTCTTTCAGGAAAACCAGCTACGCACGCAAACCAATCGAATCTATGATTAGTGACTAGTAAGGCACATCGGCGCAGGAAGTGTGAGGAACACATTGACCGAGTGACGGCATTCCAACGCAAATTAAGTACTGATTATCATAACAGAATGGGTTGTCTTAAAAGGGAGTATGAGTTCCTAAAGCACCTTCATGCAACACATTATGTAAGGTAATGTGTTTGGGGTAATAAAACACAATTTCTCCAGTAAAAATTCGATAAGATCCGAGATTAATACAGTGTACACGAAATCTTGTTAATGGGGAATTAAACCTTTTTTTGTCAATGCCAATTCGCAAGATGAGACAAACAAAGTTTGTATTTCCGAACCTTGACTTGACGTATTTAAATCAAGAATTTAGATAACTGCTATATTTCATGGTGTCACAAATCGTCAATTTGTCATATAAACACATAAAAAGAATGTAAATGGGACGTGCGTTTCCTTGTAACATGAAGCTGTAGGTCCACACCGTGACTTCCCGAGCGAGGCGAAGACCGTGCCCAATCAGGTAGAACTGCACGCACAATCAATTAATAGCATTGGGACACGCGAACGTATTAAACGAAATTTGTACTAACGGTTCGTCTTAACGGAATTTAATTGCTAGCGAACTGGAGAATTATAAGTGGGATCGATGAAAACTAAATTAATTTTTTTAGAGACGAACATTAGGTAAAGTAAGATAAGGTTGATTTGGTATTTCTCACTTATCTATAGCGGAAGTTTTTACATTGCTGTGGTCTGTTTGAACTGATGATATTTGTGGATAAAATAATGAAAGAATTTGGACAAAAATTGCATACTTAAATTGCATGCATATTTAAATTTGACAACGTATTTTAAATCAGATACAGACAACAGAATGAGCGAAATATGTCGCCAACGTGTTATTTTCTTCTTACGTCTTTAATTCCTTTTTTTTTTGTTTTCGAGGGGGAAACCTTCCAAAGGTACCCGACGCCGTGGGAGCGACGCAGGGTTATATGGGATTTTTACCGCACTAAAACCCCCCCGGTGGCTGTCCTCGGCGCTGAAAAGGAGGACTCCGGGATCTCGAAACGACTTCAACCGGAATCCTCCCAGCGCGCTGCCCCATCGGGCTCCTCCCAGATGGGCAGCTGGGCCGACCACTCCGTCTAGTCTTTACGACGGTATGCGACCACACACACCGCCGTCCTTCCCGGGATTGCCTGACCGAACGGTTCGAGCTCCCACTATAGCTGTCTGCAACCCCGGAAGCCCCTTTTAGTCGCCTCTTACGACAGGCAGGGGATACCGTAGCCCTATTCTGACCCCGAGGCTACAGGGGCGACGTTCTTAATTCCTAATGTAAACATAGCTAGCTAGTCCTACAGGTCCACTAAGGAATACTAATGGACTTCAAATAGAACGCTAATCTATTTGGAGTAATTAAAATACTTTTAAGGGCTTCAGTAGAATTAACTTTTAAATATCAGGTGGACAGTCCATTTGTTTCCATTACATAAATAAACCATCGAGATATGTAAAAAAATGGATACCATTTAAATATTTCACGCAACTTATTTCTCGAGACCGACCATTAGCGAAACTAAAAATAAAATCACGTCATTGCTGATAAGGCAAGGCGTATTATAAAGCGATCATAAAACGAACGTTACATAAAGCGAGAAATGTATGCTTACGTCTGAAAGAGGTAAGTGAGAAAATCATAAAATTTATGAATTCGACAAGATTCTTTTCAATATTGATCGTCGTGTATCATTGTGCAAAATTCGAGGACAATAAGGAAATAAAATTGTTTAATGGTACGTATAATAGCAGACGAGAATAACAACCACCCGATTATGACGTTAAGACCACTCTGCTACTCAAGGACATTTGTAAGCAACTTTCAATATCACAAGAGTCTTACTTTGCCATTACATCTTTTATTGTCTTTCGCACCTGGACATCTCCTTTAATGGGGTATTTTGCAAATAGTCACCGCGTCTAGCAATCGTGTTGAATCTGACCGTGGACGTTGTTGTTATACAGGAAGACACAGGTTTTAGTCCCATAGTCGCCTCTGACAACATTCACGGCAAGATACGGAGCGGATTCAAGACGTCACATTAGGTACATTAGTTACTACATTTGATTGGCTTTTTGTCATATTCGGTTGTGCGTGACAAACCGTTCAAAGTGATGTTTTTATCTCTTAAAGCTTGAGGTCAATGGCCATCCGTCGGGTGTGAGATAAAAAGTGCGCAGGAGTTTCCGCAATATCTAATTTTCGGTCATAAACATTAATTGTGCTTATTAAACTGGTTCGCTCCGGTGCGGTCGTAAGATGTTTGTGGCATTTAATAACTGAGAGGCTTTTAAGGTTCTAAATAAATAAAATTGAAGTCTGTAACTGTAATTTTAAAATAAGTGCCACTTTGGATGACGTAAAACGAGAGGTTGTTAATTTGACTTTATTTTACATTAAGTTTTGTATTTTTCTGCAATAGCTTTGTTTTTGTAGTATAGTTCAGGCTCTTAATTGTGGTAAGTTACCAGTTACTCATTATGGTAACGTAAATACAGCAACGTATCTCTGACCATTACAGGTGAGACTTCGAATGCATATCCGATCTGTAATTAATTATGGATTTCCATGCTAACTCTCTCATTCTGAGAGAAGACCCATGCTCAGTAGTGGGACAATAATGGGTTGACGAGAAATGTCATATAGGTTTTACAAGCACGTTTAATAAAGTTTTAATAAAGTTACTACTTAGTAGATTTTACAATAAGTCGTAAAACACATATTGAAAGAAAATTTTCAATGTCTTTACCGACTATGCTTACGTAATATTTATTTCAGTATCGTTACCGAATACTCTAAGCTCCATTACGATTCTTGTAATTTAAGCATTTAGTTCCGGATCGAAGTGCCACAATAGATGCTGGAGTTAATATCGCGGTGTATCTTGGAAAGCAAAAAATTCGTAGATTCGCACCAATGGACGAACAAATTTGACAAGAAATTGCGAACAGTACATATATTTTTGTACAATATTTGCATTATAGCTTTGTATTTATTTTATTTATTTATTTATAGGTTTTTGTACACAGATTGTATTGTATCTATGTATTGTATTATTGTATCTATGTTATCAAAATAAAAATTTATAGGAGTATAGAACAAATATACGTACAAAACCTAAATATGTTTCAATAGTAGAAAATAAAGATTTTCTATTGAAATCCCTACGAATTATTAAAACAAAACCTAAGTAAAAAATGATAAGTAATAAAATAAATCTATATCTTATAATTTTAAATTTTTTTTTTGTTTATTTGACTGTTGAAGTCGATTTATATCAAAAACACTGGAATTAATTTATAGTGTTGAAATTTAGTAGTAGTCTACAGGTTGAGGTAAAATTATATCAACTTGAAATTAATTTGTAGGGTTAAATTTAGTTGTAGTCTATAGGTTGAGGTAACATTTAGTCGTTTCGTTAAAATAATTTACTCCATCAATGACTATTACAATCTTAGTTTATAATTTTGTTAAAACATTTGTGTAATCGCGGGATACGGATACTTTATTAACTTTTTTGTTTTTTTTAAATCGAAAAGTTAAGTTTAAATTAACCTATCAGATTATTATTCTATTCATTATCCTGTTATTGTATCACGAAAAAATTATTAGCATTGTTAAACGAATATGTATGTACGATAGGACTTAGACTTATCGGAAGATTATTTCTATGAGCCACTTAACAGTTAACATCTACACTGAAATCGGTACTCAGGTACTAGTAAAATTGTCATCCATCCAGTGCTAATGTCTACATTTATTATTCTATTGACGTCATTTCTAGATAGCGATTTATGACTTTTATCAGACAGAATCTCTATCAGATGCGGTTTCTATTGCCACGTAATAAATTACCACTGGGTACTTATTCTCTCTCACTAGCTACGTGTGCGGTCTTAAAAGATAAAGATCTTAAAAGATCTTGGCCATGAAAGATGCAAAAAATCGCGGCTAAGACATTTATGCGACATTCGGGTTTGGAATGTTCGAATACAAAATTCCATGACCTTTTTTTAGATATGGCACAGATAAGGCAACTTTCTCTATTTGATTTTGAAAATGTTTTATGGATATGGACGGTCTTTTGATAGAGATTAGGAATTTTAATGGATTATACTTCCAATCGTCTAATTTAAATTCATTATTTTGTTTGATGTGATTTCAAACACACAGACAAAAATAGTAAAAATTCTAGAAATCTTTATTCTCACCCCCTGGTTGCAATATATTTCGATTACAGACCAGATTACATGATGGTAAGTGGTCAATTTTGCCCATGGAGAGCTGATAGCTTAATGGTTGAAACTTGCCCTTTCGAGCGGGAGGTCCGAGGTTCAAACCCAGGCACGCACCATTGATTTTTCTTAAATTATGTGCGTATTAGAAGTTAATTATCACTGCTTTTCGGTGAAGGAAAACATCGTGAGGAAACCTACACACCCGAGAGTTCTTTAAAAAAAGTTCTCGAACGTGTCTGAAATCCACTAATTCGCACTTGGCCAGCGCGGTGGACTATGCCCTAAACTCTCTCATGGTGAGAGAAGACCCGTGCCCAGCAGTTGGACAAACAATGGCTTGACGAGAGAAGTGGTCGCTGCCACCTATGGACATTTGTAAGCAAAAAGGTATCTATCTGAAGTTAATTACAGAGTTGCTGCCGAGGACTAAGATGGTGGCCTCATATAAAAGTGAACCTCATTTAAAGTTTCGTTTGTCATGCAACACGGATTCTCTCATTACTACGATGTTACAAATTATATCATAACTGGTTGTGCCCGTAGTGCTTGGTTCTTCTGACTCGATGCAATACTCGGATCTTAACTGTTACTTTATAGGCAAGTGTTTAAGTGAAAAGTTTTCCATATAAGCATTAAGAAATGGTAAAACTTTTTGTAGTTCGAATCCGGAAGCACCACCGCCGCACCTATTTCTAATTTCTAACAGCAGTGTTAATTTTTAACAGCAGTTTAATGCTGCTACCAGAAGAATAGTGATAGCATAATAGTTGAAACTTGCCCTCTCAATCCGGATGTCTGAGGTTCAAACCCAGGCACCCACCTCTGATTTAATGTGCGTATTAAAAACTAATTATCACTGCTTTTCGGTGAAAGAAAACATCGTGAGGGAACCTGCACGTCCGAGAGTTCTTAAAAAAAAGGTCTCGGAGGTGTGTGAAATCCACCAATTCGTACTTGGCCAGCGCGGTGGACTACGGCCTAAAACTCTCATTCCGAGAGAAGACCCAGCAGTGGGACAATAATGGGTTGACGATTAGTGCTGGTATGTTTTGATGCACAAGAGAGGTAACACACTTACCCAAGGTTCCACCTTAATCCTCAGGGGATACAACGCATCTGTGGCTAACCTCAGGTAAGACTATTCTTATCGGGGATTAATTAGATGTTCATGGGCGGTAATGACCACACCATCAGGTGGCAAACGAGCATGCACTCCGAATGGAGACTCCGCATAATATGGACGTGGCAAACGAGCAAGCAAAGTGCATGCTCGCTTGCTACCTTCACATTATAAAACAAAAAAGAGAAAATCATTAAAATTGTTTACAGTAAGTTTTAATTCTAATGTACTAATCGACCAAAACAATTAGAAGCACGACAGTTGAAACGTCATTAGAACTAGGTATTTCCCATCCCGATACGAAGTATATTCTATTACTAAATACCAAAAATATGTAGGTATACCATTATTAAAACATACACCATAGTGGTGTATTTTCAATAGTCAAGTATTTATTAAAGCACTTTCATGTGTTTAATATATCCGCAGACATAGAATATTTTCTTTCTTTTTATGCGTGTATGAGACTGATGCCTGTTGCAGCACACATTCGATTTTCGTCTTTGGAGACAGGAGTACTGAGCCCAATACTCTTCTCTTGTTAAAAAAAATACATATTTTGAATGTAAGAGTCCTTTCTCTCCGTCCTTTTGTTGTGGTCAAGTAATACTACCTCACAGGTAAGTGCAACAAATTTACATCATGTTTAAAAGCGTCAGTCAAAATGACTCAAAAAGACGCCGTTACCCTTGAATGTGTCATATACGTTTTTTATTGTCAATTTTATTTATATCGTATGACCACCTTGAACGCTAAAATGGGCTGGTCACGACTTCCACCCAGCTGTAATAAGTCAAACTAAATATTTTAAGTCTGAAGTATCAAACGGACCTCCGGTATGGCATTTAAAGTTGATTCAAGTTCCGTGTTTAGAAATTTGATTTATAGATCGAATCAAAACAAATGATATATAAATATTTTATTTAAATTAGACTCTTTGGAGAATTGTTTTTGCGTTAATCAACTACCACAGCTTCAGAAGATGTTATGGTAATGCAGAATAAGCAATAAAAGAAACACTCATAAATATGAAATACTAACTGAACCTCGCAGCTTCGCCCGCGTTAAAAAAAACGATGTATCGATTATCCCGTGAGAGTAAAATATTTTCTCACAGTAAAAAGTAGCAATTAATGTCAATTAATTAATTAATTAATTGGATTAACATTAATTAATTAATTAATTAATTAATTAATTAATTAATTAATTAATTAATTAATTAATGTTAATCCAGAGTGTCAGCTATCTTCCTACCAAATTTTATGAAAATCGCTCCAGCCGTTTAGCCGTGAAAAAGTAACAAACATACACATTCACAAACTTTCGCCTTTATATGATTAGTATGAAGTATGATGATATTATTTATTATGATATACCGTACAAGTAAATATACTTATTATGATAGCTATGTAAAAGCTATATAATAAAGCTATATATAAATCTTTTGAGAAAAACTTGTGAAAACATAAAGGTGGTTAACGTTTTGCTTTCCAAAAAAATCATATTAATATTATATAATACTTAACTTAGACAGTCTCGCGACAAGAATTTACATACAATAAATTCCCTTGTTAATTTAATTGCTGCACGCTTACAAATTAGAAGGCATGTGGTAAAAGAAAAAGTGCAAACTTGAAACCCGTTTGAGGCCCTAAAGTCCCTCTACCTGTGTCAGCCGGGACTATTACATTCCTCAGATATTTTGAGCCTCTTTGCATTTATCAAAAGATTTTGGATAATGATGCCTGTAGTGTCAAATGTTACCTTAAGAAGTGATACTGAGTTATCCAAAAAACTGTCCTATTGTTCAAAAAGGATGCCATACCTGTGGTGCGAATATATCAATTACCTGCCTGGAAATGCCTGCATGTTATATTAGTTTTAAAGAAATATTTTGTTGTTGTTCTTTATCAGTTTGGAAGCCAAAAGATCTCAGAGTCGTCGTCAGTCCATTGTTGTTCCAGTGCTGGCACGGGTCTTCTCTAGGAATGAGAGAGTTTTAGGCCACACGGCACCGCGCTGGCCAAGTGCGAATTGGTGGAGTACTTATATTAATATTATTAATCTACAGACTATCTTATATTAAATCACCAAAGTTGTACAAGAAGAATCCAAACTTTGACTGTTTGTCTTAAATCAAGAAACACAATTTTACTTAAGCAAATCACACCGTATATCGAAATGTGTCACGTATCACAATAGTATCATATGTCGTTTCCTTGATAACTTAATTATTTTGAGTAATTTATTTTTATGAGATATCTATTTTTCTTAGTTATAAATTGTTTGCCAATAAAGCTTTTTTATTTCGTTTAAAAAATAATACTACAATTAATACGACGTCAGTCGCCAGATCAAGTCATTCAATCAAGTCAATTTTGAATAAATCTAAGTAAAAACCCCAGCTTCTTTACTTACATCTCTCACTATTACTAAAGTTTAGTTCATCTATCTTATCTCTTGTTCAATCAAGTTACGCGAAGTTATACATACTATGACTCAAGCAATGACAAAGGTTGTTTAGCAATTGCTGTCATCTTGGTTTTATACGCGTGATAATCCAATAAGTCATGGGCGCGTGAGAAATGACCATTTGTAAAGTTACTTTACATGATAGCGGCTGCACAATATCAACTTCAAAAACACATTAAACTGGAGATTGACAATAAAATAAAGAAAAAATCGGCATTACACGTGGCATCATCATTATACTTGCTTTTTCCTTCCATTATGCGACATATATATCATTTGTGATGGTAATGAGACTTTTCTAGTTTCATCTTCTTTTGCGAGAGGTGTTTTGTTAGAAAAAACAAATAAAATTAGCTTGCATCGATGCCACGGTCGTCCCCAATGATCTTATTACGGGTTATAGTTTCTTCGGGTGAAACAGAAAAACCAGTTTCAAATCTTTGAGACATTCACAAATTAATTGCTAGATTCCGTTAGTGTCAGATACGAAACTCAGCGCAGATATCGACCGGTTTTGATTCACAGAATTTTCTAGACCACTATTAACAGGGAGATAGTTCGCAAAGTTTGCAATCAACGCACTTAGTTGACGTTGAATTCTGATTTAATTAGCAGCACTAAAAGATTTCCATTCAAGTATAGAAACTCAAGATATAAATCGAGAAATCCAATCTGGACCCAACAAAACATCGTGTACAATGACATATCGCGCCACAAATGGGTTTAATGCTTGTAACATGCACATTGTGTCTTGGTAAGGCAAAGCTTTCTGTATCGCAGTTGCGACAAACGTGTAAAAACGTGATCATTGTGCGCCCGTGAAAGGTCGGAAAGGTACGAAAATGTAACAGCACGGTATAACGCAATGTGTAGTAACGTTCGAAGACAGTTTCCCCCCTATTCAACATTGTAATGCAGCCATTATTATTGCTCATAAGCCAACCGGATATCCATAAGCGTGAAAACAGGTCATGCGTTGTCGCCATCGTTTATGGCATGTGCTGGCAACTTACGCGCCATTCCTGATTCTAAGGGCATTGAATGTGTTGCCTACTTTTTGTAGTCAGGATTTATTACCGTAAGCTCAGATTGTCCTAATAAAGCATCTCTTTCAAAAACCATTGATAATAAGTACCTATTTGGTGAAAAACGTTACTCTAAAACCCATAGCTATTGTTTGTTTGTTTCCGCTTCGGATAAGTTGACAGGTCGTTATCTCCAAATAGTATCTCCAGAATATATTGTGCAACGCAACCTTATGGAGAATAAATTAGACCTGTAAGTAATTACTACTGCAGATGCAATAACAAAGGCAAAAGATATCTCGCCTTTGACACAAATGAGGTCGCGTTAATTCATGTTAAGTGCTGTTGAATAAATGTTGAAACAAATGCCGAGTGAGATATAGCACAAGCCATTTCAATATTTGTATCGAATGTTTATTTCATTGACAGTGGGTCAACAAAGTTATAACATCATTTGCCACGTGAACCGATCTTTTGTAACGGAGATGACGCAAACGTTAATCGTGTGTGGACAATTAGCCAAATATTTGTCGAAAGAGTTGTTGTTGACGCTACGTCATTCTTACGACATAACTTTACAATCATGGAATTAGTTTTTACAAACCCATTGTTGGAGCATTCTTTGGGAACATAATTCCTTAGTGGATTAAGTATGCGCCTTACTTGTGTCAATATAAAACATGATCCTTGCATTGATAAACGCACTGATAGTTACGGGCGTGTTAGTGTATTCAAACACTATTTCTTAATCGTAAATTATCAATAGGAGACAAAAAAAATATATAACTTTGACGTTATGACACTATTAATAAAAATAAATATATATATGTTTGATCAATTTGGTTTAATTTTGATCATCCTAATATTATTACAATAAGTCTATGTATGTTCTCATGACATCACAATTTAATGGACAATGCCGTGCAGAGAAGATTTAAGTACACTTTTATATGCTGATAAAGTAGATTAAATCAAAATATGATAATGTTTTGTTTTAAAATAAGTACAGTGGATTCGAGTTCCTGTAATAGGTTTAACATTTGACCTCCATACTAACATGATAATAAGAAACTCGGGAACAAGGTAAGCTTAGTGGGAAACTGAACATTCAAGTTTTTCCTTGATCTTGGACGGTGTCTACAGGTATACAACGGTATCTAATTCTATTTTGTCCAAGAAAACTTGGCCAGTCGCCTATCGCCACCCATCTATGGTCAAAGTGTATTTTCCTGTTATCCCGTTTAAACTGTATAGGTTTCATTATCTAATATTTTCGGGCATGTACCCTACGTTTGTTTCAATGACAATAATATTAAGAGAGTTGATGGACTTTCTGTAATACTGGTAAGCGTAGCAGATCCTTCTTGTCTATTTCTAAAGTGATGTACGTGTAGCGGCAAAATTATGTTTACGTATGGTACGTTATTTCTACAAAGAGGCTATAGAGAGTACTTTCTACTTTCAATCTTATGTATGATAAGATATGCACTAAGGTTAAATTCGTGAACCCTTTGATACTTTCAATTTTGGACACGATGTTTTCGTAAGACATAATCTAGAATTTACAATAATATTTATAAGCAAGGTCGGCATAATTGTACGGTTGTGATCCGTAATATGTACTATTGTTTTGAAGTTAACAGTGCAGTTGGCAAGCTTCTCATAGCACTAGTAAAGGTAAATTGGATTACTGCACCAGTTACATTCATGTGTGAGCAGGCCAAGGTCTCTATTATCTACTTATTTATATTAACGTAAGCTGAAGCCAACAAAACAGAAAACAGTGATATTGCAGAATGATATTGATTGCAATTATGATGTTAAGGTTTTTGCTGTTTCCGTTAAGCTTGCAATACACATGTTATAATTGTCATCAACCTGTTATGATCCCACTGCTGGGCACGGGTCTTCAAGCCTACACCAAGTGCGAATGAAGTCTACCAATTCACACACCTTTGTCAATTTTTTTAAGTAGGTACTCTCAGGTGTGTAGGTTTCCTTACTATGTTTTCTATTACCGTAAAGCAGTGATAATTTATTTTTAATAAGTACATACTTTTGGAAAAATCAGTGGTGTGTGCCTGGGATTTGAACCTCGGACTACCCGATCGAGAGGTCAAGTTTCAACCATTAGACTATCATTGCTCATGTTATAATTATTTCACACATAATATTTGCTTCATAGCAACAGTGTTTCAGGTATTGAGTTTGTCGGTTGTCGTAAGGTAGATAAACTAAGAGACGTTCTAACGCACGGCAATAATTAGTAATCAAAATCAAGGACTAGTTTTTTGTAAAGAATTTTATTAGCTTTTGTGACCACATGACATTAATTGGATTAGACACTCTTTGTTTCTGCAAAACCGGTTTAAGTGAATACACACGTCAGTTGATTTAAGTTATCTTATCAGGAGTTTGGTAATTTTAAGGTAGCCTTGAATAAACAGTTTTGCCTTGATCTACACAAAGTTTATCGTATGATATTCCTAGCAATGTATTGGCTGTTATATAAGTATAAGGAATCACCTTTTACCTTTACCGCAATGCAAAAATCTAGAACAAAATAGTTATTCAAAATGCAATCCGCAATCAATTACTATCGTTGTGCAATCCTTTTCAAGTTGTAATTAAATTTATGGTCCATTAAGCGAATAATACAATTATAAGCTACATTTTGACATTTTCCTTTCTCCCATTCTATACGCGATTTTGTAACCTATCTTAGATCTACCTGAGCGATCCATAGCTGTGAATAATTATAGGAGCTTGCCAATTCTGAAGCAACCCAATATTGGCTATCACGATCGATGGTCCAATTACTTACCTGTCAGGACACAACCTTGCCTTCAACAATCATGCAATTAACTGACTCATGAATCGGCCAAATCATGTGTTTATTTAGAACGAGATTTTGAAACGTCGTTGCGCAACTTCGATCGAAATCGTGTTCCGTCGAACCCTGAATAGGAGGTAATGCGTGGCCCAATTCGACACATACGCCTCGGAGGTATGTCGCCGGCGCCAAGTTTTGACATCATGTCTGGAATGTCCAAGGCTGCGTGATAAGCATTGTTTAATACCAAATAGATTAAATTTAGGATCGGTCAAGGAAACGACTTGCCAAACCCATGACATAAATATCGCTGGAAACAATTCATGTTCACACAAAAGAATTTTATATTTGATGATATTTATCACATACAGAAAATGTGATTTAAGACTTATTTTTTTTTGTATATAGTAACATTTTAAAACAAGCGGATGAAATGAATTACCATAATAAAATTGATAAGCAAATATCGAGAGCATACAAGCAAATGATCTTTAAGCTTGTTCACAGTTATCTGATACAGGTTTCGATATAATAAGTGAAGCAGATAACATTCCTGCAAGTGTTGTAACCTCCGCGGAACTCATGCGTACTCAATATTTCATACTGTGTAAATATTCAATGAGTTTCATATGGCCCGACCTTGGTACCTCCATTGTCTTGGGAATTCCTTGCTTAACGTTAAATGGTAGTTTTCGGAGTTTAAAGTAATGAATTAGGGCCACGGAGGCCATTGTCGTTTGGATTTTAATCGTAAAGCCATATTTCGCCATTGTTATGTTACTTTATGACGCTTCATTTTTGTAATGAACAAAATGTCTTGGTACCCATTTTAGTTTATGCTATATTCGACTTTATTAGCAATTTTATCTATAGCAACTTCAATTATGTATTTTTATCAAACAGATTCGAAATTATCATCATTAATTTCACGGGTAATGGTGACTTTAGCATGCTTTTGGAACCTGGGTTAGTGAGAGTAGCAATTTGTGCAACAAACGGTCTATATAGGATCTTAGATTTAATATAATCATAAGAAAGTGTTTTTCCATTCTACTCAGCCGACCGTAACGAAAACGTATACGTATTTAACTATGGCTATGTAGTACGTCATGTTTCAAGAATGTTTACGCAAATGAAACAGACTGAAATGACAAAGGAACGCTGTGTCTTCCAATTTAGGTTTCCATTTGTACTTATTACTCATAGCTAAGAATGAGCATTAACCACGACTTTTTCATTATTATAAATAGCTCCCTTCAAACTAATAGTTCCTACTCTCATTGTTACATCTTACGAATTGTCCGTTATATTTCAAAAGTCCTTCAATGGCGTTGTAAAAATGGATTCATTCACCGACTAACATCTTTTCTCTGACAGAGCTCTGTTTATTTTAGCATTTGTATTTTGTGACTCATTGTGGTAAGTACTAAGTTTTCAAGGTCCGGAACCTGTACCAACTTGTTGGTGACTAAAGTCTGATTATTAATTACTGTTTAACACGAAGATCATAAACAACCAATTAACTCGTTAGTGATTTTCTCTAATTATTGTTCATTATTTAAACCCTAACAATACCGTTAATGGTAGTCTCTTGTATTGACTTAATCACAATCGACAGTTGAAAGCGTTGTCGTCTCTCCCCTAATGATTTCACAAAGAACGAATGCAGTAAGCACTGATGAATGTAATATTTCCGTTTGAAATTCAAAACCGTGTGATTGTTCCACATAACAACTGTAGGACCGTGCTGTTCACAGAACCAGTTCGTAAAATGCATTCTTACTTGACTAGACCACACATCGTAGCAGACCTAGAAGTGTGCCATAATGGATTTTTTCCTTGTATGACGATTTTTTACAATACTGTCTTATGAACTACACTTTCAAATGTTTCTTTGTTCGGCACTTTACTGCCAGATATTTTGCTACATTTATAAATAGACTAGTTGACCCAGCGAACTTCGTTCCGCATAAAAGTCAAGAATATAAAATTATCAGTGTTTCTCCATTATATTACACATGTATTATATACAAAAACGTTCCTCTTGAATCACTCTATATATTAAAAAAAAGTGCATTAAAATCCGTAGCATAGTTTTAAAGATCTAAGCATACATAGGGACAGCAGACAGCGGAAAGCGACTTTGTTTTGCACTATGTAGTGATATCGACAGATGCTTGTTCCACTGTAATTAAAAGAATGGTCGTTTTTAATGCTTTACTATCAAGAAAAATGGATACTGATCAAAAACGGCAAAGTGTTTTGGTGACATTGTAGCAATAGACCACGAAAAGAAGCTCATGAAAAAGTACTGCAATACTAGTCTACTACATAGTGTACTTGTAATAATAAAGTATTCACACACTGTATACAGTACATTACGAATACATCTGTATTTTTTCTGGCGCCAATTAACAAACAGAAACTAAAATTGCAATATGGCGAGTCTATCTCAAATAAACTCAAGATAGTTTCGATTTGTTCCAATATAAAATTGTTTCAAAACCTGCTATACGTGGAAATTTCACAACAATACTTTATCAATATAGAGTAAAACTATTGAGAATATGACACGTTGAAGTCTCTTTGAAGATACATGTGCTGATAACAATTTAAAGCCGCAAAAAATGTTGTAAGAATATATCCGGTCATTTGTACGCAAGTCATTCATTGAAGAACAATTGATTTTAATTCTTTAGTGTGAAGATAACAGTTTGCTGAAGATAAAAAGAGCTTTTTTAGCCTTCAGTATTAACCAAGATTAGTATGTCTGTTAAAACATTTTGAATTTTCACATAGAAATTTGGACTGTTGTCATAATCACAATTTTTGATTTCGTAGTGTACGAAAGGTGTCCATATTTTTATAGAGCTTTCCTGCATAAGATAAAACGCCGTTTTTTTATTTAGCTGTATTTAGTATTCACTCTATGGAGAGCAGTGATAGCCTAATGGTTGAAACTTGCCCTCTCGATTGGGAGGTCCGAGGTTAAAACCCAGGCACGCACCACTGATTTATGTGCGTATTAGAAATTAATTATCACTGCTTTTCGGTGAAGGAAAACATCGTGAGGAAACCTATACACCCGAGAGTTCTTAAAAAAAAAAAAAAAAAGTTCTCGGAGGTGTGTGAAGTCCACCAATTCGCACTTGGCCAGCGCGGTGGACTATGGCCTAAACTCTCTCATTCTGAGAGAAGACCCGTGCCCAGCAGTGGGACAATAATGGGTTGACGAGAAAACTCTATGGATATTTGAACAACATACGTACGTACACACAACACATAAGAACACTAGGTTGAACATTTCTATTACGCTTTTGAAAATAATTCCTCACGTGGAAAATCAATATGAATTCATATTTTACGTACTTTTAAGTTACATTCGGATGTTATTTTGTACTTTTCGTTATTAACAGGAAAGATTCAAATATCTCAAAAACCCCAATTGTAAGAATGTGCAACTTTTTCGTGCTTCAATTCTAAAGTTCACTCACAGGCACACAATACTTATAATCTTTAACTATTAGTAACAATGCAAAAGGGTGTAAATCCGGAAACTTATTGTCTAACACTTCCTTATAGATAAGGTGTACAGTGCACATCTGTATCTATGGGAAGGTGTTCAAATAAATAATTCTTAACTGAAGTTAAAAATGTGAGAATCAATTTCAATAATATTTTACGGTACCCATAGTTATGGTGTACTGATTATATAGAAATATTACTTTAAATTATATAAGGTTCGTTTATAATATAAATCATGTTAGTGATGAGTAATAAGGGGAAAATATGGGTTTATGGAATTCCACTTGGACTGTTATTCAGCAGATCTAAAATTGTTTCTAATATGGTTACCATGCTTCGTAGACTTTATGACTATCAGATATGTTTCGGTTACTATTTCTGAATACATCGATTCCTTGCGCTTTCCATGGTAGAGATACTTTTGTCACCTAAAGTATTTAAAAATACCACTTAAAAAGCAAATTTTCGGGTTCGATTCCTGATTATGGCTAAACCATTGGCTGTCAATTTAGACACAGAAGACAATGTGCTTCGGTATTTATATAGTTATGAAGGAAATTGAATCAAAGAACAAAATGATTTCTAAGTTGATGTTTTAATTAAAGTGAAGTCAGAACTAGGCTTTACTTTATCGTCCCTGTAACCTCGGGGTCAGAATAGGGCTACGGTATCCCCTGCCTATCGTAAGAGGCGACTAAAAGGGGCTTCCGGGGTTGCAGACGGCTAGAGTGGGAGCTCGAACCGTTCGGTCAGGCAATCCCGGGAAGAACGGCGGTATGTGTGGTCGCATACCGTCGTAAAGACTAGACGGAGCGGTGGGCCCAGCCGCCCATCTGGGAGGAGCCCGATGGGGCAGCGCGCTCGGAGGATTCCGGTTGAAGTCGTTTCGAGATCCCGGAGTCCTTTTCAGCGCTGAGGACACCGGGGGGTTTTAATGCGGTAAAAATCCCACATAACCCTGCGTCGCTCCCACGGCATCGGGTACCTTTGGAAGGTTTCCCCCTCGAAAACAAAAAAAAAGGCTTTACTTTATAGTGCTTGTTCACTGAACAGCAAAAATATTCGACCTGCGTAATACACTTTTTAGTTTAGTCCAGAAAAGGCAAGGATCCAGATTTACGACAGCTCCAGTCGAAGCTATTCAACTGATGGTTATGGGACAATAACTCCATGTGCGTCTATGACACAAATGTTTTAAGGTCAGTGCAGCCCATAAAGGAGTACAACAATGGTGGTCTCACGGGTGTCCTAACGGTATTTAGAAACAGGCGTTTTGCAATCTTATTAATATTATAAATGTGAGTTTGTGAGGATGTATATGTTTGTAACTTTTCACGAAAAAACTACCGGGGGGATTTTGCTGGAAATTGGCACACGCAGTTTATAACCAAGATAAACATCTATGATACTGTAAGCAACTTCATATAGAACATGAGTTCTATTTGAAGTCAATCTCAGATGCTTTGCTCCTTCCGAGGACTATCATGGTCTCCTCATTTGAAAGTGTGCCGGCAACCACACTCTTCCATCGAAACACAAGAAATGCTTCACGCTAGAAATAGGTGTGGCGGTGGTACTTCCCCGGTCGAACTACACTGGTTCTACTACCTTAAAATACTCATTATCGTAATAGATTTGTTTGAAGCAGCCGCGGAAATGACCTTGTTTATTATATTTTATTTACACTATATTTAACATTGTTTCAGACGTTAGCATCAGATGAAAATTTGCTTCACAAACATTTACGTAACGTAATGAAATTGGAGAAATTGATGCGCTACTAATGACGTCAGCTTAACTGTTTAAAGAGCAGTTTCTAAATCTAAAGTAAACTGAACAAGATTCAATAAATATGTACAAAGATACTTACTGTCTAATACTCCGCAGAAAAAAAGAAACGGTAAAGCGGTAAGGTAAGGTATTAACGGCGGTAAAGGAAAAATTGTATAGAAACATACACACTTGAGAGTAACGTTTAAAAAAGTGCTTAGAGGTATGTGAAGTCCACCAATGCGCACTTGACCAGCGCGGTAGACTATGGCCCATATCTCTCTCATTTTGAGAGAAGACCTGTGTCCAGCAGTAAGAAAATAATAGGTTGACGACTCCGTAGATTTCATCGCACCTAGTAGTTTTATCTTTTGTAAAAATTAAATAAAAATAATTTAATGCTAATTTCATACTCTTTGTAGTTACAATGATGTGATGTGAATGAACTACGCATCAGAACGTATCATACATTCGAGTCTATTCAAGCATTGAAGCGTGTCCGTTAAAATCTACATACTAATTAAAGGCTGTCAATGACAATTAGGGCTGCCCAAACTTACTTTAAATATTAATGAGCTATTCTAAGTTGTCTAAGAGTTTTTTTTAAGAAAAATGGCCTTAGAAATGTATTAACTCTACCAATTCGTACTTGGCCATCGTAATAGACAATGGCCTAAATACTTTTTCATTCTGAGAGAAGACCCACTGCTGGGAGTGGGATAATAATGAGTCGACGACGATTCTAAATTCTCAGAAATAGCAACGACGCTTTAATATCCTGAATCGTCTGGAACTGATCATAACCTTTAAAAAGTAATATTGTCATTTGATACCATTTTGTTATGATGTTCAATAAAACATCCCTTCCTCATCTTTTTTGATACAGACATACATACAAACATACACACGCTCCAAAAATATTACCTTTCTTCTGACCTAGTCTGATGAAAAGTGATAGAATCAGTTCAGTTTGAACCGAGGGCGTATCGCCGCCTAACCTCCTTTGTGTAATGCATTTGTTCTTGAATTTCGATGTATATATATATCAATGTTGAGATGTGTAGCAGACATATAACGCTTAATTTTCTTCTGTAGAATTGAATATCACTTATTTATAAATTCATCTCGTTAACGTGACAACCCTAATAAGAAACAACGAATAAAAGAATTCTGATACTGAAGACAATACCGATGATCGATAGCTGACGTAATTATTATTGTTTTTTGTGAAAATTCTTTTGCATAATAACATATTTGCTGAAGTTCTACTGGATAGTGATGTCAGACGAGGTACTGATGTCATCGCTTCCTATAATTATTAAAATATTACGTATAGGAAGAATTTTTATATCATACTGTGTTAAGGAGCGTCTCGAATTACTGTATAATAATAATATTTATGTTTAATATTCCTCCACTTATGTTTTTGTGAGAAAACTCAGCATATTCGGATATAATATTCCAGCGTGTCCTGTTTGTATTCTCTTTCTTTTTTGTTATCTGTATTGCAAAAGTATATTTAGAGGATTCGTATTTTTCCTAGTCGGTGTCGGTCTGTCTCTGCTTTAATATGGCAGCAAACCGAGATTACTGAATTTAATTTAAAGCATTCAGATATACCTTATTTTAAATTCTTGATTTAAAATTTACTTTTGTTTTATTAAAATTCATCTACCTTTCTGAAATTTATTACAGTTTAAAATTTTATTACTTCAAGATAATGACTGCGGTTAAATCCTGCAAAACATGGCTAGTAAACCAAATAAGTTATTATACTACCGATTCAATCATTCATTTTATGATTGTTTGCGTAATGTCATTTGGCGTGAATAATTGAGCCATAGTCCCAAACGAGGGGATCAAAATGAGTCAAAACGAATTTGGCAAAGGTCAGGATGGGTTAATTGGATTACTGTAGGAAACTAGCTGATCTAATATTAAAATGAGAGTTGCAAGACCATTTCGTGTCATTGACCAATGACCACGAATTATTTTAACGAGTCACCGCCCGCGGGAGCACTCGTGTCACGTGGTTTCGTAACTTTACAAGTCTTCATAGCTTCTTTTAAAGTCCACTAGATTTGTGATTTGTTGATTTTTTATTTTTCCTCTAGATTTAATCCGGTACAAAGGTTAAGCACCGACATTATTTTTACTAGCATAAAAAATATGATACCTACTTTTTTTCAGTTCGGAAATAAAATTAGTTGTATTTTATCACGAAAAGAACATAAGGCCATGTTGATCGTTTAATTTTATAAGCTATCGAACTCATACGAGCTACTCGTATGACTTTTATGTCTAAAAGATCCATCCAAATGTTCTAAATTTACTGCTTATCAATACCAGTGCACGAAGTTGATTTTGTAGCGTACGACGTAAAATACTAAATTTCTAATTTTAAGAAAAAGTAATAGTCACTAAATTTTTATCGTCCATCACATAAACAACTTCGTTAATAATACGTTTACTACTAGCTCTCTAGTAGTTAATAGAACGCGAGAATAACTGACCGTTATCTGTACACCGTTCAAACTTCTCAGTTTTGCATAGATCTGCCGTTTCGCGTGAAGGAAACCCAACCGACGACAGATCATCACGTCCAATAAATATACAGTAATGATTATCTAAACGTGGCTCGTGAAGCCAGTAATTTCTCGCCGTGGTAATTGCACGTTTTCTAATTTTTATTGCTCCAAGCTATCAAATTACGAGACGCGTGCAGTTTCGAGCTTGCCGACCGTTTAGAGGTCAATGGTAGCCGATGGTCTTGTTTTTAGTGTCGAGACTCGTCCCAAATGTTGCTTCAACCTACTTGTCAACTTTGATTTAATTGCACCGTCGCTTCGCTTGCATCATACGACGATTTGGTAGAAAGCGATCGTATTGACTTATCTTGAATCTATAAGCGAATCAATGGCACAATTTTTAACTTTCCGCTTCACACCGACGCGTGAAGAAAGCTTGCATGGTATCGCAAATGATCGCGATAAATCTCATTAACCGCTGCCTGATACATCAACCTCGCATGCTTATCATGGGATATTCGAGTGCACCTGTAGTGGTGAAACTGGGCGCGTCACGCATGGAGAAAGTGTACAAAGCGTACCTTGCGACTGGCCCCCAATTAGGTTACGACCTCGAAAATCAACGGCCACGGATCTTTTTTCGTATGTGCCGACGCTTCGGAACCGGTCGCCACCGTCCCATACTGGCGAAACGATTAATTTGGCGAGCTATTTCCAGTGCGTAGCTGAAGACTAATTAAGTCTCGAGGTTCGATTTCCTCTAAAAACGTTGAAGTGTGCCACACTGTCCAAGATGGTTGACAGCCTTTGTAAATCTACGATAATATTTAATAATAATTATTATTATTATCCACCAATTCGCACTGGGCCAGCGCTGAGAGAAGACCCGTGCCCAGCAGTGGGACAATAATGGGTTGACGATATATATATTACGGCCTTCATTCTACCGATTCGCTTAGATCAGAGTCGAGATTTGTAAAGAAATAAATATAAATAATAATAATATTATTGATGTACCCAGAAATGAGTAAATTCCAAATGTACATTACGATGGTTGTTACACGAAAATCTTTCATCAAAAGAGTTTATTTTTACGTTGGATTTTTATTCAAATCTTTGTCACGTCACTAGTCCAAGTGAATTGGACTTCTAGCGTGAGAAAGCCCCGTAATCCAATTGATGATTGGACTAACGCGATGATTGAAAGAAACTAATTTTCCAATCAAGTGTGAAAACGGTAGCCTAATCATCCGTTAATTTCCGTTACTCACCTTAACCTTAATACATAATGAGGCCGTTTAATAACCTATCTACATATACATATAATACAAACGAAAGTTCCGTCTGTCTGTACATGCATATATTCCTAAAAGATTATTTAAAAGACTGAGAATAAATAATTAAAAAATCTGTGAGTTTTAGAACATTTGTCTGTGTTCTTAAAATCACATCATGCTAAAACACTTGAAATTAACAGAAAATAAAAACAGTTCGTATCGAGAGATAAAATTAATTCGTTATTTCATTTAAATCTATGTAGTCAATTATTTTTTTACAATCTAAAATTGTTACATTTTCCATGGTGGACGAACCCGCGGGTTACAGCTAGTATTTAAAATATGTAGGTATATTTATGTCTCCTACACCTACACTTTCGAAGCGGAAGTATACCTTATCAATCAAGTATACACCGTGACTGGAATTTGCGTATCACTTATCACACACACGCACATTCACACACAAGCTCAAAAAGAAATCGAAAAGTAATAATATCGATGGTATGTCGTTCTGTGTGTACCGATCGATCAATTTAAACCCCACTATTTCGTGTTAAGGTTCAATCTCGGGGGTTTTGGGTCCCCGTCGCCAAGTCCTGTTCCCGGTCACCAAACAGGATTCCTTTAAACCCTACGTTTCAATGGGCCGTTTCTTACATTGTCTGTTAACGTGTTATCGAGGGCGCATTCAAAGGTTGTATTCGTTGTATTAGAATATTACGAATGAATAGGTAGGAATATTCTAGTGTATTTTATGTGTCTAGTGTATTATATGCTTGTTTTTAATGCGCTGGAATTTAGAAATTGGTATGCATTCCATCAAATGGCAAAAAGTATCTATTGACTGACTTTAATCGACTGTAAAAAATAAATTTGTGAGTGTGTATGTTTGTTACTTCTTCACGTCTAAACGGCTGGAGCGATTTTGCTGCTGATATTCTGGATTAACATATACTTAGGCTATAACATACTTTTTACTGTGTGAAAATATCTTATTCCCACGGGACAATCGATTTTTGTTAACGCGAGCGAAGCTGCGGGATTCAACTAGTATATCCTATATAAAATGACTAGAGGTGTATTCTCATATAGCCCCTGAGGACTTTAACAAAACAGCTTCAATAATCTTTAGATCGATTTGGTACTGTATGTTTAGACTAAAGATAATAAAAACAAAAGTATTGCAGTTGGTAATAAAATGATAAAGAAGGGTAATACACAACGGACAATAGGTGAGCCTGGGGTTGATGAAACCCCCATAATACCCCGGATATACCTTAACCGATAAGCTAGGCAGATCGACCATAAAGATAGAAAGAACATTTGAACGTGTGAAAGGTGTCAAAGCCCTTGTCTTGTGGGCGTTGGCGGATGTAGATGTCGACAATATGGATTCCCCTTGGTAATTTAAGATGAGCAACGCCTGTGGATATGGTTCTTGCTTCTAACGGCTTCAATGATCAGTTCAAAATAATTATATAAATAAATCCTATTGCAGTGACGTAGGTTGGGTTTATGCTGTCGAGGGCTGAAGGTCTAGCCGCCACCCATTTAAGTCGACGAAAGAAGAAATCGCTAACTCTAAATAGTCTCCCGTCCCTTAAATCTGCTGCACAAAGGCGCAAGCGGATTATCAAAGTATTTTCCTTCAAGAAATACTGCATAGAATACTAGTAGAAACCACGCGACTTCATTCGCGCAGGCTATAATGTAATCTATCCGACCTATAACATTTTTTTACACCTTGATTCACGTTACTGAAGTTAAGACAAGGACGCATTATGTATTCTACAAATAATAGCCTATGTTACTCAGGAATAATGTAGCATTCTAGTGGTGAAGGAATTTTTAAAATCGGTTCAGTAGTTTTTAAGTTAATTCATAACAAACATAAAAAATACAATGTTTTCCTCTTTATAATATTATTATAGACAAAAACTCTCTCCAACGTCATGCTGTGCCGATGTCATACTGGTAGATTCAGGATTCTAGAGTAGAAGATGCAAGGTTTGTAATGTATTTTACCCGGCTGCGTCGACTCATTTTACTATTAAAAATTCTATAGGTAGTGTATTTTAAAAACAAATAATGAATAATTAATCCATTGTTTAATTGAAAAGACTTCCGCAAAGACACTATTTTAATACCTATTTACGGTACTTTATTTAATACGTATTTATGTCAATTTAACTAGATTTTAATTAAAAGTCAGTCGGAATTTATTTCAAATAAATCCGTTTTACGGCTGGACTGAATTGATTTGATTGTTTTATGATTCAAAAGCAAGTTAATTTACAGTTACTAAATCTATCGTGCTACATTTGTGATCAAAGATTTTAGTCTTTTCCAGTCAGTTGATGTAACAAACGAGCCGCTTACCATCAGGTGGACTGCATCCACCTGATGGTAAGCGGTTCCTGCTGTCCATGGACATCTGTAGTCAACTTCATACACAACATGGGTTCCACCTGAAGTCAATCACAGATGCGTTGCTACTACTGAGGCAACCACACCCTTCTATCGAAACGCAAGAACTGCTTCACTGGTACTTCCCCGGTCGAACTACACTAGTTCTACCGCCTTGTAAATTAATTGAGTTAGGAAAGACTTATCATGTTAAAAACTTCTGTTTACCCGACTGCTCAATAAGACCTTTTAAGACCGATAGAAAGCTAAAAGTCTTACCTGGTTTAGGATTATAGCATCGTTAGATTTGTCGTCTTAAGAACGCTACATTATCCAGGCCAAGAGCCACTACAAGACCTAGAATTGCAAATTACCAAACTTTCTAAACAGAATGTGACGATTGTACATATCTATTGAGTTTTTTTCACATAGTTAAGTCATGTGCACGTAAGGGGGGACGGAGCGTTCGGACCTCTACTTCATAGTAGAGACCTCATAGAAGAGAAAAAAGAAAGAAAATGGGGAATTCTTTCTGTTTTTTTATCGTTGATTTTTGGAGCCTATTTATTCTGAGTTTCATTTCTTGCATATGATAACATAAAGAGACTGTTGAACTCCCCCTTAACAAAGCTATAGTCCGGTATAAGACAATATTGAGAAGCAATAGCTTAATGGTTGATACTCGCCCGAATGAATCAAAACCCAGGCACGCACCACTGCCACATATTATAAAACAAAGTCGATTTCCGCTGTCTTTTTTTTATATAAGTACCTAACGATAAAGCAGACGGGCCACCTGATGGAAAGTGGTTACCGTCGCCTATGGGCATTTGCAACACCAGAGGAGTCGCCAATGCATCGCCGGCTTTGAAGGAGAGTTCTTTTTGCACCTTTCTTGAAGAGCCCCATGTCATAGCGCTCTGGGAATACCTCAGGAGGAAGCTCATTCCACATCTTGCACGTGCGTGGTAAGAAAGACCGTGCAAACCGATCCGTGGAGGACCGCCACGGGTCCAGTTGATGCGGATGGAACTTCATGCTTCGGCGAGTGGTGCGATGGAGCAAGGGTGACATAGGCACCAGGTCAAAAAGCGCCTCGGAACACGCAAAGGGAACCTATGTCCCTCCGCAAGCTTAAGGGTTCCAACCTGTCGGAGATTCTTGGGTCGTTGACGATTCGGACCGCGCGCTTCTGTACGGAGTCAAGTGGGTTAAGTTACTACTGTGTACAAGGATACTGTGGCGCTCCTGCCCAGAGATGCGAGCAGTACTCCATGTGGGGACTCACTTGTGCCTTATAAAGCATAGCGAGATGCCCCCCAGTGAAGTACTGCCTGGCTCTGCTGAGAACGCCCAATTTCTTGGACGTCAACTTGGCTTTTCCCTCCAAGTGACTCCGGTACTGCACTCAAGATCCCTACGAGTGGAACAATAACAGGTTGACGACGATTATACAAAATTACAGTAGGTATTTTTCATTGTTCCATACACTAATTATAACCAAGTTTAACTACTGTTTATGTTATGTAATATGTTAAAAATAAAATTCGAAACGGAAATTTCCTTGAAACAATAAATAATTTTGCTTGGATAATACCCACTTAATACCATGATTAGGAAGCTGATAGTGATAATGATAACATGATAATACAATGTTATCACCTTGTTTGCATTTCTAAGTGGTAGGTGTTTTAAGAGGCGCATCATAGGTACTGTACCTTGAAATTATGAAAATCTATTAAATAATGGGTCAATGGTAACAATGGGTGGGTCTGCAAATGGTAGATTAAAAGGGCTAATGTTTTACGCGTTTTTATTGTTGAATTTCTAATCTTGAATACAAAAGTATGTAAATTTTAATAATAATTATCCGATCAGAAAAAACCAATCAGAAATAATAAAATGAAAATAAGTTTAAATTGCAAAAAATGATAGAGTACCTACATTTCGAGATACGGAATATTTTTGATTCTTTTAATTAAATTTAGTAGGTTTGGTTTGATGCGAATTCTAACACAGATGTTCCTGGAATATATAAAAAAAAATATTATGTCGGTACTTATTCTTTAGAATCCCAAACATATTTTATGCGAAATATTCATTTTTATTCCTAGCTTATGTCTGCAGCGCTGCCCGCTTCGGTGACACGCTAGTAGTCCAGTAACTAATATCCTATTTGTTAATTCAGTTTATAAACTACCTGCGTGCCACTTTTCAGTGTAATCCAGCCAGTAGTTATTGCATGAAAAAATGACAAACACACATACGTCGTCACAGAGATTAGAGAAAAAACGAACGCAACAAAATCTTACACAGACACAATTACTTCTATTACGGTAATATACGATACTACTACTATGCTTCTATACAGCCGACTGAACAAATCTTACATAAACAAAATACTAAACAAAAAAATCTGCCATTACTTTCGGAGTGACTTCACTTAGAATTTATTTTGTCATACTTGTCTCATGATGTGAACAGAAACGCCGTTACAATACTTGTTTTTGTACTGTATCATCTCATAAGTAACGTCATACAAGTAATTTCCTTACTTACTTCATACAAACACAGCACACAGCGTTATTGCAGTCCAAGAAAATATAATATTAAAACAGCAATTTCTTCCAAATAACCTTAAAAATCTACTCATAAATTTTTGTTGTTTAAAATCTTTTATGGGACTTATTTCATTCACTTTCGTCAACTCTATTTACTGCTATTATTTGTTATTTTAAATTAAAAACATTTTACATTAATATCATATTTAAAAATGTGGTTACATAATCAAACGGTGATAATAAATGGGATCGAAATCCAAAAACGACTACATACTACTTCTAATATCGTTTATCAAAATAAAAATGACGTTTACAAACTAGAAAAATAAAACAGAAATAAAAATTTTACATAGGGCAATTTAAAAAAAAAATCAAAATTAATACATCACATTGATTACAATCAATTTGGGTAACATTGAACAGCGGTGTAACTTTGAACAAAGTTGTGAAAAAAATATATTAATTTATTACATGGAAACTACTTGTTGTTTCAATATCGTACCTGCGTAAAATGGTTTGCCAAAATGTTGCAATAGCAATGAAAGTAAAAAAAAGGTACCTGTCAATGTCATAATTTTAAAAAATACCGCCTTTTCCGTAGTGAAGTTGTTGCAAGTGTTTGATGCTTCATTTTGAAATAGCAATTATAATATAAAACTTACCGTAAACAGGTGTGTTTTGGTGTTTATCTTTAAAATGTATATTGTATATTATTATTTTGAAACTGTACTATCCGTATCCCATGTTGAATATTGCGTAAAACTGTTAAACTTTTGACGACGTCGAAATTGGATGTTATATGGGTAACTTTGAACGGTTCAAAGTTACCTGTATCATAAAAAAATATTTTGTTTCGGAGGCTCAGGGTCGCTCAGCGTGCTATGGAGAGGGTTATGCTCGGAATTTTGCTACGAGACATGATTCGCAACGATGAAATCCGTAGACGAACGAAGCTTACCGACATAGCTCTCAAAATTAGCAGGCTGAAGTGGCAATGGGCCGCCACATCGCTCGTAGGACCGATAACCGATGGGGAAGAAAGGTCCTCGAGTGGCGACCATGTTTAGGCAAAAGGAGTACCGGTCGCCCTCCTACCAGATGGACCGGTGACCTGAAGAAGACAGCGGGAAACCGTTGGATTCAGAGGACACAGGACCAGTTGGAGTGGCGCCATTTAGGGGAGGCCTATGTTCCGTCCATCCTTTTTTTTTTTTTTGTTTTCGAGCTGGAAACCTTCCAAAGGTACCCGATGTTCCGTCCATCCTATGGATGGATGGAATAAATAATCAAAAAAAAACTAGTATCTTATTTTACCACCAAATTGATCGACCTTGATTCATATGGCAAGACCAAGTTGTCTATTGTATTTATATATCAAAATAAATGTATTTTTTATAGATTTGGTTTTAAATAACAAAAATATGTTATTTAATTTTACCCAGACCTTAAAATATTCGATTAATGACGGATTTTATATGCTCAAAAAATTATATTCAAAGTTACCCAAAACTAAGGATAACTTTGAATTTGAGTTTTAGGGCTAATTGTGGATTGTTTAATTGTTTTCCTCGTAAATTTATTGTGTTAGATTAATAAACCAGCTAAAAAGGACACTATTCATTTAGTAAAAACAAGGTGCAATAAATATAAAACAGATTATAATATCACAAATATTGTAAAAAATGTTCAATGTTACCCAAATCGAGGTTACTTCACGTTAGATTCATTTTTCTCTTATTACGATTTAGTTTTTAAGAAGTATAAGATGTAGTGATGTGACAATACGACCCTATGATTGAACTGTTGAATGAATGATATTTTATAAATTAGGTATATTTTCGAAATAAATTTTCCAACAAAAATATTTTTATTCACGGTTATTATAATTATAAAGGTTTATGACTTATTATTATAATATGTGTGGTAATTAACACTTGAATAACCACCACATATTTTGTACTTATTGCACGTATTTCTTTAATTAAAACAATTTATTACAGATTTCACCAATACATAATTGGTTATAGCGGTAATTTACGTATTGGTAATTTGTTTGTGTCACAGATTAAGATGTCAATAAATGATCGCAATCTGCGGTTAGATTCGCTGGCCTTATCAATTCCGATTTTAACGCTGCCTACGTAACCAACTAATTAACAGTAAATTAAGAAATTTTACTTATGTAAGTTAATGTAACGCCAGAAAGAAATCAGTTTCTGTCGTGCTTTCGGTTTTTGCACGTCTTGCTCAGTACTCTTCATCCACGAAGGCAATTAAAAAAATAAATCAGATCATAGCCCATCACGATAACTAGGTGCGGGTAGTTAGACTTCTTTACTTATGGAGATATCCTCGAGATTCATCTACCGGTGACGTTCTTCTTTAGTAGACTATAGGTATGAAAATTCGGTGAATCGTATTCAAATTTCTTTACGAATCGTGTAACTTTAGTCAAAGATATTGCTCTCTTGCCTTTGCATCTTTCGTAAATTTACGGGTTAAATCGGTATCCTCGGCATTAATACAATTATACTTATAAATAAATACAATTATGTCTCCTTATGGTTTTAAAGAACTGTTAATTTCTAATGTAACCTACAGTACCAGTAAAATATATAAAAACGTATTTGTAAACCTTTGAAAAAGTACTGTAAATCATCAACCTGTTAAAACTAATTTTGATGAGAAACGCAAAGGATCCAGGCAAAGGTAGGGAATATATCGTAGAAAAATGGATACGGAATATATTTGGATATATGTAGTAAGTTAATACTTAAATGCTAAGCAGTGTTTAAATTTAAATGTATTCAAATAAACTACGTTCGGTTTATATTGCTTCTTGTCAAATATTCCGTATATGATTATCTGAACTTGACATTGATTTTATCGTTAGGAAAGAAACATTTATCTCACCTTGAATATTTCGGCAATCCGTTCAAAGGTAAGCTAACTTTGAATGCACAGTGAATCACAACACTAGAGAGTTGCAAGTCAGTAGTCCACAGCGGGTTTACTTGAAGCCAATAAATTTAATGCTTGATAAGTATCGAAAAGGACCACCGTACGAAAAAAAGTAAAGTTCAACATTCTCTTCGGAATGCTTACATTTCAACCGCCGTCTCGCACGGATTTAAAACTTTAAACTTTTTACAACGTTCTTTATGTCACATCACTTTATTTTTAGTCTGATTGTAAGGTGTACACTTGTTACGCACAGTTTCAATAGTTTTGGTTTCGTTAGTAGCTGTCACTGACGCGAAACGCAAGCGCCGTACACCCGCTCGTCGAAGCGGTTGCAACCAATATGGCGGGCTGGCGGCATCGCAGGCTTGCGGTGGAAAGGAGCGATATCGGACGAATGGACCGAGAACGAATGACGAATTCAACGCACAATAATACAGACCCTATTACGTCGGTTCAGAGCATAGTTTGGTATGAAACAATTTAAGTGAACCGTTGGACTAAGCTGAATGGTCATCGGTTGTATTGTTCCCCTTACACTATTAAGCGGGTTTTCAACCATAATATGAATTCAAAGGCGTCATTAATTCGTTGCGAACGCATTTCTAAATACTCTCATAATAATATCAATATTTCCCCTTCCTATATGATTTGCCTAAAAAAGAGCATATCCACTTAATGATAGGCAATAACTGTTGCAACCAAAAGACAATAGGATCTAATGATAATCAACAAAATGATAATATTAGTTCTTTTAAATACTATTGGTTCTTTTGAAAAGCATGGAGTCAAATTTTAGTATTACAACTAAAATTCTACTCCACAGTTTTCAAATAAAATCAACAACACCAACATAAGGCAGAAACGAGTTTAAATTTTATGACTTCGCAATTAACTTAATATAATTAAGTATTTGTAATAAACCTATTTAAACTTGTTTTAAAACCCGTTATAAATTCAAAATATCTCTTGATAATGATCGATGATAAAAAGATCCTTCAATCAATCAAACACAAGTCAACAATTTCGACACGTAAACAAAATAATCAAATGTATTTCAATCGCTGAACTAAATCCGTTTTATTTTTGGCAAGTAAAATATGAATTTGGGCCGTTAATTTTGAACTGATTTCATTTTGGAAAATTAGCCATGGCGCTGGATCTAGTCAGCATAGCCCAGCCACATTATATACCTGGGTTTGTATGTCTTAATATTTAAACACAACATTGAACTATGAAGTAGGAGATCATTTTTGATAACCTCATTTATTTCAAAGTATTAGTAAAAATATCTCGTTTAAATTCAAAGATTTCGAGAACAGCCTCTGCCTTATCCTTCTACTTTTGTTTACTGCTGAGTTGCCTAATGGTTGTCTCTACTCGTGACCAGAATAGAAGTAAGGTATACTTTGTCTGTTTAAAGAATTGACTATGTGGCTGCATACTTGGAAGCACTCGAAAGTCTGAAATAGCATTATGTATCGTTGAAGATCACGGAGTCTTAAACATAACGCCGAGCAAGAGACTATCCAAGGGGTTTTACTGTGCTAAAATATCATATAACCCGACGTCTTATGCAAGACAGTGTGTTGTGGTAGGTTAATTTTGGTTTAGTCATTTGCTATGTTCATTCCAGTAGACCTGTTATTTTGACCAGGTCGTCGGTCCGTTATGCCAGTTGCCTCCCTGCGTTTCCTTTCCTTGGTCTCCTTTTAGGGACTTTTTAGCTCCATCTGCAATCTAGAAGTAGTAAAACTTTTTGTAATATGACTTTGGAAGCACCAGCACCACACCTCTTCTAATAACAGCAGCATGGCGTGCTGCTGTGTTCTGGTCCGAAGATATCCTTATACGAGCCTTATACGAGCATACTTAGGTAATTTGTTGCTAACCTCAGCGAAAACTGATCTGATCTGGGGTTGATTACTGGGCCATGGGCGGCAGTGGCTACTTACCATCAAGTGGCCACTGCCGCCGACTACAAGCTAGTTTGCTACTTCCATTATATAAAAACAAAATATTCCTATAAGATATACAATATGTATATACTCATATCCATTATCAGTGCGCTCTGGTTCGTGCTATGTCAGTTACTCGTTACTTGAAGGCTACATGAAAGGTTTAAGTTAAAATTGCCCGTGTACCTGAAAAGATAAGATAAGGACACAACAAGTACGCTAATAAGTGGTTAGGTACTATTTAGACATATCTAAGTGTGAATGCACTGTCTTTCATAATAACACACAGACACACTGCAGTCGAACTAAAAACCTTACTCAGCACACTTAGTTTGAAGTAATAATTATATTAAGCAACATTATGTAATAATGTAATCAATATAACAATAGTTATTAATAAGTTTAAAATGAATTGGTTCACAACTTATATTATTGACAATTTACTTTTTGTTTCTCTGTATCTCTTATCACTTCTCCTCTACGTGTGATTTATTTTGCATCTAACACCGCGATTTGAAACGGTATTACAACTCAAATGTACCTGACTTAGTATTTTATCTTATTTTTATTCTTTTTTTATTATACTGAAGTAGCAAACGAGCATGCCGTCCACCTGATGGTAAGTGGTCACTGCCGCACATGGACATCTGTAATCAACTTCATACAGAACATGGGTTCCATCTGAAATCAATAACAGATGCGTTGCTGCTCCCGAGGACTATGATGGTCGCCTCATGTGAAAGTGTGCCGGCAACCACTCCCTTCTATTTAGTTTGTGATCTAGCATAACCCAAGACATACACGAGTGCAAGCAAAGCATTAATATTCCTAATAAACAACCTATGAATAAAGAATACTACAGCCCTGTAGTGTATCAAATGGAAGCTATTAGTTATTTCAAACGAATGGTGCCTAGTTTCCTCTTCTGAATCTTAAACGCATTTTATGTGAAAATCTAAGATGTACTGATCCTGAGAACCAGATAATTTCAGATGTAATCTGACGATCACATCCAGTTCTCAGCAGATCAAATCTTGATTGCAAAAAAACCTATGGGAACCCAGTCACGCCATCCAATAGTTAAATAGCTACACATATCAAACTATTAATGGCTATATAAATAACATTAAATTATAAAAAAAAAACATTCGGCTTAATTACCTAAGGTCAGTAAGTAAAATGATAAAAAATATAGAAAATGATGTTTGTCTGACATTTTAATATGACTGGTATTTCTAAAGTCATAGTTGCTTATCTCCACAATATCGAAACATAAACAAAACTCGTGTTTTATCCATATGATGTATTTTTTGTCATAATGTAAGAATGTAAGTTAAGAAAGTAAGTTGAAGATTTTCCATTACTTCAATGCTTGCAGCTATTCCTCTTGAAATAAGAAGGATATAATTTAAGTATACTTACTCACAGCGTTGCCAGATTTTTTTTCATCAAATCGGGATTTAGAAACTTTTTGGTTGAAAAAAGCGAGATTTCATAGTCAAAAGCGGGACACGGTGGACGGGGGCCATAGAATTTAAATTTGGCGACCTTTTTGGTTGTGAAACTGCCGATTGACTTAAATTTTTATAGATTTGGCGACATTTTTTTGCAGAAATACAGTCCTTCCCTAAAAGTGGGACTGAGCTTGTCCCGCGCGAGACATTTAATTTTGATCATAAAATCGGGACATCCCGCCAAAATCGGGACGTCTGGCAACGCTGCTTAGGTACTCCATAGTTTTAGCTAACTTACGCCTATTAAATAGAACCTTTATTTAGCTTACAATGTTTGTAGGTAACTATGTATGTGTGTTTAGGTCAAATATTACAAGTATTTGCACATGTGATTATAATTAAGCAAGATAATATAAAAAAAACGCTTTTTACACTCATAGCCCCACACTTGGATTTTCTCCTGTGTCGTGGGTAGCATGGACACACACAAAGACAAAACTAAACACTACTACACAAACACTCAGACCCAGAACATGAATCTAAACTCTAAAATCGAACCTGGGACCCATTGCGCGTCAAACCGGTATGGTAACCGCTCCGCCACGCGGGTCGTCAAAAATAATTTATTTCTGACGCCAACTTGGAAGTTATGCATATTAAGTTTTATGTGGTAAGTATATACTGTTTGTGGAACTAACTAAAAACGTAACGTAAGATATAATTTAGTGTAATTCGTTAAAATGAATTTGTTAAATTAAAACTTATTGAATGTTAAGCGCGTTTGTAACTGCAGGGATAGCTTATTATTTATTAATAAAATAAAATATTAAAAATATTAATAATAAGAGAGAACTGAAACTCCTGCACCTACTAAAAACTTCCCGAGCCATCTAGCCATAATCAACGATCGTCCATTCAGCTCAGATAGAGGTAGATAATCCAGCAAAAACCAGCATGGGAACCTATCTACCACTTACACCATATGCAACTACTTGGAAGCTTGGCTGTCTTTATGTGCGCAAAAAGTGATCTTGAATGCGCAGTGCGTGTTAGAGTACTTTCGCACAGATGTCTTAAGTGCCTCTTGGGCTGATGTCTTATTATATGACCGTTGACAACAAGAAATTATCAGAGTTTATAAGCCCATTACAAGAGTTTAAATTATTTCTAACTTTATATGGAGACATTCGTTTATCTCCATTATTTATCCTTGGGGGATAATTTTTAAGGTTTTTGTGCTATTATTACCTACTTGTCCACCAATTTGCTTTCAGTTAGCATAGTGGTTCCTAACCTTTTGGTGACGAAGGTTCATTTGGCAAAATATCTGTCGACACATGGACCACCAGTATGAGGGTGTAATTTAAGATAAAAATAAATGTGAAAATATGGGATTATTATTTTTTTAATAAATCACGCGTACATTATTGTTCAAAGCAAACAATATTTAATGCGCTTTATGTATACTCTTTACTAAATCCTGATCATTGGTTCAGTCATGACTCACTATCATTGTGCTATATTATAATATTTTGGATGGCTTATCGGAGCACTTCGGGTGCTTCCAAGGACCGTCAGGCCGAACGTCCACCGCCAGCTAAAATAAGTTAGTTTAGTTTAGCTCGCATAGTTGAGCCAGTTTTTCATACATGTGCGTCCACCGCAAACTATGCCAGCTAAGCTAAGTAAAATATGTCAACTAGGTCTAACTAACTTAGTTGTGTAGGCCGATCCGAAGCTACGCGAACTAAGCTAAGCCCCTCTCACCCCCCTCGCGTTACCCCTCTGGCGCCTTTCGCTAGTGTTGTTTGGGTGACACAGCTTTTCGATAATTAGTATCAATCTTAGTGATACCTTCGGCAATTATTGTTAATAACTCATTAAACTGTTCTCTAGATACACGATAATACAACTTAAAATTTTCATCGTCTACTTCATTATACAACGTGTTAAATTCTCCACTTGTTTTCCAATGCTGAATATGCTTGCTTATCCAATATCTATGTTTGCGTTTTTTCTTTGTATATTATCCAATAATCAATCTTCTTTTCCTATGACGAATGTAATCTTCCTATGAACTCTCGTCATAACTCCTCTCTTTTTCATCCATTACGTCTGATTAACTCGACACTCCAGCGCAAACTAATCATCACTAACGTAGTCGTAGCTTATTTTTCGGTGGACGAACAACTATTTCCTAGTTTAGCTTAGCTTAGCTCACTGAGCTTAGTTCCTAATTATTTTAGCTGGCGGTGGACGTTCGGCTTCAGTGGTTTTATAAAACTTAAAGGGTTGACATCGACTTTACCTACGTTTTTCTCTTCTTCTTGTACTATCGTCCTTCATATTTCTCGATTTAAAATACTTAACTAAATATATATTTATGTAGGTAATATCTTTGTCCTAGACCCGCCCGTTTACAATGTGAGTTGTTGTCACTTAGTTCGTGTACGTACTAAAATGTAGATTATACAATTTAGTTTAATCTATAGTAATTTGATTAAAGTAAAATACCAGTTCTTTCAAGGATCACGACCCTTCACATTGCAGTTTGTTTTAAACATTTTATTAAATATGTTCCTATATCTACATACGACATGTCATTGATTAAACATTTACATAATGTAAAAATGCTAAATTAAAAAAAAGTCAGGTAAAAACTAACATAGCTTTTTGTTAGGTCGTTATAAAGAATGCGAGTAAAATGCCACTGAACGCAATGTATCTAAAGCACCAAGTATTCAATTCCAGACATCAATTTTGTAAAACAGTCTCTTCAACAATTTATGAATTTTAAACTATGCGTTTATGTATGCAAAATAAATTTATATAAATCAGTTGTGTTCCGCGGTTTTACGCGGATTAAAAATGCAACAAATTTCTTAACTTTTGTTTTAATGTGAATTTCAAACACACAAACAGACACACGAAAGTTCTAAAAAATGTACTTATTGTCAGCTCTTTAAAGTTTTTTAGAAGCACAAAACTCTACTATGTACAAACCCGCGCTTTCAATTTTATTATATGTACCTACATATATTTTGCATATATACTTTTTAAATCTTAAGCACCTGGAGAAAACTCGCAAATCGTAATATGGATTAAAATAAAATATTCATTTGCACGTTTTATCGATCGCGTTTACCTTTATGGCCACATGTTGGCTGCAACAGTTTCTGATAATAAAGTATACAATTTAATACTTACAACTAGTGATATGACTCGAATATAATTTTGAAAATCGACTCACTTGAGTCATTTTGCTATATCACTCGAGTTATGCTCGAGTTTTCGAGTCCCTCGAGTGAAATCCCTCTCAAATGACATATTTGTAATTCGAGTGAGATTTCTTAGTAATACTTAAAAGAATATACTCAAAATTACGCGTATTTTTAACCCACTTCTAAAAAGGAGGAGGTTATTGTTTGTAAAAACTGCCAGTACAGCATAGATAAAAAAAATAGGACAGGGACATCTGCATCAGGGTGGCAAGGGCAACATAAAAACCAATTCGGTGCCCCGTCTTGACTCGGTACTCCGAGTTGAATCAATGACTCGAGTAATATATTTTTTTTATTCGAGTACGAGTTTTACAAATTCACTTGAGTGATTCGAGTAAATGACGACTCGAGTCACATCACTTTTTGCAACTGATTATACAAGCCGTAATCCTACACGTAATAAATTTGCGTCGCCCTTTGTGTCGAAAAGCTTTTGAGGGATAACATTTATTGCATTTTCTCAAAATTGGCAACTCGTTACGTAACTTTGGTTCATTTAAAGGATCATAACTCACTGTCCGTTGCAGGGTTGGCATACTGGAAGGTATTTTTCATGTTTTCTAACCAAAAAAATGCATAGTGGAACTAATGTTGCTTGGGTTTTAAATTCTTGTGGATACTTAATTATCTACTGTTTATCAAAAGTGCACCTTTTGTGAAACCACGTGAAACTTTAAAAGCGAATCTAATATTGCAGCACAAAATATAATAGGTATTTGATGAAGTGAAGTCGATCTCAAATATTTTTTTTTTGATAAGTGGGAATGCCTCAAATAGTATCTGCTTAATATGGAATGAAAATCTAAAGACAGCCAATTTTATTATTAAAGCGTACATAGAGGAAACAGGGTAACATTTGCTGGCTACGTTACATACAGTACATCGTCTATGCCGGGCTCTAGAATTTTTCAAATATTATAAATGCCTTTCGTCTTTGTGAGCATAGATTTTTTTAATGTTTGTTTACCTTTTACGTAACAACTAGCGTTCGGATTTATGCAATAATGCACACAGATCGATATTGATTAAATGATTTTAGACTAATATTATCGCGGAATTGACACATTTTAATACTTAACGGGTACTCACGATATGCGGTTTTTGAATCCTTTTCTTGATCTTGACAGAAGATCTTGATTATGACAGAAGATCATTTTTATCGTGGTAACCGTCGGAATCCTAGAGGGCGGAGCCACAGGAATACCTATGATAGTCAATTATACAACGTGTATCAGCCCTAGAGAAAAAAAATTGGTATACACCCATGAGTTATGAGATGTCCAGCACGTCTCATGTCTCGGAGGATCATTGTGCAATAATCCTTTAGCAATTTATTTTTGAAAAAGCGAGGTGGCATGTCGCTGCCAATATGGTTAGGTAAGATCTCCATACTCAATTTGTAAATCTCAATCACTGAATTCATTGGTTAAAGGAATGTGTTGTTGTTCGATGGAAACGTTATTCTTGGCTGTGGTTTTGATGTGTACTGAACCCTTAGTACGACTTGTCTTGTTTTCGTTCACAATTTTAAAATAATTGCAAGTTCTGAGCCGAAGTATAGCTCTGAAAATATAACTCTGAAAAGATTGGATACATTTTCAGGTGTGTAGGTTACTTTCTGATTTGCTCCGTAGTCCCGAGACCAGAATAGGGCTACGGTATCCCCTGCCTGTCGTAAGGGGCAACTAAAAGGGGCTTTCGGGGTTGAGGGCGGCTAGAGTGGGAGCTCGAACCGTCCAGCCAAGCGACCCCGAGAAGGACGGTGGCATTAGTGGTGGCACGCCGCCGTAAATCACGAATTCGCTCACCAGGGACGAGCCTGAAATAGGCATCGCGCTCGGAGGACTCCGGTTGTGTTCCGTTGGAGATCCCGGAGTCCCCCACACAGCGCTGAGGGCTGCCACCGAGGGGGTTTTAGTGCGGTAAGAATCCCACATAACCCTGCGTCGCTCCCACGGCGTCGGGTAGCTTTAGAAGGTTCCCCCCTCGTAAAAGTTACTTTCTGATGATCGGATAGCTTTGTAATAATCTTCCCCTATATGAAAAAAAGGATCTGTTATTTCAGTCTTTGTTTTTACTTTACTTCTAGATAACTTCACATGTATCTGAAAGTAAATCGAACGATATTTAAATATAATGCACATTCAGGAGATATATGATGTCGAATAGGTCCTTAGAATCTCTTGGTTTTATTTTTGTCTGTTTTATGTTGGAGGTTGGTTATGAGTTATTTAGGTATGTCTCAAGGGTAAATTTAACGACCAAGCAAATTCTTCAGAAGTATCTTATTCCTAAGAATTTAATTACAAATAGTAATGAAGATTATTGACGTGACAACGTCTTATAATTTGATGGAGCCGGCTGCACGCACCAAAAAACAAAAAACATGACTCATGCGGCGTTACCTCGCTCTGAGGCATTCCATTTAAGGCTTGAAGTGCAAGTGAGAGCGCGGAACGAGCGACAATGACCACACAATCGGCCTCCGCGTTCGGCAGCGTTCGACATCTGTCTCTCTCCTACTGGAGCAAGCGATGCGTCTGCATGGAAAAATGCCATACAAAACTGCAACCATTCCATCAGTATTTTCTTATGACGTCACGTTCAACGTCAGTAAACCGACTTTACTGACGACCGATTTTTTAACAGATACACGGGCCACTGTCCAGAATACAAGTACCGCATTGGCGACACATATGGCTCCACGACACACAAGATCTTATTGGACCCCAGTGTCCTGCATTCAGAAAGACTAGTTCTCTCAGACAGGACTGCTGACGACTTCCAGGTTTTGTTTATTTATCCATACCGTTTTAATTACTCTTTTATAGTTTAATCTGCCTTAATGTACAGTAGCTAAAATAATCATTTGATTTAAGTATTGGAAACTTACCAGTAAACCACGATAAGTATTATTATCATTAGTTTTTTCTTATCTGACTGAAGTAGCAAAAGAACATGCAGTCCACCTGATGGTAAGTGGCCTCTGCCGCCCATGGACATCTGCAATCAATTTCATATAGAACATGGGTTCCATCTGAAGTCAATCACAGATGCGTTGCTACTCCCGAGGACTATGATGGTCGCCTCATCTGAAAGTGTGCCGGCAACCACACCCTTCTATCGAAACGCAAGAACTGCTTCACGCTTAAAATAAGTGTGGCAGTGGTACTTCCCTGGTCGAACTACACTGGTTCTACGACCTTGAAACAATCGTTCATCGTTTCATATATTATACGAACAGTAAGTACCTCTGTTCGATATATACTTATTTGAGTAAAGCTATGCGACACACAGCTGATAAGCTTTTTCGATTTAACAGCTGAAAGATAACCGCGCTACAGTGTCCTTAGAATGTTTTCATAACAATATTTCAAAATTATCAACGGCTACTTTTTGGCACAGCGTTGAATATTGTTACGAAAACGTGAACGTACGATACGACGCAATGTACGTACGAGCCAAATCGTAAACGGTGATCGATTTGAGGAAACGCATTAAACTCATACTAAGAGCACAGTTGACCAGGGGTGTAGCTACCGTCGAATAAATTATACTAGGCTCCTGATTATTTAGGACCCCTTAACATAAGCATTTAACGACCTTTTGGGGTTGTCAATTTGTGTGCCTACTAACTAATGTCATACAAGGCCCTTACAAGGCACGCTACGCCACTGCAATTAACACAATGATGGTTATAAAAAAACGAGAGTAACTGAATATTAATGTTTTTTTTTAAATAACACTGAATTTGTTTGTACTTCTCTCATTGTTTATTTTAAAAACTTTTTGTGCGTGTGATAGATATTCCGGCCCCCACAAACAGACATAGATGTGGTGAACGCTCGTTTTCGAAATGGTGATCCAGTATACAAACATCCCATGATACCTGGATATGAAGGTAAGAATGTCGATTCATTTTCTTAACCATCTCTATTTAACAACACTGTTGGTTCGCAACATACACAGTACATGGTTCGGAAGCCGGCGCTCATATAGGACACCTGTATTTTCGTCGTCGTGATGCAGCGAATTATGTTGAGCGCCGACTTTGGGATTATGATTAGTACTGTGTAAAATAAACCAACTTAATAGTTAAATTATTTTTTTCCTTTTTTGTGGAATGAGAGTCGGTTGTATTTTTATAATAAGGCTTCGCTACGTGAAGTTTCTGAAACACTTCTTCGATTATCAAATTTACTATAAGTTCATTGCAAAAACTTCAAATCAAATCATTTATTGCCTGAAAATGGTCAGTAGGTACAGATGGTGGTAGAACCAGTGTAGTTCGACCGGGGAAGTACCACCGCCACACCTATTTCTAGCGTGAAGCATTTCTTGCGTTTCGATAGAAGGGTGTGGTTGCCGGCACGCTTTCACATGAGGCGACCATCATAGTCCTCGGGAGTAGCAACGCATTTGTGATTGACTTCAGATGGAACCCATGTTCTGTATGAAGACCACTTACCATCAGGTGGACTGCATGATCGTTTGCTACTTCAGTCAAAAAAAAAGATGGTCATTAGTAAACATAATGGATTCGCCATATTCCACCTGTTCCACCTGTACTTAATATTACAGAATCATTATTATATTAATTAGATAAAATTAGATACAATTATTATTATACAATCATTCATTAATCTCTTTTGTCACAAAACAATTCCAATAATTAATCACAATATAAAATGTCAATATCTTACGCTTTCGAATCAGACACACCAATTTTGAACTTTGAGTAAATATCTGAATTTCGAAATCACCAGCTTCGTCAGTCTAATTAGAATCTTAGTCACACTTACCTATTTAATATTTTGTCACTTAGCAAACGTTACTCATGTTAACTTCCAAACCAGGCAATCTAGGTAGGCAATACCCATTTTGAACCATTGCAGTGGGGCAGTAACCGAATGAGTCATTGTTTACTTACGAGTAGGTGAGTGAGTCATTCCCGTGGATCGGTCAGAATGTCCGCAGCTTCCTGAGATCGTATCTTAATATTTGTGAGATTATAGCATCTTAATAGCCTTTCATAAATTAATATCTGGGATAATTAAGTACGTCCAGTTACAGGTTTATGTAATGGTGTACATAGATACTATACTGCCGTCATAAGGATAAAAGACGTATCTGACATTTTTATCGAAATTTAGTTAGATACATTTTCGGAATCAGCAGAAAAAGACGCATCTCCCAGTATTTTTATATTTCGCTTAAACTTACTGGAACCCTTAAAAAAAATATTTTAAATAGGACGTTTCTACACTATGACTCAAACAATACTATATAGAAAAGACTTTTCTGGCGTACACTTAGTTGAAAAGGCGCATTTATGTAGAAACGTTTAATTTATTTACAATGTATGAAATTAATAAGAAAATATAAAGACATTTCTGCATGGTCATAAGATGAAAAAACTTTTCTGCGTAAATATGCCTTTTTGTCTTAGTATTACAGAAAAAAAACGAGGCATAAGTGACAGAACCGTCTTTTCTACATAGTACTGTTGGTTGTGCGAGGTGTAGAGGGGATCACGGAGTTGGAAACAATACGATCAGTTGCGCCCAGGCATCGTTCGATAAAGAAAATTATTCACTGGACTTTTTTCCATCCATCAGCCTCTTGAGGTCCACTGCTGGACATAGGCCACCCCTAAATGATGCCACTCCAACCGGTCCTGTATCTTCTGAATCCAACGGTTTCCCTAACCGTTTACCTAACCTTTGCCTAAACGTGGTCGCCAACCGAGGACCTTCCTTCCCCATCGGTTATAGGTCCTACGAGCAATGTGGCCGGCCCATTGCCACTTCAGCTTGCTAATTTTGAGACCTATGTCGGTAAGCTTTGTTCGTCTACGGATTTCATCGTTGCGAATCATGTATCGTAGCGAAATTCCGAGCATAACCCTCTCACGCCATAAGTCATCACTGGCAACACACACTGTCACTGTAATTTCCAGAACGCAGCCCAGCCAAGTTGGATTCTTCGAATGACCTCCCTCTCAAAGTTGGACTTACCCATCCGGATCGTTCGTCCCAGGTAAATATACTCGTCGACAACTTCGAGGGGAGTGCCGTCAACAACTACCGGTACGGGTGTGACTTGGACATTTGACATTATTTGATGATTTTCGTCTTGTCCATGTTTATCTTAAGACCCACTCTTGTAAGGCGCCGTTGAGATTGTCATTGTACTGAACTTTTCAAGATTAAAAAATATAAAATCTGGAATACCACCTCCAAAACCAAGGAAAGGATTATCTAGAGGCTCACTCACACCTTTAATGCCCTATAGGAAATAGGAAAGCGTTCTGGTATAATCTACCCACTGATAAGAATTGCGTTGATCTTACTCAAGTTCATGAAGAAGACTGATTCACAAATAGGTTACTTATAACACTGTGATTATATAAATAAGAAATACATAGAAACTAGAACTAGTAAAAACTTTAATAGACTTTGATTCCCATATTATTAAGTTTACAGAAGATGTAAAATGCTAGAAGATGATTATATTACAAACTTTACAATAACTTTTGTTTTAAAAGAGTTTAATATTTTATGTAGATAGAATTTGAATTTAATTTGGTATTGTTTTTCATTGAAATATAAGTAAGATTCCCATTATTGTTTTTTTTATTTAATGAATGACAATCTTGCTAAAAAGTAATTTAATAATGAGACTATCTCATCGTATTTAATTGCATTAAATATAGACTCATTGGAGGGGATTACTAGGTTGAAAAGCAGCAAAAGGGTAAACACGTCTTTTTTATTTAGTTCACTGGAAAAAGTAATAAGGCAAAATCAATAAGGAGAAAAGACGTTTCATAAATTACTAAGTTGATCAGACATATCTAGCCAGAAATGTCTTTTCATTGCAGTATTAGGTATTTATTGTACTTTTTTTTACTAAGAGGAAAAAGTAAATCAAATTTATATAATACATAACAGTTATTTACTAAAATGTGTGTATGTAATCCTATGGATCTATCTTAAAACCACATTTCAGCACAACAAAATCATTATTTTATTCATTGTCCATCTCACAGCAAACTTTTCAATTTCAAAAACACAAACTATTTTTTTTCTCCGATTCGAATATTTGGTAGAAACGTCTTTTCACATTATGACGGCAGTATACATCTCTGCTAATTGCTGAAGTACATATTCGATCGTCAACCTATTCTTCTTAACGTCTTCGTCAATCCCAGAGCTCTGTAAAAAAAGTTATCATGGTAAATTCTTTCAATTAGCACTTAGCCAGCACAGTAGAATATGGCCTAAAACTCTCATTATGAGAGCAGAATAGTGTCCAGCTGTGGGACAGTAAAGGGCTGATAAAAACATCTTTCTAACTACGAATCTTATTTCGTAACCTCGGGTGACAAACCTGTTATTTAATCTTAGAAATTAGTACCTTTGTTTTCTAGAGGTAAACCTTCAAAAGGTACCCGACGCCGTGGGAGCGACGCAGGGTTATGTGGGATTTTTACCGCACTGAACTAAACAAGGGTGGCCGTCCTCGGCGCTACAAAGAGGACTCCGGGATCTCCAAAGGAACGCAACCGGAATCCTCTAAGCGCGTTGCCCCATCGGGCTCATCCCAGATGGGCGGCTCGGCCCACCGCTCCGTCTAGTCTATACGACGGTATGCAACCACACGTACCGCCGTCGTTATCGGGATCGCCTGGCTGGATGGTTCAAGCTCCCACTCTAGCCGCCCACAACCTCGGAAGCCCCTTCTAGTCTCCTCTTACGACAGGCAGGGGATACCGTAGCCCTATACTGATCCCGGAACTACAGGGACGAGAATTCAGTACTACTAACCTGATATTATAAAGCTGATGTCAACAAATATGATTAAAGTTACCAACATTTTCTAAGTTCCAAGAATATATTAGTTGTGAGTTTTCCGCCTGGGAACTAGGCCTCTGGCCCTTTATTGCGCCTTTTATTCTAGTGTCAACGCTCTGTTTACGACTGGTAAGCACGCGCATGACTCAGTACCCTTAGGACGAGTTTATTACCTCAAAACAATTATTGTTTACGTTTAAGGTAGATTGCAAGTTATGTTCGAAAATGAAAGCGTACGCGTGCAATGTACATAGCAATGTATGAACGAAAAATTAAACATTTTTTTTTAAGAAATCTTACAATCGCGTACTAAGACGTTAGGGTACCGTAGAGTAGAAGTATAAGTACCTACCTAAAAAGGAGCTATAGGTAGTTATATCAAAACGTAGGCGTATTATAATACCTGTGATTTGACTGTGAGTGACTGTGACGACTTTGAACACGGAGGTTTCAGTGTTACGAAATTTTCAACTCTTTTATTTTAAATTTTGTTTTCATTGTTATAATAAAGTAGCAAACGAGCATGGCAGATACCTGATGGTAACTGGTCACCGCCGCCCATGGACATCTGTAAGCAACTTCATATAAAATATAGGTTCGGTCTAAATTCAATTTAAAAAAAAAAAATAAAAAATAAAAAAAAATAAAAACTTCATATAGAATATAGGTTCTGTCTAAATTCAATCACAGATGCGCTGCTACTCCCGAGGACTAGGATGGTTGCCTCATATAAAAATGTGCCGGCAACCACACCCTTCCATCGAAACGCAAGGAAGCTAAATAGATTGTGATAAAAAAAAAAACACTAGACAAGACGAAACTAAAATATTTTTTTGCTGTTCCTTTATATGAAGAGTACGGCAAAAAGTCGTCAAATTTTTGACGACTTTTGACACGTTGCTAAACATTTTAGCCGCGGGCCCCAGTTTGGACAGCACTGACAGATAGGCTTTAGTTCAGATCTTAAAAACTATTCAACCGCTTTTTAAAAGCTTTTATTTAACTGACAAATTTTGTGGGTAAGTATGTAAATATGTAAGTATGTGTCCATCCATCAACCCATTATTGGCCCACTGCTGGGCACAGGTCTTCTCTCAGAATGAGAGAGTTTGGGCCATAGTCCACCGCGCTGACCAAGTGCGAATTGGTGGACTTCGCACACCTCCGAGAACCTTTTTTTTTAAGAACTCTCGGTTGTGTATGTTTCCTCACGATGTTTTCCTTCACCGAAAAGCAGTAATAATTAATTTATAATACGCACATAAATCTGTGGTGCGTGAAGTATGTGTGTTTAGGTCAAATCTTGCAGCCTGAATTTTGTATCATTTAAAGCTTATCGCGAAAATAGTTCAGGAAACCAAAGAGCTAGATCTAAATAAATCTAATGTTAACAATCGATTGAATTGATAGAAAATTGTACGATGCAACAAAATGATGGGTTTGACTACCACAAAATTTATTTTTTCTTTTCAGTCCATTGCAAAGAAAATTTTGTTTTTAAAAAATAATGTTATTGTATTATATTTGGTGTTAGTAATAATTTATTTAATACAACGCTTTTTTAAATTTTTCGTCAAATCAGTAATATATAAAAATATTAAATCTATATTGGTAATGGTCTACTTCTCTCGTCAACCCATTATTGTCCCACTGCTGGGCACGGGTTTTCTCTCAGAATGAAAAGAGAGTTTAGGCCATAGTCCACCGCGCTGGCCAAGTGGGAATTGGTGGACTTCACATACCTCCGAGAACTTCCGATAAAGATGTTTTTCTTCACCGAAAAGCAGTGATTATCAATTTCTGAATGGTCTACTTACTAGCTTTCAATTGATATCCATATTGCTCTGATGATCAAAATAATCGTCCCTCCCCCATTTTTTCTCTGTCAGCAGGCGCCATATTTAAAAATTGTATATTCTATGTCACTCTCACACTTGAGTCGTTTCAAATGATATGTAAAAATCAGAGTCGCTTGGGCTGTAGCGCGTGTCAAACAAATAGACAAAGGTACATACTTTATAAAGCGCTTTCTACACTCATAGCCCCACAGTAGAATTTACTCCTGTGTCGTGCCATGGGTACACACAAAGACGAATACAGAATCACCCAGACATGAATCTAAACTCATCATTCAGATCAGGTATCTCAGGCCGGGAATCGAACCAGAGACCCACTGCGTGCCAGACCGGCATGGTAACCGCTGCGCCACGCGGGTCTTCACATACATAAGTTCGAAAAATATTAACGTCCTTCTAACGCAGTCGGGTAAAAGGCGTAGAATTTACTCGAGCGGAAATTGACCCTTTACTTTGCACCATGCCGTAACGGCAGGCAAGTAGGTTGTAAAAAAATGTCGGAATGTCAATCGATTTACAATAGACAATTGAAGTGACATGTTATTCTCATTAAGAACAACGCCACAAAGGCGTCTAACGTAGAATGGCACTTGAACTGCCCATAATTATCTAGAGTCTAGAAGCATTGTTTCTCAACTATTTATTAATTTAATTTGCGATTAACGTAACATAATCTATAACTTCATACAGAGCAGGGGGTCTATCTGAAATAAATTACGGATGCGTTTCAACTCTTGAAGGCTAATATGATTTGTAAATACTACTAGGTACTTGTAAATGAGGCGGCAAACCCGATGTAACGAATTTATATTGAATATCAAAAATTTAATAGTATGTTGAGTACCGAGCTGTAAACTATGTACCTACCTGCTGAAGCATTAACGTCATTTGAGATCTTATTTATTCATTTATAACACTGAAAGTTATAGAAGTTCAAAGAATATTAAAGTTAAACACCTACTTCCATTAGAATAAATTAATTTAAGAAACAACTTTTTATTTTTGTACATAATGGATTGCATTAAGTAAATTGAAAATCAAACGAAAGGGGCTAGGGGTCGCGACTTCCAGGTTGAGAAACGATGATCTAGACTATAGGAACAAAACGGTACCCGACCAGCCCGACCTTTATCTGCCGTTCCAGTTACGTCTGGCTATCCGATAGGCGATAGCAGTGGATCTGCGCCTGCGCAGCCTAACGGCACACGTCTCATTTACAATTATCATTATGAATATAGTCGGTTAGAAATTCTCGATTCATCGAAGTCATGAAATATTCAATTGTATGAAAAATTCAAAGCTGCGGAATTCAATGGGCTGCCAATCGGAATTGTAAGTTATGTTGACGGATATCGAAAATATATGGTTAATATTTGCGTTTTGTGGATATTGGGGTTTTAAAATGCAATTCGAGGGCTTGGATGATAATAAACGAAAAGATTGTGTAAAACATTTCCGTAATTATAATGTGAAGGAACAATTTATTTGATAAGGATACCGATTGCCTAATTAGTAAAGTCGTAATGGAAGAGATCATCTAGTTCAGTGGGTCCTAACCTTTTTAACCTCTCGTGTGTCGCTGTCAAAAATCGATTAATATGGTCATCCCTGTGACCTGAGAAGAAAGCAAATTTTTCCCAGCCTTTAAAATGTTTACTTCTTTTTAACGAATATTCGCATCCGCAGTTTTCACATATTATGCAAGTATTACGCAAATGTTTTTGCGAATGTATAACTGCAGTTAGTCGACTAAAAAAAGATCGCGAAAATAAAATTTTACCGCTCACTACATTACTCCTGTAACGGCGCCCATGTAGGCGTCGAATAAATAAACATTTGTATTCATAAACCTCTTTATTACCCCCCAAAAACACCAGATCTATCACCACGGGGGTTACCCATAGGTTAAGAACCTGGGATCTAGTTGATCTTGCTTTTAGTAACTTAAATCTTTTTTACAAATTTTTTTCTGTACAAAGTTTTTCTTATCACGCTTTCTACACTCATAGCCCCACAGTAGGGTCTTCTCCTGTGTCGTGGGTACCATGGACACACACGAGACGAATACACAAAAACGCAGACCCAGAACAGGAATATTCAGATACCTGGTCTGGCCGGGAATAGAACCCGGGACCCATTGCACGTCAGACCGGTATGGTAACAGCTCCACCACGCGGATCGTCAAAAGTTACACTTAATAACAGCAAATTTAACATTATTAGGTTTCTTACCACGTCTAAACGCTCATTTCGGCCAGCGGTACACCGTGTCAGCAACAGAGGCTCTCTCGGAGTTTCAACGGTCACAACTGAATCAGCGGGCTGCAAGGAACCAGCTTGAAAGAGTAGTCGATTTGCAAGCCGGCAAAGGAAAGCCTTGGGACTTGGTTGACAGATACGTAAGTCATTAAACAAGATTGATAGTGAAGCGAAAGATAATGAAGAATATTGAGGATTTGAAAGAGTGACAATTACAAATGAAACAACAAAAAAGTATGGTGGAAGAAGAATGGGAGACAGGAGAAAGGATGGATGAAATGGCTATACTTTATGCCTTTATGATCGAGATTGAATGGAGAAACGAAGAGAAAGAACGAAAGAAAGTGAAAAAGGAAGACTAGATGACTTGAAAGTATCATATTGTACCGTAGATAAATCCGTAGTTATAATGAGAAAAAGTAACAGTTGATGAAAAGAGAGAAAGGTAGAAAAGAATAAGTTATGGTGAAAATGGATACAGGGTAAAAAAATAATCTGTTTTATTGTATACAATTCGGGTGAAATGCAGTAAGATTGGTTGATCATCACTGATGAATATATTTATTGCAAGAGATAAGTTTTAGCAGTATGCTGCAAGTTTTGATGTAGTACTCCTGAAAAAAAGGTTTTGTCAGAAAAACATTTCAATTTACACTTTATATATTACATTCTCAGTCTGCCACTGCCGAGTTTAAATTGCCATTGGTCGTGGTGAGACCGGAATGCGCCGGGATACTGCGAGATGTGCCAATGGACGAGCCAAAATTGTCACCGCCGTCACATTCTGTCAGCCCATACTTCATGGAAAACGACAATCCAGACAAGTATATCAAGAAAGGTGAGGTTTATTGAAAGAAGATCTTTCTCGGTGTTCCTTCAGGATATTTGACCAGTTTTAGTCGGTATTCTATCACCCAGTTCTGCCTGGGCGACAGCGAGTACGAAACTACCTACTGCTGGCGTCTCAGCTTATACAGCGATTGCAGGAGTGGATGTCCGTAAAGGCATTCCCTACGAAACCAAAATAAAGATAGTTGACTTTTAAAAGACCATAGGTGCTTTTAAAAGTTACCTGATAAATCAATAACAATTGGTTGCAGTTTCAAAACATGATTAGAACTTTGTATTATACATAAAACCGACAAAATATAATTTACTTACTTGTGAATTGCAACTATTCAACTATATTAGTAACCATTTTAAAATCGATATACCTATTTTATAATTTCTCACATATATTAGATACTGGCATTATGTTTATTTAATAGCTGGTGACTCGAAAATGACAATCAAGACACTCATTAACATTGTCTGGTTTGTCATTTTAGGAAAAGCTTTGGTCTAGGTATAAATCAAATTTAGTATTTGCAGTAGGTATTATCCAATGTCGTATTCAAAAATACACGCTTCTTTCGTTCGAAACCAAATTTGGGGTTACAATCCGTCCCAGTCAGTTCGTAAGTTTTATTTGATAGTTCAGAATATTATATTTTGTATCAAGGTAGGTTACGAGTTAAAAAGTTGGGATATTTGTGATAGATAGACAGACAAATATATAATTGTAATTAGTGTTTTATACTAAGGTTTTAAATAAAAGGGTGTTTAAATATTTATTAAGACTCTTTTTCCAGGATAGACAGTATTTTACCTATGTTACTAAATAATATTATCTCTCTCGTCTCTCGTCAATCCATTACTTTCCCACTGCTGGGCACGGGTCTTCTCTCAGAATGAGAGAGTTATAGGCCATAGTCCACCGCGCTGGCCAAGTGCGAATTGGTAATATTATCTATCGATGTCAAATTTGAAACTATTATATGTTAACAATACGCATAGTACCTAAGTAGAAAGACAGTAGTCTAGCCAAAAATTGACTGAGTTTGCCTAAAGGTAGTGTTAATGGCTCAGTTGTTAAGTATTTTTTTAAATTTTAGGACTCGTTTCCTTTGTGTAAGTCATTTAAGCCAAAATGAGACTAAAACGTCGAGTACTTACTTTTAAATTCTACCCTGCAAATATTTCCAGTAGGTAAATGTGTCAACCAACTCAGAAGTCGTATCATTATTTATGTAAAACTCACATACCGTAATGACTGCGACTTGGTCTTATTATTCCAAGACTAAAGATATATAGCACTATTTTAATCGTGTTTTGGTAAAATTGAGTGGTCGTTTCAATTATAGAAGTTAAAAAAATGGGTCTAATTACATCACAATGTAATGTTTGTATGTGCTAACAACTGCTCGTTGTTGATAATTTCAAGTGATTTATTACTTTTGAACAGGTTTTGCTGGTCATGTTCCTTACGGCTTCCAACGTTTTGGAGATTCATCGAAGAAGTTAACGAATTCTGCTCTTTGCGACTTTTCGTCCAATTATAGAAGAAGGCAGAGTACTGAGTGGGCACCCGTAAATGTAGTGAAGTAAGTTAAAATATAAGTACAGTTAGTAGGATATAGTATTTTTAAATATATAATTATATATGTATGAATGCTGAATGTAATTAATTCAATCAGCAAATGGAATGTTTTTCAATAAGTTATTATTAACATTGGCTGAATGACTATAGTAGTGATAGCCACCTGAACAGCAATGACAATTGTTTGACAGGTCCGCATGTGTTCACTGTATGACATTGACAGTATTATCAATTTGGCCATATGTCACGTCATTCGTAAACCTTAGTGCGTAAATCTGTGTTGTTTATAAAAATACGAGCAAAATGGCTAAAAAGAAGCCGATGTCGCATCTATCGAAGGAGGAGAGGATGGTGATAGTGATTTCGGAGATAATCCAGGAACTACTGGTCGCTCACCGGCAGGGCAAGGACGTTAACCTCAACAAGATGAAGACGAGGATATCGTCCAAGTATGGGCTCGGGACGTCGCCGCGGCTGGTGGACATTATTGCTGCGGTGCCGGCTGATGCTAAGGCGATACTATTACCGAAATTAAAAGCGAAGCCAATACGCACAGCGTCGGGCATTGCTGTCGTCGCAGTCATGTGTAAGCCCCACCGCTGTCCCCATATCAACTTCACTGGCAACATCTGCGTCTACTGCCCCGGCGGACCGGATTCGGACTTCGAATACTCCACGCAGAGCTACACGGGCTATGAACCGACGTCTATGAGGGCTATACGAGCGAGGTATAACCCTTACTTGCAAACACGGCACAGGGTTGAGCAGCTGAAGCAATTGGGCCACAGTGTGGACAAGGTGGAGTTTATCGTCATGGGCGGTACGTTTATGAGCTTGCCTGATGACTACAGAGACTATTTTATAAGGTAAGTTTAATGATATAAACTAATTTGTGAGTTTCGCACATACATGATTTCATGTTCATATCTAGGCTACTTATCTGTTTATTTTATGATGTAACACTATTGATTCATAATGTAATAATCAGCTTACAAAACGGGAACCATGAGATTTAAGTGTAATAAGTTTATTTTTACTAGCTCACCTGTTGAACTTTTTTTCGCCTAAAAGTCAAAAATGTAAAATTATGTGTTCCTCCACTATTATCATGCATGAATTATACATAAAAACCTTCCTTTTGAATCACTCTATCAATTAAAAAAACACATTAAAGTTTGTAGCGTAGTGTTAAAGACCTAAGCATACATAGGGATAGATGGCGGGAACTGACTTTGTTTCATACTAAATAGTGGCAAACATTCATATTTTTATTCATACTGGTAAGATATTTATATTATAAAGGTGCAAGTTTTTGTAAATTAGTACCTATTTGCTACACATTCATGCTACTTATCAAATTTATTTAAAATCTGATTCACAACCCTGTTTAACACAAAATATACTTTTTACAATGATAAATATGATCCATACGGTTGAAACCATGTGAAAAGTGCATTTATTAATGTAGGTATAAATGGTAATGGTATAATGGAAAAGGTATGAATTTGCTAGAATTTGTTTTCAGGAATTTACATGATGCTCTATCTGGCCACACGTCGAGCAACGTGGCAGAAGCTGTAAAGTACTCTGAGAAAGCTAAGACAAAGTGCATTGGCATCACAATTGAGACACGGCCGGACTACTGCCTTCAGAGGCACATGAGTGATATGTTGAACTATGGATGTACAAGGTAAGATAACAATATTTTATATTTATTATGTTTATTTTTATTTGATTGAAGTAGCAATTGACCACTCAGTCCACCTGATGGTAAGTGTTCACTGCCGCCTATAAACATGTGTTCAAAACATCAAATAGAACATGGGTTCTATCTGAAGTCAATCACAGATGCGTTCCTACTCCTGAGGATTAAGATGTGCCTCACATAGAAGTGTGCCGGCAACCCACACCCTTCCATCGAAATGCAAGAAATGCTTCACACTAGAAATAGTTGTAGCCATGGTACTTCCCCGGTCAAACTATGCTGCTTCTACTACCTATATTATGTATTATTGTAGTTGTAGATTTTAAATTAGGGAATACACACTATCTAAAGTCTAGTGTTTAGAGGAATTGCCATGAGATGTTGATTACAGATTAATTTCCATTTCTGAGTAAGTTAAGCAGCTAAAAACACTCACATTGTAGCACATAAGTATCAGTATTCAGTTAGAACTCTATTTCCACCTCGAAAAGTTTAGCAAACATTTAAGGTAAAAAATGTGGCTGCAATTTTAGCATCTTGATAATCTTATTCACAATATTTTTTAAGATATTGATTGCTATGCTAGAGTTGTTGAAAGCTATGCTTTTCTATATATTATTACATGTTAGAATTATATATTTTTTTCAGATTAGAAATTGGTGTGCAATCTGTTTATGAGGATATTGCCCGAGACACAAATAGAGGCCACACAGTAAAGGCAGTTTGTGAAAATTTTAATCTTGCTAAAGATGCTGGGTTTAAGGTAAATGTGGCTTATGTGATTTTTTCAGTAAAATAGTTAGACATATTATGACTTCCCACAACTTATCAATAGATGTCACTAAAATTCTGAAACCCGCTATTGAATTATACTCAACATATTGCATATATATACAAGAAAGAAATGAGATTTGGGGTGCAGCCAGTGTTGGTCCTGTTGTCAAAATAGTGTTTCTGTTTAAAGGGTTAAATTCGAGATTTTTATTCGGTTATTTTTCACATTATTCATTTAAAAATATATGTGACAAATAGATAACCTCTTTCTTTTGGAAAGTTTGTTAAAAAGATACATAAACCATAAGTTTTTTGAGAGGATCTGTGAATCTAAAAAATTGTATTTTTATAGTAAAATGTGTATTATTCCAGATAGTCGCCCACATGATGCCCGACTTACCCAACGTGGACTTTGAGAGAGATGTAGAGCAATTTATAGAGTATTTTGAGAACCCTGCGTTCAGGTCAGATGGTCTGAAGATATATCCAACTCTGGTGATCAGAGGCACTGGTCTCTATGAGTTGTGGAAGACGGGGAGGTACAGGAGCTATCCCCCATCCACTCTGGTTGATCTGATTGCAAAGATTCTGGCATTGGTTCCGCCCTGGACCAGGGTATACCGGTAAGTTGCAATAAAAAATAATTTTATTTCTTTGTTTAGTTTTACAGTCCTTCCATAAAGGGCGCGTTCCAGAAGACGCTCACAAAACCCAAAATACGTTTCACAAGACGACCACGGTCGTTGTGGTCGCGGCGAATACGTCACTCATGACGTCATGACTTACGCCCACGCGAAGCTCACGACGACCCATCTACTAAGGTGGGTCGAAGTGATCGTTCCATTAGGCATTATGTCAGTAACGCTCGCAAAGAACGGGAAAACTGCGGTCGTGATTGGGAACTTTGTGAACATCTAATGGAACACACTCTAAACGTGACAATTTATGACGAAATTTGAAACTTAAAATTTCTGATAAATAAGATAACTATGTTAAATAGTTTTTTATTTCTTGTAAGAAAAATCAGATTAATAGAGTGTTATTCCATGGATGACAGATGCACCGCAGATATATATTTATATCTTCTTTAAATCAATCAAGAAACATATTCATAAACTACAATTTTAAATATCATTCTGTATTGAAACAAGTCATCTTCTTCTATACTATAATAAATCTGTAAGAGGTCGCTGTCTGTACATGGAATAAATTTAGGTGAAAACCATTTCTAGAGATCTTTAATACGATATAGAACCCAAAATAATGTTTTTTAGAAATCTTTTCTGTTTGTCTGTTTGTCTGTTTGTCTGTTTATCTGTTTGTCTGTTTGTCTGTTTGTCTGTTTGTCTGTTTGTCTGTTTGTCTGTTTGTCTGTTTGTCTGTGTGTTTGAAAACGCTAATCTCAGAAACGGCTTATCCAATTTGAAAATAATTTTCACCGATGTGTTGTGGGAAACTTCACTTAACATTTAGTGTTTATTTTATGTAAATCGGTTTATGAATAAAAAAGTTATGTCAATTTTAAACTACGCAGTATTTGTTCTGTGTTCGATAAGTGTTAATAAGATAAGTAACTGCATAGTTGAATTGGTTGAAACTAAACATGTTATGGTCTGTAAAATGTATTCCTTTGTTATGTAATATTTTTGGTTATGTGTGTACCTATGTTATTTGATACTATACAAATCTATATCTCTATATCTATATATATACTAATATAAAAACGAAAGGATGCTCTCTCACTCACCTATTGAATAAACATCGTAGAGCTTATACTGCTAAAGATAAGAATATGATTTTTACTAGGGGTTCTTTTTATGACGTAGACGTCAATTATGAATGAATTTTCTGATCCCCCCCCCCCCCCCAATTTAACCCAAATAGGAGATGTAAGTTTGTATGAAAGTCAGTCAATTTTGAGGTCACTTCAATAAAATTTAGTATTTCGCTTTGATTTTTATGTAAAAATAGTTTTAAACCGACTTCCAAAAAGGAGAAGGTTATCAATTCGTCTGTATTTTTTTTTAAATTTTATATTTGTTACTCGATTGCTCCGCACTGGGTGAACGGATTTGGATGATTTTTTTTTTCATTTGAAAGGTAGTGCGTGTTATGGGGTCCCATTTATTTTTACTTCACTTTTGACAGTGGCATCCATAAGAAAAGCGCATAAGTCTGATATTTGCATTAACGATGTGCACGATAAATAGATGAATAACTCAATTCCCGCCAACCGATTTTGATGATTTTTCTTTTATTTGAAAGAATGTACTTCAAGGGTACTCTGATGAGTTTGATACGGTTCTGATCATAGGATCCATTTCATTGAAGCAAATTAACGAAATTAGCGATACTCGGCCAAACCTAAGCTGTACGAGTCCAATTGGGTTGAATGTAGAATGAGATTACTAAGCAGATATTTGCTAAAAAAATTGAACTTCAACTCTTCAATCCTGATGATGCAGGAGTAATGCTTGCCTGAACCGTAGAAGTAAGTCAATTTGTTTTTATGGATATATAATAAAATTGTTAAACAAATTCATGGGACAAAAATTTGATCTTCAACTCCTCAACCCTGATGATGTAAGGGTATTTCAAGACTAAACCGTAAGACTTGGCTATTTGGTACTTACGGTTATGTAATAAAAATACCAAGCAAAGATACACGGTAAAAAATTTGACCTTCAACTCCTCAACCCTGATGATGCAGGGTTACTTCAAGCCTAAACCATAAGAGATGGCCATTTAGTGCTTTCGGGTATGTAATATGATTACTAAGCAAAGACACAAAATGAAAATTTCGGCCTTCAACTCCTCACCCCTGATGATGCAGGATGCTGCTAGCCTAAACTATACGAGATGGGCATTTGGTGCTTTCAGGTATTTAATATAATTACTAAGCAAAGACACATGATGAAAATTTTGACCTTTAACTCCTCAACCCTGATGATGCAGGGGTACTTCAAGCCTAAGCCATTGAAGTTAGCTATTTAGTGTTTTCGGGTATGTAATATAATTACTAAGCAAAGACACAAGAGAAAATTCCGATCTTCAACTCCTCAAGCCTGATGATGCAGGGTACTGCAAACTTATACCCTGGGAGTTGGCAATTTAATGCTTTCGGGTATGTAATATAATTACTAAGCAAAGACACAAGATGAAAATTTTGACCATCATCTCCTCAACCCTGATGATGCAGGGGTGCTTCAAGCCTAAGCCATTGAAGTTAGCTATTTAGTGCTTTCGGGTATGTAATATAATTACTAAGCAAAGACACATGATGAAAATTTCGATCTTAAACTCCTCAGCCCTGATGATGCAGGGTACTGCAAGCCCAAGCTATAGAAGTTGGCTCGCAAGTGCTTACGTATAAGTTATAAGATTACTAAGCAAAGACACGGGATATTTTTTTTACCTTCAACTCCTCCCTGATGATGCGGGATAGTGCAAGCCTAAATTATAAAAGGTAGTCACATAATGCTTACGGTTGTTTTTAGTATATATTATAAGTTTAATGACAGCTCATTAAACTGAAATGTGATTAATAAATTAAACTTCAATTCATCAACCCTGATAATCTAAGTACACAACCTACTTAAGCCGTATGAGTTTGGTACTTATTGATTACAATACATTACAACGCGTTCCTGAGAGAACATTATGAAGAAAAGTGTCACTTTGAATACCTAAATCCTGAAAATGCAGGAGTATTGTCATGTTATTGTTAAGAGTTGGATTTAGCTGTAGCTTTTTAAGCAGGATGGGTTAGGTTAGGTTGGAACATAAAAGAAAACATAAAAAATAAGCGAGCAGGGTGCGGCAGCGCCCTGCGAGCAGGTGCGCCCTGTTCGTATGAATTGTAAAAGTGTTTTGATTATGTCTTCTGCTTTACAAAAAATAATGCGGGATTTACGCACACAGATAGCCCGATGCACCTCTTAAAAGATCCTATCTCTGGCCACATGAAACAAAATATGAATTTAGAATATATGTCGCTGTTCAGTGATATTCCAATTTTCTAATGATTTACTTCAAGTAGATAATAGTTATCCGGAAAAGTTAAAATCAATCTTTATATCGATACGTCTTCGTTTAAATGTGGAGGAGTTGGTTGAAAAAGTATATCCCGATATCTATACTTCTATATCTATACTAATATATAAAGCTGAAGAGTTTGATTGTTTGTTTGTTTGTTTGTTTGTTTGTTTGGTTGTTTGAACGCGCTAATCTCAGGAACTACTGGTTCGAATTTGAAAATTCTTTTTGTATTGAATAGACCATTTATCAAGAAAGGCTTTAGGCTATATAACATCACGCTGCAACTATTAGGAGCGAAGAAATAATGGAAAATGTAAAAAAAAAACGGGGAAAATTATTCATCCTGGAGGGCTTCCGTTGCGTGCGCTGTGAAAACGGTACAAGATACCAAAAATATATGTATGAAAGAATTATTTCTCTTGAAATGATCTAAAAAAATGTCCGCGACAGTATATGTCTATCTTTTAAGATTAACTCACTAGAACCGTTTTCATGGTAATCAAATTCGGTCGAAATTAGTTAAGAGTTGTATAAACGTAATAATATTAATCTTTATCCAAATAAATGTGTTGTTGATTAAGAGTATTTAATTGTGAACAAAATTGTCTTTGACATCACTTAATTTCAATGAACATCTTAGAAGATATTGATATCTTAGAGATCTTGCGTCGTTTTATCGTCGTGTAAAAATACTTTTTAAATACTATTTGATTTTGTTTTACGGATATTTTGTTTTAGGTTCTAATAATTTCACAATTATTTTTTTATATATGAGCTATATGAGTTAGATATGTTCTTTTCAAAACTAAATTGTCTAAAATAATAATAGAAAATGAAACGGACAAAGTCGTGGGTAACAGCTATAATTTATAAAGCTGAGGAGGTTGTTTGCAAAAATAATTATGCCCAAAATAACTATTCCACGCGGACGAAGTCGCGGGCACAGCTAGTATAAAGTAAATTTTATATACATGATCCTACAAAAAAGTACTTACTATTGTTCGTTATGGGAACATAATAAAAAGACGGGATCGCACGACAATGCATATATTAGGCAAATTACAAGAATTAAGGCGCGGTTAATGTCTGCGATCTAATTACGACTGCTTCTCGAATGCAAGTGAGGGGCGCGGTGGTGCGGGCGACGGGGAAGCCTCACCGCTGCCCTCTGGTGGTGTTGGCGCGGTACTATAAGCGCCAACATGCTCCCGGCCCTGGAAGCTCAGCAGCTTCCAGCCTTATTCTCTTCTTCCGGCTTAGGCATTACGCAAATTCTATTTAAAGCGCGACGCACAGTTCCTCTGGCTGTAAGAATGTCAGCGACGCGTGTGACACCATCAGATCCCGGGAACAATCCTTTGATCCGTCCAAGGCGCCAATATAACGGTGGAGTGTTGTCCTCCTTTAAGATGACCAGGTCTCCAATCTCTAATGCTTCTCCAGACTTCACGCGCCACTTGGCTCGCATCTGCAGCTCGGCGATGTATTCGTGGCTCCAGCGCTTCCAGAAGTGTTGTCTCATTTGCTCAAGACGTCGGAACCTGTCGAGGCGATTAGCATTAGCGGCTTGTAGACATGGAGATGGCAGCGCCTGAAGCGGTCTACCAATTAAAAAGTGGCCCGGGGTTAAGGGATAAAGATCGGAAGGGGAGGAGCTCAATGGACATAGGGGACGGCTGTTGAGGATGCTTTCTATTTGAGCGAACAGTGAAGACAATTCCTCAAAGGTAAGGTGTGCAGTGCCCAGTATCCTAACCAAATGGAATTTAGCTGATTTAACAGAGGCCTCCATCAAGCCATTGAAGTGAGGAGCGTATGCTGGTGAGAAACGAAATTTGACGCCCTCGTTAGCTGCAAACTCAAGGATGGAATCCTGATTAGTGTTAAAGAAGTCCTTTATCTCTTTGGAAGCTGCAACAAAGTTTCCACCATTGTCGCAATATATTTTATTTGGTAGCCCTCTCCTAGCAATAAATCGTTTTAAACTTAAAATAAAGGCGTCCTTCGAAAGCTCGCTTACGGCTTCCAAATGAACACATTTATACCTAAAACATATAAATATGCATAAGTAACATTTCGTTATTTTACAACCACGACCCTTGCGATCCGTGATCATAAATGGGCCAGCGAAATCAGTTCCCACCGTAAGAAATGGAAAGTCAGGTACAAGTCTGTCAGTAGGTAAGTTGCCCATGATGGTTTGCATCGTTTTACCTTGGAAACGCCTGCAAACACTACAATTACGCGCTATACGGCGAGCTAAGTTTCTTCCACCAATAGGCCAAACTCGGGTTCTAATAGAGGCTAGCAAAGCTTGAGGGCCGGCGTGTAAGAGCTGGCGATGTTCATGTTGGAACAAAAGATGAGTAACGTGATGCTTAGCGCTTAATAACATGGGGTGTTTCATATCGAAACTGCATTCAGAGGCTTGTATACGACCCCCTACTCTAATAAGTCCTTCATGTAAAAAGGGATTAAGTGCGGAAATATGAGATTTAGACTTTAATGATTTTCCTTTAGCTAAAATGTCATATTCTTTGGGAAATGATTCTAACTGAGAAATGAGAATTAATGAATTAGATGCCTTATTAAGTTCATCAATTGTCAATGGACCTGTATATTTATTTGTAGGATTTTTACTGTTGTGAATGAATCTATGTATGTATGCAAACGTGTGTTTTAATTTAGTAAAATTAGAAAAGTTATTTAATTGAAATAATGGATCTATGTTAACTGAAGTGCAGGCAAATGACTTTACTTCAGGTATGTCGTCGTTAATGTTTGCTTTCGAATTAACCCAATTACACTCAGGTAACAACAAGAAGCTGGGACCATGCCACCACATGTCACAATTAGCGACTTCTTGGGGACTAATCCCACGGGATAGTAGGTCAGCTGGGTTGTGTTCTGTGGGTACATGCTTCCAGGAATCAATGGCAGTCAATTCTCTGATTGAGGCCACTTTATTAGCAACAAATGTTTTTAAATTAGATGAACCGATACGAAGCCAACTAAGCACAATGCTGGAGTCGGTCCAGTATACATGTCTATCTATTTTACGCCGTAGGGCTTGAGTTACAGAAATACTCATTTCAGCTGCGAGCAGAGCACCTGAAAGCTCAAGACGAGGTATAGTGATAGTATTTGACGTGGGAGCAACGCGTGATTTAGCACATAGAAGGTGGACGCATACTCGACCCTCCCTGTCTATGGATCGAAGGTATACAACAAGCTCCGTAAGCACGTTGCGAAGCGTCAGAAAAACAATGCATTTCGACGGTGACTGGGTCTTCAAAAGATACCCACCTTGGTACGTACAAGTTAGAGATGGATTTAAGGCCTTCCCTGAAGGTATTCCATACTTTAACAATCTCTTTGGGCGCAGGGTCGTCCCAATCGAATTTAAGAGACCACAAGGTTTGAATTAAAATTTTGGGAACGATAGTGCACAAGGATAGGAGGCCCAGGGGATCGAAGATTTTGAAAGTTGAAGAAAGAATACTACGTTTAGTAACTACAGATGTATATCCCTCACCTATAGGAAAATGCAAGGTGTCTGAAGAAGGATTCCAGTCTAGGCCTAATGTGTTAGTTGAATGACTAAATGTAAGGTTATCAGAAGATTGATTTACATCAGAAGGAAGTAAAGAAGGTAAATTAGAACGGTACTTTCTTAAATTGAAACCTGCTTTAATTAGATTTGCGGACATTGACTGCTGAATGAAACGAAGCTGGTTTTCGTTATCATTTGAAGTCAGCAAATCATCCACGTATATGTCTTGCTGTATAATGGTTTTTAATAACATATCACACTCTTCACCGACTTGCCAGAGACACTTAGTGGCAAGATAGCTGGCGCTAGCATAGCCGTAGGTTACTGTGTTAAGTTGGAGTGTCTGGAGTGCCTTATCTTCCGCGTCGCGCCATAGGATTAGCTGCATATTACGGTCAGACTCGTCTACTAGCACCTGGCGGTACATTTTTTCAATATCCGCTGACAGCACGTAATGATGTTCACGGAATCTAATGAGGATATTGAAGAGAGAATCTTGAACAGTAGGCCCTATCATTTGAATGTCGTTGATAGACAAACCAGATGTGGTGCGTGCAGAGGCGTCGAATACTACGCGAAGACGCGTGGACTCACTGTCCTCGCGGATCACTGGGTGATGCGGGACAAAGTAGGAACTCTCAGGTCGGTCCTCCGGTGAAGGTGATAGATGTCCTAAGCTGCGGTATTCATTCATAAAATTTACATAGGCAGACTTAAGCGCAGAATCTTTACGAAAACGTTTTTCTAAATTAAGAAATCTATGTTTAGCCATGAAATAAGACTCGCCTAAACAATCAATATTGTCGGTGAGCGGTAGCTTAACACAAAAACGACCATCCTCGGTTCGTTTAGTATTCTGTAAAAAATGAAGTTCACAACCTCTTTGCTCATCAGTGAGAAGGGGTTTCTGTGGCAAGCTTTCCAGCTCCCAGAAACGTTTTAAATCATTATGAAGTTCGATTATACTATCATTGTACTCAATATTTGCTAAATTACATTTTATATTGTCGACATTCCAAGCGTTACACATGGGACCTGCGATAAGCCATCCTAGTTTAGAGTCGTGTAAGATAGGGTTGCCTGTTCCTAAAGAGTGCTGTTTGGTACCAATAATTTCCCAAAATAAGTCAGCACCGATAAGCAATCCTATTTCGGAAGGCTCATAAAAGCTGGGGTCTGCAAGCTTGAATGACTTTAAGTTTAAATGTGTGATATTTAATTTAGCTTTAGGTATTTTTCCGGTAATTTGTGGTATGACCAAACATGACGTCATTACGTTGAAGGGACGCGCGATAGACTTTATGCCTATGTTGCAACGTTCGGTAGTAAGTTTATATGAAGTGTTACCTATTCCGATAACGTTTTTAATGTTAGAAGTTAATGGAATTAAATTTAATTGCTCCTTTAAAGCCTCTGTGATAAAACAAGACTGACTTCCGCTGTCTAAAAGCGCCTTGGTTGTGATCGATTTATTGGTTATAGGATTTGTAATCTCAACCAAAGCAGTACATAACAGTGTCTCAGAGGATGAAACAGCTGACACTGAAACAGGTTCAGAGTCTGTATTAACAGTGTCGGGTTCCGTGGGCTTATGTAAATTGGTGTTATGACGTTTTCTACAAATTTTACATGTACCTGGTAGCCTACATGCACGTTGATGGTGGCCCTGCCGCAAACAATTGGTACATAATTGCAATTTGGATACGAAGGCTAACTTATCATCAATTGATTTGGATTTGAATTGAGAGCAATCATATATACGGTGAGTGTCACTATTGCAGAATAAGCACTTATTTGAATTTTGAAATGACGAATAATTCTGATTAGAAGTAACGAAAGACTTTGTATGAGAATGTGGCATCTGTTTCATGCTTTGAAATTGATTTGGTGATGATTTAGTAATTTTATCTTGCTTGCTACGATATACGGATTCGAGAACATCTGCACGACCTCTAATAAAGGACATAAAGTCATCCAAAGTAGGCATTTCCGAAGTATCAACCTTAGCGTGTATGTACTCTTCCCACTTAGCACGAGTATTGCTATCTAACTTCGCTGCAAACATGTATATGATCACGGTATCCCAATGGTCAGTTGGCTGTTTCAAACTATTTAAAGTGCGTAAGTTTTTAGTTATGTGGTCTACGAGAAACCTTAGAGACTTATCCGACTCACGCAATGGTTCTATACTAAATAAGGACTTTAAATGGTTATTTACTAATTGACGAACATTATTATAACGATCACACAATATATTCCAAGCATCAGTATAATTATTGTCAGTGACTTCAAGATTACTGATCACACGATTACTTCTCCCTCTAAATATGAGTTTAAATAATGAAATTTGTGAATATTTTTTATTTTGGAGTTATTATGAATAAGGGAAGAAAACGTATCGTGAAATTCTAACCATTTAAAAAATGTGCCATCAAATTTATTAATTTTAATAACCGGTAGACGAAAACCAATGACTTCATGATCGTCGTCGTCGGCAGTGGCAAAGCTACTACTGTGTTCAAGTGTTGACTTTTTTCTTGAACTATTAGCCGAAATAATTTCCTGGGCTTTTGCGATGGAATTGTGGAAAGATTGTTCTATTGCTTCTCTTGTATCTAACTCAGAACTTAACTTAATATCATCTAACCCCTCAATACTATTCTGCACGCTATCGAATTCGGCAAATAACGCTTCAATTTTCACTAACTTTTGTGATAGCACGTTAAGTTCGATAGGAGTAGGTTTTTTACCTTTAAATTCGTCTAATTGGTTACTAAATTTCGTAACGCGACCCTTTATTGAGGCACGTTTTGAGTTTAAAGTTTTATAAGTAGTCTCCATACCGATACAGTTAACGCGCAATCAAGAAGTGATTACTCGTAAACAATTAGTAAAATATTGCATACGATACGCCCCTCGCTTCAATAACCGATGACTCGAAGACCGGTCTGGATCAGCTGATAAGGACTGGCCGCGCTGCAGCGGCTGGAGACGTGCAGCGTCAGTGCAGTTTGCGCGACGACCCAGGATGCGCCGGTAGTCGGTGAGCGAAGCACGCACGGCAGCTGGAATGGATTGTTCGAATGCTTTGTATATTTATGCAGAATAGATTATAGGACGGATAGCTAATAGGGATAGACAATGAGAATGAAATGATTGTGCTTTAAAATATTTTAGGATAAAGCAAATATCTAAAATTATGGGATATTTATTGCGTTAATTAGCAGCTTCAATGAATAATTGCTTTCTTTATGCAAATAATGACACGTATATTGCGTCAGATAACACAATAGTATTCGTAAAAATACAGAATGGGTTTAGCTATTATGATTCTTAAAATGTGCAGTAGGCTTAATTAGCTAGTTTTTAAGAATATTAAACTAAAGTCAGGCTTTTAAGCCGTAAACAAGTGCATATAATTAGGCGTTTGAAATGCTTAGAAGTATTAGCTTTGGAAATTAATTACTAATGTGAGGTAGGTAAGACAAACTGAATAACGGTATTATTTCTCACTGTTCGCACTAAAATAATGCTAAGGAAAGACAGCGGGAATAATTAGGCGTTTGAAATGCTTAGAAAAGTTTAGCTTAGGAAATTAATTACTATTGAAAGGTAGGTAAGACAAAGTGAATAACGGTATTATTCCTCACTGTTTGCACTAAAAGAATGCTAAGGAAAGACAGTGGGATGGATATATAGGTATTAAATGGAACGGGCTCACTTTTGGCTGGCAAAAACCACTGCTTCGGCTGCGTAGACTGCTGGACCTCGGCTCTTCGCTGGTTTTTTCGTTCCGTGGTGTTGACCGGCGCGCTCGGCGTGACGTGTCGATTTTAACCGGACAATCCGATAGATTGATGCGTATTATTTATCACGGTCGCCACTTTATGTTCGATAAGGGAACATAATAAAAAGACGGGATCGCACGACAATGCATATATTAGGCAAATTACAAGAATTAAGGCGCGGTTAATGTCTGCGATCTAATTACGACTGCTTCTCGAATGCAAGTGAGGGGCGCGGTGGTGCGGGCGACGGGGAAGCCTCACCGCTGCCCTCTGGTGGTGTTGGCGCGGTACTATAAGCGCCAACAACTATAACATCCTTTAAAATAAGTTAAATTTATTGTTTTAGATCAATTATAATCTTTAATTAATATTTTCAATATTTATTTAAACATTTTTATAGAACATATTAATATCAATGATCTCTATAATGGTATTCTTATAGACCATGGCATAATAATAATAATCATATTATAATATTATTTTAGGGTTCAACGAGACATCCCAATGCCATTAGTTTCGTCTGGAGTGGAACATGGGAACCTGAGGGAGCTTGCTCTAGCGCGAATGGCTGATCTGGGCACAGATTGTAGGGATGTCAGGACCAGAGAGGTTGGAATCCAGGAGATTCATAATAAAGTTAGGCCTTATGAGGTAATTGTCTTATGTAGTTTTTATTTATCCATTTATCAACTTGTTGTTGAGTTTCATTGTTGGAAATAGGCTATTAAGTTTTATTGACAATACTTGAACATGTGTGTGGTGACAGTGGGTATTGATGTTACACAAGACACTGCAACACATTCGTTTAATGTCACAAAAATACTTGCCATCTTTAAATTGTTCAAAAATATCGAAATCAAAAGTAGCCCATAGACTGACCAGTAAAATAAGCTACATCTATGCAAAACATCATGTAAATCAGACTGGTAGTTCTTATGTAGTAGCAAACAGAAACCATTTTTAAGCTATTGCATAGCTTTTATCGCGGACTTTGAGTGCGGTGACCGAATCAAGAAATTCCGTAACGAGAAACACCTAACACCCCCCACTCCGCCTACCATGTAGCGCGGCCGAGCGTTCGCTTAACGTGTATGTATATGCTGCGACAGTCGAGGCTCGCACGGATTGAGACGAGCTGCTCGGAAATCGAATATGTAAGCAGCTGTATGTGAGAAAGTATATCGTTTCAAAGAAAAAAACTTGAATTAATATCACGAAAAAAAAATAGTGCAAAAATAAATAAATAATAATAATTGCATAAGTTCATAATAAATGTAATGCAATAGCTTTACCGCAGCAGTCCCCGAGTGCCGCACGTTTATTTTATATATTAACATAGATATAGGTTAAGTTCTGGTGACTGTTTGATAACTTTTAAATGATAAACTCAATACCTAAACGTTAACCATTTTAGGTGGAGCTTATAAGACGTGACTACGTAGCGAACGGTGGCTGGGAGACGTTTCTGTCATACGAGGACCCGGATCAGGATATATTGGTTGGTCTGCTGAGGCTCAGGAAGTGCGCCGCGAGTACGTACAGACCGGAGCTGAAGGCGGGAGCAAATTCCAACTTCAAGCAGTGCAGTATTGTTAGGGAGTTGCATGTTTATGGATCTGTTGTGCCGGTAAGTTAGTGGTATATGTTTTAGTAAATCTATGCTTGTTTGAATAAGCATTCAATAAAAAAATATTTTCGTGAGATGGTAGGAGTTTCATGCATCATCTTAAATCGATGACATGGTATTAAGTGCAATTGATACGTTGTTTTATTAAATCGCGATGTATTTTTTACACTTGGTTTTTTTTTCTATAGAAACTCGATTTGACCTTGACTTTGATTCCGAACGTCCCGATTATATAGTTTTAATAACTTCCCTTGAGATCTTTGATATCATTGGAACATACAAGAGTAAAAGCAAAATTTTGATACTTCTTAATTACTTGTGTGTAGTGAAGAACACAAGACTGTGTAATATTTCACAGGCTGCAAATGGTCCGGTTAGATTAGGTTTAGTGTAGATTGTAGATAAGCCTTTATTGTTTAACTACTCGCATATTCTGCTCACAAAAGTACGAATGCCTTGCTAAGATTTCATAGGGACCAATTGATTAGGTAGCTTAGGTTTAAATATGTAGATCTTTATTTACTAGTTAAATAAATTGTCTTACAAAAATACGATTTCCTTACTAATCCTTTGCATTATAATTTCAGGTGAACGCCAGAGACCCAACGAAGTTCCAGCACCAGGGTTTCGGTATGCTTCTGATGGAAGAAGCGGAGAGGATAGCCCGCGAGGAACACGGCTCCGACAAGATGGCCGTCATCTCTGGCGTCGGGACCAGGAACTACTACGCGAAGATCGGATACCATCTCGAGGGACCCTATATGGTCAAGATGCTGTGATCAATAAATGTTATGTGGAATATTTTGCTTCTTTTATTTGTTTGGTCTTTTGACTTGGTTATAAGAAACTATACTATGCACTACTGTGTCGTGAAGACAACTGCAAAATCATAACGTGTATGCTTCAAAATGTCTATACATTTTGTACTTATTTTAATTTGCTTAGAGTTTTAGATTAATTTCTTGGCAGTTATGTCGTTATAAGGATATTATGTGTTTATCAGTTTTATAGTTATGATATATGGACTTTAACGTGTATGTGGTTATTTTTTTAAACTTTATTTTATTCGGCGGTGATACGAGGATAATCGCATTGATTAGTTACGTCGAGGAATCTCAAAACGGTAGCACGCATAAAAATCATTATCTACGGTTACCCATCCAATTCCACATATGCCGCTATCCTTCCCGGGGTAGCCTGACCGAACGGGTCGAGTTTCCACTCTAGCCGCCCGCGACCTTGGAAGCTTTTTTTAGTCGCCTCTTACCTTATACCGTAGGTAGCTCTATTCTGATCCCGAAACTACAAGGGACGGTAATCCATGTGCCTAGACTAACTTTAAAATATACTGTATCCTTTAACTTTATTTCAGACCTGACCCTCCACTTTCCATCAATCCTACTGAAATTTACCACAAACACGTCGGAATGCTACCCAATTACGCTGGTCACGTGCCCGGCTGTGTGTTCAGGTAATTGTTGTTTTAATTTGAATGTGGCATGTGTAAAGCAAGGTAAGCGAGCTAGCCTTTATTGTCTTGCAAAAATATGATGGATGAAAAAAGAATGTAATATACAAACAAAAAAAACAAACTCACTGAGTTTATGATTTTAGACTAGTATTATCGCGGAATTGATACATTTTAATAAGCAACGGGTACTCACGATATGCGGTTTTTGAATTCTTTAAGAATTCTTTGTGCCGATATTTCGACCCAGTTACATGGATCGTGGTCACAGCGAAACTTCGGTGGCGGGGAGAAATATCGGCAAAAAGAATTCTTAAAGAATTCAAAAACCGCATATCGTGAGTACCCTCACTGAGTTTCTTGGCGGATCTTCTCAGTTGAGGTTGTGTTACTGTCCCGTAGTGTAAGAATTTTGTAGTTGATAATTTGTACGTGCACCCGCAGACCTATACAAGATAGACATTTGATTTATGCCCATGTGGGCTACACTTGTGGGTTTGTACATCGCTTATATTGTAAAGAAACCGTTTGAAGGACTGAAGGATAACTCAACTAAAATGTAGAATTTAATGGATTGAAAGTGATAATTAAAGTGAGGAATGAGGAATTCATTACACAACTTTACTTTTAGATTTGGCAAGACTTACGGCAACGACACTAGAGATGCCAAGAGATGGCTGCGTGGTGACTTCACATCCTAAATCTTTGTGCAAATTATGTCCATTGCGGTTATGTATATTCCGGTCTAAATCTACAAGATTCTGTGCCTCTTAATATTATAACAAATACAAAGAAATAAAATACAATATTATATACATATGGTACAGAGTTTATTTCAATAATCGAGTAAATATAGCAATATATCATTTTTGTACAATTTTTAATTTACAATGACCACATACATGTTCCAAATATGGGAAAGTTTTTATACAAACACAGTTACTGAAAATAAGTACAGTCAGCAGCATATAGTTAGTGGCGTTCAAAGTGTCCATATTGTTAGATACAATCAAAGTGTTCAATAATATCGGCACAACCTACGTGTTCTAATTGTTCGCAACATCTTAAACTTCCAAATGACAGAACATTCATAAATTCATAATGAACTACTCAAATTGTCACAATTTCAGCATCTGTTACGACACCAGCGGTAACCTAGCAACGAGACTGTTCGTAAATATAGGTACATTTTATAATATTATACCTTATGTTGCGGATATAAGGTTCCTGATCACTTACGGTATAGGACATGCTAACAATGACTCTTCTCTTCTCTCTTTTTTATATTAACAACTATCCTTTTCATATCTTGCAATGACGTCATTGACTGTCAAAGTCATAGAATCGGTCTAGGGGAACAAGAGGCATGATAAGACAAGACGAGAGGACGGACGAGTAAGACGGGTCATGCACACATACCGGAAGCGAAACGCTTTTGCGAGATGTTGCTGCAGCCCATCAGAACCGGCTTTCAAACAATACTCAATGGACCATGACAGTTGATTTACAATCAAATTTAGTTTAAATGCATAATTGATGTAATATTTTTTTATCCTTAATAACTACAGAAACAAGCAAGAAATAGTATTGAATTGATGATTATGTTCTCCTTTATTTTACGTTTTCCTTGAAGTTGATGGGCAATTTTAACACTGCTTTAGTCTTACCGTTATTTCATATTTTCTTTTAACATAGTAATTGGGGCAAAATGCGTAAATGTCACGGGGCATAATGGCATACACCATTATATTGCATTCTAATAATTCCATCGACAGAGTTAGTATCTCATCCGTGCTCAATTGCGTCAAGTGTTGTTAATGTTCTGTATATGGAAACATACACATATATTGCACCTGAAATACTTACCACGTCAAGTTCTACAAACCTACCCTCGTCAAGAAAAAGAAGGCCTAAGTGGGTTCATAACACACTTGAAAAAGAACAAGTTCAATCGATTGAGTCTTCTTCCTGTTCTCTCCGGAAATCAACGTTTGCCAGTGACACTATCTGATGCTGATTCACCACAACAACATTGTTCACAATTATTTGACGTGCAAAAAAGAAGTTCCTCAGAAATTCGTTTTCACATACGAGCTTAAAGTTATTCGATCGTTACTAGCAAGGATGTTCAAAGGGTTTCAAAGGATGTATATTAAAAAAAAATAAAGACTGATGTATATTTCACAAACAATATATTTTAGCTAAAATATAATAGTTTTTCTGTAACCTCTACGGTTTTCTCATTTTTAAACTGATGAAAAGTAACTTCATTCAATTTTAAAACCATAAATGAGATAAATATATGTCAATATTATCATTGCTCGCACAGTAAGTGATCCTTACAATGTATTCGCAACATAAAGTTTAATATTATAAAATGTACCTATATTTACAAACAGTCTCGTTGCTAGGTTACCACTGACGCCGGAACATTTGTGACAATTTGGGTGGTATTAACATTATGAGTTTATGAACGTCCTGACATTTGGGAGTTTAAGATGTTGTCAACAATTAGAACACGTAGGTTGTGCCGATATTATTGAACACTTTGATTGTATCTAACAATATGGACACTTTGAACGCCACTAACTATATGCTGCTGACTGTACCTATAAAACTGATATTTGCATCTGAACACAATGTACTATTCGACCAAAACAATTAGGCGCACGACAGTTGAAACGTCATTAGAACTAGGGATTTCCCATCCGATACGAAGTATATTCTATTACCAAATTTCTAAAAGTATGTAGGTATACCATTATTAAAACACACACCATAGTGGTGTATTTTCAATAGTCGAGTATTTATTAAAGCACTTTCATGTGTTTAATTCGCAGACATGGAATATTTTCTTTCTTTTTTATGTGTGTAAGAGACTGATGCCTGTTGCAGCACATATTCGATTTTCGACTTTGGAGACAGGAGTACTGAGCCCAATACTCTTTTCGTGTTAAAAAAATGCATTTTTTTAATGTAAGAGTCCTTTCTCCTCCACGAATAGTCTTTTTCCTACCCATTTTGAGGTTTACTGACGAATAATCAACGAATTTAGTAATAATTTAAAAATTCAACAATCACTCATTAAACTAACATTATAACGAAATAACATTAAACTCGTGCTGGCTAACGTAAACACCTAGACGATACACGACTGCACGTCCCTAGGGGATGCGCGGGGTAAGAAGCGAGATGCGGGGTATTGAACCACTTTTTATGCGCCTAATTGTTGTGGTCAAGTAATACATAACAAACTATAAAGTGTACAAAGGTATAACTACGAAAACACTGCCTTTTATACATTTTATATGGAAAAATAACAATTCGTCTGCCGAGACATGTGACGTACATCCTCTGAAGATATTAATTGAGACATTAGGAATAAGTGTACGTAAATTGAATGTATAAAGCTCAATAAAGCGATACATTCAGTAGGATTTACTTTGTACATAACTACATAAACGTACATGTGAAACCGTTGCCGCATGCAACACTTAAAATAATAATGAATTAGAAAAGTAAATGCAATATTTTCATTGATTAAATAGCATGTCCTGAAATTCTGATACAACTTTTACGTATTATTGAATTACAACTTTTATTTTTATATAATTTATCTAGATTCCTGGCATACGCCCTGTAGTTCCGGGATCAGAATAGGGTTACGGCATCCCCTGCCTGTCGTAAGAGGCGACTAAAAGGGGCTTCCGGGGTTGCAGACGGCTAGAGTGGGAGCTCGAACCGTTCGGTCAGGCAATCCCGGGAAGGACGGCGGTATGTGTGTTCGCATACCGTCGTAAAGACTAGACGGAGCGGTGGGCCCAGCCGCCCATCTGGGAGGAGCCCGATGGGGCAGCGCGCTCGGAGGATTCCGGTTGAAGTCGTTTCGAGATCCCGGAGTCCTCCTTTTCAGCGCCGAGGACGGCCACCGGGGGGTTTTAGTGCGGTAAAAATCCCACATAACCCTGCGTCGCTCCCACGGCGTCGGGTACCTTTTGAAGGTTTCCCCCTCGAAAAAAAAAAGATTCCTGGCATGTTTATTCAATTTCCGTACGGTTACATCCTGATATGGACAACTATCCAAAGCTCAAACTGACTTTATTAGGTCATTTGATTTGCACTTCGATGACTTTTTTAAAAGTCCAATTCCAGAAAATAAAATGCCTCAGTGTATTTTATTAGACAGCACCATAATTCCTTTTCTATTTTAATACAACATAAATGCTTTTTGTGATGTTCATTTGTATAAAAACTTAAGCAAGGTTTAAAAAATATATATTTTACATATCAGAATATTTGTGTTGATTCACTTCTTCTTAGCATTCCACTCTTTCATTAACTTTTCAGTGAGCTCCAGATTTTCGTCTTTCTGTAAATAACAATATGCACATTAACATTCATACTTTTGTCTAATAATCTATTCAATATTGCATGCATTCGAAATTAATATCGGTATTATTATATTACATAAAAAATATCTCGCTTCTAACTGGCTTCAAAAAAGGAGGCGGTTCTGTGTTTCACTGTATTTTAAGAACAATTTACGAGTGATGAGTCGGGTAGTTTTTTATTAGGGCCCATTTAGATGGAGAGTTTCTCGCCTCGAACATACGATTATCGAACAAATATCAAACATTTTTTTCGTCTAAACATTCGCTCTTCTCTCTCGCTGCGTTAGGCAATAGTTGCCTCGCAATAGAATGTTATTATGTCCGTGTAAACAGAATTTTGAAGGTGGTAGAACCAGTGTAGTTCGACCGGGGAAGTACTACCGCCACACCTATTTCTAGCCTGAAGCAGTTCTTGCGTTTCGATAGAAGGGTGTGGTTGCCGGCAAACTTTCACATTAGGCGACCACCATAGTCCTCGGGAGTAGCAACGCATCTGTGATTTACTTCAGATGGAACCCATGTTCTGTATGAAGTTGATTACAGATGTCCATGGGCGGCAGTGGCCACTTACCATCAGGTGGACTGCATGCTCGTTTGCTACTTCAGTCAGATAAAAAAAAATCGAAGTAATAATCGTATTTCGAGATTTGCTGCCCACCTGGCAGTGAGTGCAGTGCACGAGGGCGGCATTTCTCGCATCATGGTATTTACAATTTTCATTCTCAGTGTTCCGCAAGCAATAGTAACTTCTATAAAGTTCAATGAACTTAATATTATTGGCAGTTGCAAATTAAAAAATATATATATATTAATGTCATTTTTATGAAAACTCGCATGACAAATCTCGCACTGAAAACGTTTCAAACTGATTTGTACGATACTCGTATGAGATTGAATAAATGTCACGCGACATCAAGTTTACATTCGAATGACCAAGAATCTGCTTACAATAATTCCGTTGTGTAAACAAACATAGACAATTATCGCCTGGCGATAAGTCATAAGCGAGCCTCGTATGACTTTATCGTAGGCGAGATTTAATTTCTTGCCTGTATCTAAACATTTTGATACGATTATGTTATGGCGATTTTTACTTGTGATTGTATGATTTCTCGTACCGAAACATACGAGAAACTCTCTCCATCTAAATGGCCCATTAGCCATTTGATGTAAACTGCTGGGCATAGACAACTGGCTGGACATAAATTAGGGTGCTAATGGCAGTTTTTGCCAATAGTCATATCGTCTCTGCGTCTGCCACGCGTGTAGGTGACCATAGAGGGTTCTGATGTTACAGTAAAAATAAATTGTTGCTCATCTCATCTCCTTTAGCCGCGTACTACGCATGGTCTTCAGAAATAAAGTGGTTCTGTATAAGAACAACATCACATTCAAAACACAACATCACATACCTTACCAATTAAAACAAAGAAAGACCACATTGTGTCAGAAAATTAAAAAACATTAATAGAAAAATGCTTTTACACGTATGACGAATTCTTAAACGATGATTTAAAAATATAAAAATACAAAAAATATTAATCTGCTAAAGCTATCAGCATTGTAATATAGTGTCTAATTGTAAGTCTTTATTGATAAATACGAGTATGTGAGTGCCATGCATTTAGAACGCCTTAACCGGCATATTAAATTTTTGGCGCCCTTTTTTTAAACATTTTAAGTAATCAATATTATTGTAACCCAAAAAAATAATAAATAAAGATCTTTCTTTCTTTCATTCCATGACAGGTAACAAATATTTGATTTATGAGTAAAGAAAATGTTATAAAAATCACAAACCTTGATAAAACAGAAACGAACGAAATTCTCGCCGAGATGTTTGTGCTCTTCCGAATAGAAGGCGGTCGGCGGGATCGTCAGAATGCTCGCCTCCTTAGCAAACTTCTTCGTGAACTTATAGTCTTTGTACTTATCCGGCTCGTCTTTTAGATCGATTTTGTTTTCTGTAAAGAAATTTCTTAATATATAGACTCTCCTTAGGCCTCTTGTAGACACACGTTTTTTCGGCGTAATAATCTACGTTTAATTCGCCGTGTGTAGGCACGTTGTCAGTGTTGTATGTATCACTGCCGTGCCATGTACATGCTAGCACGTTTTTTCACGGTAAGGAAAAGACGCCGTACGGCTCAAAAAACGTGCCATGTACAACAGGCCTTATCCTCCGGAAGTCTAATGTGGAACATTATGAAACTGAAGTAGCAAGGAAACATGAATTCTTCCTGATAGAAAATGTTCATTACCGCTCATAGACAATATGCTATTCTATATAGAAATGGGGTTGTTCCAAAAATTGATAACATGAGTTGCCACTAATAAGACTAAAATTGTTGATTCATCTTTAAAAGCGCATCCACGGAAATGGTTTATTTGTTAATAAAATTGTATGATATCCTGTAATAGCAAATTACTTTAACGGTTATATGAGGGCCACGAAACCTTCGTTTAGCGCTACAAGACGCGCCTTGAGCGATTTTAAGTAACATTCAATCAAATCAAATCAATTTATCTGTGAATAAGGTAACTTGGCATTCAAACGTTTTTGTTTAATCACTTATTCTGCCACTAAGTGGCTTACAAATATACATTAAAATAATTAAAGTTGTAATTTTAATGAATTATAAATAATACTAAGTAATAAATTAATGTCACATGATATTGTGTCCACAGATTATTAAAACAACACTTAAACTTATACACGACTTCACACGTCTGAACGATCACTGTTATCACTTAAAAAAGAGTAAGCTGTAGTAACATTTATCTAATAAATATGTTTTTAATTTATATTTGAATATATTGATATTCTTGTAGCATCGTATGGACTCCGGTATTTCAAACTGCGACGAAATTTCATGGCCCTTTATTTTTTTTAACGTGTAGCGAATAACATGTAGCGAATAACGCTTAAAGCAAACGTATCGTGGTTCTGCTTAAGCTGTCAATGGTTTGATCTATCCCACTCACCCAGGCTAGTCCAATCAGCGACAATGAAGTATCCCCCCTCGGGCACGGTGGGGTTGAACCCGTTTTCCCGTAACACCTTGGCCAAGTAGTCCCGCTTGGAGATCAGCTCCCGAGCGAGCGAGAAGAAGTAGCACTCCGGACTGTTGTAACGCGCTAGCTCGTATTCGAACGAACGGGCGACTGCTTCCTAGAAATAGTTTCGATTTAAACTTGTGTATTAAATTTGGAAACTTTTTTTCGTCAGTCATGGTTCTTAGAAGTAGTAACGCATATGCTAATTATACGCATATGTCAACGCCAACCTTAAGTAAGATTCTAAACTTTTTTATAAGGTCTAAGTAGAAAGGGCTATGCATCGCAAACGGTCAGAGAATAATGCCATTCTTGGATATCAATCACACAAATGTTGCTACTCTTGAGACTGAAAGTGAAATTAAGTTGGGGTTATGTAGGATCGATTGCACCACAACTTATGAACAATGCTTTTTCATCTGATTGAAGTAGCAAATGAGCATGCCGCCCATGGACATCTGTAAGCAACTTCATATAGAACATGGGTTCTATCTAAAGTTAATCACATATGCGTTGTTCCTCCCGAGGACATGGTCACCTCATATAAATGTGTGCCGACAACCACACCCTTCCATCGAAACGTAAGAACCGCTTCACGCTGGAAATAGGTATGGGGGTGGTACTTCCTCGGTCGAACTGCACCAGTTCTACTAGCAGTAAATGCTTGTTTTGACGAAACATTACAAATTACTAAGAGTGAATATTTGCATGCCTAGATTAGAATACTCGTTAGCTCATTTTATATGTCGTTATTCGATTATTGTCCCACTGCAGTGCACCTGTCTTTTCTCAGAATGAGTGCGAGAATCTTAGACCACAGTCCACCGCGCTAGCCAAGTGCGAATTAGAAGATTTCACACTATTGAAGATTTTTTTTTAATTCTCAGGTGTGAAGGTTTACTCATTTTTTCCTTCACCATAAACTGTCATTTTTAACTACATAATAAAAGCAATCACCTGTATAGGCGTAACGCACGTGTACACGCAGTTCTGGTGTACCACCTGCAGGTTACGCATCAAAGCGGCGGGAGCGTACGCCCAGCCGGTCTTCCAGCCCGTCACCGAGAACGTCTTGCCCGCCGACCCCACCGTGATGGTCCGCTCCCACATGCCGGGGAGCGTCGCTGGGGGATATGGGACTTTGATTAGTACTTAATTATAATGCTTTTTATTTTTTTGTTTTCGAGGGGGAAACCTTCCAAAGGTACCCGACGCCGTGGGAGCGACGCAGGGTTTATGTGGGATTTTTACCGCACTAAAACCCCCCCGGTGGCCGTCCTCGGCGCTGAAAAGGAGGACTCCGGGATCTCGAAACGACTTCAACCGGAATCTTCCGAGCCCGCTGCCCCATCGGGCTCCTCCCAGATGGGCGGCTGGGCCCACCGCTCCGTCTAGTCTTTACGACGGTATGCGACCACACATACCGCCGTCCTTCCCGGGATTGCCTGACCGAACGGTTCCAGCTCCCACTCTAGCCGTCTGCAACCCCGGCAGCCCCTTTTAGTCGCCTCTTACGACAGGCAGGGGATACCGTAGCCCTATTCTGACCCCGAGGCTACAGGGACGTAATTATAATGCTTAACGGGTACTCATGATATGCGGTTTACGAATTCTTATAGAATTCTTTGTATCAATTCCGCTATAATACTAGTCTAAAATCATATAGTACTTAGTACTTTTGAAATATCCGGCCGGTAGATCCAGTGTGACGACCCGCGTGGCAGAGCGGTTACCATACCGGTTTGACGAGCAATGGGTCCCGGGTTCGATTACCGCCCAGACAGGCGTCTGAATGATAAGTTTAGATTCATGTTCTGCGTCTGGGTGTTTGTGTATTCGTCTTGTGTTTCCATGATACCATCCCACGACACAGGAGAAAATCCTAGTGTGGGGCTATGAGTGTAGAAAGCGTGGGTTGTCAAAGTGTAGTTGTGTAAATCAAATAAAATAAAATAATATATATATTTTATCTAACTGAAGTAGCAAACGAACTGGCAGTCCACCTGATGGTAAGTGGTCACTGCCGCCCATGGATGTCTGTAATCGATTTCATACAGAACATGCGTTCCATCTGAAGTCTATGACAGATGCGTTGCTACTCCCGAGGACTATGATGTTCGCCGCATAAAAAAGTGTGCCGGCAACCACACCCTTGTATCGAAACACAAGAAATGCTTGACGCCAGAAATAGGTGTGGCGGTGGTACTTCCCCGATCGAACGACACATAAATCAGTGGTGCGTACCTTGATTTGAACCTCAGACCTCCCGATTGAGAGGGCAAGTTTCAACCATTAGGCTATCAGTGCTCGAGATATTCGAGCATTACTTGTGCATAATAACTCACCAATCCTAACGTGCTTGTTAGGTTCATACACCATCCACTCGTAGACCTCATCGGAGAGGCAGATGACATTATGTTTCTTGCACAGATCCGCGATGGTCTGCAGCTCCTCTCTGGTGAACACCTTCCCCAGGGGGTTGTGGGGGGTGTTCAGGATGAGCATCTTCGTCCGGGGGGTGAATAGCGAGGCTAGTTCCTTCTCGTCTAGCACCCAGTCCGCGGAGGTCATGTTCGAGGATTTTGTTTTCTGAAAGGTGTTTAGATAAATTGTCGAAGGTCGTAAGAGTATAGGGTAGGTTAGGTTGGTGGAGAAATACTGATAGTTTTAGATTTTTTACTTTTATGCGGAACGAAGTTCGCGGGTCAACTAGTTTATCATAAAAGTGTGGATGAGAGCGTTTTTGGAAATGCATGTTTATTCCGACAGTATATGTGTAGGTATATGTGCGCGCGTATAATTATTTAAGTTGGTATAACGACTGACTTTACTTATTAATGTAAATATTTATATTTTTATTGACATAAACACATTCGCGTGGCAAGCACCCTTTTAGTTGGTTCTGGATCTGTTTTTAATTTACATTAATTTAAACATTTTATTTTCTGTTTTAATAATCATTAAAGAAGTTTGCAGAAAATAAAATCATACTTCATACTAATATTATAAAGGCGAAAGTTTGTGAGTGTATATGTTTGTTACTTCTTCACGTCTAAACGGCTGGAGCGATTTTCATAAAATTTGGTATGGAGTAATTTTTACTGTGGGAAAATATCTTATTCCCACGGGACAATCAATACATTTATATTCGGCAATTGATACATCATTTTAACTCGGGTGAAGCTGCGGGGTTTAGCTAGTTTGCCATAAAATTTAAAAAGAATCAAGGCAGAGCCATACAACACCTATAACAATAAAAAGCGGGTACTTTAGATTGTAAATCATGTTTATCATTATCTCACTCGTATTATGACATGTGTACATTACAGGATTATAATATAAATGATAACCTATCTGCAATTAGTTTGAAAAGGGCAGCTTACAAACTAATCAAGTCTTAATTGCATTGTTATGTATAAATTACAAAAGTGCTTACTGAGATAAAGATAACATTCAAGTAGTAAATACGTGGTATATAGGCAGTATTTATCGACCCTAGATAAGTTTTATCGATCCTAGATAGGTTCGATATATCTAAGTGCGGAACTAGGTTCGTTGCTACCCCTGAAAACTAGTCGGAAAGTCTCAGATAAGTATCTTGATATTCATCATCAGTCAAATAATAATAATTACATGTTTTGATAGCATTGATGTTTGACTTGGCTTGTAAACACACCAGAATTCGAACCTGGAACCTTCTGTTCGGCAGTGAATAACTCTAGATACCCTACTTTTATTTCTAGATACCAGTTTTTATGTAAATCTAGGACATACATTTTCATATCTAACGAAGTGAGAGTGTGATATGTGACATCAGGATGGTCGAGGTGTCTTCATTATTGTCTTTTCTTGAAGATTTCAAGTATCTCAGGTCTCAGGAATAAACTTCTTCGATTTATTCACAATTTAGGAGGTCCGATCGCTTTGACGGTTACACAAGAATCCTTTTTTTTTACCGGCGTTCGCTCGCCTTTTTATAACAATGTTTGGTGAGGTGACAATAACAAATTTATGGAGAGTAAACTAAATTACAATTCTAAAAATCGTTAAATGTTGCAACGTTAGGAAAACAAATTTTTTGACTTTTGCCACTAAGTTGAGGTTTCTTCCTTCCGACTCTTTATCACTATTAGTGCACAAGTGTCGCGACAGAAACTCTGATTGTTCTTGCTCACCTATTGAACGAACAAGCACTATTAAATATTTGGGAATCATCATAGACCCAACTCTTTCATTCAAGCCACACATAGTACTACTTGTTGGGAGATTAAGGAAAGTCATTTATATATTTAGAACTCTACGACATATAGCTGACCGTCGTATCATAAAAATGGTTTACTATGCCCTATGCCAATCTCTCATTGATTATTGCATAGTGACCTGGGGTGGTACGAGCAAATCACACATGTTAGAGGTAGAGAGAGCTCAACGCACTATCCTAAAAGTAGGGGCGGGTCTTCCTTACCACCACCCCACCACTGATTTGTATAAGCTGTGGGATATATTAACCGTGCGTCAAACTTTCATTCTGTCTGCTGTGCTCAGACAACATTCCCGGTTAACTTATGACCCACAGCTTGCAAAAAATAAATGACGGAAAGGGACTGTTGCTCCTGCCCTATCATTTCACATGTCCCGTTCACGCAATTACTTTTGTTTCCTTGGTCCTTTTCTGTATAACTTACTAAACAACAAACTTACTATTTACCCACATAATTCTTATAGCTGCAAGTTAACTGTATCCAATTACCTCAAGACCCTTACCTATCAAGAAACTGAAAACTTACTCCATCCCACGAAATAATACGTCCATTACAGTCTTAAGTTCTGTGTCCTGCCTCTAAATTCCCTCACAGAATTACACTTATACACGCACGCACACAAACACGCACACACACATGTTCAAACATATACACACATTCACTTTTACACAATATGCGCACAATATTCACAAGCACTCACAAACTAATTTAAAAATTCTCGTTACGTTGACCTTAACATATATCTTATTAATAACTAGGATAATTTAGTTTTTTCTTAGTTAACATATCTAGTAAATGTATTCTGAAATCTATCCGAGGGAGGGCACTGGTGACCTGTAACACAGGTTACTACCTACTTCAGGCACCAGTCTCTCACAACGTTAGGCTTACAGATTATATTGTTTCACTCTTGTTTCATGTCTATAGATTAAGTACATATTTGTGAGAGAAAATAAATGGGTTTTTATTATTTTATTAAATGTTGCTAATTCAATAAACAAACAATTGTCGATCTTTAAACTAACTAAAATAATTATTATCGGTGACGTGTTTTTCATAAATACGCGGTGTCGCGCCGACATATCATATGTCATAGGTTTTTCAAACCAACCGGTAATTTGTGCTTAAAGGATTAACAAACGTATATTTCATGGTGGTAGAACGAGTACAGTTCAACCGGGGAAGTACCACCGCCACACCTATAGTATACGAATCACAACAAAATTTTAACTTTTAGTTTTACGGGCAGATTGCTAATGTACTTGCACAATTTAAAAATCAACCCGTATAACATTAAGTAAAAAAATTGCAATACTTTTTAGTCACCTTATACATTCACATATACATTCCAATTATACTATTAAATTAGCCAAAGTAATTCAACATAAATGCCATCTCACCGGTTGCAAAGCGATGAACTTGGGCACACCACCAGCAGACTTTATCATGAAGTCATAGCAGTCGAAGAATGGTTCTATTACAATCACCTCGTCTCCGGTGTCTACATGACCTGAAATGTACATCAAATTTTAGCAAGCTATATACCGTACTAGAGTATAGAGCAGCGATAGCCTATTAGTTGAAATTTGCCCTCTCCATCGGGAGGTCAGAGGTTAAAACCCAGACACGCACCACTCATTTATGGGCGAATTAGAAATTAATTATCACTGGTTTTCGGTGAAGGAAATCATCGTGAGGAAACCTACACACCCCAGAATTAATTTAAAAAAAAGTTCTCGGAGGTGTGTGAAGTCCACCAATTCGCACTTGGCCAGCGCGTTGGACTATGGCCTAATACTCTCTCATTCCGAAAGAAGACCCGTGCCCAGCAGTGGGACAATAATGGGTTGACGATATATATATACCGCACAACAAAGCCTTCCTGGTGGTATTGCTAATGGCTTAAAGGGAAAAAAAAGCACGGCTTACACTGCTGTCATTAGGCAGAAATAGATACGATGTTGACTGTTCCTGTACTTCCAGGATCAGAATAGGGCTACGGTGTCCCGTGTATGTCTAAACGGGGCTTTCCGGGTTGCGGGCGACCAAAATGGGATCTCCAACCGTCCAGACAAGCGACCTCGGGAAGGGCGACAGTATGTGGGGTCGCATACCGTCGTTAAGAACAGATGCGGTAAATGTATTCGCACACCGGAGAAGAACCCGAAAGGGGCATTGCGCTGTGACTCCAGTTGTGATCCGTTGGAGATTCCGGAGTTCTCCTCGCAGCGCTGAGAGCGGTCACCGGGAGGTTTTAATGTGGTACAAAAATCCTTACATTTACTACTTACATAACCTTACATTCTTCTACGGTGTAGAACCTTTCGAAAGCTTCCCCCTCGATAAAAAACACAGGCAGAAATAGGTATGGCGGTGATGCTGCCGCAGGCCATAATCCACCGCGCTGGCCAAGTGCGAATTGGCAGCCAGTTTAACCACAAGTTAATATCAGAATTTACTCTTTTACGTTTACTGTTGTTTGTTTCGTGATATGCAAGATTGCAATCGAAATTACCAAAGACTAGTCGGGCTGATTTTAATCGTAGTACCACGTTAAATCGCTGTGCTATGTAGTTATAATCAACCCGATGTTAAAATTGACAGCACCTCATTAGAAAAAAATAAAATATTATGCAAAACATTTATTGTGATTTAATTAGTTGAAAAAAAGGTAGGCTTAAGTTTTCTTTACATTAATTGATGGTGGGAGCGGTAACAACGCTATGATCAATAAGACCATCAATCCTAATTCTAATTTAAATTCAAACTGAGAAACTAAATAAAATTTCTAATTTTTCATAATTATTATGCAATTTTATCTAGTTTGCGGCTTTTACAAACAGCACAGTAGTAACATCTTATCAGTGTTTGAAACAGACATACTATTATCATCACTTATCAACTTACAGCTCTGAACTACATGATAAAGAATGCATCATCACTAATCAAGATAGTTTTGAGGATTCTATAAAAATTGGTTTCATTTATTAGTAAGCATTTCAGAAGTAGAGTATAATTATGTAGAATCTGCTATAAAACAAAGTATAAAAGTGACAACCCACTTGGCGGAGCGTTTACCATACCGGCCTAACGCACAATGGGTCCCGGGTTCGATTCCCTGCTAGACAGGTATCTGAATGATGAGTTTAGATTCATGTTCTTGGTCTTGGTTTTTATGTACTCGTCTCGTGTGTGTCCATGGTACTCACGACACAGGAGAAAATCCTAGTGTGGGGTATGAGTGTAGAAAGCGTGTTGTAAAAAGCATAAAAAAAGTGCAGAAAACAAGTACTTCAAATGAAATTTGATGATTGCACCACATGTTGATGTTACATGCCTGCAATCTCTTGGCATTTGTCCCTTAGTTATCCCTTGCTTTCTAGAACATTTACAAGGTGGTAGAACCAGTATAGTTCGACCGGGGAAGTACCACCGCCACGCCTATTTCTAGCGTAAAGCATTTCTTGCCTCTCGATGGAAGGGTGTGGTTGCTGGCACTTTCACATGAGGCGACCATCATTGTCCACGGGCGTAGCAGCGCATCTGTGATTGCAATTTCAAATAGAACCCGTGTTCTGTATGTAGTTGATTACAGACGTCCATGGGCGGCAGTGACCACTTACCATCAGGTGGACTTCATGCTCGTTTGCTACTTCAGTTAGATAAAAAAAAATGTTGATGTTACACAGAAACACTGCCTCCAATCTCTTGGCATTTGTCCCTTAGTTATCCCTTGCTTTCTAGGACATTCATGGAAGACTAGGTGTTGCTATCCAAGATCCACATGACAAAATAAAAATAACACGCACGCTTTCTACACTCACAGCCCCACAGTAGGATTTTCTCCTGTGTCGCGGGTACCATGGACACACACAAGACGAAGACACAAACATCCAGACCCAGAACAGGTATCTAAACTCATCATTGAGGTATCTCGTCTGGCCGGGAATCGAACCCGGGACCCATTACAAATCAGACCGGTATGGTAACCACTTCGCCACGCGGGTCATCAATAAAATCATTTAGAAATCGTCGTAAAATCATTTACATGCACAATTAAATCACACTAAATATCTTAATCTAAATAACATACAACAAAGAGATGGAAGAGCAATAAAAATCTAAGTGTTTTCAGGTAAAATAGTTCAAATTATTTCAATTATTTGTACTTCTAATAAATATCGATTAATATATTTATTAAAAAATAATGTAATTATTATATATCCTACTAAAATAGTCAACACACTTGGGCTACTGTCTTTTGTCTTCAGGTAGATTGCATGCTCAATTGTAACTTCAGAAATATATAAAAGTATAGATGTCTTACCTAAGATTGCTGAAAACAGCGCTTCATAAGCACCATGAGTGACGAGGATCTCATTAAAAGGGTCTAATTCTCTCCCAATCAGTGGTGAGTAGACTTTTGCTAAATTTTGTACTAGTCTAGGGTGGCCCTAGAAATTTACAAAAACACACATTTATTTATTATTTATTTATAATTAGCATGGTTGACTGACAACCAATTACACTATAATGTGATGTAGATAAATTAAATTTATTTTTGTACAGAGTAAAGTTGTGGGCAATCTTGAAGTTTGTGTCCTGCTGATAACAGTAAAGTAACTTTATGAAGTAACCAGGAAATGTAAATTAACCAGGAACAACAAGGTAGAATATTTGCTACACTATGGACTTGAAAAAAGGTGTGTTATTTTATAAGAAATTGATGAAGTTGTACCATGTCTCAATGTAATATTACCTTACAATAGTGGTGCGGCTATGTTTTAGATTGATGGGTGTCGTAAAACAGAGTAACTAATAATGTTATTCTCACTAAATCTGCACTATTTGTATTCATAAAACTAAATATATTTGCATATATATATAACCACTAAATATACTGCATACAATTATCTCTCTTAAGCACAAGATGCACTCACTTGTAAACCTGTTAACTGTTGAAATTTTGGGGCGGTTTCATATTAAACTGGAAATCGGTTCGCCACGCCAGCGGTTTACTGCTAGTGCGTAAGAGGGCTTAGTACTAATTATTTCATAAAAAAGTGAAGATAAAACAGATTAAATCTTTGAATTCCATGAGATAAGTGAGTTTACTTGTCTCATTATGTGGAGTTCCACATAATCTGTGAATACCAGAGGTAATTTGAATCAGGTTTTCTAATAATTCAAATTACATAATGTGCTCATTATGCCCGAGGCAGGTGCTGACAAGAATATTAACAGTAATGTAAATAACAAGCAAATTTGACTTACAAAGCCCCTTGTATACTGATTGAGTAGTGGGTTCTCCCCCACAGCAATCTCTGACAGTGCCTTGGTGACATGTTCCGGAGCTGGATAGTCAGGGAAGCCCTGTCCAAGATTTACTGCTGGTTTATAGTCAGCGGCCAATTGAATGTACTCTACCCTGAAATATAAAAATTTTCTTTGTTATAATGAACAGGCATGACTATAGTGAGCCAGAGTTATTTGTAGTAAATTATTCTAAAGTTTAAAGTTTCGTTCATTCGTGTATTTTTTGGTAAATTATAGCAATCAGTCAATGAATATTCATATTCATGTTAAATTAATCTGTACAAGTTAATTAGAACAGAAGTTTAGAAACTTTGTCAAGAGTCATTGATAGTCGAAAAAGCTATTATAAACTCTACTCTTTTGTAATAGTGATGTTTATTCTACGCATTAAATTTAAATAAACTACTTTTTGATAAGAGCAATGTTTACACGTATAACATGTATAAATTATGTAACTCAGAAAAGGTTATAAAAGATATTAGAAAGTTGTAATGGAATTTATATCGGTATTATCAAAGATTATAATAAATGGCGTATTTAAATACTTACCACACACTTTTTTCGCCGGCGCCGTACCGCTCAGGTAGTTTGAATTTCGAACTCATTGTCGATGAAAATCTAACTTTTTTGGTCAAGATATTCTCAGCTACGAATCCAGTTACGGTGCTTTTATAAGTTTGAGCCCTCACGGCCGCGCACAGTACGTTCCGCCACCTAAATAACATTATGGTACAATACAAATGATAGCGATTGTGCAAACTTATCTAAATGTAAACATAACCTAATGTCATGGGAATAGTATCATGAAGTTATTATCTGTGGTTAGAATGAAGTTAATTATAATTACAGATTCGGCAGCATATAATCATAACAATCGGTCACGTCGATACGTAAAACTTTACAATCCAATTAGAAAATAGTAAAATATTTTAAGTTTCTGTGACAATGACATCTGTCAAGTCAAATAATAATTAAGCTTCATTTGACAACGACTGATGGATAGATCACTAAAAGATAGATTATGTTAGTAAGCTGCGTTCAAAGTTTTTGGTACTCTAAATATCTTTTACGTGGACAGTCGTCTACATTCCGATATTATAGGTTAAATAAACATCATTTTAGTTACTTTATGTTTTAAATATTTTTATGATAACGTTATACATGGTTACAAAACATGAAGCCGTACATAAATTCGTATCCTAAAGCGTTTGAGTAAAAGTAAATGGTTATAAAATTCAAATATATATATCAGCTATACTACCCTTGGCTCAATTATGTTTGGTGATTCAGATCTCATTTGCCAATTTACACTAAATACTTTTCCTTTACAGATATCTACTGTTGATATAACAAGGTCTTCTTATCGAGATCACTAAATGACCCAAATTAACTTTAAGTACATAATGTATGTTGTCTCGTGACACAAATTAATAGTGTTTTCAAACACCAACTTACGAAAACAATCTTATATTATATAGCTACATACAAACGTGACAATGTAAAACGTTAAGATTTAGCGGACTGTACATTCTGTCGTTAGATTCGTTGCGAATGTCGAACACTTGTATTGTGTGCGACAATTCGCCCGAAATTCATTACTTTATGCATAATCAATGTACAAAATCCTCCTTAAAATTTTAATTGAGTCATATCGATGTTGACAATAGCTTTCCTTTATTAATAGGGCTCAGTACCCAAAGTGTAAAAACTGGAGCCTAATTGAGTTTCGTTTATAGACTTCGCTGTCCGTCTGTCTGTTACCAAGCTGCATCTCATGAACCGTGATAGATAGACAGTTGAAATTTTCACAAATTATGTGTTTCTGTTGCGCTATGACAACAAATATTAACAACAGCTATTAATTATTTAGTGGACTCTTCGATACAACAAACGTGTTTTTTAATCATAATGGGACGGAAGCCTTTGTGCGCGTGTCCGACTCGCACTTGGCCATTTTTTTTCTAAACTTAACGTTTTTGACGATCCGCGTCCGAAATGGGTCCCGGGTTCGATTCCCGGCCAGACAGGCATCTGAATGATGAATTTAGATTCATGTTTTGAGTCTGGGTGTTTGTGTATTCGTCTGGTGTTTGTCCATGACACCCACGACACAGGAGAAAATCCTAATGTGGGGTTATGAGTGTAGAAAGCGGTTGTTATAAACTTTCCGATACGATGTCAACACATTGTCTTAAATAAACGCGAGCTGGTAATATCATAAAAGTCCGTTGGTAAATGGTGGATTATTTATTTATTTATTTTTGATCACCCACATAGTTTATACCAATTGTAATATAAAAATAACACAATTATACAATACGTAAAAGCTAAGTGCAACTACATTTATAGGCGAAGTCTGCTTGCAAAAAGAAGCGAGTAACAAGTAAGACAAATGATAATAACAATAGTAATAAAGAAAAGAAAAGAAACATTTTTTCTGGAATAAAATTAATATAAAATAAAATTAAAATTAAACAGATTTTATATGTCAATATATTTTATGATGTATGAATTTAATAATAATATATTTAAACTTGTAAATACATTATTAAAAATGACAATATTTACTTGTTTTATGACTACTCGGAATTCGCGAATAATTCGGTTGAGAGGAGCATTAAGACCAAGATTATATTATGTTTAGACGGCTGGACTGGTCGAAATGGCGCAGATAAGAAGAGCTCTATCTCCAGATGTGGACTATAAAGGACTGATGGACGGATGGGTAACATTTTTGTATTATATTTACGGAAAATATAATACCATTCGAATTTTAATAAAGACAATCAAGTAAAAATAAAAGCAAAAGACAGCGAGGGAAGTTCAAGTTACAGCTTTGCTGAGATTCTAAGTTTTAATCTTGGGATGTATCTCGGGATAAAAAGAGTATTTGTATTTCCAGTTCTGCAAACGAATGAAATTGGATTTTCCCCCTGTTTGATTGAAATTTTATATCTTTAGGTTAATGTTATTAGGGATATAATTGGTATTGAATATGTAGTTATTTAACTATATACTTGCGCACGCAAACACACACACACACACACACACACACATACACTTTCTCCTATTTTACACATATATACACATAATATATTTTTGGCTATATAATAATATCTAATTATTAATTTTTTTCTTTTTTAAGGAACATACTAAACCTTTACAGTTAATATTGTGCTAATATTATACCTATACCTAGATTTGCCTTATCCAGCTAAAGATATGGAAGAGCGGTGCCTCCGTACACAGGCACACAAATGTTTCCTAGGACGGCACCAAACACTGTTTAGAAATCTAACATCACATGTAGTAGAAGTAGAAATGTAAAGCATTATTACCATTATTTCGTAAAACCTAATAATAATTTCTGAATTATAAAACATTTTGATTTTTAATTCTTTGACGTGTACCAACTTCAGGGACGTACCTATCGACTAGTAGCCGTTTTGTGATCAACAATTTGCAGTTGTAGTGGAGTTTGCGCCTTTTTTGGCCGTTAATTTGCAGAAACTTATGCATAGTAGTGTTAGCGACAGAAAAGTTTTCCAATCTTTTTGGGCGGTTAAATAACCAAAGCTATTACAGAGCCCTACTGAGGCACGCCATTGACCATTTTAGCAATTTTATAACTTTATTTTCATTTTAATTTACTGTCTTATTACTTACTCATTATAACTTAGTATCTAAAAGGTGTCTATAACCAAGATCCAACGGGCAGGGGACTAGAAGGCTTCTAGTTTTCCCACAATACCCAAAAATATGATCTACTTTGGAAGGCCTTTTTTGCCATCCTAATTCTTTGAAAACCCAACTGGCTCTGGGGAAATCCGCCCAAATAAATATCCTGGACACGCCTGTTCTACTCTACCGAGTTTAATAGAAAACTATAAAGCAGTCATTACGACTTTAACCTGCACGGATGCGATATATTCGCAAGCTCCGTGTATCGTAAGTTAGTGAAACACGGTAAGTTAATACATGGTACAAAGTCCGGTCACGTTTTCCATTTCAATCGTTTCCACCTTGTTCCTTCGTAGATGGTAGGTTTGTTTTATATTGGAACATAAAAATGGAATGAAGTTTTGCTTTCGAATTTATTTTTCAAGTGGAAAAAATATTGAAAAACTACGTAGCTTGCAAATAGGAATAATGATAATTTGTTGATCCATAGATTATTATCAATGGATATGATACCTAATAAATACTATAAATATTCAATCGGATATCGGTTACGGATTAAATAAAGTTTTCTTAGTATCATTTATAATTAAAACTTTTATACTCACGTTTATATTTAAACTCCTTATTATGCTATGTTATTTATTATGGTAGTAGTCTTTTGTATTATCACAATTTTTTGACATATTATTTAAAACCATAGACAATGCGATCTTTTAAACGATTGCATCTCATTTATATAGAATAAAAACTTTATAGAGCAAGAGCCCGTGAGTGCCAGACCTTCGGATTTTCATAAAAGCTGAAAATTTTTCTATGTGTGTCCCTAATACAGGTAAGAATGATCCCCACGCATGAAGCTGGGGCAGCGGTGGCTTTGGCAGGTAACAGGTGACAAAGGTGTATAAAATTCCATCTCAAATTTATCATAAAATAAAACTGAATTTTTTTATATTTGATTCACAATAATATCAAAACTCGCGTTGCTCATTGCCAGACAGTTAGTATGGTTGCAACCCTCTGCCGGACACCCTTAAACTATTATAATTTATAATTATACTTACGTTATATTATAAAATCTCAATTTTATATATAATTTTTTGGAGGCCTATTAATCTATGTTTACATAATTGCCGGACAGTTTCGACGGTTCTATCATCTTGCTAGACGCATTCAAAGTGAGCAGTAGTTCGGGGAGTTTTGTTTACGTTAAACTTTATGATTATATCTACAAAGTAAAACATCAATCTCAGTGTTACGTTTAATATATTTTGAATATGAGTTGAACAAAAATGATACTTTTTTTAGGTCCCAAAATTAGGGTCTAGATAAACACTAAGTTTTGGTTACTATCTTTATGAATTTCACATGACTAAAAGTTTTTCTAAGGCTTACATAGTATTAAGTAATTGATACAATACAAATACCGAAGTGTTTCTAAGAAATATTTTTAACACCACGCAGATAAAGTTTAGTATTTAGGTCATAAAATCAATACATTAGTATGGACATGACTTGTAAATAATGTGTTTTATTTGTGAACTTTTGAGCTACATACGTATTATTATTCATTATACTATAAATCATAATAATACAAAATACTTTATTTAAACATTATATGCAAAAATATTACAAACAACAAAAATTCGTATGTCTTATCCAAAATTGATTACTTACGTCATATTCAAACTGCTGTCAACTCGAACTCGATGCACTATATCCAATAATTTACGTGTTTTACGACGTATACCACCTTTTTTCTTTATAATGCACTAAAACTAGTTATATTTATCACTTATTAATAACGCCACATAGGTAGATTAGTCACTTAAAACCATTAAAATTCCACTATGAAATACGATCCTCGTTTGTTTGTAGAAAACAATGAGGAAAGCGATATTGAATACGATCAATCCACAGAATGGAATAGTGACGAGGAGTATGGATGTATTGACGACGACGATGAAAATGATGAAAATGTTTAAAGATTTTATTAAAATAAATGTATTTTTCTGTAACTTTTTTATTAAAAAAAAATTTGCTTTTTGATATAATAAACAATAAAATTTGATTTACTTTAATTCATTGGCTTTACAATTTTGATAGAATTGAAAATATAAACTTCGTAAAAATGAAAAATAATATAAATAAAGTTATTAGAGTTTCGATATGATTGAAGTTGTATTAGAACAATTTTACTGAGTACTGTTTTAAATATTTGTTATTCAAACTGTAAAAAATTATTTAATGAAATTTGACTAAGAAAAAAATAAGCTGCACAATTTGAACTTGATAACAGTGGATGCGCAGTGAAGGGCCGCAATAGACCAAGCGCTCTGTCTCACTCGCACTAGTTACTGTATACGTTCCTTGCTCCCCGAACTACTGCTCACTTTGAATGCGTCTAGCAAGATGATAGAACCGTCGAAACTGTCCGGCAATTATGTAAACATAGATTAATAGGCCTCCAAAAAATTATATATAAGATTGAGATTTTATAATATAACGTAAGTATAATTATAAATTATAATAGTTTAAGGGTGTCCGGCAGAGGGTTGCAACCATACTAACTGTCTGGCAATGAGCAACGCGAGTTTTGATATTATTGTGAATCAAATATAAAAAAATTCAGTTTTATTTTATGATAAATTTGAGATTGAATTTTATACACCTTTGTCACCTGTTACCTGCCAAAGCCACCGCTGCCCCAGCTTCATGGGTGGGGATCATTCTTACCTGTATTAGGGACACACATAGAAAAATTTTCAGCTTTTATGAAAATCCGAAGGTCTGGCACTCACGGGCTCTTGGGCTATTAGTTTTTATCGCAGACGCAAAGTAAATTGTAGGTATCTAGTTAATGAGAGCATTGCTCCGAAATGGAAGTTAACCTTATTTTTTTGTGATAAGGGACTGCAATCGTTGTAGTTCAGCTCTCGGTATATGTCTTAATATTCTCGTCCGTATTTTGTTTCATCAGACCTGACGATAAATAATTAATTAATACCTACTTATCTCCCACGGAAATATGAAAATCTATCATTATTAGGTTAAGTAGCTGATTTTTGACTTGAAAGGCACGACTTAAAGGGAGTTATGTTGCCGTAACCGACACTAGTTCGTTTCGCCAACGTAACTCTGGCTTTAGTCTTTTCATTAATACTTACATTGTTTTTAAAATGTAATTTTCCTATCATAACTTCTCGTTCAGTACGCCGAGGGCAGGTGGCTCTTTGTCCGCGACATGCATTATTCTACGCGTTTCTAACCAGCTTAGAAACGTATTACACAAAAGAATCTTGAAACACAATAAACATATTGTTTACTAGCCTTTGCCCGCGGCTTCGCTCGCGTGGAATTTAGTCTGCCACAAAAGTAAAGTGTGCAAGGTGGTAGAGCAATGGTTCAACCAGGGAGGCATCACCGCCGTACCTATTTCTACCGTGAAGCAGTTCTTGTGTTTCATTTGAAGGGTGTGCCTTTTTTTTTTTTTTTTTTTTTCTTTTTTTTTGTTTTTTTTTTTTTGTTTTCGAGGGGGAAACTTTCAAAAAGTACCCGACGTCGTGGGAGCGACGCGGGTTATGTGGGATTCTTACCGCACTAAAACCCCCCCGGTGGCCGACCTCGACGCTGCGAAGAGGACTCCGGGAACTCCAGTTGACCGCCGCCGGTGTCCTCAGCGTGTGCCCCATCGGGCTCTTCTCTGGTGGGCGTGAACTGCTCACCGCACCTTCTGGTTTTTACGGCAACATGCAACCACACATGCCGCCGTCCTTCCCGGGGTCACTTGACCGGACGGTTCGAGCTCCCACTCTTCCCGCCCGCAACCCCGGAAGCCTCTTTTAGTCGCCTTTTACGACAGGCAGAGGGTGCCGTAGTCCTATTCTGGTCCCGGAACTACAGGGACATTGAAGGGTGTGCCTGCCGGCTCACTTTTATATGAGGCGATCATCATAGTCCTCGGGAGTAGCAACGCATCTGTGATTTACTTCAGATTGAACCCTTGCCCTACTTCCTAAGGCGATTAACATACGGTACCGCTCACAGCCATCGTAGGCGGTGAAGCGGATCTCATGTTGTATTGTGGTCTAATAAATCCGTTGATGCCTCACAAACGTACACCGACTGGCCGCGCGGTCCAGCGGTGTTCTCATCACCACCATGTCTCCGCGCGAACGACAGTGCGGGGGGTCGGCGCCACACACACGGGCTGGCGCCTAACCGCGCGGATCATCGTTGAAGCAAAAATGCATTTCGATGTCGAAAAGTTTATTTTGATGATCGATCCATCCGCGCGTACAGGTGCGTAAACTTCCTTACCGCGCGGGGCACCGCTATTCGCGGCGGTGCGCGGTGCCGTGTGTTAATCGCCTAAATCAGTGTGTTCAAATTTCAAATCACAGGCACGTATATTAATTTGAATTAGTTTTGTCGGCAACAGATATTAATGCTTACTCTGAAATTAAAAGTTTTGAGAAAGGGTCTCAAAACCCGCGACGGTTACCAACGCGCAGTTGGCTAGCGTGGTCAACTACGACCTAAGCTTCTGCTAATCTGACATATGTGCCGAGTTGTGTTACATTAAAAGGTCGATGACGATTGATTAACATATTTAACCTTTCCGCTGTTTCATTCTCATTGACTTTTTTTCTTTTTTGTCGAGGGAGAAACCTTCAAAAGGTACGCCGTGGGAGCGACGCAGGATTATCTGGGATTCTTATAGCACCAGGACTTCGGGATCTTCAAAGGAACACAACCGGAGTCCTCTGAGTGCATTGTCCCATCGGGCTCCTCCCAAGTGAGCGACTGGACGGTTCAAGCTCCGTCCATCCTGGCTCTCACGATAGCATGCGACCACACATGCTGACATCTTTCCCGAAGTTGCTGACTGGGTGTTTGGACCTTTCCTAGCCGCCCGCAACCCCGAAAGCTCCCTTTTAGTTGCCTTTCAGCACAGACAGGGGATACCGTAGCCTTATTCCCGTAACTACAGAGACGTCATTGTCCTTTCACATTTTGCTCCGTGTTTTATAACCATTCAAATATTAATATCATACAACTTTGTTGTATACGGCGGCGGCGGCGGCGCACGGCGCGTACTGCCGGTCAATCAATTGACTACGCAATATGTTATACTCGTAATATCTTCTAAACTACTTATCCAATTTACATGGTGTAGAAGGCAGATTCAATCTTTATTAGATGCTTGATTTTTTGAAATCATTTATTTTGATAAGGATTAATATTTAGTTTGTATAAAACCGATGGAAACATCAACTTGATATTTTTAAAATTTTCAAAGTATAAAAAGAGTTATTGTGGGTTATACATAAAATATAGACATATGCTGTCGCGGACTTTTATTTAGATCTATGTGAGCCAAACAATCCCACGGTACATTATATTTGGATATCTCCAACGGTTTAGGCAGCGTACGCGAAGATAGCTCTCAGAGCACAACTTTTTTTCCGACTAACCTGATATTTCTCGTTATATTATAACCTTATAAAAAAAAATCATTACAAATTATAGCCCATGTGTTATTCTGATGTATAACCTATACTACTGTAGAGTTTCAACCTAATCCGTTGAGTAGTTTTTGCGTGAAAGAATAACAAATACACATACATCCTCACAAACTTTCGCATTTATAATATTATAGTAGGATTCTATTTTGTCGTAAAGCAATTCTTCGTATCCTACTTTATTATTTAATCGCCCATGCCAGAGTTTCGCAAAGCGGGGTACGCGAGCCTCTAGGAGTTCGCCATTATTCGCGACAAGATTAATTCAATATAAATACAAAATTACAAAATTATTCCTAAAATTTTCACTCTATTTGTGACAACAAACAATCACATTAATAATAGTAAAAATATATTTATTTTTCTACAATAAAGTTACCTTTTATTAAAATAAAGACATTATTTTTTCAACAGTCAATTTAATTGTTTTTTTAGCCCCCCCTCCCCCCCAGAAAACAAATAAAGTTGATTGCTGATTGATGTAATTAGTTAAGTTAAGGGGTTCGCTGTCACTTTGAAACTTTAACAGGAGTAGTTTAATAGACCAGGGTTTCTTAAACTTTAGCCTTCACTAAAGTTTGAGAAACCCTGGTCTATGCCAAATGCTTTACACATACCTACATGAATGAAAAAAATTTAAATAATTCGTTTAAACATTTTTTTATCTTCGTCATAATGTAAAACTAGCAAGTCGTATTTTTTTATAAGAAAGTAAAGCGAATAAAGCAACACATTTTTTCACAGCTCCATTTGTTTGATCTTTAATTTATCGTTGAAATTATTTTCTCTTTGTTTAGAGGTATTTTGTGATTTGCGATAAGGAAATTATTTGAATTACTTTCCAGAAAATTTATTGCACTTGAGGCAATAATGCTTACGCGATTCGTTTGGCCTAAGTGGCGAACGAAAGTTTTGCGTTCGGCAGAGGCTTGATCCAGCCAGGCCGGGCCAGACCAGGCTTTGATCCTTGAGGAAACAAGTTGATGGACCTTTTTTTTTGTTTTCGAGGGGGAAACTTTCAAAAAGTACCCGACGTCGTGGGAGCGACACGGGTTATGTGGGATTCTTACCTGCAACCACACATGCCGCCGTCCTTCCCGGGGTCACTTGACCGGACGGTTCGAGCTCCCACTCTTCCCGCCCGCAACCCCGGAAGCCTCTTTTAGTCGCCTTTTACGACAGGCAGAGGGTACCGTAGTCCTATTCTGGTCCCGGAATTACAGGGACAAAGTTGATGGACCTAAGAACATGAGTTTTGTATCGAGAGCTGGAGTAGCAATGAATCTGTGATCAACATCTAATTCATTAGGTCTGATTAGCTAAGATTTCCTCGTTTACTTGAGCCGTATTTTCTTTATGATTGAAGTAGCAAACGAGCATGCTTTCGCCTAAGAGACCACAGATGCGTTGCCATTCTCGAGGTCAAAGATGGTCACCTCATATAAAAGTGTGCCAGTAATCACACCCTTCATCGAAATCCAAGAACTGCTTCACGTTAGAAATAAGTGTGGGTACCTCCCGGTCGAATTACACTGGTTCTGCCACCTGAAAAATAAGTTTCTATAATTATAAACCAAACCATTCCATTCCTATATTTTAATTCCATAATAAATACATTATCAGTCAACAAACAGTTCTTTATCGTTCACCTCAATATGCCGCTAGGTCCTGTACACATACCATCCATCACTGCGGAATTCTTATTTAAAAACTAGACCCAGTTTACATAGGTCTCCTGTTGATATTTGTATGCTTTTTCTTGTATGTTTAAGACGCAGAAAACAAGCATCTTAAGTGGATAGTACTTAGTTACGTGAAAAGTACAATCTATTTCTATTGCGTGAAGCATTTTATATGGCGATCATGTTAGTCTTCGGGAGTAGCATCGCATCAAAATTATTTTAATCAAGTAATCTATGTAGTTGATCTCAAATATATACTAACATAGAAATTTAAGAATCATACTAACACTATGGATGTGAATTTGAAATAAATATTTCTTATCCTATTCTATATTTAATCCTTGTTCTAATATGAAGGGTTCTATATGAACGTTCTGTTAAAGGGTAGTCGTAGGTGTAGTAGTAGTAGGTGTGGTGGAGATGCCTATAAAGTCGTACCATGGATTTTATCATCTTTTTTCTGTCATATAATTCACAGTGCACTATTTGTAACTAAGTCTATTCCTAGCAGTAGAACAACAATCTTATATACTAGTTTATCTAAATATAAGCATTGAAAATATTTATTGTGCTAATGCATACAGCGTTATATTGCTCTATGGCGCAGATGATATATCCGATAAATATTAAGCGTATATTCTTTTGTCATGGCACACTAATGCCGGTACTTAATTATTATAATATGTTTTTTATTTACCTTTTAACATCGTGTATAAAAAGTTAATATAAGGTTTAATGTCAATGATAGATATATTGCTTCAAATACTTGTAAACTAATTTAAAGTAGACAGTATTACTGTCTTATTAAAACGACGAAGTATTTTTAGAGACTTGTAAAAATTTATACATTAAAGAGTTAATAGTTTTCATTGTTTTACATTTCTCTGAGGACGTACTATTATATCACATAAGTTTTGTTAGAGCATTCTAATACTAGTATTTTTAATACGACACAATGACTTAAATCTACGCGACCATTCTGCTTAAGTTTCCATATCTTCTAGATATATATTTTGTATAATTATGTTATATTACCAGTTTACTATAAGTATTTCTTAAAACAAACATTGTTCTCGTTTTCGATTTACTTATTACCTATTTACCTATTTTACTTATTAACTACTTTTATTTAATTTATTACGTATTCATAACCTCTTAATACTGAAAGGAGAAATTGTATTTATGCATTATGCATAAAGCATAAGAACTAAAAATAAAACTCACTGACAAATAAGTATTCCTGCATCATGTAAACCAAACCTTACATAAAATAACCTGCGGAGTGCGGTGTTTGTAGACCCTCAATTTTATCAGATTTAATTCACCAGTGAATAAATTCTAAGTCTGAAATTAGGTACGCTAAAATTGGAAAAGTTTATCTTAAAATTCTTATACCTTATGAAGTTTTTCTTATGAATAAGAGAAAACGTGTAATGTGTTAGCAAAAGATCCAAGTTTTGGCTTGAGGCCTTTTATTTATCGAAGTTATTACGGTTTTTCCTCTGACGAAAACGCATTACAAAATTTTACTTGAAGTTATACGGGTAGATTATTAAATTGGATAAGTAAATTAGCAATCAGCCCGTAAAACTAAAAGTTGAAATTTTGTTGTGCTTCGTAAATCACTTGTCCATTGCGATTCGTTTTCCACTTGATTGACTTTCCACTTGATCCCTCCATTGAAAAAAAAATTAAATATGTGCTGGAACATATACCTAGTAGAAATGAGTGAAATACTTCCATGAGTACACAATTAGATATTTTTCCTTCCCACATTTTTGAATTTTTATCAAGTCGAATTTATAACCTTCCACTCCAGACGGTCCGATGTTCGCAAGAATCTCAGATTGTCAAGCTTAGATGCATATTTGATATTCTTTACTTTTGAAGAAATGCCCAATGAGTCTCAGTGCCCAACAATGTGATGAATAAAGGTTTACAGTCATAGTATTTAGGAATATATATGTGTATATATATACTAAATACCTGCTTCTACCTCATTGTGGTGTTTCCAAAAAAATTGAATATACCTACTATATTCTAGAAGATTACTTTTAATGATATATTAATGTCTAATATTTTTATAAATGATGTCGAAATAATTACAATAAACTTGTCGAAGAACGAAAGTGATAATTTTGTAGTTAAGGAAACTATTACAAACAATTCATCATAATTTCATGTTTCATTACAAACAATGAAACATGAAATTTCCAACATGCCGGATTTTAGTGGTAATAAATAACATAATTAACAAAGTTAAACCTTTGTTCATACCGAAACAGAAACAAACTTGTTTTCCAAAACTGAAAATGTTGAAATAGGAAACATTCCTCTATTACAATAAAACCTCACATACAAAATATACTCGTACGAGATTACCCAAGCGAATTTTGCACTGTATAAAAGTAAAACATGTTAAACGAAAAAAAAAACTTTTGTACGTAAAACATTTTTAATTTCGGTGATTTACGTAAAAAGTAGGAGATATAAGGTTTAAATGGTATTTAGAATCATTGCAAACTTTTTAGGAATAGAAATTTGAAATAACACTTATATATGATTGTGGTGTACTTATAATCGAATGCCTTGTAGGCATTTTACCAATAGCAGTCCGGAAAGGAAAAGCCATGATTAAGATTGGCAATAAATAAATTCACGCCATTTTAGGTACCTACGGCTGTAAAGATATAGATGTTTTTTGATTAGATTTGCTCATTTATTTTCCATAATTAATAACCTGAATGCAGTCCTGTAACCTGGGTGAATTCAATCTCTCATGCGTGAACTTAAACAAAACAAAAGTATTCGCAGGTGATAGAACCAGAGTAGTTCGGCCAGGGAACTACCACCGCCTATTTCTAATGTGAAACATTTTTTTGCGTTTCGATGGAAGGGTGTGGTTGCCGGCATACTTTTGAATGAGGCGACAATCATAGTCTTCGGGAGTAGCAACGAATCTGAGATTGACTTCAAATAGGACCCATGTTCTATTTGAAGTTGCTTACAGATGTCCACGGGTGGCAGTGACCACTTACCATTAGGTGGATTGCATGCTCGTTTGCTACTTCAATCAAAAAATCAAAATGGCGCTTAAGTACATAATTATATCGCCCTGAACAGAAAAATAAATTGATATTAGATTAAATTGCAAATCTCAAGAGACTTTATTATGGACTCTTAGAAATACCTTATCTGCCTTAGTCTGACAACTTTTCCGCAACTTTTACCGTAAACTTAAACGCTGGGAAAGTTTTGAGTGCAATATGAGGTACATAATCTTGAGCTATTTTTCTTGTTTGATCGGCACGAGGAAGAATTTTAAGTCATAGAAGTTTCAAACGAGTGTGTGGCACACCTGATGTTCAAAGTTTGGAACTTATGGGTTTTTGTGAGCTGATAGTAGGATTCACTTTGCCTCTTTAAGTTTTTTAAGTAGTTGTTACCGTTTAACGCCTGTCAGTAAATGCAAATGTAACAGAAGATTTGAAGCTTACATTTGTAGTTTTTTAGGCACTCAGTTGATTCGTAAGTTATTTTATTTACAACTAGCAGAATCGACGCGGCTTCGTTCGCGCAGACTATAATGTAATCTATCCAACCATTATACATGTGAGCATTACTCCTGAACATGTCCCTCCTCCCATGCGTAATGGGAATTTGGTCAATAGTCATAGTCAGCACTGGGTATTGATGTTATTCCGATAGTAGTCCCAAACAATTTAGCGATGACATCGTTGCGGCGGTGTCCAAGTCTTTCGTAGATATTGTTTTGTTCTCTTATATTGTAGAAGATTTTTTGTTCTATTATTAATAGATATCGCAGTGTATGCAATGTAAAAAATTGACACTTTGAATCACATGTCTCAAGTTACCTAAAAATAGCCTATGCTGCTCAGGGATAATGTAGCATTCTAAAGGTGAAAGAATTTTTAAAATCGGTTCAGTAGTTTTTACGTTAATTCGTGAAAAACATACAAAAATACAAAAATAGAACAATTTCCTCTTTATAATATTAGTTTTATTTACAATTTGCTTCTTTGGGAATAGTTATTTTCTAATTTAGTAGGGTAACATTGTTTATGATCTTACGTATCACGGGCACAGACAAGAATTAAAAAAATCAGATAACACACCTGTGTCTCTATGGGGACTCTATGGGGTGTTGTTTTTGATGATTGATTCGGTAGGCTGTTCCAAGTTACAGCATTTAAATTAGTTTGAAGTAGCCATATTCTGCTGCTAGAAGGCTACTAAGCGTTGTTTTGGTGCTGCAGTACAGGTTTTAGCACTGTGAAATCACTTCTTACGAAAATTACTTGGATTGTTTTAATAAACGCAATAACTACGCATTGCTTTATATTTTTTAATGAGATTTAAGTAGCAAACAAACAGCAGTCCATCTGATTGTAAGTGTAGTGTGTAGTAATAGACGCTCTTAATTAAATCTAGAAGCAAGTTCCTACAGAACAGAGGTTTTATCTCAATTCCATTTTGCTTCTTCGACTTATGGCAGATGAAATAAAAGGCAATTGAGTGTGTATATATTGTAATATTATAGTTTACAATATACAATTGTTGCGACGATCTTACAGTACAGAGTTAGGGAGGCGACTGCCACATATTACATAAAATTGAGCATATCGAATATAGATCTGTTTCTAGCTCCGAATATGGACAACGATTTCTTTACATTCATAAAAGATACACTACAATAATAGGTAAGTAGTAGTAAGATGGTCGCCTCATAAAAGAGTGTTTCGTTTTATGTTAGAAATAGGTGTGGCGGTGGTACCTCCCCAGTTGAAACATATGCATAGGTACGTTCTATTACCTTGCTAACTTATTTAAAACTCTCTATGTGAATCTAAAACATAATTTTTGATAAAAGAATAACAGCCAACAAGGCAACGGAGGTAACAAATGGCCACGGAGAAAAACGATAAAATGTAAGCAAATATTCTTGCCACTAAAAATGTTTTACAACTACATAAATAATGACTATTAGTTAGCAAAAACGTAATCACAACGTTTATAATCTGCAATATTTATACCAGCATTTTCTATAAACGCCAGTTTAGATACGACAACCACCATATCGCACTTGTCCACCAATTCGCACTTGGCCAGCGCGGTGGACTATGGCCTAAAAACTCTCTCATTCTGAGAGAAGACCCGTGCCCAGCAGTGGGCCAATAATGGGTTGATGAGAACCACCATATCTTTCAGGCTATTATCAGCCATTATCTCGTAATGGAGGCTCCGATCCCTTGCCGTCTACCTGATAATGGTAATGGATGGTGCATTCGAGCTTATGATAGATCGCTTGCATTATCCATAATCTCTTGTACATTTCTAAATACTAGGAATTTTACGAAATAATATTTTCTTTCAAGAAATGCTTAAATAACTTAGAGGTGAAGTGTATTTTAAATACATTTACATATCGTACTTGCGATGCATATGTTATACAATTTATTTTTAGTTTATGGAGCATAGAAAAAAATATAAATTATGACACTTAACCACTGGATAATTAGATTAACAACAAACCGAGACACGTGATAATTCTTAGGTAAATAAACTGACTTAATTATACCTATCTTATACAGGTTGAATCAATCCATATTTATAGCTGTGGATGGATAACAAGTGTTATTATTAGATTTTTACAGAATTTGAAATGTATATCGATTTAACACTTACTTAGGGTACAGCTCATTATTGTCCCACTGCTGGGCACGAGTCTTCTTGAGAGAGTTTTAAGCCATAGTTCCACCGCGCTGGCGAAGTGCAAATTGACGGACTTCACACACCTTCAAGAACATTATTTCTTTTTTAAAGAACTCTCGGGTATGTAGGTTCCCTCACGATGTTTTTTTCATCGAAAAACAGTGATAATTAATATCTACTACGCACATAAATCATTGGTGCCTGGGTTTAAAATTCGGACCTCCAGTTTGAGATGGCAAGTTTCAACTAAGCTATCACTTAGTCCTTGTTTTATTGAGCTGTAGTGTTTTCTTAAATATGGTTGAATCCGGTTCACCGAGTTACAAATTTTATAGTCTATACATAACTCTGAGCCACAACGATTAAGTCGTGAACAGACAGACATTTTTAAAACATACTCTTAGTTATAAAGAAAACAGTTGGTATTTTAAAAATACGAGTACCATTTCAAATTTAAAATAAATATGGAAGATGTTTGAGACTTGAAATAAATGTGAAAACTTAGCATTGTATTTTCTACGGCAACTGACAGATTTTTATGCAGATGTTCAGCCATATTTACCAGTAGGTATTGAATATTATTTTTCTTCTGACTTATATACTTATATACTTTTTTCTTTAAAAAAAACCTTATTTAACGCTTACTCGACTTCTTTTTACACGAGCATCCTTTGGTCCAACTACACCCAAAAACATGCAATGCTCTTCGTATTCAATTTAATAATGGATTTAGGATGCTGATAGGGCTACCGAGACGCTGTAGTGCATCAGGGATGTTTGCAAAAGGACGTGTCAATTGTTTTTACACTATAATTCGCAAAAAATACAGCTCTCTGATGCACCGTGTCCGGGAAAGCTCCAACAGTATCCTGAAAATGATCAGTAATCGATTAGATTGTCAGTATATTAATCACTGTATCAGTTATAGTTAAACATATTGAAAAACAGTTAAACATATGAGAAAATGATGTAAATGTAAATTGAGTCCAGTTACTTGAATAAATAAATAATATTAATTATTAATAATAAATAATAATAATAATTATTATTATTATTATACTAGAAGCGCATACGGGTAGCAGATTGTAATTCACTTATGAGTGTGGTAACAAACTCAATAATATGTGTTCTATTTCCAGTTTTGGGAGACGAAACTCATTTGTTAGTAATTCCATTTTTTTTATAATATAGACGTAGCCGTACCAGACGGTAAGTAACTATATTCACACCAATAGACATCTGCATTCAACGTCCACTGAAATTGGTCTTACCTATGGTTAGCGATAGATGAATGAATTACAGCAACTGCGGAATAAGTTGGAATGTCAATAGGTATGACCGTATGAATGCATGTGTCTCTGGAGTCAATGGACAAAGGATTTTACCAAGTAAGACTCTAGTTCTATTTAAAGACAATTATAGATGTCAATATGCGGGAGTGACTTAAGAAACTTAATTTTTTTTACACTCATAGCCCCACACTAGGATATTTTCCGTGTCGTGGATGCCATGGGCACACATAAACACACTAGAACAAGAATCTAAACTCATCATTCAGAAACCTTTCTGGTCGGGAATCGAACTCTGAACCCACTGCGTGTCAGATCCGTGTGGTAACAGCACCGCCACTCGAGTCGTCAAACGACTACAACATAACTTTACAACACACACATGCTACACATGCCTTTGTGTATACTATATTGCTTTTGAGAGTGATTTGAAAAACAGTAAAAACCTACTGATGTTAAACTAATCCAATTGAGAGATTTAACAAGCTTTTATATAATTTGCAATGTTTGTTTTGATTGGGTAAGTATGTATGTTTAAGTCAAATTTTACAAGACAACTTGACTAACTTTCCAGCTGATTGATGGAGCTGAAATTTAAATTAAACCTTTAGTGATAACAATGCAATAATAAATATTGACTTTAATTCGCAATAGGCAGCGCATATTATAGCGGATTACATTATTTTGTGCAACCCTCTCATATGTGTATGAAATGAAAAGGCTTAATTTATAGAACTAGTCACCCATCGCAATGGTCGAAATTCGACCGCAATATAAGTTATAAAACTAAACATCATATTGTCCAAAGTAGCACCAATATTTCTCTAATTTAAATAAATTGTAATCATTTTCAAGTTATTTTGAACGCATCCGTTAAAAGTAAAATCCGTTAAAACAAAAGCGGGTACTTTGACAAAGACATCTGACATTTTTGAAGTTGTGTTTTCATAGTAAGACATTGAATGTTTTATTTTGTTTATTATTTATGTGTTTGTGTCAAATGCAAGGTAGTGTGTGTAATGCATTTTTAGTCGATTTTAGGTATGTTTTACGTGTTATTTGAAAAAAATATTAGCATTTGGTAATCCTTCTCTACATCAACTGTAATAGTGCATAATTTCATCCTCCTGCGTCCGCGGCAAGTAACTTAAAAACGAATCACAAGTTTTGCTTCCCGTATTAATTTATAGAAGATGCGACAAAATAATAAATAAGAAGTTGCTGAAAGTTCAAACCCGAAGTCAAATCACACTGTTCTCCTCGTTTGTCTTTGATATAAATTTGCATGTATTAGACTACCTGAAACTTGTTTGAATATGTTTATTCAGGACATCGACCCAGAAGTTAACGGCCTCTGAAGGAGTTGGCCGTAGGTGGCAGAATTACCATACAGGTTTATGTATGTATAGAAGGTTCATATCAGGCTGAAATTAAACGAATTACTTAAAACCGGGTAAGTCCGAGTCAGACTTACGCACGAAGGGTTCCGGACAATTAACTGTAAGAAAACGGCAAAAAAATCACGTTTCTCATATGAAAGCCTCCCTTAAATATAAGATAAGATTCTGTGATACAGCTCGGTGGCATAATTCATAATTCTTTATTTGTTAAAATAAGGTGCTTTACATAGGTAGTTAGTTTTCTAAAAGTAACAATGTCTTAATTTGCCGTTTAGGCGTGCAAATGTATAATTAATTTTAAAATGTCAACTTTATTTTATACAGTTATACAAATTCTCATATTAATAAATAATGCTAAATAATAATTATAATTTATACAGTTATATTATACCTACATATCATTCCATATCATATCACAAATAATTAAATAATCAAGAATTGTCAAAAATTCTTTAGATCTGTAAAAGTTGTTTTGAAGAAGTGATTCGTTTATGCGTCTTTTGACGATAACGTTGGGAAGTTCTTTTAAATAATCCGGCAATTTATAAAAAAATCTATAACAGAATAATATGCATTCGTTTTTAACCTTCGCAATCGGCACCTAGGTAATATAATTATGAAGATTTGACAGGCAGGCAGACGGACGGAGTTTTAGTAACAGGGTACCGTTTTTCTCTTTGAGTACGGGACCTTAAAAATAGAAATGCTCTTTGAAGCAGATTTAGAATTTATTTGCATTCTACTTCTGAAGTTATATTAAACGACGGTTAATGTAATTCACGTAGAATGAGAAGATAAAATTGCGTAACACCAAATTTCAAGCTGTGGAGTTGATTTTAATATAGGGCTGATTAAAACGCCGTAGCACCAGAATTTGATACGGTTACTACGACTCAAATCTTCCAGACGAATCTATTTTATTTCGCTCGCGATCTCGCATGCCTATAATGGGACATTCTAGAATAAAGTTCTAGTACCTGGACTAGCCACTCGTGAACGATGGAGAACACAAGTAATACATGGGGGCAGAAATAGGTGAGGCGGTGTGGCTTTCGAAGTCATGAAAGAGTCTTTGAAATTCTACCTTCATTTTACAGATGGTATAACCAGTATATTTCAACCGGGGAAATACCACCGCCACACCTACTTCTTGCGTGAAGAATTTCTTGCGTTTCGATGGAAGTGTGTAGTTGCCAGCGCATTTTTATATGAGGCGACCATCATAGTCTTCGGGAGCAGTAAAGCATCTGTGATTGACTTCAGATAGAACCCATGTCCTGTTTAAAGACGTCCAAGGGTGGGAGTGACCACTTAGCATCAGGTAGGCTGCATGCTCGTTTGCTACTTCAATCAGATAAGAAAAAATCTGTTTATGATATTGTACTTATTACTTACGATCAAGTTGATGGAGCACTCCATTGATACTACGTGGAGGGTTTAAACAGGCCGAGTTTATTACCATGATAATATGCTATCGATCAACGATGACTAAAAGGGCTTCCGCAGTTGCTGGCGTGAAGAGGGGGAACTGGGATCTCCAGCAGCAGCACCAGCAGTGCTGAAGACGGCCACCGGGGGGGGGGGGGGGGGTTAGTGCGGTCCCATCCATCCATAACCCGCGTCGCTCCCATGACGTTGGTTACCTTTTGAAGGTTTCTCCCTCTTAAACAAAAAAAGGTATTTATGATAAACCCAATCATTGATTGATCATAGTTCACTCATTGATTATTTCTCGATCGTCGTTTTATTGACCGGTATCTTACGAACAGTTAAGCCTACGACGCTAAATGACCATTGATCGACATCGGTTGAGGGCATCGATAGACGATCGATTAATTGGTGTGTGGGCACTCTAAATCTATAAACAAGATATACTTGATAACTTCATATAAAATCGAGAATACTATAACGAACTCAGCTACGTAGCTTTCCTCACAATATTTCTCTTCGCCGTTTAAGTAAGTTTTAATTAATTTCTAACATACATGACTTCGAAAAGTTAGACGTTCCTTGAATTACAATGCAGATAACGAGTTATAAGCATGGAGGGGTAAAGTTTTGATTGTTTTTAAACTTTAAATTGGCCAATTTGAATAATACGTTATATCCACACAATGCTGAGCATGGATGTCCTCTCAGAAAAATAAAACTTTAAGCTATAGTTCACCATATATTCGAAGCTTTTTACGCGTTTGTGTAATATTTTAGAGATTTCTCAGAAATGTTAGGGTTCCTCATGTCGTTTCCTTTACCATTAAAACACGGGGTAGTTGATTCATAACGATACATCAAAAACAGTATAGTGTTGGTCGTTAATCACCACACCACCACCACTTCTCTTCTTGTGATTGTTCTAGGTAAATATGGGACCAAATCCTTAAGATAGGTAGCAGTGTCTCCCTATGTAACACCCATTGTGGTTATGAACAGAGAGAGCAGTGATAGACTAATGGTTGAAACTTGCCCTCTCGACCAGGAGGTCCGAGGTTCAAACCCAGACACGAACCACTTTTTTATGTGCGTATTAGAAATTAATTATCATTGCTTTTCGATGAAGGAAAACATCACGATGAAACCTATACACCCGAGAGTTCTTTAAAAAAAGTTCTTGGAGGTGTGTGAAGTCAACCAATTCGTACTTGCCCAGCGCGGTGGTCTATGGCCTATAACTCTCTCATTCCGAGAAAAGACCCGTGCCCAGCAGTGGGACAATAATGGGTTGACGACAGTAAAAGCCCGATTTGTCTAGCAATAGACCTTATAATTCTAATAGATGTAAGAATGGACGGATAGACCCGGAAAAATCAGAAATGTACGATGTAGGCTTCAAAAGACAAAAATCAGAGATGTACGCTATAGACTTCAAAAGACTAATGCTACTACTTCTCAAAATCTCTTCAAATGAGTAGGTACATAGGTAATGTCCCTGTAGTCTCGGGACCAGAATAGAACTTCAGTATCCCCTGCTTGTCGTAAGAAGCGACTAAAAGGGGCTTCCGGGATTGCGGGCGGCTAGAGTGGGAGCTTGAACCGTCCCGCCAGGCGATCCCGGGATGGACGGCGGTATGTGTGGCTACACATCGTCGTAAAGACTGGACTCAGCGGTGGGCCCAGCCGCCCATCTGGGAGGAGCCCGATGGGGCAACGCGCTCGGAGGATTCAGGTGGAGGTCGTTGCGAGATCCCAGAGTCCTCTTTAAAAAAAAAAAAGGTACATAGGTAATATTTATTTCTTTTGTTACAAAATGCCCATAAAGTATGTTTAGTATGATTATCGTGAAGCGTCAAGTCTGACCTTCACATTATTAGATCGCTTCGGTATTCGGGAAATGACATGTCCCACGCCACCCTTGCTTGTAAGGGTGCAATTTCCGCATATTTTCTCATGTTTCCGCGATTGTATCAACTTATTGGTGTTTTTTGAAACGGCAATGCTATTTATAAAAATGTTTTGTTTCGTTTGTTTATTAAACTTTCTATGTGATGCTTATCTATATCTATACTAATATTATAAAGAGGAAAGCGTTGTATTTTTGTATTTTTGTATGTTTGTTATGAATTAACTAAAAAACTACTGAACCGATTTTAAAAATTCTTTCACCACTAGAATGCTACATTATTCCGAATTAGCATAGGCTATATTTTTTCTAGAAAAACTAAGACATCCTTGCTAAAACTTCAGTAACGCAAACCAAAGCGTCAAAAAAATTGAATGAAAATTCCTTTCACTGCGTACGCAGTGGAAACTATTGATGATACAATAAAAATGTTCTACAATATTAGAGAGCACATCAACATCTACAAAAACCTTCGCGATACCATATGTCCAACTATTGTAGTTATGTTACTATAACCACTTTTTACATTTTTAATTTTACTAAAAAGCTGACCTAAATCAGACCGTGATACCCATGTCATCAACCCATTATCGTCCCACTGCTGGGCACGGGTCTTCTCTCAGAATGAGAGAGTTTTAGGCCATAGTCCACCGCGCTGGCCAAGTGCGAATTGGTGGACGGTGCGAATTGGTGTTACCCATACCTTCGTGTTAATCCTTATCCAAATAAATTATTTTATATTTAAAACTGTTTCAATATCTATAAATAACTTATTGAATTACTTTAATCGGGTAGTCCGTTCAGAAGATATTACGAATTTACGAAAATAAACCTTGCCGCCGCCGCACATTGACTATCGTGTTTCGTGTATTCGTTTTTTTTTTCTTTATCTGATTGAAGTAGCAAACGAGCATGCAGTCCACCTGATGGTATGTGGTCTCTGCCGCCCTTGCACATCTGTATGCAACTTCAAATGGGTTCTATCTGGGTTCAATATGGGTTCTACCTGAAGTCAATCACAGATGCGTTGCTACTCCTGAGGATAATGATGGTCGCTTCATATAAAATTGTGCCGGCATTTTCTTGACGAAACGAAGTTCGCCGGATCAGCTAGTGTGTCATAAATGAAAATACATTTTGTAGCTAGGAGTAGGTGGACGGATTAGTATGAAATTTTGCACGGTTATAGTGGACGTAGAGAAGAAGTGCAGAACTTTAATATTTTTTTGTAATAATGCATATATCATACATAAAATCAACTAAAAACACATTACACACACTACCGTACATTTGTCACAAACACATAAATAATAAAAGAAATTAAACATTCAACATATGAAAACACTGAACGTCATAAATGTCTGATGTCTTTGTCAAAATATAACGGATATTTTGACAAAGACATCAGACATTTTTGACGTTAATTTTAAATACTGCTTTGTCACTTAAACCGCTTTTTACCTTTCGGGTGGGTTAAAATAACTTGAAAACTAATAAAAATTGAATTTAGGAAATACTTTGGACAATATCAAGTTTAGTTTTTGAGTTGAATTACGGTCGAATTTTGACCGTTGGGACAGTTGACTAGTTTATTTTACTAGACAGATGTGTGACAGCGGTGTTCCCGGAGTTGAATCACAAAGAGTTCAACGACCTTCAAACGACAAACGTGATATTTATGAAATATTGTCTTGAAAAGATACTGGAGCGTGTCCCCAGTGCTTTTATAGCAAACGTCCTCATCAGTAATGCAGTCCCGTTTCGTCCATCTATCTTCTTTTAAGCCACTTACGCGCCAGACAAAGAGATTTACGATCTATCTGCTTAAGCCTTATCTGTTCTCATTAATTTCCTCTTACGTTTTGGCTCAATAGAGATTAAGCCTATTCGGTTTTTGTGTCTAAACTATAGGTGTGTTGAGATCGCCTAGTGTTTTGAAATTTTGATTTCTTCCTGGACGTTTGGGTTTAAATTCTTGCAGGTAACTTTGATTTTTCGAATTTTTATTAATTTTTAATAACCCCTTGCTAAGCCCTTAAGAAAAATACGTTAAAGAAATCTACATGTATTAAAAATAACATAGTCGCACACTGAAATTGTCATAGATGTATGTGTTGTTCGTGCCATGGACACACAAAGACGAATACAGAATCCTAGGTGATTCTGAACTGATCGAGAACAGAAATCTAGAAATTATTGTCTGTCTGACCGGAGATCGATCCCAGGCTCCATTGTGTGTCTTATCGGTAGGTACACAGGTGTCTTTTTTTTGTTGTCGAGGGGGAAACCTTCAAAAGGTACCCGACGTAACTAAAGCTCTCCAAACTGCGTGAAGTCTGCTAATAGTGTTGCAAATTGGAAGAAAAAAAACCTTAACTCTTACAGAGCCAAAGAAAGGTTTTATAGCCTAGCAATCAAGCATGCAATTTTTCTCGCTAAATTTTACAATATAAAAATATCTATATTACCTGAGATTCAATTCCCGGAAACGCTTGAACAACCGAATTTTAATCCGCTATATTATAACTACCTATATTTGCACCTAAAAGGGTTGCAGCCATACAATTTGCCAGCCCTACAAGCATAGGGTTCAGTAGAATCACAGAATCACAAGCTCACAAGTCGACGTATTAAATAAGAAGCTAACGTGGAGAAATTTAATTTGGCGTAAAGTGTACGAATGTTGAACATTCTCGAAAGTATAGTATGTACTCGTACTATACGAGTCTAAGTGAAATTCCGTTTGCAAAATTGCGTTTGTGAGGTATAGACGGGTTATATTAGTTTTGGCCGAGGCTTTTTGATTGCTTGTCATATATTGCTGAAGGTATTTGAGAAATCAAAAGTTTGCTAATAAATTTGTTAATGAATTTTGATCAGTGCCATGTTAAGACTGAGCTCAGGTTAATAAGTCCTGGGTCTGGGTCATTTTGTAGGTTTAAGTCACAAGTAAGCAGTAAGTAGAGCAGTTTAAAAATTATGTTACTTATGTCACTCTGACAACTGAGTCAATTAGAATGATATGCCATTTTGTCAAGCTGTTTGAGCTGTAGCGCGTGTCAGACATGGACATACAAATCATACCTACAAATACAAATGCTAACCATACATACAAATGCTCATAAAACATTATCTTCCTTTTGAAACAGTTGGGTCAAAATGCAGACGTTCGCTAGTTTGATTAGTTCCCAGGAATTTATATGTTTGACTTTAATTTTATAAAAAAGGGGCACCCTCCAGCACTCGTAACCCGATAATGCTGAAAGTACGCTTTCACAGAATTGCTTAGATTGAATAAATTGGTGAATTGAATCTGATATCTAAAGTCAAATCATAAAATTAGATTTGCGATTATTAATTTGAGTTCTTATTCATAACCTGTCTTTAACAAATACAGTTTTTTTTCATTTGATTACTTTTTCAAGTATCGTTAAACATACATAAAGAGTGGATTTTTCAAGAAAACAAGGATGGTCAAGTTTGAAAGTATAGATACGGTAAAGTAAAAAAGGAGCCAAACAAGTTACGGAGGCGACTAACTTAGTATTCTAATTACATAAAAAAAATATTGTTTATTCTAAGCCGGGTTTTTTATTAAAAAACTTACGCTCGTCATTAGCTACAAAAATCTATCAGATATAGAAAGAAAGAAAGAAATAAAAAAAAACATTTATTTCGGTCCATCGACACAAAAACAGAAGCACATACATAGAATAGAATAGAATAGAATACTCTTTATTGCACACTATAAACACATACAAAAATAACAATAACATACAAAGTAGATCTGTAGTATGCAATAGGCGGTCTTATCGCTAGGCAGCGATCTCTTCCAGACAACCTATGCATGGAATTGGTAAAAATAACAGGAATGAAGAGTGGGAAGTGTGTGTAAAGTTAGAAAAGGATTAATGAAGGACAGAAATTATAGTAGGATAAATAAGTAACATTAAGTACACAGTGGAAAAAAATGAAATTAGGGAATAAACAAATTAACAAGCACAAAGAGAAATTGAACATAAGACAGAAAGTGAGAAAAATAGAGAAACAAAAACACGGCAGAACAAAGATATAAAAAAAGCGCTAGAAAAAGTATTGTGACATAAATATGTGCAAATAACGAGAGCGACAAGAAAATTCATGACTCTAAATAGAGCTTCATTATTTAAATTAAAAATAAGTTATTAAGGTTAAAAATAACAATATTCGAAAAATCTATTCTTTTTTCCGTGTAGTCCGTTCCGTATGTACATAAACAAATAGAAAAGTGATTAAACTTCTTTGTGTTTACCTTTTTCTAGATGTAATCCTATAACCTATTTAATATTTGTATTAGGTACATGATTCAAGATTAATCTGAAAAATAAGTTCAACATTGGCATGTGTAATTAGATTTATGTTACTTAATTAACCGCGCTCGGGACTACAATTTCGACAAAATTAGAAATTCCCTTTCTATCGTGTAAGGCACACGATAGAAAGGGAGCACATTTACACAGAATATTTAATTTAGATCTTGGAATTCTATGGCACATGTGGAAAATGATTCATTAGTGTGGCTTATAGCTTTTTAATGAATTCGAAAGATAAAGAAAGTTAGAATATAATATATTTTAAACGACTTAGTTATTAATAGAAATGAAGTGACTTCAGAATTTTTAAATAAGCAAAAAATCGTTTAAAATATTCTTTTTACTATTACAGGGTGCCGCCAGTGTTTTGGGAACCATGCCTCACACGGTAATTTTAGATGGCTTGTTTTATTTATAATTATCAGTTTTTTTCTGTTATTTATAAGTTTAGTTTTAATTTGTTCTAGATAAGGTATCTAATTTTATTTACTTTCTGTGTTGTATCTAGGTATATAAATAAATATATTCTTTTCTCTTTACATATGAGTTATTTATGATTACAAATGCTCATAGGCGGCAATGGTGGTAACTTTGACGTCTTTTGCTATTTCATAGTTAAATAAATTATAATAAAAATAAAAGTGATAAAAATAAAATATGCATGATATTATAATCATGAAATCCTTATGCTGCATTTCTTCGTTCTGCTCGCGATCACTAACTTTGTTATAGGAGATTTTCCTGTAATGTTTATTTGTTTGTTCATTCATACAATCATACTTACATACACTGGAAAAACACTATCCTCTTGACGCAGTCGAGGAAACAAAGAAAAAAGCAATTCGAAAATAAAACAACTGTATTCTCTACAATGGCGGCCATTATTCGATCCTTTAATTAATGATGCTCGCACTTCCGTAACGGGATATTTTATTTTGTTTCGACATCCCGGAAGAGGATATCCTCTGTCGATATTGCAATTACAAATTTGTCTTCGAAATTACTGTACGGATAATACACCTTAATTTATTTACTTTTGACCTCAGGAATAATTTAAGTAGTCAGAGTCAATTTTATATACGATATGGCTTGACATTTTTAGTAAACGAGTGGCTATCCATTTGATGGTAAGTGGTCACTTCCGGGGGAAACCTTCAAAAGGAACTCCATGCCGTGGGAGCGACGAAGGGTTATTTCGGATTTTTAATGCACTAAAGCCCTCTTGGTGGCCGTCCTCAGTGCTCCAAATAGGACTCCGGATCTCCAAAGAAATGCAACCGGAGTCCTCCTAACGCGTTGCCTTATGGGGCTCCTCCCGTGTGAGCGGCCGGGTCCACCATTTCGTGTGGTCTTTACAATGGTATGCGACCACATACGCCGCCGTCCTTCCCGGGGTCGCCTGACTGAACAGTTCGAGCCGCCCGCAACCCCTTTTAGTCGCGTCTTACGAAAGGCAAGGGATACCGCAGCCGTATTCTAATCCTGGAACAACAGGGACGAAGTAGGCATTTCCGCCTATGAACACCAGCAATCAACTGGCGTTGAGAGTATCTGGAGATACTATCATAAGAATCATGCAAATCGATTCACCTAGTTGAAAGTTATGAAGTTACAAATACAAGGAATATAGTCGCATTGAGCACCTCAATCTTTTTGGAAGTAGGTAAATACTGTAAATTCTACTAAATACTAATCTTTGCAAATGTTCACATTATGACATACGGGGCAGTGTCAATTTTGTGCAGCCAATAGTTTATCTTCACAACCTTTTCAAATTTCCAGTGAAAAGGTACCCTTAAAATACTTTGAAAACGCCAATCGGCAAACTATATACTCATAGTACATGTTAGCACCTACCTAACAATTGAAGTATGCGTCGTAAGTTAACGAAGGGTCCCCTTGAATAGGCACAGGTAAGAACTTTACGGCCTGCCTTTTGAATTTCGTTACATTCGAAAATTCCATTCTCATACCTACGTGAGGGTTGAACCCTTTGATTTTCGATACGGTATTGTAGTGCCGTAGGTGCAAATTGTAATTGGTCCCTGTAGTCGGGGATTAGAATACGGCTACGGTATCCCCTACCTGTCGTAAGAGGCGACTGAAAGGGGGCTTCTGGGGTTGCGGGCGACTAGAGTGGGAGCTCTGACCGCCCAGTCAACAACCCCTGGAAGGACGGCGGCATGTGTGGATGCATGCTGTCGTACACTGAAAGGCGTAGGGGACAGTCACGCTCCCTAAGAGATGAGCCCGTAAGGGGCGCAGCGCTAGGGGGCATCGGTGGTATCCGTTGGAGGTCCCGGGGTCCCCTGCAAGCGCAGAGGAAGGCCACCGAGGAGGTTTTAGTGGGTAAAAATCCTCAAGGCTCCGGTGTACCTTTTGAAGGTTTCCTCCCCGTCAATAAAAAAAAAGGTGCAAATTGTAATATGGGTAGTTTAATAGCCCCTCTACACTATGGGCCATGATCGGCAATCGTTGATCGTCACGATCACTGTACAAGCATCCACTGATTTAATTTCTGTAAACAATCATTTTATCAATGTAGTTGGATGAAAAAAATGCGAAAAAAATGGAAGAAGAGGAGATGGTATTGACTAATCAGTAGCCATTTTTTCGCACTCGAAATTTTATTAAAAAACAATAAAAAGACGCATAGTGCGCACGGCACGATGTACTCCGTTGAATGAAAGATCGGGGATAGTGTGGGCACACAACTACAACCGTTTCCCTTTGATTCGTGTCTCAAAAACCAACAAGTCACCGATCGCCCGATCACGACGACGATTAAAGACGATGATGGGCGACAGGCGATTGGCCCATCCACATTATCGCACTCGCGTGTAATGGCCCATCATGGTGCATAGTGTCTCTGCACTAACCCTACCTGTGCTGTGATACAACACTACCTGGGTTACACACCCTACCCTGGGTTATAACACTTTCACGGACAGAACGTGATTGTACGTCATAAATGTCGTCATAAAATCTCAAAATTTTGATATGGCACAACGTACGACGACGTTCAAATATAAAAAAAATATTTAGGACATAACATTTATTCCTGATGGATTTTTAAGTTAAAATCTTACTGGATGTACCTTGTGTCACACTATATAAAACGTATGATATCATCGGACACTACGTATTTATACGTCATGGAGATGTACTGTGTCATTCTTGAATACAGACTCAAGCGGTACCGTCCGCGAAAGTGTTAAGTAATAGTTAAGTGTGAGAGGTTTTATAGGATAAGAGTATAAGTCCGTTGATACCAAATGATCTATTTATTTTTACCCGACTGCGACAGAAGGAGGATAATGTTTTTTAGCGTATGTATGTATGTTAATTTATTTGGCATGCGCTACAGCCCACACATCTTGACGGATTTTAGGATTTGAAATATCATCAGAATCAACTCAGTTGTCAGAGTGACTTGAGCTATTTTTGTTTGGCGCCTACGATTAGAGAAAAAGGGGAAGGAATGGACCATTTTTAACCGACTTCCAAAAAGGAGGAGGTTCTCAATTCGACTATTCGACTGTATTTTTTATTTTCATAACAATATGAATGTAAAATGAAAGCTTGTAAATATTCCAATACTAAATATATACATTTAAACACTTCTCAGCTACAATTTTGGTGGAAAGCTTTAAAATACAGATTTTGTTATGAAAACAATAAACCCGACAAATAAAAACAAGTCAAGTTTAAAAAGTAGATTTTTTGTTTTATTTTAATAGTATAACTTTGTTACATGTTTTTTACTTGATTGACAAACTTCCTACGTCTAAAACGTTCATCCTCAGCGTCGTCTTACGGATTCCTGTAATAAAGTAAGGTCGGAGATCGGGGCCAAATTATCTATCCGCCTCAGATTACCATCTAATTGCCTTGGAGGTGTTCTCCGAAGTAAAATTGGTTCATCCGAGCCTTGGGGCTAATGGACTTGAACAAAACGAAAATTGGTAGGTTAGGAGATGTTTTCACGATTATATTCTTTTGACGAATTGCTTATGATTTGGTACCAATATTACATATTAGAGTATTATTAGACTAATTATCAGATGGGCCAATTACCTGAAGAAGTCAGCGGAAAACCGATGTATTCAGAAGGCACAGGACCGGCTAAACTGGCGCTATTAAGGGAAGGCCCATGACAAGCAGTGGACTACCTGATAATTTAAGATTGTTTACTCCTTGGACAGGTTTGTGGCTCAGTTGGCGCGTCGTATGTACGAACGCGCTGACAGTGGGCCACATGCCCATCTACGAGGTTTCGCGCCCCTTCACGCTCGACCCCCCGAGGGGCGTCCGCTCCCTCGTGAACTCGAGGGCCAGGTGTCCTCCGACCATCTGGAGGATTAAATCTGCGTAGCAGCATAGCGCGGTCACAGAAGGCCGAAGGCTGCAACACTGCCTGACGGCAGCTCACATCACCGGTGGACAGTGCTTCCACTGAGGGCATTGCCCGGGTAAGGAGGGGATCCTCGAGGCCCGCAGACCTTACGCCAAGCGGCGACGCCACGCCGCGGCATAGGACGACTTTCAAAGTCAAGTCAAAGTCGAGATTGTTTACTTTCAGGCGGAACGAAGTTCGCCGGGTCAGCTACCCTCATATAAAGTTTAGTTAATAAGTTATATTTAATAGAAACTTTTTATGCTTTGTCATCAAAAGCCTACATCGAGAGGTGACCATCTCACATTTCGAGAGTAGCAACGCATGTGATTGACATCAGATAACTCTTCTGTTCTCTATGAAGTTGCTCACAGATGTGTGTGGAAGTTAATGATGTAGGTACTATCAGGTGAACTGCATGCTCGTTCGCTAATTCAATCTTATAAAAAAAAAACTAGTTTGAAACTTATGGGAAACTTAGCCCAAACATTAATTTCGATTACTCCAGCTGCCTTGAAAGGTGGCTTCAATATAAAATAAATAATATATTGACAACATATACACCAGTATATATTTTAACTAGCATTAACTATGTATAGATTGCATTAGAACAAACCGTTGTTTGTATTTGCAAAAGAGTTTTAGAAGAACAAAAAAACAACAGGTATATAAAATGAAAATACCAATTAAAAAGTTTATTTTATTGACTTAAAACTAAAACAATATAGACTTAAAACTAAACTATTGACTAAGCCAATATACTTTACAAAAGACTCGAGTAGCCTTACTGAGTATTTCTTTGATGAACGTGATGTAAGAAATTTATACACTTACAGATACACTAACATAATGATATGACTAAATTAAAATAATGTTAATTAATGAAGTTTAAATACTTCTCTATATTACCGGTGTCGTATAAATAGAACACGGTCGTGCAAATTATATTGAATTTTGATTATTTATCAATTCGCCAATTTGTTTTCTATTTTAAATTTTTTAATGCAGTCCTCAACGAACTGTTTGAGCTCTGTTTCATTAGTTTCAGTACCTTTAATTAGGTTCTTGTGTTGTTGTTATAGAGTTCTCTTTGATAATGTAGTTGTTTTTAATGTTTACCTAATAGAAATGCGATCTTCACTATGCGAAGATTATTTTTGGAATATACAAAAAGTTACTGTTATTCTTTGTTGAGTAACAATCGCGGTACACTCATATGGACCAAAGATGATCTAATTTCTTCATACGAATGTTCGATTAATGTTTGTTGAGTCTCAAATAACCCTCACAGTGTAACTGTGTAAGGCTCAAAAATAGTAAGACGAGAATCAGCAACCTCTATATCACTAGTTCCTACGAAATTGTATTGTTTCTAATCTTATACTATTTTAGTGGTGTGGTTGTATAGTCTTCAATAAAATGCGTATGGGGTTTTAAAAATTTAGACCTGCAAATTTTGTATTAATGTTTCGTCTTAACCAAATCGACTGCTAGAACGTACTATAAGTCCATCTCTGTATCAGTATGTTACCGATAAAATAAATTGGTACACTGGGCATAGGCGACTTTGAGCAGAAAATTTCGTATAAAAATCAATATTTGCGCAAATATGTTCTATTAATACGACGCCAAAGATTTTGGGATAGACATGTGGTGGGAGAAAATAGTCTATGAAATAGAATAGAAATAAAAATATATAAAGTCAACCAATAAAATATGTACATTATACAACAATGCCCGTTATGTCTTTGAAAATTAAATTAATTAATATAAAGTAAACACGTTTAAGAATTTTGAAATTGAATTACTATAGATTAATATTTATTTTTGAAAAATTGCTATAGCACAGCACCCCATAAAATGATAAAATAATAATAGAATAATTTAAAGCGATGAAATTATGTTCAAAATAGCGATAATACTTTACTAAAGTTGAGAGTTAATATACTTTTGATTTTATGCTATTAATAAGTATCATTAAAAATTAAATGATTTTATAAAGTGTAATGGAAACGATGAACTATTTAAATATTTTTTTCTTAAATAATTTCACATTCTTTTGAAATGGTACCATAAATATATAAAATAATGTAATAAGAAGTATTCGAGGTATGAAAAACTTATTTAAAGTAAAATTCATTCGAATTTAAAAATGTAAGGACATAATAGATGTAATATGATACATTTACTTTTGTGATTTATGTTGATTTTTCTTACGAATTTAGAAAGTGAAGTGATAAGAATGTGGATTTGATAATTATTATGATTGATGGTGATGATGATTGGTGATGTTGTTGATATTGATGATAGCTAACTTAATTGCCTCTTGGTCGCTGACGGCCTTGATGTTGCTCTTGGTATTCATTGCCGGGTCTCTTCTGTTGTTGCTGAAATGATAAAAGTAGTAGAAAATATTAAAAACAATGCCGGCCGTTAAATTTGTTACACTGCAAAAATGAAAACCAATTTTTTAAAATGACGTGTATCATACAAATGTTCACGCTTGTGATGCCAATTAAGTATATTCCAAATCTTAGTTATTGTGTATGTAACATTTTTTAAAAATCGATGTTTTTTTTGTCGCTGGTTGATTGTTTAAGGAGTGAAGCCCTTTATGAAATGAGCATAGGAAATATTAAATACCTATAAAACACATGATGCTTTTAAATAAAGTGCTTTGGGCTTATAAAATTAAGTTACGGTAAAAGATAAAATTAAAAAATGCTATATCAAAAAATACGATGAAGATTAAAAAAATAAGCGTGAAAAATGTAGAGATTTAAAAGGAACTTCATAATTTTGCAATTGACGACCATCAAGCGTCTACACTTCAAAAGGAAAATGGATTTAAGCCTCGCTTAGCAATAAAAGTGAACCGTCAAGGCTTCAATCAAGCGAATGAGTTTCCGCGCTTAACATTGGTTCGTTGGCGTGTTAAGCCATTTTTAACAGCTCTGGTTACTTTTCTGATCAATTTTACGTTTTTAGGAGTATATTTCGAAATCAAGGTAGAACGAGTATTATTCTTCATCTATTTCGTGAAGTTACTTTTGTAGTAACTTCTTATGAAATCTTAGTTTCTGAAGTGTATTTCGACCGGGAAAGTACCACCGCCACACCTATTTCTGGCGTGAAGCATTTCCTGCGTTTCGATAGAAGGGTGTGGTTGCCGGCACACTCTTATATGAGGCGACCATCATAGTCCTCGGGAGTAGCAACGCATCTGTGATTGACTTCAGATGGAACCCATGTTCTGCATGAAATTGATTACAGATGTCCATGGGCGGCAGTGACCACTTACCATCAGGTGGACTGTATGTTCGTTTGCTACTTCAGACAGATAAAAAAAGGTAAACATGTACGATTCGGCCAAACCTATTTTGTAAAGCGGTTCTTGCGTTTCGGTGGAAGGGTGTGGTTACCGGTTCACTTTTATATGAGGCGACTTCGTCTTCCAGAGTAGCAACGCATCTGTGATTGATTTCAGATGGAACCCATGTTCTGTCTCAAGTTGCTTACAGATATTTAAGAGCAGTAGTTACCACTTAGCATATGGACTGCAGGATCGTTTGCTATTACAATCGTATAAAGTTATGGAATCAATATATAGCATTAGTAGTTATTTATTTACGATATTTATTTCATAAAAGCTGATTAAAATATTAAGAACTTAACCGTTAACACAACCACAGATATGTCTGCATAATTTTGATTATCATTAGGTACATTTGTCTTTGGCATGTAAGATTTTTTATTTCACATTTTTAAGGATATTTCTACGACAGTAAATGATAAGTATGACTATACTGTAGGGAATAAATAACTAATTTCTGCTACAATGGAAATTTCGAACATAGAGTAAAAATATAGACTTAGTGTTCTAGGAGTATACAACATTTTACAGATTTGCGTAGTAGACCAGTCATTTTAGGCATTTTAAACCCCGATCTGCGGAAAAAATCCTAGAGAGCCGAAGCTATGTATAGGCACACCTTTACTACGACGTAGTAATGATGTGGAAAATCGACATAGATATCGTGTCGGCTAAAAAAGTTATAAAGTAACTAGCTCTTACCCGCGGCTTCGCCCGCACGGTCAAAGGGAATTAACATTAGCATTTGATTGCGTGACTTGCAAATAATTTTTACTAAAGCCATCTATTAACAACGGCTGGAACTACTAAAAATGTATCAAGTAACAAAACATCGGTATTCTCATGGGAATGAGAATAGAGCGCGATAAAAAGTAGCCTACGTCACTCTCCGCCCTCATAACTATCTCCCAGCATATAAAGTATATAATATAATATGTGCCGACGTGAAAGAGGAACAAACAAACACACTTTCGCATTTATAATAGTATATAGTAAGTATATAGTATGGAGTATGGATAAAGGTGTATTCAAAAATTTTGAATACTAAGAATTGTTCCACAAACAAATCCTAAACTGACGGGACTATACTATAGTCCAGACATTTTAGGTTATTATCTTACGCATACAGATTATTCTCTATAGCAGACAACGAAAAATCTTTAATAAATTGTTATATCGCACGAAACCCTTGAAAAAATACAAGCCGCCAAGTGGAAAAAATCGTGCAACTTGACATAATGTGATTTAACTCAGTTCCTTGAGGCGTCGTCTCAATTTTTTGGTTCCCCTCGAACAGGTAAATCTCATTTCTAAGGTAAAGTGGGTACATTCAGTTGGGCAGATGAATTTTGGGGCGATCCATTCATCCGTCGATGTCGGTAATGGCTCGCGAATTAGAAACCACATGCTACATTAGACGACGTATTTTGGGGTCAGTTTGGTGGTTAGAATTGGGTTACGTTATGAAATAGCTTTGCGATTGATAGATCGAATTTAGGCAAAAACTCGGTCTGAATGTTTCGTCTACTTCGTAAAAAGTATTATACTGGAACCCATTTACGTTTATATATCAGATCATTCTTTTTATTTTTTTTCGATAAAGCAAGCAAGCATGGACCACATAATAGTAAATGGTTACTGCCGTCCATGGATTCAACCAACTTTATAATAGGAGTTCCACCTGAAGTCAATCATAGATGCGTTGCTACTTTCGAGGACAAAGATGGTCACCTCATAGAAAAGTGCCGACAACAACAGCCTTACACCAAGACGCAAGAAATGCTTCACGGTAGAATAGGTGTGGTGTTTACCTCTCCGGTGGAACTAACCTGGTTCTACCACCTGATAGTATACAAAAAACAAGAAATACAGAATCGTGGATTCACTAAGGTCTAAAAACCAAAACAAAAAAGAAAATTTATTATTTATGTCTGCTTGGCCTTGATCAAAAGTATATACTACACTGGTCCTATTAAGGTGGTAGAACCCGTGTACTTCGACCGGGGAAGACCCACCGCTACACCTATTTCTAGCGTAAAGCAGTTTTTGCGTTTCGGTAGAAGGGTGTGGTTGCCGGCATACTTTTATATGAGGCGACCATCACAGTCCTCGGGAATAGCAACGCAGACAGAATCATTTCAGAATTGACGTCACACAGAATCCATTTTCTATTTGAAGTTGCTTACAGATGTCTATTGGTGGCAGTGACCACTCACCATCAGGTGGACTGCATGCTCGTTTGCTATTTCGATCAGATAAAAAATACAAATAATCTAACGCTTTCTAAAATCGTACGCATATGTATAAAACATTAACTTTTATTCCGAATCTACACGCGTAATTAAACTAAAGTGTGTGCCTGTAATTTCCGAATTATGCACGATCGTTTTCTATAACAATAATTTACAGCACGCGAAGTATAAAGGAATGAATTCTAAATATAAATAAAGTAATATACATTGTATAATTTTTATTTAATTATATCTTTACTTTTCTATTTTGAGATTATTGTGCTATGGAATATGTATAGAGGTGAAGTTATTCATACTATTACTATGTTACTATTACAGAATTTGGGACTGGCCGAATTGAAATTGTAAATTTTAAATTTCTCTTTAAGAGATTAATTACAAGTACGGACCGTCACAATTTGGATATTGACAAAAATGAAGGATTATACGTATATATAATATTTTTGTAGTACTAAAAAGACTTTTTGAAACGTGCTATTAAGTGCTAACTGAATCTGGCTGACCGGTCGCCAAGCGATTGCACTGATAAAAAAATACAGACGAATTGATAACCTCCTCCTTTTTGTAAGTCGGTTAAAAAAAGATGAAGTTGACTAGGATTTCAATGATTATTCGAGAATACCAACATATGAACCTATATGTAAATAGTGACCTTCATTGTAGTAATACTACACACAGTAACATTTATTGTGTACCCTAATGTCATTTTTTTAGGGTTCCGTATTCAAACGCTAAAGTTTGGACCCTTTTACTAAGTCACCGCTGTCCGTCTGTCTGTCTATCTGTCACCAGTCTTTACCGCATGTATTGTAATAGCAAGACATTTGAAATTACCACAGGTGTTGCCGCTTTAACAACAAATACTAAAAAAAGAATAAAATAATTATTTAAGGGTGACTTTCATACATGAAACGTAACTTTTGCCATATTTATAGATGGTACAGAAACCTTTCGAATCCGAATCCCATTTCACAATTTTCTCTTACCGGTCTCAGATCCTGCGTCTCTTCTTCCGGCGGCGGCGCGGTGGTGGTCGGCACATCGCAGTCCTCAGTGGGGGGCACCACACACCTCAGGGACCGTCTGTCGAACACCAGCATGGCGGGGCAGCGCTGGAGACGAGGGTACCCGCCCTGACACTGCCAGTAGCGGTTGCAGGACTTGCCGAGCGGGACGTTGCCGTTGGGGTCGTCGTTGCAGAGGGCTGGAAGGTTTAAGTTAAGGGTTAGTTTGCATTTGCTACATTTTGTTTTTTGGATTCTCTGTAGTGAAAATATTAGCATTGGATTTAATACGGTACTACCACTCACGTAAATTGTACTGGTTCATATTCGACCAGTGTAGTAGAATATGTACCTTATTTTTTGTAAGATTGATTAACAAACGAGCATGTACTCCATCCAATGGTAAAAAGTTACTGTAAGCATCTGTAAGCAACACCACATGGAACAAAGATTTTATCTGAAGCAGATTTCAGATGCGTCGCTCCTTATGAGGACTAAGATGGTTGCGTCACTTGAAAGTGAACTGTCAACCACAGTCTTCCACTAAAACTTATGATCTGCTTCACCCTAGAAACAGGTGTGGTGGTGGCTTTCCGGTCGAACTAAACTGGTCATAAAGTCGGCCAGTCACTGTCGGAGTCACATAAAACGAAGAACGTTATGTTTAAAAAACACACACATGCACACATTCTACATTCACTACTCAATAGTGCAGGATTTTCTCCTTTGTAGTAGATACCATGGACATTTTCTAGGTGGTAGAACCAGTGTAGTTCGACCGGGGAAGTACCACCGCCACACCTATTTCTAGTGTGGTTGCCGGCACACTTTCACATGAGGCGACCATCATAGTCCTCGGGAGTATATGTAGGTATATGTAGTTGATAACAGATATCCATGGGCGGCAGTGACCACTTACCATCAGGTGGACTGCATGCTCGTTTGCTACTTCAGTCAGATAAAAAAAATATAATTGTTTTTTATATTTTTTTGCGGACGGAAAATGCACCTGAATACGAATGGACCTAACACGAATTTCTATCAACATCCGATGGACTGCATGCTCGGTTGATACTACAATTTTATAAGGAAAGTTAATTGCGCATATCAAGAAAAGTACACAATAAAAGCCGGAATTACGGAGAATTCACGATCATTGCCGTTAAGTGAACCAAATGGTTCATATGAAAGTGGATTACATATTCGTATACTCGTAAATGTTGTTAAATATTCGTACCATTGCATATTGAAGTTATACTTATTTTGCCGTGTTAGGGAAAAAATATGAGAGCAAATTTTTACGATGCGCGCGCAGACCGTCACGAAAAATCGACACCCTGAAGTTAACTATGGTCAACATTTTAGTTTTATGATGCGCGCGTACACCATCACGAAAAACCGGCATCCTGAACTGTTAGTGTTGTTTTTTCTACAAACATAGTAGAATAAAGCGAAAGATAATTTTTTTAAAAAGATTTTTATCGGATTATGCTAAAGCAGTAGAACTTGTTCTTCTTACTTCTTCTTCCTTCTTCTGTCTCTCTCTTACTTCTTCTTACTTCTTACTGAAGTAGCAAACCGGCGTGCATTTCGCCTTATTATAAATGGCCACTATCGCCCGTGGATATCTTCAAAGAATGTCATACAGAGCACGGGGTCTTATCTGAAGTCAATCATAGACGCGTTGGTACTCCTGAGGAGTAAAACGGTTGGCTCATAAGAAAATGAGCCAGCCACTACACCCTTCCACCCAAACGCAAGGATTCCTTTACACTAGCAGTAGGTGTGGCGATGGTACCACCTCGGTTGATCTATACTGGTTCATCAAATTATCTAACCACGTTATATAGTCAATTAATTATTTATTACATGTCGTAACAAAATATGGTTTTAATTAGTGAAGTGTAAAAATGTAACGGCTTTGAGATACTAGATCGTTTGTATAACAACTTAGGTACACAAAAAACGATTTCGGTTATATGTACACCGTAACTATAAGTAATAAATGGAAATTACGATTAAATAACTTACTTTGTCTAATTTAAGAACCTCGATCATCAAGAAAATATTACCTTACTATTGATTTTACAATAGTTCAATGTATCACTTAAGCCGAAGAAAATCACTTGGCAACGATTCACACATTGTAAGTAAATCATAAATTCAACTGTAGGTACGTCGGTCTTTAGATCTCGTCAACCCCATATTGTCCCACTGCTGGGCACGGGTCTCCTCTCAGAATGAGAGAGTTTTTAGGCCATAGTCCACCGCGCTGGCCAAGTGCGTATTGGTGGACAAAAAATAACACACCTCCGGGAACTTTTTTTAATAACTCTCGGGTGTGTAGGTTTCCTCACGATGTTTTCCTTCACCGAAAAGCAGTGATAATGAATTTCTAATACGCACATAATTTTAGAAAAGTCAGTGGTGCGTGCCTCGGATTGAACCTCGGACCTCCCGATCTAGAGGGCAAGTTTCAACCATTAAGCTATACTGTTCTGAACGGTCTTTAGATAGTCTCACGATATTCGCACGATATCACCAAAACGATCAAACAATATACAAATACGTAATTGTTATTTAGTTTACATTCAATAACATTTGCATCTAATCGTGAGTCAGATCTGGCTAAGGTCACCAGATCGTGGGAAACTGGACACCAGGCTATCAAAGTCAAGGGAGAGAGCACGAGACCGTGAAGGCACCCCAGCAAGGGTATGCGATAGTGGGAATTGGTTTCAAAGGCTCGTTTTGCGGTTTAGTGCCTACTCATACGTAACCATTACATAATGCAACTCCGTGGGCGGGCAAATATATGAAAATGCAAAGTTTATATTATGCATTATTTTTAATTATGATGCCGTTGATAAGCTATTTGTAATTTGTCAGGATTGAGAAAATTTTACATGAAACTAGGGATTTCATGCTTTTATGTATGTACCTGTACAAACCTTCAGATTAGAAGATTAAAAAGTACCTATATTTCAATCTCCATTATAACTCATTAGACGAAAGGGAAAGGGAAGGGAAGTAAGAGGGGACGTCGTAAAGGGAAGCTCACAGTATTGTCTTTTAAGTGTTTAAAAAATACTAATATCATCAAAATAAATGCCAGGCACCGATAGCGTAGTAGCTAAAACTCAAATTACGGACCCGAATTGGGGTCCAGGTTTCGAATCCAATCCAAGCAAGTTTGGTTTGTTAAAGTTATGTGAACACTAGAGTTTTCACGCGGCTTTGCCCATTCTTGTTAGGTGTACCCCGGTAGGTGAAGAGTACATCCTAATCCAGATCATAAACTATCTGAGCGCTCTATATCTAAATCCAATCGGTAGTTTATTCGTGAAGAACTAACAAACATACATCCATCTTCACAAACTTTCACCTTCACAATAAAGATGAGAAATGTATTATCACTTGCTATAAGAAATGCTAAAGATGTTTTTCTTGCGGAGAAAAACATCTTGAAGAAACCTACTGGCTTGGAATTTTTCTAAAAAGGTTTTTACAGGTGCGCGAAGTTTGCCAATTTGATTTGCGATTGTCCAGCGGCATTGGCACCATAAGCCCTCATACTCTGAGAGAACTCCCGTCCCCAGCATTAGGATAGTAATTTAACGACAATCACAAGGTAAAGAGATTAATATTGTTTGTTTAATATGCCTTTGTTGTCGTGAATCTTAAAAATATTGATCATCGTGAGAGATTAGTGGCGACGCGTAGATCACGATCGATCGTGGTTAACGCATTTGATCACGATTGCAATGAGATTAAACTAGGGTTGCCACTTTTTAAAAAAATGTATTTTTTACAAAACAATGGACATATATATTACCTACATTACTAATAACAAGATATATGTTTACTATATTAAGACTACATACGTTTTTGTGGTGATCGCTTCGCTAATAAATATCTATTTGAAGTACCATTAAAATATATTATTATTACATCATTATAATTCAGTCAATTAAAGTACGATTATTCAACTGGTAGCCCAACCAAATATAATCGGAAGGCCATGTTGAAAGAATGGGAGTAGATCGCGGGGTTAAAAAAGCATATCTGAGCTGAGCAACAGGGCGTCGTCCCGTAGGTCGTCCCAGATATCGCTAGATTGATAGGGTTAAGGCGGATCTTTGGACGTTTCGAGTAACCAACTGGCAAGAAGTATCCGGGGATCGCGCCCGATGGAGAACTCTCATATCGGAGTGCAAGACCCTTTTTGAGGCGCTGAGCCAACAGAGTAAGCAAAGTAGGATTATTGGTATATTATAGCAAGGATAGCAACCCTAGATTAATCGATAGATATGGTGAACGTGGCTAAGTGCTTCGCCGTTACAGATAAACAGGATTTAGGTTTTATGTTGATTTACGTTAAATTCAGTGTGGTAAGCGAGTGCAAAAATTGGGCCAAATGGATTTGATAAGAGCGTTCATTGTTTAGATTTTTTAAGCCTCTTCCTTGTTTAATAGCTAGCATAGCTGGTTAGTCTGTCAAGATTTTTTTATCAATCTTGTTTGAATTTAAATAACAATAATTTAAAATACACATGAGTATTATTACAATACTAGTCATAATTTTTTTAACATAAACGTAATATACATGGTTGGACACTATATACCTATTGTCAATTTAATTATATTGTTAAAGGCTAACATATTAGTAAAGGCTAACCATTATAGCTGTTAAAATACCAATATTTATAACAATTACATACAAGACTTACACAATCGGAAACAGCGCTCATCAATAATAAATTTGGCGCAATTTTTCACAAAACCAACCTCAATAAATCCAGTCTAATCGAAAGTTTAACTAATGACTGCAGGATTACTCGTATCAGCTAAACTAATGATTAGAACTGGCTTCATCAGCCGATTTCACTTAACGATGATAGTAATTACTTAATAACCGATTGTTAACTGTTACATAAACCGTGTAAGAGTGTATTACGGTATTATCCGCTTTATTGATCGGCAATTAAGGTGAAAGCCGCATGACAGACTGGCGAAACGTCCATTCAGTGGCTCTATTATGAAAATTAGCAATAACGATGTGTAGACGACATGTAGCTATGACATAAGGCGTCACTCACTACTCACGTTAGTTTTTATGATTGTCTTGCGATAATCGCTTCCATTTAAAAAGGCAATAAAATAGACAGAAAATGTTTAATCATACCAAATTCCGGTGAATTGTGTAGTCTTCACGAATTACGGCAAACGATAGATTTGATTACCGATTGCGTTCCAAGAAAAAACTCGGATTAGTTGCATGATGTTAATAAACGCCGTGAAAAAAATACCTTGTGAAAAAATCCGCTGCAGGCTCTTAAAGATCCATGCGCATGTGTCACGCATGACAAGAAAACTATCCATGAAACCATAAGATGCAAGTGCCACGCATGTGACAGCATGCGGGCGTAGACGCGCGTATCTAGAAAATGCCTTTCTATGTTAGTAAACTCGTACGTGTCCATGGAACTAACGACTTAGGCAATCTTAGTGTAGTGTTGATTTAAAAATGGTGCGCTACTGGATTAAAATAAAGAAGAAAAAAGAAATCTATATAAGTTGTTTATTTGTCGACATTAGGTAGGATCCTATCTGGGGTTTATTTTCATGAAATGAAATGAAATGAAATGAAATGAAATGAAATGTCTTTATTTTGTATAGGCCTACGGGGGCACTTACAAATTGTCAGTTACATTTTTTTTCTTACACTACCACCGGATCGGAATCGGATCATGTAGTGGCCACTTACCCTCATAAGGGCTGTGAGTGCTCGTTTGTTTCCTCCTCAATTATTTATAGTATAAAAAATAAGTTTTATCGCATTATTTTATCGACATGAAAATTCAGCGCAAAATCGCAACTTTGGAAACAGCCGTCACAAGTCGCATAACTCGTGTGTGAGCTTCCTAAGTTCCTACAAGGAAGACCATTAGAGTAATGGAGTCGTGACGCAAGTGATCGTATTTCTACAGCGGGCCAAAGGTTATGGAAGCCTGCATCGGCCGAAACGTTGGGAGCATTAGAAATTTATTTGAAATTCCCAGTATTGCTTTCATTTTGAATAGAAATGCTATTTTTGGCTCTGCATTAGAATTTATTTGAGAACATGTATTTAGATTTGTATTTTGAATATGTCCTATTACTTTGCTTCTGTGAAATTATTTGAATCGCATAATTATCATCGTTATTAATAATAACAACTATGCTTAAGCATAACAGACGCTAGCCCACTGCTGGGCATAAATCTTCTCTCATAATAAAACACCCTTTTTCTAGCGTGAAGGATTTCTTGCGCTTTACTGGTAGAGTGTGGTTGCTGGTTCATTTTCGTAGGATGTCACCGTTTTAGTTCATGAGAGTGGCACCGCATCTGTTGTTGACTTCATTAATAGAACATATATTCCTCACGAAGTTGCTTACATATGGGCTATATATGGGCAGCTGTGCCTATTTACTAACAGGTGAATTGCAAGCTCGTTTGTTACTTAAACGCATACATATGAGTAAATAGAAAGAGAAACAAATAAAAAACCGGATTAATAAAATATTTTGTGAATTATATCATTTAATAATATAATAGTTTCCTTCCAATGTTTCGACCGTAATGTTTCGATGTTTCATGTTTCGACCGTATGTAAAATCCGACCGATTATAGAATTATTTGTAAATAAGTTAAAATAGGAATTAAAGACGAAAAGAACCAAAAAAATAATAGGTTCCTGTCGATTAGACCGTTTGATCGGCGTGATTTTGTACAAACACAAAGCGACTGAAATATTTGATAGATATAACAATTGATATGCGCTAGGCCTAAGCTATTGTTTTTACACTAGCCATTAGCGAGTAAGTCCTGTTTGCCAATGACCAATTACATATCGGCCAGGGTTGGGTCGCAACCTTGCCACTGGGTCACCAGTCACGCTCCAGTGTCGAGATGTGAGGACTTATTAATTTTAAATAAAAATAGTAGTTATTCTCGCCTCTTTGTCCGCTTTCAAAGTTGTCATCTACAAAGGCAGAGAGTATTCTACGTGTAGGAGCAGTGATAGCCTAATGGTTGAAACTTGCCCTCTTAACCGGGAGGTCCGAGGTTCAAACCCAGGCACGCATCACTGATTTATGTGCGCATTACAAATTAATTATCACTGCTTTTCGGTGGAGGAAAACATCGAGAGGTGAGAAATCCTACAAAGTGACAAAATGTTCGTATATGATATCAATACTTTCTGTACTCACCATTACGCATGCCAGTCACCGTAGCTACTAGCAAAAATCAACGTTAGGGTAGGTTTTGTCTAGCACTGGACTTTAAACGGTTATTGGATGGAACTAACCTCCAAACAAATCTGCTCTGAGATCAACGTATCCAGCCTTTAAATATTTACTCGGAATGTGCCATAATTATATATGCCATATTGCTTGGTTTTATAACACCTCTTTGCAATATTCAAAACACTAACTATAAAGCAAATGATTTTCAGAAAAAACAGCTTATAATTATATAAGTTGTCTATAAAATAACAATCAAAAATTTAATTCGACAAACTGTAAATTTTGTTTCAAGGCTTCATCCAGTTGTACAGAAAGTATTTTTTCCAACAATAACAGCTTTTGTTCTCAAAGTCTGTTTAGAGAAAGCTCTCTATCATGGGAAGAGGCTCTTAACTGACGAAGTTTGGCGCGCCGCCAGCATAATAATATGAGCAACAAACGCCTAACTTTTGAAGAATTTCCGCGAAATGTACAACGAAATTGTAAAAAAATTGCAAAACAAATCGGATTAGCCGAAAAGTCTTTGAAGTGTGGACGACAACTTTGTGGGATATTACACTTACTCGTAACAAATGTTAGAAGACACTCATGTTTACGGAGAAAAAAAAAATAACAATTAGCTTTGAACTTTTAAGGCTAAAATGCGATTACGTCAAAGTTAGAGTGGTGGCCTCTCACGTCGGGCTCAGTGACTATCACTTAAACTCTTTTAATTTTAAATAGAGTTTCTTACTCGGAGAGTCGCTGAGGGGTAATACACTCCGGAGATAGGAAAAACTTGGCACCTCATAGAGCCTTTTTCGTGTCATGTCTATTCGCAAAACACGATAAGAAGCGGCAATTTAATTCATAATTCACGCGTGCAGATGAGTAATGCGGACATTTACCCGCGTGCGTGACAATAAAAAGGTCCTTATTGATAGCGAATTTTAAACATCGTCGTCAACCCATTATTTTCCCTAGTGAGGGTCAACTCAAGTTGCTAACTCGAGTTAGGCTTAACTCGATATAACTCGAGATGAATTCGTTGTAACTTAAGTTGAGTATTCTTAACGTTGACGCCCAAAAAAAGAAAAAAAGGTCGTCAAATGTACACTGATTTAAGTTTCATGACCAAAAAAAAAGTTCGTCATATGTATACTGATTCAAGTTTGACCACCAAAACTACTGTCATGTAGTTAACTCGAGTAATCTGTAGTTGACTCGAGTTGTGTTTATCCCTAGTGGGCACATCACTAATTTTCCCTTTGCTGGGCACGAGTCTTCTCTCAGAACGACAGGGTTTTAGGTCATAGTTCCCCGCGTTAGCCAAATTCGTATTGGTTGACTTTAGACCTTTGTAAACTGCTTGAAATTTCAACTTTGAATGCAAACAAATCCACATAGAACAAAACGGCTTTAACCCCTACTCTGAAGCGCCCACGCTTTTTCTTTGCCAATCAACAACCATTCCTTGAAATAATAGGTTCCAGTTACGTATAAATAAGTAATACGGTCCGTACAATCAACTGTAATTATGAAACTTGGCATCAAGTCGCAAACATTGTAATAAATCCTTCTAGTTGAAGTGGCCTTGGATATTTATCTTGTTATATAATTATATTAGTACCCTCGAGTCATGTTTCTAAGTGTGGTAAAAGAAGTTTGTCTGTAGTAGCTCGTAGTATTAGTATGTTTTTATAACGAGTTAGGGGTCTTTGATTCGAACCCGAAATACACCACAGTTCTATATTTATATAACATGTGCTTTTAACTTATGGTTTGTCTTCTTCTTGTACGTAGAGTTTGCTTTCAGTCTAATACTAATTTAATTCAACGCTTTTTAAATGTTCGCATTCAGATCGTAGTATCAGTAATAGATTTCAATAAATCATAGGCTACAATCCGTTTAGACTGTGAGCCTGCCAAATAAATACTCATACCTTTGAAATTACCCATATTCTAACACAGTCAAGTAAAATTATATGTACTTGACTTATCAAAGTACGTACTATTGAATTATCAAAGTTTAAAACGAATCTAATCAAAACTTACAATGCTTTTGACACTCGTCAACTACAAGTAAAATTGAAGTACTACTCGACCAATACAATTAGGCGCATAACAGTTGAAACGTCATTAGAACTAGGGACATCCCATCCCGATACGAAGTATAGTCTATTACCAAATACCAAGACTATGTTGGTATACCATTATTAAAATATATGCTATAGTGGTGTATGTTTAATAGTCGTGTATTTGATATAGCACTTTCATATGTTTAATGTATTCGCAGACATAGAATATTTCCTTTCTTTTTTTATTTGTATAAGAGACTGACGCCTGTTGCATCACACACTCGACACACGATTTTCGACTTAGGAGACAGGAGTACTGAGCCAATGCATATTTTCTTGTTAAAAAATGCATATCTTGAATGTAATAGTCCTTTCTCCATTAATAGTCTTTTTCTACCCATTTTGAGGTTTATTGACGAATAATCAACTAATTTAATAACTTTGAAAATTCAACTATCACGCATTAAACTAACATTATAACGAAATAACAACGTACTGGCTAACGTAAACACCTAGACGATACACGACTGCACGTCACTAGGGGATGCGCGGGGACGGAAGCGAGGTGCGGGGTACGGAACCGCTTTTGTTTCATGTGCCTAATTGTTGTGCTCACGTAATAACTAATTTGAAAAAGAATACAACATAGAAAAACTTACGATGCTTCTGGCACCCGTCAACATTTTCGGGCCAATCGCAGGAGTGAGCGTTCTCGTTGTACAGCAGGCCTCCGATGCAGAGCTGCTCGGTCGCGGTCCCGTTCCAGCAGGTCCAGTACCTGGTGCAAGAGGTCTCGTGGCCGAAGATGCCGTACAGCCAGTCGCAGTGCTCCGTGCCGATTGGTGGGTCTGATGGATAAGAAAAGAATTTTGAAGAAACAATAAGATATTGTTATGTCTGCCTAGAGAAGAAAAGTAACTTAAAGTAATTTCCAGTAATTTACAGTAATTTGAAGTAAGATTGATTGACTGAGGAATTGATTGAATGACTGATTGAAAAGACTGATTGTGGCAACAATAGGAACTTTTTACCCGATTGTGTAAGGAGATTACCCGATTGTGTGTTCCTTTTTATTTGTCCTTGTTTTTTATATTACAGATGTAGCTGGTAAGCTTATCATCATTACTACCCCTGAGAAATAAGTTAGCACGCCTCCAATGACAACGAGTATGTCTTCCTTTTTCCTTCTTAAAAACAGAATGCAGCCGCGCTGTTCACAGCTACATTTTATTTGTCAAGATTGGGTGCAGTGGTGCCGTTTTAGACAAAAAAAGTTTAGGTCATAGTGCTTTCGGAGTTGTCACAAAGAGTTCTATCAGTTTTAAAACTTTAATACTACGTTTGGAATCCTCCGAAAACGTTTTGTATTCATCTCAATAATCATTTCAAAATATTTTCAATTTTAAACTTCAGCTAGTAAAATTATAAGTACGTTTATATCGTTCTACTATTGTGTTATCTAAAAGCAACTAACACTTTGTAAGCACGAAATCACCAGAATTAAGAGATAAGGCGTGGGCAGACAAGATTATTCGGAATGTAAACAAGAGCCGGAGTTGTAATTTCAGTTCAAAATCAAAGTCAGCAGACAGAACTAGATTGGCTAGTGCCCTACATTGGGAAGGTCGGACACTTGATATGCTGTCTCGTTAGGGTTGCCACCAACAAAAAAGTATTAAACGTAGGACTTTTTAATAATAGTATTTAAGAAAAAATGTGCATTTTTATGTTACGCTAAGTCATACCATATAATAATGTAAACTTTTCTGATGCTGAGACAGGGTTCCTTTTTTTTCTGACGTCTATTTCATTGCTTACCACTACTCATGACATCCGTCGCAAGAAAAAATAGTATCATACCATTTATGTATGTGGTATTTATTTACATATAGTACAATTAAGTAAAATGTAGCATACACTTTCAACACTCATATATCACAAACATCTAGATTCAGAACACTATTCAAAATTTTCCATTCAGATATATACCTGACCGGGGATTGAACTTGGAACCCATTGCGTGTCAGACTGGTATGACCACACCATCACACGGATCATCAAAGATGTACATAGTACGACGTGTAAGTACATACTCGTAAATTTCAATTGACAACCCTATAAGTCTCTTACGCCCGACGTATGAATGTGATATTCGCAAATTATTGCGTATTATCCTCTTACAAGATCCAAAATCAAGTTCAGGGATCGTAATCGATAGTTTATAAACAAAATAATAACAGAACGGAGATATATTTTGCATGTTTGATATGCATTTTAATAATAACAAGGACGTATTCAAATAATGTTCAGCGCTTTGATTTCGTCGCAAATTTATTCATATACTAGGTTATTTTTCGGCCTCACCCGCTTCGGCCATGTTTTTTTAAATTATTGCATTGTTTTTTCGGTAAAGGAAGACATCGTGAGGAAACCTACACACCCTTTAAAAAAAAGTTCTCGGAGGTGTGTAAAGTCCACCAATTCGCGCTTGGCCAGCGCGGTGGACTATGGCCTAAACTCTCTCATTCTGAGAGAATACCCCGTGCCCAGCAGTGGGACAATAATGGGTTGACGAGAGAGTGGTAATTTAGGTTATAGACTATGGGTGTGCCAATTTTCAGCGAAATCCGACTAGTCGTTTTTTCGTGAAAGAGTAACACACATATACAACCTTACATACATACATTGATAATATTAATAAGATTAGAAAAGCTATAAAGAATTTAATATGTAACTTGTTTATGTAATGTAAGCAGTAGTGTGTAATTATTTTATTAAATGGAGGCCAAATTCTATTTTCGAGAGTATAGATTGATGTTTTAAATTTCATTACAGATTTATGCATATGTTCGAAATGGGGTCATATGTTTAGAATTACACAACTGCCAACTAATCTTACTTGGATAATAAGTATTACAAACTGCTTTCATTTCAAAAGGTCATTGAATCATTGCTGTCCCACAATTGGGCATAGCATTTTTTAGAATCCAAGTTGCATGTTTTAAAGTCTTGAACCCGTCTGTGAACTATAGGACTAATGTAGACCGAAGAAAGCATCTGTGACCGACCTGGCCAGAGGTGGTAGAACCAGTGTTGTTTAAACGTGGAAGTATCACCTTCACACATATTTCTAGCGTGAAGCAGTTCTTGCGTTTCGATGGAAGGGTGTGGTTGCCAGCACACTTTTATATGAGGCGACCATCATAACCCTTGCGAGTAGCAACGCATCTGTGATTGACTTCAGATAAAACCCATGTTCTATTTGAAGTTGCTTACATATCTCCATGAGCAGCAGTGACCATTTACCATCAGGTGAACTACATGCTCGGTTGCTACTTCGATCAGATAAAAAAAAACTCACTGCAGATGCTTTGGTACCTATAAGGACTAAGTTGGATCGCCTTGTGTAAATAAATCTTTTTACCGCACGCTTCGGACAAAAGTACAGCACAGTTAACAGGCTGCTGTACTTATTAAGAAGATATAGGTAGAGCGACATTGCGTTAGAAGTAGAACTACAATGTGTTCTACCATTTTATAATAAACCAGAGAAAATTCAAGTCGCCGATAGTAGGTGTGAAGTAAAAATCTATTGGTGATCATTGTTTTCATTTCATTTCATTTTGATAAAGTTTATCATATAAACTTAAAAAATCCGATGAGACAACCACCTCAGTGCTTGAACGCAGCAAGCATCTGTTGAATGACTTCAGAAGTTCACGGGCAGAGAACCAATTACCATCAGGTGGACTGAATGCTCGTTCTTTAATCTTCGATATAAATAATAGAAAAAACTTACTTATCTGAACCTTGGGGTACTCGCAGTAGTTAGACCTCCATGGGTAGTCGCACCCCTCGGTCACTCCTCTATGCTTGCCAGCGAACACCAGCCCGTTCGGGCAGTCGTACTGCACTGATTGCCCGTTGTCACACTCCCAGTATTTATCACAGTATTTGTCGTCAGCAACCACACGTGACTTCGTCTTGCAAGGGTCCTCGACTTGAGCACAGGATACTAATGCTGCACTCGCAAACACAGCTGGAATAGAGGAAAACATATTTTGAAAAGTGGGAAGCAAAAAATACACTTATTATTTAAGGTGATAGAACCAGTATAGTTCAACCAGGCAAGTACCACCGCTACACCTATTTCTAGCGTGAATCATTTCTTGCGTTTCGCTAGAAGGGTATGGTATGTATGGTACACTTTTATATAAGGCGACCATCATAGTCCTCGGGAGTAGCAACGCATCTATGATTGACTACAGATAGAACCCATGTTCTATATGAAGTTGATTACAGATGTCTATGGGCAGCAGTGACCACTTACCACCAGGTGGACTGCATGCTCGTTTGCTACTTCATTATTGTAAAAAAAAAAACAGTAGGTTTCGCGCGTGACACCTGTAATTGATTTCAGATAGAATTGGAATATGGAGTTAGTACATGTCAATGAGTGGCAGTTGCTATATACTGTTAGGACTGCTGATGTAATCTATTTCTTACTTTCAGAATAAAATTATCGAGAGTACTTCCATCGATAGAATGATTACACGCTTTGCAGTTCAGAGATCCACAGGTTAGAGTTCATCTTAGAGTTTCGGCAGAATCATCGTTAAAAAACATCTATTTCCTCTGTAGTTTTGGTTAAAAATTTTGTGTTGACGTTAAATTTTCTATTTCATTTTTGCATTCAAAGTACCTGTTTAGAATAAAGAGGCTCGATCGATCAAAAGTATTTAGACAGCTACACATACATTTTCCTACATTTTGTCGAACTTTGTACATGAGCAATACGTCAATGCAGAAAACTCAATGTGTGTATTGGTTGATCGTCGTTTACTCACTACTGGGACCGGCACTGGGACACCCAGTGCTGGACATAGGTCATCTCTCAGTGTAAAATGGACTTAGCGCAGCTCTCTGGTTAAGTGCATATTAGTAGACTTTATACAACTTGGGGATCAAGAAATATGAAACGGCATATCTTTATTTGTATAGGCCTACGGTCCGTACAAATTAAACTACCACCGGATTGAAACACAACCTCAACGAAGAAGATCCGGCAGAAATTTACCGGGTTTCTCAAGTTTCTTTGTAATTTTTTGTTATATATTTGATTCTTAATTTTAAACCACAGCTCTTAACATGGATCATGAAAGCTTACCACAGTATGTTGCTTTACATAATAAATAATCCTATACGTATTGAAGTTTGTAAAGAGGTTCAAATCTTCGTCCCAGATTAAACGATCTATTTTAAAACCATTGCTTTTATATTTACGATCAAATTTACTGGAAAACCGTTACAGCTTCATTTCCTTTCAAACAAAACAAAAGAATTTGACCAGCTATTAAAATAAAATGTTCAAATTAAGCCATCGGTCTTATGCTCCGTCACCGTACGTCCTTTTCCGTAATTTACCAAAAAGACTAAGCCTCGGAAGTTCCTGAGTCATCAGAATTTATTGCCATCACCTTGGAATTCTATTACAAGAGAATAAGGAACATAATTCCAAACTTTCTTAAAGCACGAAAAAAATGTCTACCGAAAAAATCATTTATCAAAGAAAACGACCGTTGTAATGTTTAACGGGACATTTGAAATTATCTTTTGGTTTATAATATTTTATATCGTGTGTTTCTTTAAAAGTGTAGTAAAATTATCTTCGAAAACTTTTTTCATCGTAGTAAATAAGCATACAATTCATTTCATGGTAAATGGAAACTGTTACCTAGGGACTCTTTTTATCATTCTCAAATAGGATCCTACCTGAAGTCACGGATGCATTTGTACCTCTGAAGCCTAAATGAGAATTAATTATTTTATCGAATTTTTATCATCAATCAATCATAAAAATAAATTATAGGTGGTAGAGCCAGTGTAGTTCGCCTGGGAAAGTACCACCGCCACACCTATTTCTAGCGTGAAGCAGTTCTTGCGTTTCGATGGAAGGGTGTTGTTGTCGGCACACTTTTATATGAGGCGACCAACTTAGTCCTCAGGAGTAGCAACGCATGTGTGATTGACTTTAGATAGAATTGACTTTAAATACAGGAGTCCATGGGTGGCAGTGACCAATTACCTATTTCAATATTATAAAAAAAGAAAAAAATAATGTGAAGGAATAATATACAAAATATACCTTTGAAACTTTGAAATACCTTTATTTAGGTACTTATGCAATATATAAAGCAATATAGATGAGTAAATAAATGTAATACTTTCATTTCCTTTCATCTTTTATATTTTACATTTTCCTGTTATTTTTGTTACTGTTTGTTATTGAATGTTTTCGAGTGAGAAAGTGAGTTCGATTAGATGAGAAATATAATAATGTTTTGCTTGAGGGGTGCGATAACATTCACAGTAACATTCCAGGGAAGGCGGATAAATTGACTCTGAAAGGCGTTTTCTTCTTGGAATTTGTTAGTATCCATAAGTAGTAGAGAATATTTTAAAAAACATAAAACTTAAAACGCTTACTACACTCATAGCCCCATAGTAGGATTTTCTCCTGTGTCGTGTGTGCCATGGATACACACGAAGACGACACAAACAGCCAGACCCAGAACAAGATTCTAAATTCATCATTCAGATACCCGTCTGGCCGGGAATCGAACCCGGGACACGATGCGTGCCAGACCGGTATGGTAACCGCTGCGCTACGCGGGTCGTCAAATTATATATGTCAATATTATGTAGTCAATTCTGTAATTGTAGTGATACATTGACAAGAGACTTTTCAATCGAGTCCTCAGGAGTAAAGATGTATCTATGCTCGATCTCAGGGAAGTATTCAATCCAATTCGGTGTCTTAAGGGGGTGTTATGTAATACTAGACTACTTCACCCCCTTTATAAAATTATTAAAATTACGTTAAATTGTTACAGTATTCTATTTCCTATCATTGGACTAAAAATTCAAATTTTTGGCATTCCCAATCATCTTGCAAATATCCCTATTTCGAATTATTGGATATATCCCTATTTCTAATTACTCCCATTTCTAATTTTATTGAACTGAATGAGTGCCTGGTGTGAGCATAACTGTACGTCGCGGCCGTAACAGGTCCACTACCATTTAGAGCTACCGTAATGTGGGTCACATTGCGTGCGTAATTTCATTCTTGGAATATTATTATGAGTAATGAATGATCAATTAAGAGGTTTGGAAATGTCAGTTGCCTGGCCAGTGATCGAACCTACAATAGCAACCTAGTGTAGCAGAAAGCTACGAAATATTTTATACAAATAGCAAGTGCATGACATGGTGAGTGATCATTGCTGTTAAAGGAAATCTGTATGTTCATATTCTCTTTCATTCTCATCAATCCATTATTGTCCCACAGCTGCGCACGGGTCTTCTCTCAGAGTGAAAGAGTTTAGGCTATAGGCCACTGCGCTCGCTAAGTGCGAATTGGTGGACGGTCATATATAATAAGGGTTCTTTCTGAAGTCAATCGCAGATGCGTTGCTACTCCCGAGGACTAAGATGGACCTCAAATGAAAGTGAGAGCAACCACACCATGCCAGCGAAACACAATGACTGCTTTATCGTAATTTAGTGTAAATATTCATAAGTGTCCACCAATTCGCACTTGGCCAGCGCGGTGGACAATGACCTAAACCTCTCTTATTCTGAGAGAAGACCCGTGCCCAGCAATGGGATAATAATGGGTTGTACCCCCCACTGTAAGTCAGGTCAGGTATTGCACATAAAAATCTAAGTATACGAACTGTACTATTTGCGGTAAAACTTTAAAGAAAACATTGTTTTCTGCCACATATCACACTCTAGTGTCTACCACAATGTAGTGTTTAAATGTATTATCAGTTTGAACTACGAGTAAGTATGGCGGTAGTGCCATACAATCGAACCACCAAGGCTTAGCCACTTTATGTAATTATGATTCTGCGTCTGACCTCTACCTGACCTCTAATTACTTTTAAGGTTGATTACAGCTGTCAAATTTTGACAGTGTTCGCTCACTATCAGACATTTTTTATAACATTGAAGTAGCAAATAAGCATGTAATCCATATGATGGTAATTGGTCACTGCCGTCCATCGACATTTATAACCAATTCCATACCGATTCTATCTGAAGCCTGTTATGGATGCATTAACACCCCTGAATTTAGTTAATCTTAGACCGTATGCCATATGGTACATAAAATTAACATAATTATGTAAGTCAGCCGCCGTCCACACCCTTCTACCAAAATGTATAAAGCGTTTCGTGATAAAAATTGCCGTAAAGTTGTACCTCTACATTCTAAATATAGATCTAACACGTTTTGAAATTCTCGTTTAATCAATCCATTCAATAAATGATACCTAGTAGATTATTCTTGCATATAACAAAAATGAAAGTCCTGTGTATCTGTTCAACGTATATATTTGCAAAAAAAATAATTTAAGGAATTGAGATTAAGTAACAATAGATATTACTATATTTTTAGAATTTTTTGCCGTATTTTTTTGTGTGTTCGAAATCGCCTCAAAACGAAACTACCCTTTGAATTTAATTTAAAGGATTGAAAAACGTATAGTCCGTATTTTCACTTAAAATTTTGTTTTTAGTTTATGAAAACTATAAACTCTCCTAAAAGTTATTTCAATTTATAGTTGTCCGTTTGCTGGGCACGGGTCTTCTCTCGGAATGATAGAGTGTTGGGTCATAATCCACCGCGCTGCCCAAGTGTGAATTGGTAGTCTACTCTACAGATAGTCAGTTATAGCACAGTACAAATATGGGGAACAGTATGGAAACTGCCTACAAAGGTTCGAAAAGGGCACACTCCTCCAAGGCCGCTAAGGAGTTTTTGCAATGCTTCACGTTGCTATTTTTTCCGCAATCTTTTTAAAAATGCCACGTTATGCCATGGCTCCTGTACACTCGCGCCAAATTTTAAAAAATACGCTGTAATTACATGTTATAGATCTACAAAAAATCAATGATATACAAATTTTATTAAACTGTTTTCCGTATTTAAAACTATAATTATAATTATCGTCATGCTGGGATTGATCGACGCCGTGAGATTACCTTCTTATATTATTTGTAAACCGCGTATATATCACAATTCAATTGATTGATGACTACAGAATGGTAGATGCTAAAATAAAAATTAATAACCGTAATTGAGTATAGGTAATTATTTTATCAACTAGGCTTAGTTTCCATACTGTTCCATATTTGTACTGTGGTTATACTCCTCTAAACGTGCAAAATCACGCTAACCAGCTAGTATTGCAATAAAAGTTATAATTACTTCGGAGCCAACTATTCACAAGTCGCGAAAGTAAAAGCATTAATGTGTCATCACGTAGGATTTATTTTGCCAGTCGTGACTCGACATAAGGAGAGAATCGTCTTATTATATAAGTGTGGAAGTATTGGTCTCAAGTGATGTGACGAATATTCTCGTATTCGCGAATATTCGCATGTTTTTTATATATTGCAAATGTAGATTATAAAATCGCAATTTGACGGCCACAAAAAACGTCGCCAAATCTATACAAATTTAACTCGGACTGCAGTTTAGCCGCCAAACCTACATTCTACTACACTACACTATTTCTCTATTGTAAACTGGTTAGTAGTTTGTGTAGATGCAGATGCACCTCCTTGAAAATAATCAAATAAAAAAAACAAACGTGCGCCATTCGGGGACTGCCGGGGTAAAGTCATTGCATAGCATTTTTTATCAATTTATGCAATTATAATTATTTATTTATTTATGCTGTATTTTTTTCTTTGATTGTAATTCAAGTTTTTTTCTTTGATACTATATACTTTCACACTAACAGCTGCTTACTTATTCGTCCAATTTCCGAGCAGCGTCTCGATCCGTGCGAGCTTCGTACTGTCGTACCATATACACACATGTTAAGCGAACGCTCGGGCGCGATATGGGCGGGCATGGTAGGCGGATTGGGGGCTGTTAGGTTTTTTCGTTACGAAATTTATTGATTCTGTCGCCGCGCTCAAAGTTCGCGATATAAGCTATGCAATAGCTTAAAATGAATATTCGCATTCGCATTCACGAGTGTTTGAGTAATAATATTCGTCACATCACTAGTCTCAAGTGTCAACGTACTTCACATGTACGATTCATGCACGTTGTAGTAGCTTTCGTTGGCTAAGAATTGCTGTTTCCACTTAGAGTTGCTATGTTGGTACATTTTTACACAAAAAATATGCATCACGTTTTCTACACTCATAGCTCCACAGTAGGATTTTATCCTGTCGTCCCTGTAGTTTCGGGATCAGAATAGGGCTACGGCATCCCCTGTCTGTCATAACCCTGCGTAGCTCCCACGGCGTCGGGTACCTTTTGAAGGTTTCCCCCTCGAAAAAAAAAGGATGTTATCCTGTGTCGTGGGTACACAAACACCCAGACCCAGAACAACAATCTAAACTCATCATTCAGATACCTGACCGGGAATCGAACCCGGGACCCATTGCGCGTCAGACCGGTACGGTAACCGCCCCGCCACGCGGGTCGTCAATCAGACATCGTCATACTCCTCCATACTGATTATTTGCAGGTAGTAGAACTTTTTCAGGTTCGACTCCGAAGAAATCGCGTCCACGACTATTTCTGTCCAATAACTGAAGTGTTAATCGTTACAGGGTAATGTATTAAATAGGGTAAAATTGGGTAATAGATTGAATGTGTTATTAAATATTTGAATAGTATAATGTGAGATTAGTACTTTTGACATTGAACTTATTGTAATTAATTTTGACAACTTTATTGATAATAATTTGACAATTGTAAATATTTGCATGCCAGAAATGGTAAATACACTTGACATTGTATCATTTAATCTGTAATCCAGCTATAATAATAATGTGTATTTTGCCATTTAAAAATAATAATAATAATAACAGTGTTTTGTATTATATGATGTTTTAGTAGATATTCAAGCATACGTCGACTGATAGATTTTGATTACCGTTTCGGGTTTAGGTACTTGTATTCTTTTGTGTAGAGTAGTGTAGAGCAGTGATAGCCTAATGGTTGAAATTTGCTCTCAGTCGGGAGGTCTGAGGTTCAAACCCAAGCACGCACCACTGGTTTATGTGCATATTAGAAATTAATTATCACGGCTTTTCGGTGAAGGTAAACATCGTGAGGAAACCTACACACCCGAGAGTTCTTTAAAAAAAAAAGTTCTCGGAGGTGTATGAGGTGACCAATTTGCACTTGGCCAGCGCGGTGGACTATGGCCTAAAACTATCTCATTCTGAGAGAAGACCCGTGCCCAGCAGTGGGACAATAATGGGTTGACGACACATCGAGTACTATTCTTTATAGGCTTTAACTTTAAACTACCAACTCTAACTTCTTCATCACAATAAAATCAACAATTTTACTAGCTGACTTGTCTCAGGAAGCAGGTGTTATGCAACAGTTGAACCAGCGTCGTAATATTTCCATCTACGTACACTTACGTTTATAGCAAAACCAGGCATAGGATGTTGATATGCAAGAGTGTGCAAGAAAGTAATCACTTGCGAGCAACTAATTAATCTTTTTGTTGGGTAATGGAATGGAATACCACTGGATTTACATTAAAAGCGGATGCTGCTAATATAATGAGAATATTATGCCTATAGGTACTCGGGGCAAATTCGATATGGAATGTTTAATAACAAGGCGTTGCCTAGCAACCACTGACAGGCAGGAGAATGCAACTTTTTGTTGTTTTATCAACCGTCTTTTACCTATTATCAACTTTTACCTGTAACTTTTATATAATACGTTGCAAATCCCTTCACGGAATTAAGGTTGTAACATCATTAGTTATACAATGACGATAATGGTAAATAAATTTTGTTTGCTAGTTTTTAGCATATTATTTTGCAGTTGGTCGTTATTGGTTAATCTACTCTTCCTTATTAAATTACTCCGCGAAAATTTAATGCTTACTTTGGTTGAATATAAAATGCATTTGTGTACAAATTCGTGCAAGTTGGTGTCTATGTGTAACGTCAACTCCCACTGTAATCACCAGCGTGCAAGTATGTCAATGCCTTTGATTATTGGTAAAAACCCCCATCAAAAAACTACTACCAGGAAAAAAGTACCTGGGAAAATAGGGTAGACCTACTGTGTCCCTGTAGTTCCGGGATGAGAATAGGGCTATGGTATCCCCTGCCTATCGTAAGAGGCGACTTAAGGGGCTTAAAAAAAAGTATTATTATTATTATTTTTTTTTTTTATAGATATGTTATTTTATTGAAGTAACAAGTAAACTCATATTTAAACAATTCTATGTACATTATATACAAAATAAATTATTTAAAATAAAAAAATATTTCTTTAAATCTAAAAAAAATAATACAAATTATAAATAAAAATAATAAATTAATTATAAATATAAATAATATTTATTTTTTTATGTATTAATATTTGTTCTGTGTTAATCCTTATCGAATTTAATCATATTATTTAAAATAAATCGTTTTTTCATTAAGTCTACTAACGGTTCACCGAATAATGATATACATAATGTTATATAAGTTATCATATTCATAGTTTTTTCATCAACACACTAATTTGTGTATTTACAAAACAAATTCCTAATCTATATTGAACAGCGTATCAAATTATGATAATATCGTACAAATTAATCTACATAACAACGATTTTATGGCTGGTGATTAAATGTTAAAGAAAATATGATGATTTTTGTTATTTAAATTTGCATAGGAGACAGATAAAGCGTATACTAAAAAGTAATATATATTAAATGTAGAATTAAAGTAGACAGCGTTATATTTCTACATTTTTTTTTTTATTTCACTGAAGTAGCAAACGAGCATGCAGTCCACCTGATGGTAAGTGGTCACTGCCGCACATGGACATCTGTAATCAACTTCATACAGAACATGGGTTCCATCTGAAGTCAATCACAGATGCGTCGCTACTCCCGAGGACTATGATGGTCGCCTCATGTGAAAGTGTGCCGGCAACCACACCCTTCCATCGAAACGCAAGAACTGCTTCACGCTAGAAATAGGTGTGGCGGTGGTACTTCCCCGGTCGAACTACACTGGTTCTACCACCTTTAACATGATACCACTCGTACCTTAGGTATAGGGAATTTCTCTTTGTCCTCAGGTTTTTTATCTAACTAGTCACTTAATCGTCTTGCATATTTCGTGTTTTATCTACTTTTTCGTTATAGATCATTATTGCCAACGATCATTCAATCTATCGCATTATAAGCAGCCACTACCGCTCTCTACATATAATCAACTCCACATAACATCACAGCCGCACTTTCGTTGGTCACATACATCTATATATTTTATTAATACGTGAAGCAAAAACTTGTGATCCGTTTTTAAGATACTTGCCGCAGACGGAGGGGTATGAAATTCTGCACGGTTATAGTTGATGTAGAAAAGAATTACGCAATTTTAATATTTTTTCAAATAATGCATAAAACATACATAAAATCAACTGAAAACACTTAACACACACGATCTTGCATTTGACACAAACACATACATAATAAATGAAACAGAACATTCAATGTCTTGCTATGAAAACACATAACATCAAAAATGTCAGATGTATTTGTCAAAATACCCGCTATTGCTTTTAAATGCAGCTTAGCTAATTAAACCTCTTTTCACGTTTAACGGGTGCGTACCAAATAACTTGAAAATTGTTACAATTTATTTGAATTTGAGAAATATTTGTGCTACTTTGGACAATATGAAGTTTAGTTTTTTAATTCAAATTACGATCGAACTTCGAACGTTGCGACGGGTGACTAGTATACGTTATTACCTGCGAGAACTAAGTCGGAATGAATCAGATAGGTATATCTTTTAAACCCTTCTCTTCAAACAAACACAGCAGCGCTTTTTACTACTGTCAGGCACGATTAGGTGTGGCGGTGGCGTCTTCGGGTCAAATCCCAAACCTTTAGATTGGCACTTCCAATGTTGTAATTGTTCATCGAAAGTTCCACGTGCCCTACTCCACATCTTTTTGTTACCCAATACACCTAAGCTTCGCAAATATTTACCATGTCCAAATATGATTGCCCATTACAGGTGTTATGCGGTGGGTCGAGTGAAAGCGCTTCCGAGTTGCGTAAGACTTGGCTCGTCAATTGTGACCGCTGGAGACAGATCTAAATCTATCTCCTTTCTATGCTAAATTTCTTTTCTACTCGCTTTAAATGTAAATTTCTATATACGACATAATTTTAGAAGACATAGTTTGTTTTAACTGGGTGTAACCGCCATACCTTTGTTTTTGGTTTACGAGGGGGAAACCTTCAAAAGGTACCCGACGCCGTGGGGGCGACGCGGGTTATGTCGGATTGTTACCGCACTAAAACCCTCTCAGTACTGCGTGGAGGACTCCGGGATTTCCAACGGAACAAAACCAGAGTACTCCGAGCGCGATGCAACTTTCGGGCTCCCACTCTACCCGCCCGCAACCCCGGAAGCCCCTTTTAGTAGTCTTACCACAGGCAGAGGGTACCGTAACCCTATTCTGGTCTCGTCACTACAGGGACAATAATCGCCATACCTATCACTAGCGTGAAACAGTTCCCGCGTTTTGGTGGAAGGCTGTGCATTAATAATCATTAGTATCTATTCATCTGAAATTGATCTCCGGTAGAACGTCTGTTCCGTGTTGAGTTGGCTACTACTTACTATTTCTACTAGGTAGCAGTGGCAACTTACCACCAGACGACAAGTTCGTTTACTATTCAAATTTTATAAAAAAAGTTCTTAAAAATAACAAAGTCTATGTAATTGCGTCTTGAATTTTTAGTTTAATATTTTTTGAAACACTAATGCACTAGTCTAGACCAATTTCAATTATGAAGCTAATCGAGATTATAATGTATTGAGTTTAAATTTGTAAGAGTACTAAGGTATTAGTAGTTACGTAATTGTCAATCACGGTTGAACGTAAGAATATTAAAAATCCTTTCTTAACGGTTTACACCATTAAATAAACCTGTTGTCCAAATATCAGATCCTAGACTTGATACTCGTAGTTAAGGCAGTTATTAGTCTTTTTTTTTTTATTTATTTATTTCGTCGTCGTCAACCCATTATTGTCCCACTGCTGGGCACGGGTCTTCTCTCGGAATGAGAGAGCTTAGGCCATAGTCCACCGCGCCGGCCAAGTGCGAATTTATTTATTTATATTATTATTAACTAGAACGACATAAGTCACACTAATTAACACGTCAATCAAATTTATATACTATACAGTCTTATTTTAGCTAATTACTTAAATATAAAACACAAATAACGTCCACATAGAATCGTACAAAAAGAATTAACAAAAAAAAATAAAACAATAACATATTTAAATATTTTAAACAGGAAATATAATGTCACGAAAAAAATAAAGCCAGTAACAAATAAGTAACAAGACAAATGTCTTGTCAATTTTTGTATTATTAGTTACTCTTCTCGTTTATTTGTTTCATAGAAGTAAGTAGATATCAGGATATCACCCTACGGAACAGGGTAACCTCACTTGATTACGTACGAAACGTGAAGTATAAATGTAAATCTTTTACTACAAAAATAACGAATCAGGATAACTGGCACAGGATAGAAATAGCCGTCAAAAAGCTAACGGAATTGATTAGGCTCTGAAATGCAGTGACATTTCGTGAAAGGTCGAGGCAAGCGAGCCAAGTAATTGGAACACTTAAGTAAATATACTGCCGGTGATTGGCGATGGTGCTCAGCAAATCAAATATGGATCTAATATCTAGATGATTCGATACTAGATTGTCACGCGGCTTCGTTGGGTTAATAAATGTAGTGTTAATAAATAGCTAATCCGCATTTAAAAGCAACAGCGGGTATTTTGACAAAGACACTGACATTTCTGACGTTGTGTTTACGCAGTAAGACATTGAATGTTTTATTTCGTTTATTATTTATGTGTTTATGACAAATCCACGGTAGTGTATAATGTATTTTGAGTTGATTTTATGTATGTTTTAGGCATTATTTGAGAAAAATATTAACATTCTGCACTCCTTCTCTACGCTGGACGTAGAGAAGGAGTGCAGAATGTTAATACGGTAACCGTGAAAAGTTTCATACTAATCCGTCCGCGGTATATTACTTAAAAATGCTTCACAAGTTTATGCTTCACGTATTAATATATAGATGTCACTGTTATGTGAAGTTCTTAAATGTATAACGAATTTAGAGCTTAGCATTGCAAGCGTGGTCAACGTTTAAGAACCCACAGATGTATGTGTCCGATCTTATAAGGCCACGAAATTACGCTGCAAATTAGAACGAATGTCTCGTGTCCGGTTTATTGCATTGTTGTCTCTAATAAGTAAAAATATGAAAATTTAAGAAACGCATGTTTTTTAACCAATAATAAGTATAACTATAAGAATGCTACACATAACTTGGAAGCAAACAATAACAAACCTTAGCAAGAGCATATGTCTATTAAATTTAAAAAATAGAAGTTAGCAGTATAAGTGAGACACAGTTTTCTGTATTTACTTGGTTCTTACTTTATTTGTTACAATAATACCGTTTGTCTTCCTTTACTTTTATCACCTTCGTTAGTGCCTGTTCTCAAATTTTCTTAGCCCAAAATATGAATATGAAATTGCTTTTAGCTTTCAGTCAGTCTTTTTTACGATACTTTTGTTTACTAAAAACATACTCAAGGTAATACGACTTCGTATGCTTATCTATTGTACTGTTTACCACTCAATTACCGTGTCTGCTAAACATCATGCAACAGCACACATTTTTAGTCATACAATAATTCTCCTCCTCAGTAATTATCCTTAAAGAACTAGGAATGTCTTAAATAAATAGATATTTTGTTTCACTCCCACGTGCAGGTGAATTGCATTACCGGGTGCGGCCTTCACCCTCACAAGCGTTCGCGTAACAGTACATTCACCCTAAACTATTGCTTTGTGCTATACGAGTTATTTCATGCAACTTATTGGGCGCAAATAGAAGACATTGAAATATCTTTTATCGGTTAATATTTCCTTCAAACATTTTTTTATCTGACTGAAGTAGCAAACGAGCATGCAGTCCACCTGATGGTTAGCGGTCACTGCCGCCCATGGACATCTGTCATAATCTTCATATAGAAAATGGGTTCCATTTGAAGTCAATCACAGATGCGTTGCTACTCCCGAGGACTATGTTGGTCGCCTCATATGAAAGTGTGTCGGCAACCACACCCTTCCATCGAAACGCAAGAAATGCTTCACGCTAGAAATAGGTGTAGCGGTGGTACTACCCCGGTCGAACTACACTGGTTCTACCACCTTCAAAACCTATTTGTAGTTGTATTTGAAGGTTGGCTAGATGAGACAAAGAGTACGAGGCATTTTATTTTTGCAGCAGTACGTGGTTGTGGTCAATATTGCGATAGTTTTAAATTTGGGTTACTGCCGATATCAATTGGTAGCAGTTACAACTTATCTTTTTACAGACTAATCTCTTTGTTGGGCCGCGTGGTGGCGTTCTTGGATAGCACCAATCCCTCTTGTTCCGTGGATTTCGTAAGAAGCATCTAATAGACAAAATTCGGAAGCAGGTAGCAATGCTTGTGTATCATTAATATCTGCTGTAGTCTCCAACATCAATCACGACACCTCCATGGGAAGAGAGTGGTGTGATGAGACCCCATCACCCTGACATCTGGTACCGATTGTACACCACAACATGAAGCTCGTAACACTTCAGACCACGTGATCTATGAAGAAATACAAAATGGTGTGTACTAAGTTTATACCTTCAGTTAATTGCCTTTGTAATTGCACTGCAATAATGTCCTCGACGCACAGACAACTTTGTTCCCATTTTTTCATACATAATTGCTAATATAATTTTGCTTATTACTTAGACTTTATTACTATATTGCGTGTATGGACTCCGTCAATTTATTTCCGTTTTAGGGCAAGGTATTGTGAAACATGTCGCATCCTGCCCCGGAGACCATAAGATTATTATGGCTGACGAAATCGAAATTAATATAATGCATAGCATGAAATTGTTTAGCAAAGTGGGTTAAATGATTATGGATTTTTGCATTGAAGACAACCTTATTCTCTTCCTAAAATAGTTCTTATTTTTCACCGTAGTGGAGTGAAAATAACAAAAGTGCAGAGTTTGGGAAAGTATAGAAGAGACGATTATAATGGAAACAATTTGAAAGAAGAAATATTTAGTGACTTTTAGTAGTATTTTAAACCTAAACTAGTCACCCGTCGCAACGGTCGAAATTCGACCGTAATTTAAATTAAAAACTAAACTTTATATTGTACTAAAGTAGCACCCATATTTCTCTAATTTAAATAAATTGTAATAATTTTTAAGTTATTTTGAACGCATCCGTTAAAGGTAAAAAGAGGTTTATTAACTAAGCTGCATTTAAAAGCAATAGCGAGTATTTTGACAAAGACATCTGATATTTTAGATGTTATGTGTTTTCATAGTAAGACATTGAATGTTCTATTTCGTTTATTATCTATGTGTTTATGTCAAATGGAAGGTAGGGTGTGTGTTTTTAGTTGATTTTATGTATGTTTTATGCATTATTTGAAAAAAATATTAGCATTGCACAATCCTTCTCTTCATCAACTGCGTCATTTCATACTCCTCCGTCTGCGGCAAGTATCTTTAAAAAGAATCACAAGTTTTTGCTTTGCGTATTTTAAACCTAAATTATGAAAAAATGGTGTCAACCACAAAGTCGAAATTTTCGATTTTAAGAATATCCATAGACAGAATAAAGCATGATGCACCAGTAGATTAATTTTAAATTGTATGACTACCAATTGGTTACGGGTTAATCCTTTCAGGAGTTAATTGCCCGGAATTTTTAAAGCTGATGACTCATTATTTGTAACATTGCTTGCTCCAAAAGGGATGATATTCCAAACAAACTTTCAAACTATATTTAGCCATTTTAAGGGTGGAATGTAAAAAAAATCCTTCTTAAAGCACTGTGCAAATGTTGTTTCTAAATTCTGTAGTATATAAATAAATACATTGCGATAATGATTCAGTCACTCAGGATAGGGAAGTCTTTTTATAGCATTTAGATAAATAGCTAGGTATTTATCTGGATAGAAAGATGGAAAGATAGTTTTAGTAGTAAATATTTGAGTCGCTCTTACTTATCGAAACAGTCTATTGTAAGTTATTAGGGCTTAGATTACTAAACACGCTTTCAACACTCATAGCCCCACACTAACCGTGGATACCGTGGACACACACAAGACGAATACACAAACAAACAGACCCAGAACAAGAATGTAAATCATCATTCAGATACCTATCTGGTCGAGAATCGAACCCGAGACCCATTGCGCGTCAGACCGGTATGGTAACTGCTCCGCCACGCGGGTCGTCAAAGGTAAGGTTAACTAAGATAGATTTTAACCTAAGATAGAAACTTCAGTTTTGTAAAATCTGGAGTCCGAGGTCAATTTGAATCAGGATTGCCTCGATGGAAAAGGACGAAATAAATGCTAATGGGTTGATAACCTATTCCCTTGAAAACAAATATTACCAAGCATATTAAGATTATGGAAGTATCAAGGGAGGTATGAACATAAACATTATATCCCCATACCATTAGCCCTTATGGGGTGCGGTACCTCATAAAAAGTTAAAACGTAATCTAGAAGATTACTCCAGTAAGGAGATAGGGTTTATGGCTCGGATTAAAAATTCATGGTGCATTAAAATTTTTAGGCATGTGGGTTTTTTTTTTAATTTAAGTTTCTAATGCAAAACATTATCAAAATAACAGTATCAAATCAAAGTTAGTGAATACAGCAAAAATCTATATAAGTATATAAAAGCGAAAGGTCACTCACTCACTCACTCATCACGAAATCTTAGAAACTACAAGTGCTAGGAGTTTCAAATTTTGCATGCGGGTTCTTTTAAGGACGTAAGTGCTCACTAAGAAGGGATTTTATGAAATTCAACCCCTAAGGGGGTGAAATGGGACAAACTATGTTATACTTTGATTTGAACGCGGGCGGAGCACCTAGTTGTATATATTTTTGTAATGTAATTTATGTGTTTTGACATTTTGTTACTATTACGATCCGAAATCCAAAAAGACGTTATTTACTAAATTAGTAATTAGTAACAGACTATTTAGACGATTACACAAATTAGTAGCATTTAGTGCCAAAATTTACCCGAATAAAGCAATCAACTCCTCATTGTGAGATCAAGCATTCGCTTCAGATGAAGCAATTTAGATAATGAACGATATCATGTGTCTACAATGTAGCTTGCGTGCTAATCATAAATTATGGGTATAATTAAATATAATTTTCTACGCCTCAAATTATGTGTGACATTCTACACTCAGAACACGCTAGGAACATGTTACGTTCACTAGTTTTTTTTTGTTTTTACACTAGTTTTAAATACGTGGTTTCGTTCATTTTATATTTCCTTGATTAAACATAGTAGTATATCAATATTCTTGCGATTCCTCCTCTTTGTGTACAAACCACGGCCTAGGCCATAAACTACATGTTTTTTTATCTGCTTGAAGTAGCAAACGAGCATGCAGTCCACCTGATGGTAAGTGGTCACTGCCGCCCATGGACATCTGTAATCAACTTCATACAGAACATGGGTTCCATCTGAAGTCAATCATATATGCGTTGCTACTCCCGAGGACTATGATGGTCGCCTCATGTGAAAGTCTGCCGGCAACCACACCCTTCTATCGAAACGCAAGAAGTGCTTCACGCTAGAAATAGGTGTGGCGGTGGTATTTCCCCGGTCGAACTACACTGGTTCTACCACCTTTATTTGTATATGTGTTTGATACATTAGCGAAATCCGACCGTTAGTTTTTGCATGATTGAGTAACGAACAACATACATCCAAAACTTTTCCATTCATAATATTAACAAGATTTGTACTAAACGCTACTAGTTAATGTTAATAAAACACATAATTAGCTCCTCTTGTATAAACGTCCGTGCGATATTTGATTCATAAGTGATATGACTTGTAAATGCACTTATCGCGGACAACGAAAGTGTTTTATTTAGTTTGTAGGTTATTGACATGTACGTTCAAGTGATAAGAGAGTGGCGTGTTAGCGTAATATGGCCCCTGAAGCTCACGGACTTTTATGACAAGACTCAGTCATGACATTATGACAACAACCGCTTTAGTTTGACCAGGGAGGTAACACGACACTTTTTTAACATTCTTGCGTTTCGGTGCAAGGGTTTAAGTGCAGGCTCACTTTCAAATGAGGTGACCATTTTAGTCCTCGGGACAACAACTGTACTTTTCTATATTAATCTGTTTTAAGTTATCCACAGGCGTCAGGGATCACTTACCATTAGATGGACTGCACACTCATTTGTCCCTTTAATCAAAATAAAAAGGGCTATTCTCTGAGAAAGCATGATAACGTGGAACTTAAGAATGTGATTATTATTATTAATTTTCTACCTTTTAATTTTAATGTAGCAATGAAACAATTTTAAACTCTCAGTGCAAATTAATGATAATTAATTATTAATTAATTGATTATTTATATTGTTATAAATAATTAATTATCAGTAACGGATTAGTAATTAGATGTAGTTTAAAAAGTACGATAAGAGAAAAATACAAAATGCGGGACGTGGTTACTTAGATTTTAACGCAACTTATTTTTCAAGGATACCAACGCATTTTATCAACGCCTCGTAGAACTCCCATCTTTCTTTAAGTCTGCCTGAGAGGAAAACTCCTTTCCGATACACCCATCATTACTGTCTATATTAATACTTTGTTGCAGATAGTAATGAATTCATTGATCGATGCTGTAATTAAAACAATCACAATAACAGCTTGCAACTTAAACCATACACAACACGCAATTGCGCAGACTGGAAACTATGCGGGCTAACGGGATGTGTTTGCCACATACCCGTTAATAGCTACATTTACTTAAGAAACCAATGCATCTCCATTCCACACGTGCTTATCGATTGAGAAATAACGTGTAACATTAGCAGAATCGGTAAGTGATGATCTGTAAAGTAATTAATGCGAAGGCCTTGTAAGGAGCGCTTCCCGCGCGGTGCACATGCGTTCTCTACATTTCTAATTTGTACATAGATTGTAACGTAGCAAATTTGACCCAAAAGTTGTGTGTTATTATTATGTCTCAGCGCCATCTGTTGGATCACGGTAACTTAATTACCGTAGATCGATAACCAATTAGTTCCTTTGACACAGTGGCGCTAATGTTCTAAACAGAGACAATAAATATTTTAATAGTACATAATTAACTATTATTTAACAAAATATAATATTAATAAAATAATTTAATATTAAAAAGAAATAATTGCATAGAATATAAGAAATAAAATTAATAAATAGTAAAATATAAATTTAAAACTCCAAGGTCGTATACAAGTCATCTGAGGTTATTGTTTTATCTGTGTCAGAGTGTCTTTAGTCCCTGTGGTCGTTATTGGAGTTCTTTTCGTTTTGGCGGTCGAGCAGTCAAGTCGAAGGCCGTGGAAGTTCGGTAGCCCTGTGTACGGGTCATGGCCATGTGGTGACCCAGTGAAGTAAAAGGTGGTTCCTGGGATTGTGTGACCACAAAATGTTATAGGGATTGTGATTTCCCTGACGCCCGGCAGCAGTTAATACCCGTCGAAGTCTTCAATGCCACGTGAGTGTCCAATTCGTTCATATTAGAGCCCTTATTTGTTAGGATACTTGTTAGGAGTGTCATTCTAATTTGCGGGGGATATGGGTTTCAGGTCTATTGCGTGTGCGCTAGCCTGAACCTAGAGGTTGCAGTCCAGTCCAGACCACGTGCCACGTGGTGTCCTCGAAGTCCGTCCTCCGGTGGCTGTAGCCGTTGGCGAGGCTGGACATTGTGCCTTCGCGTGCCGACGAAGCGTCACACCAGGACAGCCGTCGCGGGCGTCTGCCCCAGTCTCCGAGGTAACCACAGACACGTAGGATAGGATTCCCTGTCTATATCTACCCGTAGGTCTTCCGTGAGGTTGCGGCCACATGGTTATCCATGTTCTCCGATGCCAAGGGTCTCTGCTCCGTTACAAAAGTAAAATATTACCACCAGTTATAAAAGTAAAATAGCAACCTTTATTGTTACTGTATCATTACAAAGGTAAATTATATAACCTTGTTGTTATTGTTGGTATTACAATTATTATTAAACCGTGTGTGACTTAGACTGTTTATCTGTAAGCGCAGTCATTATAACTTTATGCCCTAGTGCTTGAGTTTAAGGGATTTTATGTGCTCACCTCGCGGATCCTCACAAGCGGCCCTGAGTCCGTTGTTGTATTTAGTCTCATGTTCTTCCGCTGGTATTAGGGAATATCAATGATCTTATTGTATAAATTGAATAAATTTTGTCATTAACTTCAGAGTTGTAATAAATATTTAATTGTGTAACATTTGTTTAATTTGGATATTTCCCTAATATTCTTACATACCATTATATAAATTTACTGTAAGAACATTAGCTAGCCGATAACACCATCTTTTCCTGTGGTTCTTCCCACAGCTAAAGATCTAGCTTACAAGATATACGCAAAAAATAAAGGTGATTCTGAGGCATTAACGCATCAATTTCCATCTAATTACCGTGTTAAGTGCTGTTTTGTTTTGGTTTGAAGAGTAAGAAAAACGCTTGTTCCTAGCCTTTAAACTTAGTCCTTAGAGGTAGCAACCCATGTGTGGCCAACTGTTACTATCAGGTGGAAAGTACTTACATACGTACATAATGTGCGTACTTGCTTGTTCTTTATCTTGTAAAGAACAAATGCCTATCTTATTTCTAACTTTAGCAGAGTAGTAGATTGAATTTTGTATTGTCTTCGAACGGTTCGAGCAGAGTTTGAAGCCGTTATTGCGTTTCCGTGAAAAGGTGTGTGCGCTGGCTCATTTTTGTATGACGTGACTATTTTAGTTGTTGGGACTAGCAACTCATCTATAATCGACCTTAGATAAAACCTTTGTTCTGTATGAAGTTGCTTACAGAGATCCACGGGCGGCAGTGACTACTTACCATTAGGTGCAGGTCGGTGTTAAAACTAAGATTACTTGATTTAACAGTTACAAAATATCAGCGGTACAGATATTATGTATATATTTCGGTATATGAAAGCCTCATACGTACTTTCTCGGATATTTGTGATCCCTTCGCTATGTTTGTTTATCGCAAATATTTACGCAAAACGAATGTTTATTTAGGGCTATGGGTTATGTACATTTATTGAATACGATATGAAGTTCGAATACGAAGCTGGATATAAGAAATATCGCATGAATATGTGTTGCACGTAAATAGACGACAGTTTAAAAGAAATAGGTACAATAAGTTATTGAGTTTTAAAAGTCGTCAATCCATTAATATCCGCCTACTGAGCACGGATATTTCTTCAGAAGCGAGTTTTAGGCTACAGTACACCGCACTGGCAAGGTTTGCGAATCGTTAGACCTGAAAACCTTTTTAGGGAATAGCGAAGGTAATAATTAAACGTTAAAGCGCTCATTACTTCAGAAAAATCAGTAGTGCTTGACCGGGAATCAAGCCTTGAGCCCTCGATATTCACAGCCACATTTCATCCACTACTCATTAAAATTTTGAATAACTTATACAAAATGGCTCTAAGCATTCATTTATTTGCACAAATAAATTAAAATAAATTGTGTGTTTGAAATTTGTTTTGTCTGAAGTCAATCGCAGTTTCGTTTCTACTCCCGAGGGGGAGGACTATGATCGTGGTCTCATACAAAAGGGAACTTTTTAAGTGGTAGAACCAGTGTAGTTCACCGGGAAAGTACCACCGCCATACCCTTTTTCTAGCGTGAAGCATTTCTTGTGTTTCGATGGAAAGGTGTTGTTGCCAGCACACTTTCACATGAGGCGACCATCATAGTCCTCGGGAGTAGCAACGCATCTGTGATTGACTTCAGATGGAACCAATGTTCCGTATGAAGTTGATTTTAGATGTCCATGGGCGGCAGTGACCATCAGGTGGACTGCATGCTCGTTTGCTACTTCAGTCAATAATTAAAAAAAAAAAAACAAAATTAACCACACTCTTACATCCAAACGGAAGAATTGATTCACGCTAGAAATAGATATGGCGTTGGTATCTTCCCGATTGACTCGTTCGGTCTACCATGCTTTAAAAACTCAGACCCATTTAATAACTATTTCTGTTATTTATAGATACAATATATAATATTTACTTGTCTGTTCTAAAACTTAGCTTGTTAATTGAAACATTTAGACGTAGTCACTCCAAACAACTAAGTATTAGGAAAACAAGTAATTAATCTAGATCTAAATTTTAGGATGAGCGACTTCAAACTTCGTATTGTACATAAATAATTTTAATGTAATGACTATCCTTTCACTGGTATAGTTGACTGTTATTTGAAACGACTTCTAATATCTCTGTAAAACTTTAGGTAATTTATTATCTGTGATTTATTATTATCTGTTCTATGTTGCTGTCCACCATGATATAGGTGGTCACTGATGCCCACGGACATTTTTAAGCAACGTAAAGAACAGGAGTTCGAACGGGGAAGTACCACATCTATTTCTAGTGTGAAGCAGGTCTTGCGTTTCGATGGGTGTGGTTGCCGGCACACTTTGTAATGAGACGACCATCTTAGTCCTCCGGAGTAACAAAGCTGTGATTGACTTCAGATAGAACCCATGTTCTGTTTGAAGTTGCTTACAGATTCCATGGGCGGCAGTGACCACTTACCATCAGATGGACTGCTTGCTCGTTTGCTACTTCAATCAGACAAAAAAGTGACCACTGCCGCCCATTGACATCAATAATTAATCGCGATACCTAAGAATAACATCGTGAGGAAACCTACACACCTGAGAGTTCTTAAAAAAAGTTCTCGAAGGTGTGTGAAGTCCACCAATTCGCACTTGGCCAGCGCGGTGGACTATGGCCTAAACTCTCTCATTCTGAGAGAAGACCTGTGCCCTGTGGCCAATAATGGATTGAGGAAAACCTACGAATAGTCTCATTTGAGGTTAGCCATAGATACATAGCTATCTCTGAGAACTAAGTTGAAATATTCCGGTTAAATTATCATACTTTTTATAAAGTTCTAAGCACAATAATATTCCCAAAAGTGTTCAATCAGTTTCTGTATATCGAAAACAGATGAGTTCGGAATAGTTCTGGCGACGCGGACCGTTGACCCACGTCCCTGGCATTCAACTCACTTTTATTACAAGCTTCCAAACAAATAAAGTGGAATCGAACGACAAATAATGTTTTCTCCGCTAGCTTATAACGCGACTCGACGCGATCTTTTTATTTTGTAATTGAAATAACAAGCAAGTTCCCTGATAGTAACTAATAGAGCAGTGATAGCCTAATGGTTGAAACTTGGCCTCATGGCCTAAAACTCTCTCACCCTGAGAGAAGACCCGTGTCCAGCAGTGGGACAATAAGCCACCCATTGTCAAAACCCACCCCAACTGGTCACTGCCGCCTATGGATCTGTAAGCTATAATTCATATAAAACAGCGATTCTATTCGAAGTCAAAAATTTTATGAAATTTCAATAGCTATATATTTTCGTACCTGCAAAGAATCAATTTTTTTATTTATAAAAACATACTGGTATAAGTATCATATAATTTTATTTTACACGTGATATATTACTTTACCCCCCCTCACCCCTTGTGATATTTCGTCATTTTTTATGGACCCCTCCCTGTCGAGCCTCATATGATTAATGGACAGCCCCTTATGATAAGCTGCAATGGTCATCTGTAATTCATTTCTAGTGACGCTGCCTTACGTAACGGCGATTATTGATATGAAATTAATTTTTATTGTGTACAGGCTTACGAAATCGTGAATATTAAGTTACGATATTTTTATGCTGCCATCGGATCACAACACGACATTAATTGAGAAAATCCGGTAAGAAACTCGGCTGGTTTGTATTGTATTGAAGCCCAATCTTATAGGATTAAATTACTTTGTAAGTATGCCTTTCTAAACAAACCTTTCAAAATATAATAAAGCAGTACTTTATCCTACATTTAGAGAACAGAAAATGGAAGATTAATGATAATAAATTAATTTGATTTTATTGCGTATTGTTAAATAATTATAAAATACAAGGTTCTTCACTCAGCTTGCCTTTTTTGGTCACGTCTACTACAGTAATGAGTATCCTTTGTGTTAATATTTCGCATGAATTATTTATGTGTTCAATTTCAGCGAAATCCGATTGGAACTTTGCTTTTTTTATATGGCTGAAATAGCAAACGAGCAACCACTTACCATCAGGTGGACTGCATGTCCACCTGATGGTAAGTGGTTGCTGCCGCCCATAGACATCTGTAATCAACGACATACATAACATGTGTTCCATCTGAAGTCAATCACAGATGCGTTGCTACTTCCGCGGACTATGATGGTCGTCTCATACGAAAATGTGCCGGCAACCACACCCTTCTATCGAAACGCAAGAAATGCTTCACGCTAGAAATAGGTGTGGAGGTGGTACTTCCCCGGTCGAACTACACTGGTTCTACCACCTTGAAAACCTTGCTAGAGAGTGTAACTAACATATACCTATGTATGTACATCTTCGCAAACTTTTGCTTTTATAATATTGATAAGATAAGGCAACATAAAGTAATTCTGTATTTACAAACAAACAACTAATGTAACATTTCTTCTATATGTATATCATTCCGTTTTATGAAACAGGGCAAAAGCAACATATTATGAAAGATTGGGGAAACAGTATGGAAATTCGACATCGAGCCATAGGGAATTGAAAAATATTTTATTAAAGAACAATCGTACGATAGTCAGTTTCTTTAGGCGTCGAAAGTCTAAGAGTAATATATGAATGAAATACAAATATAATTTTAATGAAATTTTCATGAAGACTCTCATCATGAGAGTGAATTTCTTATAACGAAGAGTAATGAGCTCGATCGTTTCCAAAATTAGAAAGACTAAACAAGACCAATGTATGAACCATAATTATATCAAACTAGAGAACAATATTGTAAAATTATATACATTCTTATTTTCAATTATTGGTGAGATTTCGGTCTTAACCATTACCACTTCCTCTCACCCCTTAGAAGCAAGTAAAGGATACAATCTAGTCAAACTAATCTAACGGCATTACCTCTTTAAAAATAATTACTATTTTAATAATTATCATAAAAATGGAAGTTTGTGCCTATGTTTGAGTATTTGTTACTCTTTCAGACAAAAAATACAGATCACATTTTGCCGAAATATGGCTTACAGATAGTTTATGACCTTAATTAACACATTGGATACCTGTTTTTTTTGTTTACGCGGGTTATGTGGGATTCTTATCCCCCGGTGGCCGTCCTCAGCGCTGGGTGGAGGACTCCGGGATCTCCGGAACACAACCGGAGTCCCTCAAGCGTGATGCCATTTTTGGACTCTTCTCTAGTGCGCGTAAAACGCTCACTGCATCTTGTGGTCTTTATAAGCATGCGACCACATATGCCGCCGTCCTTCCCGGGGTCTTGTCCGGAAGGTTCGAGCTCCCACTCTAGCCACCTCGGAAACACCTTTTAGTCGCCTCTTAGGACAGGCAGAGGGTACCATAGCCCTATTCTGGTCCCGGAACTAAAAGGACAAACACATTGGGTACCTATTACCGTAAATTTGGCCTAACAGGCGGAGCCGCGGAAAAAAGCTAGCTATTTATAATTACGTCAAAGATCTTTTTACAAGTTAAACACAATCTAGTGCGTCTAATCAATGCATCAGCGATTCACCCGTTATAATGAACATTTTCTGTAGACAAACAGATTATACCATAAAAAGGCAATTAGCAGATAATCGCAAAACGCGCTTTCGACTTTCTTGCAGTTACATACAGTTACATATCAAGATTGTAGTTTCGTGAGAGCCCACGACTGTCGTGAGAGAAACGGTCGACATAATAAAGAATAGCTGCACTTCTGGTATGGCGTGTGGTGCAAAGAAAATGCAATTATTTAGTCTGTAAATGTAAAAAGAACCCGTAGTTCGATTCCGGAGACGATACAAGTACATTTATGTATTTCTACCTAAAAGAGCACTTAAGCGTTGAAGGTTCTGGTTAGAAGAATATAGTTAGGAAAATATTCTTATGTATTGGCTATTCGAGCTAGTATTCAGAGATGGAAACGCAGTCACAGCGATGTTACGCGCTGCTATGTTCTGGTTTAAGTTTAAGGTAATGGAAACGTAAGGGTTAGGTAAGGTAAGGTTTCCAATTGAGCCCTCGGGGATGGTAACGGCTCTGTGGCCAATCTTAGGTAAGACACAAAATTTTATTTTGGGTTGATTAGAGATGTCCCTGGGTGTAAATGGTCACATATCAAATCAAACGTATACTCGTTGGCCACTCCTATATTATAATAAAACTGTGTCTACTAATGCCTTTTATTTTCTCCCACAGTAAAAACTTTTATTAAATCAGTTCTACTTTTCAGTGTAATATTATCTAAAATGTAAAAAATAATTATGTAACTACTGTTATTCTTGACGTCAGTTTAATATTTAGAAAAAACACTTTTTTTAAATTTTAAAAAGATATTCGAATTTTAAACATGCAAGACTCTAAATCGCCATCTCTTTTACCTTAATATCTCATAATGGCATATGCGATTTTATATCCACCATAGTGATTTCCACTATGCGATATATTTATGCGAATGAGGTAATATTCAATACTATCACAGTTTTAAGGCCTAGACTTTGATCAAAATAATCAGTCTTAGACAAAGTGTCTGAGAGTATATGGAAGCAATTCCACCGTCTCTTTCTTAATCCGGGATATGATTTATTTCATTTGTTTTATTTTCCATTTTATTATACAATGTATAAGATCACGATTTTTTTTTCTTTATTTTTATAATATGTAAGTAGCAAATGAGTATGCAGTCCATCTGATGGTGAATGGCAATTTCCGCTCATTGATATCTCCGCGTATTGCTATCTCTGAGGACTAGTTAAGTCAGAAACAGATCTGACGGTGGTACTTTAGTTGCCGAATCATCAAGAGTTCTACCAAAATTAAAGGTATATGATATGGAAAAATATTTTTGGTAGTACATGTCTTAATAAAATACGAATTAATTTTAAAACATCTTAAAATATATTGTTTTCACTTACAGAACAAATCACGTTTTTTGATAAAATAAACAGAGATATTTAGTAGCAAACCAGACAGTTGGCGAAAACTAGGTGATCTATACCTATTACAGCTTTGCTTAGCTTCATGATAAAATATTTCGCGTTACTTTGACGTAGACGCGGCGTCTTTTCCATCTACTTAAATTTCACTTTTATCACGTGCATTTAGCGGATCAAATTGATACACGAGACGCTAGACGGATATTTGAAATTCTGAACAGACCCGAGTGGAAAATGTGTCCAACGTTCTATCAAGACTGTACTGTATGATGTTGTAGATGGACCACCAAATTTGGAGTAACATAATATGCCTAAACAAGTCATAAAACGGAGCAAATATGATTTTGTATATGTCATCACTGGCGCCGTATTTTACCCTAAGTAAATCTTTAGTTAATATAAACCTTAGCGACAAACAAAAGAGCAAAGACAGTCGTGGTAAAATGAAGATAATCGTTGCACAACAACACGCACAACGCTTAAAGTGAAAATGGGCAATACATAGCCCGAATGCCAGAGGACAGATGGACTAAACGAGCTACCATGGAAAGGTCTTGGAGAAAAACGAAGAAGAAGTCGCCCTAAAAATCGTTGGAGCGATGCAATGAAAAAAATAGCAGGCAAAAACTGGATAAAGAAAGACAGGATAGAGCGGAATGAGGACGTTTGGAGAAGGCTTTTATCCGCTGCGGGGCTTTAACTTAATTTTACATGTTTTATCATTTTTTTATATTTTCTTCTTCTCTTCCCTCATGTCATATATTTTTAAGTTAAAGATCACTAAAGGCTTATAAATAATCTTTAGTTGGAATGCCTCGAATAAATTGGTAAGGGAGACATCATCGCTTTAAACCAGAACACAGCAACGCTTAACACTACTTTTATTATGCAGAAATAGGTGTAGCGGTGGTGCCTCTTGAATACAACTGTAAAGAGTTTTACTATCAATAGGTGTGAGGACTTGAGGCAACTGCAGTATTCTGCCACTCGTAACTATTCTTGGCATGTTCATTGAAACAATGTAGACTTTTACAGGTGTTGGAACTAGTGTAGTTCGACCGGGGAAGTACACCTATTTCTATTTCACTTGGTTACCGGCACAGTTTTATATGAGGCGACCATCATAGGTCTCAGTAATAGCAACGTATCTGTGATTGACTTCAGATAGACCCCATGTCCTGTTTGAAGTTGCTTACAGATGTCCGTGGGCGGCAGTCACCGCTTACCATCAGGTGGACTGCGTGCTCGTTTGCTGCTTCAATCAGATAATAATAATAATAACGGTGAACCGCAGTCCACACAGTGTTTCAAAGTATGCATTCCTGGGTACATCACGATATGAGCGGTTCTAGGACTGGGCGACGACATGAATAAATGTATTAGCTCGACAGGTTCTCAGACGGTTGGGGCGATGATAAAATTTTATTTTGATTTCATTCTCCGAGCGTACTCCAAGTAATGTAGCATTGTTATTATGTTCCTTCTAAGCGTTAGGGAAATCTAGTCGTCTAAATGTGTTATACTATTTTTTTCGTTGTATGAACTCAGGATAATAGGCCAATATACAAGAGGAATTTGGCAGGATGGCTAAGGACTGACATAATAAAGAATAATGAACATAAATCAGAATCAGGCAGCGTTAAGAGAGAGCTAGCAGATTTAAATTGTATTGAATAATATAAACAGCAAGAATTTAAATCACTAAGATGCATGTCACCCGAGATCGCTTGGCTGGACGGTCGAGCTCCCACTTTGACCGTCCCCAACGCCGGAAGCCCCTTTTAGTCGCCTCTTACGTCAGGCAAGGTATACATAGCTTTTTTCAGGTCCCGTAACTACAGGGATACATCTCTGCCTAATAATCGAAGTGTTGAGTAGCCGACAATTAATTAGCGTTTACAAAGCATTTGTGCCCAAACTCAGATAAGACTAAACATATCAGATTACAGATATTCAAGGGAAGTAGTGGTTACTCATTAATAGATAGACTGTATATAGGTTTGTTACTTCCCTATAATAAAAAATGGTAACTGTATAAAAAAAAATCTCGGAGGTGTGTGAAGTCCACCAATTCGCGCTTGGCGGTGGACTATGGTCTAAAACTCTCTCATTCTGAGAAGACCCGTGCCCAGCAATGGTACAATAATGGGTTGGCCATCAACTGTATTACAAGTAATACAGTAAACATTTTTACATAAAATAGAAATCATACTTACAACTCTAAGTTATATCATATGATATGTACGTAACTAACGCTCTACAAAGGCGAAAAATCCGATTTACGTTGTACCGAAACAATCAATCACAAAGCTGTTTCGGCAATGCAGAAGCTGGTTGTAATTACATGCGCGTCGTGTCCATTTAAACATAAATAGAAATTAATTACGCATTCACATGTCTGGCTTTGAAGGTTGTGAGAACAAAGCTGTAAGCTCCCACTACACTATTGTTCTGTAACAATTGATGTTAGGGCTCGTAAGTGCTGGTACAGTGTTGAGTGGAAGATCAAAGGGTATTAGGATTATACCGCATCAAGTAATTATTTTAGAGAAATATATAGTCTTAGAAAGCACTATAAAATTTAAGTTGCGTGGCAAGCATGTTTAAACCTACGTATCTATATATGTTTTATTACATAAGTGTTTTGGGACAATTTCTTTGGTGCCTAAAAACCATAAAACGTCAAAAAGCTCTCGAAACTTATTTTGAAAAATAATAAAATCGATTGTAATAGGACGCATTATTTTAAATATACAGTAAATAAAAAAATATATACTTATACACCTTTTAACTTTTGGCACTGCCGGTATGACATTCAAAAGTTTTTGGGTTACATTTCCGGATAGGTGAACATTCAAATGTATTTAAAATTTTGTTTCGGTTTGCGTTATTTTCATGGCAACCACGTTACAGGGAATAAAGGGCTTTGAATATAAACTGTGCAAGTAACCATTATCATGACGATAGAGAGCATTATGGGAACTCCTGACATAAAAAACTTATATAAGCCTATGCTAATGCTAAGCTCCTGTACAATAAAAAATGAAAGTTTTTCCAAGTCAGCTAAACTTTTACATAGCATTGTTTTCACTGAAGCGTTTTATTTTTTTGCACGATTATGATTTTAGTTCATGTGTACAATACATTTTGGCAAAGGGCGATCTCCCGCTAGGCTAGGTGATCATGCTTTGGGAGCGGCCGTGCTCCGCAGTTGATGTTCGGAACTGGTATATTTGCGGGGTATTGAGAATACTTCGATAGCGTGGTTCAGAATACTAGTAGCGTCATCTCTTGATGAGTAGCGGGAGGTCGCCACAACATTATACTCTTTACGTTTTATATTCTCAACTTTAACAACTCTGTATTATATCAATTGATATGGATGTGACTGACGCTGCTCTACGAAACCAAATCATACGAATTACCTGTAACCTAAAAAATGTTTTAACCTATTAAAATATAGATGAACTAATTTATTCTCATCAGTCACGTTGACTACGTTAATGAGCATTCTATGTATTAATCTAAGTCAGGGTTTCGCAAAGTGGGGTACGCGAACCCCTACGGGTTCGTCATTCGATGGCAGGGAGTTCGCGATAAGATTTGCGTAGAGGTGGCGTGACGACTGGCAGGCACGTGATTTAAACAGAATGTCTTTGATAGATTTTTGGGCAGTTAGACAGGAAGAGTATCCCGAATTATCACGCAAAGCAGTGAATTTTCTTTTACCCTTTGCTACAACATACATATATGAGAGAGTGGGTTTTCACTTGGTCATGATAAAAATTGAATATAGAAATCAACTTCATGCCGAGTGACAATTAAGGTTAAATTGTCCAAAATTATTCCTAAAATTGATTCCATTTGTGTCAACAAACAAGCACACCTATCACATGAATAGCATTAAAAGTATATTTCTGTTGGAACTTTATTGTTACCTTGTATTGAAATAAAAACATTATTTTCTTCTACATGAAATTTTATTGTTTTTTTTGGGGGAGGGGGAATTTATTAGCTAGTTAAGTTAATGGGTTTGCTGTCACTTGGAAACTTTAACAGGGGTACGTGTAGCCGAAAGTTTGAGAAACTCTGATCTAAGTCATAAACTATGCCAAATTCTGACTAATATTTTTTGCATTAAAGAGTTTACTGTTTTAAACACACGTATCGCACCTTTATTCATAAAGAGATATAAGAAATAACTAAATTAATAACTCAAAATTTACGTTTTGCGAGTTTGTATCATAATGCGAACGAACTAGGTTATAAACTCGTCGCTGTAGTTCCGGGATCATAATAGGAATACGGCATCCCCTGCCTGTCGTAAGAGGCGACTAAAAGGGGTTTCCGGGGTTGCAGGCGGTTAGAGTGGGAGCTCAAACTGTTCGTTCAGGCGATCCCTGGAAGGACGGCGGTATATGTGGTCGCATACCGTCGTAAAGACTACACGGAGCGGTGGGCCCAGCCGCCCATCTGAGAGGAGCCCGATGGGGCAACGCGCACAGAGGATTCCGGTTGCGGTCCTTCCGAGTTCCCGGAGTCCGCTTTATAGCGCCGAGGACGGCCACCGGGGGGGTTTTAGTGCGGTGTAAATCCCACATAACCCTGCCTCGCTCCCTCAGCGTCGGGTACCTTTTGAAGGTTTCGCCGTCGAGAACAAAAAAAAAGGTTATAAACTCGTAAACCGTAAATTTTGAGTTATTTCTTTTTATGAATAAAGGTGCGATATGTACATAAAAACTTTGGTATTTATAATATTAACAAGATATATACGAGTAAAAGAGATAAACATACAAACTAACACAGATGGTTATTAACTAAGTTAACAATATTTAACGAGGATTGTGTAATCGTGCTATATGTTTACGAATTAAGTAGCTAGGTGTTGCGAGTTCTTGAGTGGGCCTACACGATAAGACGGTTCAGGGCTGCCATATTAAAATATATTGTCTAAAATACTATAATTATTTACAAGGTTTGCTTGAGAACGTGATGTTTCTCTTATTTGACGGGATGATTTTTTCATGTGGGAGTAAAAGATGTGATAACTTTCTTTACAAGAAATCAAACGTGTCTTGTTTGAATTTTAAAAGTTTGAGTTTTGTTAAAACATGTAATAACTGTAAAGTTCTGGAATAAAATCATATGTATATAAGTTAAAGGAAAGGTCGTCGGCAGATCTTAAATCTTTTTTTTGCATGATTTTGTATGATTAAGGGTCAAAATTCTCAAGATGAGAAACAAGTTTGAGTTTTGTTAAAACATGCTATAACTGTAAAGTTCCGGAATGAAATCATATGTATATAAGTTAAAGGAAAGGTCGTCGGTAGATCTTAAATCTTTTATTGCATGATTTTGTATGATTAAGGGTCAAAATTCTTAAGATGAGAAGCCAGGATAGCACTGAAATCTACTGGTGGCGTCTAAGAGTTAAAATCCAAGAGTAGGAAGAAGTGTCATTCCGTATTCCGGTAACATCGACTTCGGAAACTAACACGCATGCCCAGCGTGGTGACTATTGTTAAGAGTCCCGTTTGAGAAGTCCTATGTGGTCTGGAGAAGTTTGGAAGAGATCGCTATTTTAGTGATAATGCCGCCTTTTGTACCCTGTCTTTAATTTATATATTTGTGTATTATGTCTTTAATCTTTGTTTTATATCTATCATTCAGGTACAACCCATTATTGTCCCACTGCTGGGCACGGGTCTTCTCTCAGAATGAGAGAGTTTTAGGCCATAGTTCAACGCGCTGGCCGAGTGCGGATTGGTGGTATCTGTCATTGGTGTACAATAAAGTTTTTGTATTGTATTATAAAGGCTGATAGAGTGATGGACATAAAATAGGTATAATATCTCCACATATGATGGAAAACTACAAAGGAAAGCTTGAAACCAATTACACTTGAGTAACGGGATCTGGGTCCAAACGACATGGTAAAATTGTTGTTTGCCCGAGCATTACCTTGATTAGTAGGAACATCGGTTTAATAAGTTAATAACTGCCTTTATGGCTATCCTATGTTTGCCCTACGGTAGGGTTGTCAACGTTTAGATTAGAAAGAAAGATGGCGGTTTGTGGTAGGTGTTGATTGGTGGAAATGACCAATATTTTTTATACAATTGTGGTAGCCAAAGGAAGGAAGTCAAAGATGGTTGAACCAGTGTAGTTCGACCGTGGAGGTACCACCGCCACACCTGTTTCTAACTGTTGGGTGTGGTTGCGGGCACACTTTTATATGAGGCGACCATTTTAGTCCTCGGAAGTAGGAACACATTTGTGATTGACTTCAGATAGAATCTTTGTTATATGTGAAGTTGCTTAAAGATATCTATGGGCGGCGGCGACCATTTACCATCAGAAAAAAAGGAAATAACCGTACAGTCCGACGGTGGTAAGTGCTCCCTGCCATTTAGCGGAGTACTAACATGATCGCCTCTCGCAAAAGTGAGCCGGGGACTACACTCTTTTACCTAAACGGAAGAACTTGTATCTCCCCGGTCAAACCATACTTCTGCCATTTGAAACAGCGTTCCGTCCTCCATGTGACTTTCAAGCTCTCTTTCTGTCTCTTAATTTAATAAACCTGTGTTTACCTCCTACGAGTATCTAGATGAATGGATGAACATAATATGCGGCCGCTAGTTATAACCTTAGCAATGAATTCTTGGAAATACCGTTAAAATATATTTGTTTGTGTTTTAAAAATATACATTAGTAATGTTGTCTCTTTATTACAATTTTTTAATGAAGTTTAATGAACTTGGTCCCCATATACTTTTTTATTTATAAGTACAGTAAAAATATTAAAGTGTTTAAAAATTCCTGTTTGTAAGGTCTTGGAAGACTTAGGATAAACTGAACTATTATTGAAAGGAAAAGGAGAACTTCAACGGAGAAATATGTGACTTAGAATTCTGGGCTTTGTCCTCTAATCGGTATTAAGTGTTTCTAAACCTACTTAAAATGTAATCCGTTAAGTCTTAACCTCAGATGTAAAATGGGAGACAACGTACTTAAATTTAAATGATTGAAACATCGAAATGTATTCAAGTAAAATACAATGGCGCTTTAATTTTAAAACTTTTTAAGCTTTTGATAGTTCATTAAGTTACACGGATTTGGCATAATTTGTTTTGTATGTATGCATTTGACAGAATTTTCACGTGCTTTTTTCCAGTTCACCGCACAAGGTTTTTTGCCCTTTTTTGAGGTGGAAAACTTCAAAAGTAAGCCGGCACGGTGGAAACAAGGTACAGAGGAAGGTAAACAAGATATGGGAATCGTCAGACAGGTCTATGCTGGTGCTGAAATTATCAGAATACAAGGAATATACTGTGGTTGGTCCCGTATTTGTAAAAAAAAACTTATCTGCAACCTATAAATTGTCAGAAACTGGGCATGCTCGAATATTGCGTTCGGGAACTAAGTCTCTATTTTCAGTCCGAGGCCGAAACCCAATATTTTCGCTATTTACGACTCCAATACTGTTTCACAGCAACCGAAATTGTTTTATAATCCGATGAACGTGTTATGTTGAAAGGATAATCTGATTTTCAGTGGAAACAATTTTTCGACGGATCAACACGGTTTTTGACAATCATTGGTTATATTTGAATAATTGTCTTTTTATTTATGCTATTTTTTGTAATTTAAATTTTTAGGCGGCTGCAAAAAGAAGGCATACGTTTTAATAATAATAACGTTTACTACTTTTACAATAAATTTTTGGGCAACAAAGAGAAATACATAAATCCGGATTCAGAAAATATATCTAAATTCACTATTCCGATATCTCTCCGGATATCGAACCCGGATCACATTACGTACTAAATCAGTATTTAATACCTTTTTAATATGGCACTTGCAAAAAGAAAGAGCGGGATTAGACAATAGGGATTGATCGTCTAGATCAATTATGAAATATATTAAAATTGATTGACATTAACGGGACGAGAATAGAGCACTGTCTCAAACGCTCCGTGCTAGAGACATGCAATAATTAATAGAAATACAAGTTTACCCGGCGAGCTTCGATCCGCCTAAAAGTCAAAAATCTAAAATTATCAGTGATTGTCTACTATATTATTCATGTATTTTACATAAAAACCTTTCTTTTGAACCTCTCTATCTATTTAAAAAAAACTGCATTAAAATCCTCAGCGTAGTTTTAAAGATCTAAGCATACATAGTTACATAGGGACATACAGCTAAGAGCGACTTTGTTTTATACGATGTAGTGATTATGAAGTGTTATACGCAGTGACAAACGTAGTTACGGGAGATATTGCTGTAATTTTTGTCTCCTTATTATCTACAGTGTTATAAAAACATACCTTTTTATTATTATTATTACAAGGTTTTATTTAACTTACAATTTTTGTGGATAAGTATGTAAGGATGTAAGTAGGTGTGTTTAGGTCAAATCTTGCAACCTGAACTTAACCCACTTCTCATTGTCCAAATGAGCTGAAATTTGGAATAGATATACAGTTTTGGTGATATTAAATATAATCAATATTGTTATGAATCCAAAATGGCCGACGCGACAAAATGGCGGACTACATATTTTTGTACAACCCACCCTATATGGGTATCAAATGAAAGGGTTTAATGTGTACAATACAGCAAAATATGAAAAATATTCAAATTCAAGATGGTCCCCGTAAAAAAAAACTAGATTATATACTTTCGCACAACCTATCCAATATGGGTATCAAATGAAAGCGACAAGCTTTTATATGATAGAAAATTTTACGATGCAAGAAAATGATGGGTTTGACTACTACAAAACTTATTTTTTTTTCTTTTCAGTGCACTGAAATAATAGCTTGTTTGAAAAATATTTTTTTAATATTATTTTATTTATTCCCAGTGTCAACCCTATATATGTAATCACATTCAAAGAGCCATTTTGTTAAGGACCAGTAAGGCAGCAGCTGCTATGTTACATCTGAATAGCGGTTAAAAGGTTTCGTGTCTACTAATGGAAGATTGGGATGTCTATTCGCAATTACGAGGCGGAATTTTGTTAGTAATTAACGATCGTGAATTTTGTAGTATGAAACGGAATTGGGAATGACTTTTGTTTCCTATTTTCTGATTGATATAATATTGATTACTTAGTACTTTCATTTTGCGGCATGTGTAGATTCTGAATAGCTTTGAATTGGTAATGACCTTCGTTTCCTATTATTTACTGATTGATATAATATTGATTATTTAGTACCGTAGTTGAGGCTAGTGTATTTAAGAGGGCAAGAGCCTAGGCATAGGCCAAAAATATTGAAACCCCTTTTTTAGAAGTTTTTTTTCGGACTCCCAAGCATAACGTCAGAAAAAGTTAGGTATACTAGCGAAATTTCTTTTTCTTTCATCGCCGCTATTGAATTCAACTCCTGAAGGATTACATGAGGTAACCTACACTTACTAATTTCTCTCTCAAGATCTCACCTATGCCTAGTCTCTTTAAGACTTGTTGTATCCAGCAGTAGGTCTCATGCGTTAAATATAATGGTGTCATAGTTTGAAAATCATGGGTTGTCCAATGACCCTCACCACTCCATTCCTGTTGAGAAGAAATCCGTGTCCACCAGTAACACAAAAGAGTTGCTAAAGTTTAAATTATCTGTCAAACAAATTCATTATATATGTAGATTGTTAGCAAACGTTATCAGATTCAATGCCATGACATCACAACGAACTTTGCCTATCAAAGTTTGCGTCGGCTTTGATCTGTCTTGCCTTATTTCCTTTTGGGAATTTACAGGGGGTTTAAGCAATTAACAAGAAACACCGCAACCCAATATAATATGGTTAGGGATGAATGCCTTGGGCAGTTGAATTTGCTAATTTCCAACTATTTAGAAGTTATAGCGCTATTATTAATTATGAACGTATTAGCTGTTCATTCACACTTTATGTTAAGCCCTTGTCATATTTATCCGTCGTGTTTATCCTTTGCTTTGCTTTTACGGTGAAAACGAAAGAAATAATTACTGGAAGTTCTTTTAAGTGGCTGAAAGGTTTATGTAGTTTACCATATCCTCACTTAGCTATGAGGATTACTATGGCCTATACTCCTCTCACTCTAAAATAACACCAGTGCCTAGCAGTGAGACAATAACGAACATCATTCGTTTGTGTGTCTGTGGAATCTACTCGTATTAAGTCGACTGGATTTTAAAGCATTACATTTTGTTTAACTAAATTAATTAAAATCAATACAGTCTCACACGCTGCCTGCGACATCATTTTCAAAGAATTTTCAGCTGGTGCTTTAGAGGCCTAAAAGATCTCAAAACAATTCCTCACTGGGTGCGTTGGAGACCTAATCAGTCTCCTAAAATACAATTTTGAAAATAATTTAAATCTTCCAAAAAATGTATACTTGAAATTATAGTACTGTGCGTTAGGGACCATTTTGTTTAAATGGGTCTTTGAATTCATTCTTAAGTAGAAAACAAATATATTTCGAAATTTGTCTAGTTCATACGTAAAGAACTTTACAAGTTAGAGCCCCTCGCAAGGAGTAAAACAATAGGATTTTAGTCCACGCACAGTACGAAGTCCTGCAAAAGATCTGATAGATCACGTAATGCAGCGAACGTGTTAAAAACAAATTCAATGATTTAACACGATTCATTATATCAGGTTAGTATTATTTAGTCTGCAAGTCTATAGATAGTATCATGAATTGGTTGGACGGTTTGAACATTGATTTAACTTTTTGATTGGACTTCCCTTGTGCATTTCGACAGTACAAAATCGAAACACAAAATCTATTTGTAGGGGCGACATGGACTCTGAATTCGTTCAAGCAAAATAAACCTTGCTACACATGGACGATTTTATAACCTTATTTAATTTCAAATGCTTTATACTGTTGATTCTCATTTAGATAAGTCTGACTACGACACTTTTATGTTCAATTCCGTCGGGAAGGCTTGACAAGTAATTTAGCAGGCTGATGCAGCGCTGATTGTCAGAAGAATGTGTGGGGTAACAAGCAAGTTAAGTCGGATGATTTCGTAATTATTATTCAACGTTAGACGACAAGCCTTGTAAGGTAGTCTTCAACTGGGCTCAACGGCTTTACCTAACGAAAATGAGAATCACTGGCTTAACGTGACCTGATCAGTGTTTCCTCGTGGAATTGCGGCATCTTTGCCTTATTTAATCTGTCCGCACCACATACATGACTATGTAGATCAGCTACAATACAAGGAAAGATAAATGTTATAACTTATACATCCTATAGTATTCGTAAATAGTCATGATAGCTTAGCAGCGAGGAACCGTACTTACCACCGGAACAAATATTTAATTGACATAGCTAAAATCGCGCAGTCGTGTCGTACCATGAATAGCAGACTTTACTCACCGATAAAACTCGCCCAATGCCGTCCGCTAGCCATTCTGGGTTCTGTAACAAAATGGATAAGAGTTAACGTAATTTCCACCGGTTAGTTCGTCCAAGCGTTTCAACTGTACTGTTTGGACGTAAACGTGTTTTTCCTGGAAATCGATTTCCTTCTTAAATTCCGATAGACAGGGGGTTTAATTTATATATGAAAGCGTTGCTAAGGTGTTCTAAGTTTTATGTTAGTTCTTTAGTAGTATCTTTATACGTCTGGACTTTGTGGAAAGCTGGAAATAATTGAATTTAGTTAGGCGAGGCTTTCATGTTAAAACAGAAGAAATATGATGTGAAAAAATAATAAAAGTATTAGGTTATTCTAGCCACTTTATCCGCTGTAGTTACTTTTTATAATAATGATTTTTTTTATAGCAAACGAGCTTGCAGTCCACCTGATGGTAAGTGGTCACCGCCGCCAATAGATATATGTAAGCAACTTCACATAGAACATAGGTTCTATCTGAAGTCAATCACAGATGCGTTGCTACTCCCGAGGACTAGGATGGTCGCTTCATGTAAAAGTGTGCCGGCAACCACAACCTTCCATCGAAACGCAAGGAATGCTTCACGCTAGAAATAGGTGTGGCGGTGGTACCTCTCCGAACTACACTGGTTCTACCACCTTTAAAAACATCTATCACTGTAACGAGTATACTATGCAGTCATAGTATACTACTACTTAATCTACGTCACAAACTGTGATTGTACCGCACTTCAGAAAAAATAGCAATTAACCTGTCCATCAATTCGCACTTGGCCAGCGCGGTGGACTATGGCCTAAACTCCCTCATTCTGGGAGAAGACCCGTGCCCAGCAGTGGGACAATAATGGGTTGATGCGGCTTACGTGAAAAAGTATCAAACACATATACATTCTCAGACATTCGCATTTACAATATTAACAACTACATCAATAATTTATTGATGTAACATTTATTTAGAGTTCCTTTATACTCGAAAATCAATCACGATCGTTTCAGTTTAGTTCTTAGAAAGGTTTATTTTACCTTCTGAGAACTAAGTCACGTACGAAAACATATTTAGAAAGTAGAAAGAAATCAAAATTAAAACATATCGTCCGCAATAAATCGTTGCAGACTTTGACTAATGATCAGGAAAGATAGTTACGATACGGACTCAAGTACACTCCGTTTAACGAGAAACAAAGTATCCATCATAACGAAGCACTTAGGAATATAAATGGTTGTAAGTGTTTTTTTAACATTAGCTTTAATTATTTTGACCACACTAATAGTTCAGCAGTAGAATAAGTATAGAAGTACCGTAAAGAGTGTTGACGTCACCAATTTCTAGTGTGAAGTTGCGTTTCGGTGGAAGGGTGTGGTGTGATTGGCAAGGTTCACTTTGAAATAAATTGGTCATAAAAGTCATCAGGAGTAGCAACGCATCTTGATTGTCACTGATTGTTTTAAATTATTAAATTATGATTTTAAATACAATTTTTGTATCATAAACAATATTGACATAAAAAAGCTGCATAATTTTAACCTAATTTAATTTTAATTTTATTCCAGAAAAATGTTACTTTTGTTTTTTATTATTATAATTAATATCATCATTTGACTTACATGTTACTCGTTTTTTTTTTGCAGGCAGTCTTCGCCTATACCTAAATGTAGTTGCCCTGAGCTTTTTATTATTGAAGACTATTTTTATTTTTAATATTATGGTGTAAACTCTGTCAAAAATAAATAAATAAATAGATTGACTTAAGATGACCCCCCTGTTCGATATCAAGTCATATAGATGTCCATGGGCGGCAATGACTACTTACCATCAGGTGGACTGCAGTTGTATAAAAAAATATCGTTATGTTGCTGTATGCACGTGTAATCAATCGGATATAGCATCGAAACAAATTATATTACAGAGGCGGGTTTATCGGAAACGAAATCGGAGTCGGAGTTCTTAATTTGATTTGTCGGAGACGGAATCAGAACCGGATAGAAATCGGAATTGGAACCGATGTCAGAGGCAGAGAGAAAAATGTTAAGATTGTTTAGGAAACGGCTAATAGTAAAAAAAATATAGATATAAATCGACTTCTTCAATATTCATTTAAAAAGGTTTGTAAAGTCTAAAACGAACCTTTTTAACAATTTTAATTGGAACCCTAGTTGTGGTCGGACACAGTTACCCTGAGGACTAAAGTAATAATTATGTTACGGTTACGGTTACGGTTAAGACATTTATTTTCTCAAAAGATTTACAAAAATCACTCACAGAGAAAATTACATATACAAAATAACAAAAAAATCATGGGTCAACTGACGTAGGTGATGAAGAGGGTAGCTGTGAAAACAATCGGTTGATAAGTAAGTTGGATTTTTAAAAGCAAAACTAGGGAGTTGTTTACTTAGGCCTATGGCTTGGTGAATATTAATGTGGAGTGTTTTTAGGCCAATTTATAGGTCTTTATAAAGAAATATGTAAAAATAGTACAATAAATATGTGTGTATGCTTGTAAAGTTATATCTATTTATGGATTTTTCTTTGAACAAACAGTTCGATAAATTTCGAAAAATTTTATTATCGAAAAATTATGTGTCCCTTGCAATACCCTTCAGATGAGAACACAGTAGCGCTAAATACTGCTGTAATTAAACAGAAAAAGGTGTGGCGATGGTGCTTCCGAAGTCTAACCACAAAAACTTCTATTATCTTAAAAAACCCATTCAGATATGTCTGGTCGGATATCCACCGGAAGCAACCCATCTTAGATGAAATTCTAATCTTATCTAGGGTTATTTATAGATGTCAGTAGCAGCAGTAGCCACTTACAGTCATGTGAATTGCATGTTTGTTTACAGTCGAACTGATACTTCCATATTATACAAAATAAAATAGATTTCTTGTCTAGGTCTGGGTATTTATTAGTCTTTGTGTGTCCATAGTACTCAAGTTACAGGATTAAATCCTATTGTAGGGTATATGAGTAGAAAGCGTTATTTATTATTAAAGCGTTAATGGCTTCAAAAGACGCAACGTACCTATTTATTATCGACTGTAGGTAATTCTCTCCGTAACACAATTTCCTTAAACTCAATTCAATCTTCGCAGAAAATACTTTAATAAAGTAATTTGAAGATTAAATCACATTCAAAGGTTCAGAGGTGAGGACTTAGTATTTATTGTCTTAGCTTACGTAACGTTTGCAATAAGCATCGAATATTGCGATGTACTCCGACATAAACTAAATGCTGATTAAATCTTAAAGACTAACAACCAGATTTGGGTTCGGATTTCGACGATATTGGCCACGCGGCTGCGTCAAAGCTAACATTGCGGTTGGTAGATGTTGTTATATTTGTAGTTAGGGTTACTAGTTTCTGGGTTTAATATTGAATATAGAAGACGGGGATTTGCTTTAATTTTTTTAGCTGAATATTCCAAGAATTTTTATAAGTTCAACATTTAGATTAATATTTTTTACTACATTAAAATTTTATTCCAATTTCTCTTATTGTTTATTATCGTTTTGGCCAAGGCAGAATTTATGTCAGGCGAGGTCATGCTTAGGACGCGGTCGCGTTCCGTCGGTATCAGTTCGGAACTTGTATGCATGTTTTAATTTTAATACTTAACGGGTACTCACGATATGAGGTTTTGAATTCTTTAAGAATTCTTTTGCTGATATTTCGATTTTCGACTTAGTTACATGGATCGTGGCCACGGCGCAAGTGCGGTGGTGGGGAGAATCCGTTAACAAACACTAGTGGTAGATTAAATCTACCTATTATGTCTATCTATTAGTCTTTTATGTCTACCCTACGTCTAGTTCCTTTTTTTAGGTTCTATGTCATGACACTTTATACTTTTTGTGATTTACATAAATGTATATAGGTATTTAACAAATAATATGAAAAAACTTTAATAGCGTGATTCAAAACACAATGGCGCCTTCTGTTGATGAGGTGCGGAAAGTCATTACACCATTATGTTATTTAAAGAAAATTGTTGCATTTCAGTATTTAAAGGGTACTCATGATACCGTTTTAATATATATGTAAATTTCGACTTGAGCTGTGGTCACGGGAGTACTGCGGTGGTAGGAAAACATTGATAAACACCAGTGTTAGTTTTATATATCTGTCACTCGTCTATTTAATGGTCGTATCATATGAAAGTAGATCAGCTCTTTCATCGAAACGGAAGAAATGTTACACGCTAGAAATAGGTGTGGCGGTGGTACCGCCTGGCCGAACCATTATACGTTCAACCTTGGCAATTAAGTTCCACGAATCATGTACCACGACCAGGGCCGTCTTGAACTATGCTGAGGCCCTTGGACACAGAATTCGGGGCCCTTTTGTAATGGAAAGAGAGAGAACCGAACTATACATTTTTTCACTGTTACCTGCTTTATTAATCAAATATATTAAAATAATACAATATGTCGTTAATGATAGTAATGTGTATGGTACTGTTTATTTTATTGTGGTGATGATAATAATTTCTTTAGAGATTTCTGTTGAGCAAAATCTTCTATTAAATCTTCAAATAAATTTTTCTGAATATCACTTTCTATTGTCATAATTGTCAAGATATTTAGCCGTTCTTGTAACATTATTGTTCCCAATTCGAGAAAAGTTTAATGCGCCCGGACATAATATTTTGATATTAAATAAGACAGAAATTGTCGGTCCTTCGGGGCCCTCTGAACACTGGGGGCCCTGGGTACTGGCCCTGTGCCCTTATGGTAAAGACGGCATTGCCCACAACCCTGCGTATTGCATTAGGGCTCTGGCAGGTGTAAGTAAAATAGCAACAGCAAACAAGACGGGTTGTTATTGGAAATGTTTGCGGCTTCATCATTTCGTAGAATTGAAATTCAAGAGCCGAAATATCGAGACCATGGATGAATCAAAGTGAAATTACGACTGTATTTTGGTATATCATTAATGTACTTGTATTGTTATTGACCACCCATTTCGTCAACCCATTATTGTCCCATTGCTGGGCAGGGATCTTCTCTCAGAATGAGAGAGTTTAGGCCATAGTCCGCTACTGCGGCTAAGTGCGAATTGGTTGACTTCACACACCTCCGAGAACTTTTTTTTAATGATCTCTCGGGTGTGTAGGTTTCCTCACGATGTTTTCCTTCACTCAAAAGCAGTGATAATTAATTTCTCATTCGCACATAATTTTAGAAAAATGAGAGGTGAAAAATCAATTTTAGATTCAACCATTAAGCTATCACTACTCTAACAACTAACTACCTGCTTTTCGATAAAGGTAACAGACAAAACTGTTTATTTAAAAGTTTTATGACTGACTTCAATGAGTTTAATTTATGTCTAGTTTAACATTTACTAGTCACAAGATTTGATAAACAAAGGTACAAGTACATGTAAATTTATTTACGATGATTCCCTTCTAACTTTATATTTTAATGCATTGGTTTACAACTAATTTTATTGACACTTTGTTTTGTGTTTTTTTAGAGATAGTTATTTTCTAGATTGGTACCGATGTTTTTGTACAATTGTGGAATGTATGTAATCATATCGAGTCACGTGGTGAGTAATGTCACCACGTGACTCGATATGATTATTAGGAAAACGCATGGGTTAGTAGGTTTAATCCCTTAGTCAACATCCTACGACCTTTAGGAGCAGAAAGAAGCATTATCTACTACGCTGTTCAATGCAAATTGCTAGGTAATGGTATTGGTTAGTAGATTTATTATCTTAGTCACCATCGTACAGCCTTCGGGAAAGGCAGGAATGGTAGATACTATTCATAGCTTGTTGCCGCTAAACCATTTGTTGCTTTAGTAACTTAATAGTACAATGGCACAGGATAAATATTTAACATACGTTTTGAAAACATTTATATGCAAACAATCAGAAAACGCAAGTACTTCTTTTTGGATTCAAATCCGCCATAATGGAATCTCGAAATTTATACTTGGAATATAATTTAAATACTTAATACGTGGTAAGATGTAAGTGAATAGGGAGCTAGAGTAAAGTTCCTCATAATTATCCTGCTTTCTCAGATAAATCCGCTGCAAAGTTTGCTTGTTAAATAGGTCGGGAGTACGAAGACGAGCATTAAAACTTAGCTTTGTTCCAACTGTGAATAAGCGCAACTTTGCACGTGCACGAATTTTTGCTAATTTCATTAACGTTGTCTCATATTTAATTAGTATTTCAATCTAAATTCAATTAACAGTCGTTAAATCTGTAAATTTAATAAGTTGGGATAATTAAATTCTGTTGAAAATGTTTTATTAATTTTTGCTGTATTCGAAACATTATGTATAGCTGTTCTTTCACATTCTCCTAATATGATCCAATAATGATCACGAGTCCACTGGAGACTAGATGAGGACACCTCCTACTGCATAACGGGTGTATTCTATAGTGTTCCAGGCTGACCATGTGTGGATTAGACTTACATATTTGAATATATTTTAATAAATATTTCTTCATTATTTCTCCCTTTCTTCTCCTTGTTAAATTAATTTTTAAGAGAAAAAAACGTATTATATCCACATTCTAATATCGTGAACTCCGAGCGGCATTTCAAACAACTAGATCAAATAGAGACTTGATCGTTGGGCCTCTACATCGTTCCTTATGAATAATATTTATTTTATTCCAAGTGTACATTAAAATCATATTAATAAGCGTGCTTAGGTGATTGAAACCTTTGTTATTCGACTCAAGAAGCATCGCCGTCACACCCACGTCGGCCCAATAACAGTAGCGCTATAGGTAGATAACGTTTGTTTTCATTTGTAGGTGATGGTAAGGATAACATACTTATGCGTTGCAACTTAGTTCTCTGGGGTAGCAGCTCAATCTGTTGCCAATCTTAGTAAGACTAATTATATCTGGTGTTGATATCAGAGGCGTAGGCGAGACCATAGGCGGCAGTGGCTACGTACTACCAGGTGTGATAAATGAACTAGCAAACGAGCAGTCTACAAGATGGAGAGTGTCGCCCATGGAAATCTGTAAGTAACTTCATATAGAATAGGAGTTTTAAGTGAAGTCTGCCACAGATGCGTTGCTACTATCGAGGACTAAGACGGCCACCTCATATAAATGTGAACCGGCAACCACAATGTTCTGTATCTATAAATAGGCGCTAATAATATATAATCATTTAAAATAATTGCTCTACATAACTTGCATTACAAACACATTGCGTTAAAGATCAACATTTATGATCCTCATTACAATTTTATAGGCTGTAACATATTATTATATATTTTCTCACGAGATTGCTGATGTAACCTGAGCATCCGACGTCCTCGGAAAAAATGACGCTACGCAACATTCGCGGTGAAAGCGAAACAATTAGTACGTTGTGCAACTTTGATAGGGTTGCCGCCTTAATACTTCGTGAAGCTTAATTAATTTATTTATTTATTTATATATTTATTGCACCTTTACAAAAAGTTACAATAGGGCAATTTAATGCCTAATGGCATTCTCTACCAGTCAACCCTGGGTGGCTGGAAAATGAGTGGCAGGTGTTAATTTTAACCGCGAGCAATAGAAATAATAATATACCTACTTAGCCATAAATACATATACATATATTAATGGTTTTAATTGTCTTCGCGATCAGCAATTTGGCGAGTATCTTATAGGAAGAATAACTAAGGACGTGCAATTAGCGCGTTGTGCATCTTTGATAGGGTTGCCACCTTATAACACTTGAGGTCTAATGTTCGAGTTTTGTTTCGTAGACCAACATCGAATATGCTCCAAAGCGTAAATGCTAAGTAAGGACAGGCTATTAACGCATGGAGCAAACTAGAGTCACCTTTTTAACACTTCATGAAGCTTAATGGTCGAGTTTTCTACCCGAGCCGAGTGATCGAGCCTTTGAGATCAACGTTTTCTCGAATATATTCCAAAGCATAAAAGATAAGTAGGGACAAGCTATTAGTGCGATGTACAACTCAGACAGGGTTGTCATTGCTACCTTTGTAATACTTCAGGAAGCTTAATGATGGAGTTTTTCAATTGTTTCTGAAATCAATGTTTTAAAGCGTAGATGATAAGCAATGCGAAACATTTCATATAACACTTTATGAAGCTGAATGTAATTGGCTTAAAAATAAAGTTCAATGCTTGATTGTTTTGTTTTCAATAAAGTATAAACAAGTCAAAACAATTAGTGCATTGTGAAACATAGGGTTTCCACCTTTTTTAATACTTCATGAAGCTTAGTGGTCAAGTAAATTGTCTACAAGATCAAGTACAACATTATGTAAACTTTTTCCCAATAAAGGATAAATAAGGACAAGCGAATAGGGCATTGGAAATTAGCCTTTTCTACTTTTTTATTTAATACTTCATGAAGCTCAATGATGAACTTTTAATTGTCTACGAGATAATCGAGGCTTCGTCCAATATTATCCAAAGTATAAAGGATAAAGTGAAACTAATTAACACGCTGTGCAACCCATTAGCGGGTGCCTTTTTTACTAGATTTTAATTGTCTTGCTTTGTCAGCTTTCCGTTCGTTATAATAGTGCGTTAGTTTTTATAACTATTATTTTATAAGAACTATATAAAAAGAAAATAAATTGAATTTTAAGGATACACCAAAGCTCCGTCTGTTGGAATAATGTCGAGAAAAAATTACAACCTATAAAGTGAGACGCAGTAAAAATAAGATTGGGCTGATCTAGGCATCAGGCTTTTTTGCCCAGTGTGCAGATAAAAACCCAGGCATTAAATAAAATGGGATTGACAATATTTGAGTTCATAAAAACTAGTACAACGAACTTCGCGAAGCTTAAGGATCGAATAAAATTAAATTGTAGGTATAAGATCTAGGCGTCGATATTAATTAAAATGGGACCGACACTCAATGTTTTAAGGGGCTCATAAAAAAGAAGTGCCAATTGTGCAAGTTATAGGGCTGCGATGTTTCATAAGACTTCACGAAATTAAAGTTTAAGGCATAATTCCATATAAAATATCTTTTTAAAATTAAGTGTAGACGGTCCTTAGACAGTGCTTCTACAACAAATTTAGTTTCATAACATAACGTATGTGTACTATCACAAGACATCCCCTAACAGTGGAGTCGAATTACTTTAATGTCTCATAATAAACAAAAACTGGTCGATATTTGCGTTCTTGAGAATACACCTGGATAAAGAAGAGACAAGAAAACCTCACGCATCCGCCATGTCGCTGATATAGACATAGTAGCATTTACAAGATAGTAGAACCAGTGTAGTTCGACTGGGGAAGTACCACCGCCACACTTATTTCTAGCGTGAGGCATTTCTTGCATTTCGATAGAAGGGTGTTGTTGCCGGCACTTTCACATGAGGCGACCATCATAGTCCTCGGGAGTAGCAAAGCATCTGTGATTGACTTCAGATAGAACCCATGTTCTGTATGAAGTTCATTACAGATGTCCATGGACGGCAGTGACCACTTACCATCTGGTGGACTGTATGCTCGTTTGCTACTTCTGTCAGATAAAAAAAAGTATATGAAAAGTCAGGAGGATAAGAAGTCCCATGTAACGTACCTACTCCAATCCTACCTGAAGTAGATTACAGGCGTAAAATGTTTTTCTTTTTAAGGCGGAAGTAGCGAATGAGCATGCACCTAATGGTAAGTGTCACTGCCAACCATGGACATCTGTGAGCAACTTCACGAAGAACTAGGGGTTTGTTTGGAGTTTATCATAGAAGCGTTGCTACTCTCTGAGATTAAGATAATCTCATATAAAAGTTAGTCGGCAACTACATCATTCCATCGCAACGTAAGAACAACTTCACGAGAAATATTTATGGCGGTTAGAATGTATCGCCATGAATTAAAGACTATGGACTACAAAATGGACTGCATACTCCTTTATTTTTATTTTATAAAAACTACTTTTATTTTATAAAAAATGGCGTCGAGTCAAACTAAAAATACAAGTTCCAGTTTTACCGAGCTGATAGAAAACATTAATGGGCAGGATAAGTAGACTGCAATTTCACTATCTTGAAGTCAAAGTTAAATAAAATAGCTGAACCTGTTATGAGTATCATTAGTTGTTTACTTAAATAGGGCTGCCATTTGTTTAATTATTTCAAAATCAAGGTTCGAATAAACTAAAATGGTAACGAATTTATAAGTTAAATATTATGATAAGTCTAAAATCAAAAATTGATCTTACCTACAATAATAAGCGTGACTATTGCCATGTGCCTATATAACAAGTTTTTATTTTAAAAATATTATAAGTATTTTATAACCTATATTATAACCCATGCGTATATTATAACCTATGCGTTGTAACCCCGCAAAAAAACATCATTGTGGTTATTTTGAAGGTTCCCTTATATGCATATCCTATGGGGTTTTAGTGGGAAGAAATACGATCTTTCCCCAAAATATTGGCGAAACATCGGATAAAAATATGTCTTTATAAAAATAGTTTTGTCAACCTTACGTCATCTCGGCCTCTCGAAGTTGACAACCCTGTAAAGCTCTAGAATTCTCGATGATTTTGTTCTGATAACGAAAGGTCACACATTCTTGCGCTGTTCATTCTGAAAGGTTGTCATAAATTTTATTATAAAAGCTATCTCTGACATCTGTAAGTAAATATATATTCTGTATTAAAACTATTTTTAGATATGTACGTATGAATAAATTAGAAATTTGATTTCTTTCTTTTCGACTTTTTCACTTTACGGCTTTACGACGGTTTGCGACCACATATACCACCGTCCTTCCCGGGATCGCCTGACCGAACGGTTCGAGCTCCCACTCTAGCCGCCTGCAACCCCGGAAGCCCCTTTTAGTCGCCTCTTACAACAGGCAGGGGATCCCGGAGCCCTATTGTGATCCCGAAACTACAGGAGCGTTAATACCCCTAGAGGATAAGTTCGCAGGCTTTGAATGACGTCCCTGTAGCCTCGGGGTCAGAATAGGGCTACGGTATCCCCTGCCTGTCGTAAGAGGCGACTAAAAGGGGCTTCCGGGGTTGCAGACGGCTAGAGTGGGAGCTCGAACCGTTCGGTCAGGCTATCCCGGGAAGGACGGCGGTATGTGTGGTCGCATACCGTCGTAAAGACTAGACGGAGCGGTGGGCCCAGCCGCCCATTTGGGAGGAGCCCGATGGGGCAGCGCGCTCGGAGGATTCCGGTTGAAGTCGTTTCGAGATCCCGGAGTCCTCCCTTTTCAGCGCCGAGGACGGCCACCGGGGAGGTTTTAGTGCGGTAAGAATCCCACATAACCCAGCGTCGCTCCCACGGCGTCGGGTACCTTTGGAAGGTTTCCCCCTCGAAAACAAAAAAAAAAAAAAAAAAAAAAAAAAAAAAAAGGCTTTGAATGAGTATACTTCCTTTTCAACGCCTAACACTTCATCTATTTTAGACCGCAATAGGTGTGGTGCCAAACTCGAAACACAAAGACCACCACCACCCTAAATAAATTTTGATGATTCTCTATGCACCTGTTAACCAAGCTTTATTAAAATTCTGGCAGCAAAATAAAAAATAAATAGACGATCTTTCCATTATTTATCTACATAATATATTTTTTAGCTAAGGCAGTCAATTTACTCGGCCGCCATGTTTTTATGAGGCGGTTTCATAACAGCATTATTTATACCCATTGGGGATGTTTGTATAATGCTTCGAAGTAATAAATGTTTATTATACACGGAACCTACAAATTATCTATCTAATGTGGGTGTGAAACATTTCTTCATAAGAATATAGCTTTTTTGTTTTTTTTTTCGTTTTATATAATCTGTAAATATGCATCATTAACAAGTGCGATTAAAGATATAAAATATTTTTGCGGTTATTTATGGTTTACAAAACCTGTTTTTTACATATAATTAAATGGTTTTCAGCTCAAATATGAATACTAAGACTTTTCACGGGTCGTTAAAATAAAGATAAAATATTTTCCGTTGAACGTAATAACTTTATAACCTTTAAAATTTTTACTACTTTTCAGTAAAAATTGAAACTACATATAAAAGTGGTTACAAGCTTTGCAAGGACGCTGTAAATTTTACACTATTGAAGAACAAAAGTGCAAACACAAAATTTTAAGATAGTCTAGATGTTCCTTTAGATTAACTTTCATTTTATCAATGCGAATAAATGTCTGCCATGTGAGGTGGCGTGATTCCTTATTACTCACTTTTACAACCTTAGCTCTATAATTATTGCAATTTATATTATCACTGGTAATAAAATAAAATATATTCATACATATTTTACGTTCAAACTTAAAACGGAACGTCATCATTAAGAAGGCGCGTAAATCAAGTTATGCGGGAATGAGTTTAAACCTAATAATGGCGGCGTACTTATAAACGTTCTATGTTTAAATCCTATTACTCATAATTACTTTTCACATTGTATTTCTTAATTACTGGCCAAAGTTTAATGCTATTTGTATTAAAAAAAAAAACATTGAAAGCAATATATTGTAATAAATACTTAAAAGAACAGATGTAAGATGTGTCAGGCCACCTTTTATAATCTTTATTTATTACATGCCCAATTAAGCTTACGTTCAAGTAATGTTAAACGTTGCTAATCCATAAATGAGAATGTTCATGTCGGAGATTATATTTCGTGTAAGCTTGTAAAACTCTACCAGTTTAATTAAGTATTCATCTTTTAAATACTATAGGCAAATTTTTTTAAAGCAGAGTTAGTTTTTAGTTTTTATCTGTGGGCATCATGTAAAAAATGGCAGAAAAATAAAAAGACTATGCGACCTCTCTGTCACTGCGAATGAGTAAAAAATAATTATAGTATCCTGTTCATAAACGACATATAAGACAAGTACAAAAACACTAGTGCGAATCGGAATTGCACACAAAGGGGTTTGATCATAAAATTAAAAAAAACTTACAGAGCATTTTAAGGTAAATTTTGGGAAACTGATTTATCGCTTATTCGCTGTGACGCCCGTAATCATTGTTTGACACGTAAGTGGTTAGATAATATTTTTTAAGCCCACAATATTTTATTTGTTTATACATAATTATATCTTAAAATCGATGACGATTTTTTTCACCATTATTATATAATACTAGCCTTTGCCCGCGGCTTCGCTCGCGTGGAATTTAGTCTGCCACATAAAGTTTGCAAGGTGGTAGAGCAATGGTTCAACCAGGGAGGCACCTGTTTCTACCGTGAAGCAGTTCTTGTGTTTCATTTGAAGGGTGTGCCTGCCGGCTCACTTTTATATTAGGCGATCATCATAGTCCTCGGGAGTAGCAACGCATCTGTGATTTACTTCAGATTGAACCCTTGCCCTACTTCCTAAGGCGATTAACATACGGTACCGCTCACTGCCGCGGTAGGCGGTGAAGCGGATCTCATTTTGTATTGGGATCTAATAAATCCGTTGATGCCACATCACACACGTACACCGACCGACCGCGCGGTCCAGAGGTGTTTTCATCACCACCGTGTGTCCGCGCGAACGACAGTGCGGGGGGTCGGCGCCTCACACACGGGCTGGCGCCTAACCGCGCGGATCATCGTTGAAGCAAAAATGCATTTCGATGTCGAAAAGTTTATTTTGATGAACGGTCCATACGCGCGTACAGGTGCGTAAACCGCCTTACCGCGCGGGGCACCGCTATTCGCGGCGGTGCGCGGTGCCGTGTGTTAATCGCCTAAATCAGTGTGTTCAAATTTTAAATCAGGCACGTATATTAATTTGAATTAGTTTTGTCGGCAACAGATTAATGCTTACCCTGAAATTAAAAGTTTTAAGAAAGGGTCTCAAAACGCGTGACGGTTACCAACGCGCAGTTGGCTAGCGTGGTCAACTACGACCTAAACTACTGCTAATCTGACATATGTGCCGAGTTGTGTTACATTAAAAGGTCGATGACGATTGAATAACATATTTAACCTTTCCGCTGTTTCATTCTCATTGACTTTTTTTCTTTTTTGTCGAGGGAGAAACCTTCAAAAGGTACGCCGTGGGAGCGACGCAGGGTTATCTGGGATTCTTATAGCACCAGGACTCCGGGGTCTTCAAAGGAACGCAACTGGAGTCCTCTGGGTGCATTGCCCCATCGGGCTCCTCCCAAGTGAGCGGCTGGGCCCACCACTCCATCTGGTCTTTACCACGATATGCGACCACACGTATGCCACCGTCCTTCCCGGGATCGCCTGGCTGGACGGTTCAAGCTCCGTCCATCCTGGCTCTCACGATAGCATGCGACCACACATGCTGACATCTTTCCCGAAGTTGCTGACTGGGTGTTTGGAGCTCTCCGTCTAGCCGCCCGCAATCCCGAAAGTTCCCTTTTAGTTGCCTCTTACCACAGACAGGGGATACCGTAGCCTTATTCCCGGAACTACAGAGACGTCATTGACCTATCACATTTTGCTCCGTGTTTTATAACCGTTCAAATATTAATATCATACAACTTCGTTGTATACGGCGGCGGCGCACTGCGCGTACTGCCGGTCAATCAATTGACTACGCAATATGTTATACTCGTAATATCTTCTAAACTACTTATCCAATTTACATGGTGTAAAAGGCAGATTCAATCTTTATTAGATGCTTGATTTTTTGAAATCATTTATTTTGATAAGGATTAATATTTAGTTTGTATAAAACTCATGGAAACATCAACTTGATATTTTTAAAATTTTCAAAGTATAAAAAGTGTTATTGTGGGTTATACATAAAATATAGACATATGCTGTTGCGGACTTTTATTTAGATCTATGTGAGCCAAACAATCCCACGGTACATTATATTTGGATATCTCCAACGGTTTAGGCAGCGTACGCGAAGATAGCTCTCAGAGCACAACTTTTTTTCCGACTAACCTGATATTTCTCGTTATATTATAACCTTATAAAAAAAAATCATTACAAATTATAGATCATGTGTTATTCTCATGTATAACCTATACTACTGTAAAGTTTCAACCTAATCCGTTGAGTAGTTTTTGCGTGAAAGAATAACAAATACACATACATCCTCACAAACTTTCGCATTTATAATATTAGTAGGAAGGATTTAGATTGGATTATAATATTTGGCTTGATTAACAATGAGTTAGCATCGCTTATTGATTTGTCGTTATATTGTTATATACTACTAGATACTAGATCTCATAATTATATAAAATGATCAAGACACTGACCTCCATGTTTTTCTTTGAATAAACATTAGGATGTTAGTAAGTTTCTAATACGATCATATCGTATGATGATTATCGAATAGAATGGAAGCGCTATGCTAAATTCATTCAGATACTCACTTCTATGCTTTTGTTTAATGAAAACAATTTGTTGCTTTGAATGCTATTTAGATATTTTAGTTTCTAGGTAGATTATAGGCTGTTTCTAGGCAGGCATGCATCTTCGACCGCATCATCATTTACCATCAGGTGAGATTGCGATCAAATGTCTGCCTATAAATTATAAAAGAAAAAATTGTGTGCGTGTACTAGCGTACACTCGTAAGAAGTGAAACTTCTTTATGACGTTATTTGTCAAAAAATAATTTACTATATGCAACTTTACAGAAATTGGTTAAATAAAGTTAAATTAGATAAAGTTTAATAAAAGGCTTTTATTAAACTTTATCTAATAATCTAATCTATACCTCATTTTTTAACACTTGATCTATTTGGTAAACAAACATGGCCGACTCGAACTGTCATTTAAATGTCAATGAGATAGTGTCAATCAATAGGGTTGGGATGTATCAAAATATCTTACCTTGGGAAGCTACTGCAAATTGTTGTATCGAATCGTATCAACATCGATTATACTCAACGATATTTTTTTCGAAAATAATAAAATAATTTTAATAAAATAATGTATTTGTTTCAAATATGCACTAGTAAATGTAATACTAACGATAAATGAGAGTAGCATAGATGTTTAAAATATCCTTTACTCGCTTATAAATTAATTGTATTTCGTCTTATTTTTTTACCTGACGTAAACAGTGAAATTATTGTATACTTTTACAGACTAAATACTTTAATCTCGTATTTCTATTAATAAAAATAAATTGTTGTGGCCACTTTATACTGTTACCAGCTCAAATAATTTTTGAGAATTCATTTGAATTTTGTTAATATTTCACTTCATAATTAATCACTCAATTCATATTTTTTCTTAAAATATCGTTAAAATATTTTATTATTTGTGATAATTTATCTTAATTTATTTTGTAGGCATATTTTCGTGAATTTTATTTTTTCTGAAGTCTATTATTTAAAATCTTGTATTAAAAATATATCTGTATTACTTCATATTAATTAATTTTTTTTATGTATATTTGAGTTATTTTAGTTTAAATTTTTTGAAGTTTACGTTTTAATATGCCAGATGAAAAAATAATTTTCTATTCGTTAATTTTCATACGTAATACTTTTGTGCTTTAACAGAGTAGTTAAATTATCGCGATATGATTCGTTATTCTCGCGACAAACACGCAACGCGAAAGCAAACTTGCTTAAATTTTATGAGTTTATACCACGAACAAATATATCGATTAATGTCACTTAACAAAATCATGAAACCAATGTAACAAATCGATTCGTCCTTCCCATCACTAATTTGGAAATGACCGAAATGTCAAATTTGTGTTGAAATAAATTATCTGTGCAAATTAGTTTCTCCGGTTTTGCAACTTTAATTAAATTTATCTATTACAATTGTAAATTTAAAGCCGTTTTTGTTGTGAATCAAAGTGTAATACATCAAGTGAACCGATGTAATTGTTTGCAGGTCGTTTGACGCGTGTAACTGTGTGAAAATGTGATGTTTCGAAAGTTAGGTGGTTTGTTTACTAAATAACTCAACTGTCAAAAAATGGACTATACAATAGTCTATCTAATATCACGCGTGGTAGCGATAAGAAAAAGATGGCGCGTAACGGAAAAGAAAGATGGCGCGTAACAGAAAAAGATGGCGCGTAACGAAAAAATGTTACACTAAATTTTTTTCCAACCCCGATAAAGAAGTTTCACTTCAACAACCCCGATAAAGAAGTTTCACTTCAAAAAACATTCGTGGTATTCGAGTTGTTTAGTTACTTAGTTCGTGTCATTTCCGTCACTCGCATCTTTCACAAAATACGACTGTCACGCTCTCAATTCACGTTGTATTCTCTCACCGAATACAACCAATGTTCTCATTATGCCTGATGCTGTTATTACCAAGGATTGGATTGTTGGATTATACCAAAAAGGAAGAAGATTGCGAAATAATTCTTGAAGGTACAACTTGAACGTTGTAAGTTTGGTAGTAAATTTTGCGAAAGTCAACGTCCCAAAAAGTTCATATTAAAAATGAACAAACATGAAGTTCACGATACTTGTCCACTTAACTACTTTGTTTTCTAAACGTTTAATATCACATAACAAAACGACTAAACTAAACTTTTATGTACTGAGTGCAATCAGGTTTACAGGTGGAACCAGTGTAGTTCGACCCGGGAAGTACCACCGCTACATCTATTTCCAGCGTGAAGCAGTTCTTGGGTTTCGATGGAACTCTCAACCGTTCGATCAGACGATCACGGGCAGGACGGCGGTATGCGTGGCCGCTTAACGTAGTAAGGACCAGACGGAGCGGTGAGCCCAGCTTCTGGGAGGAGCCCAATGAGGCAACGCGTTTAGAGGACTCCGGTTGCGTTTCTTTGGAGATACTAGAGACCTTTTTGAACCGCTGAGGACGGCCACCGGGGAGGTTTTAGTGCGGTAAAAATCCCACATAACCCTGCGTCGCTCCCACGCGTCGGGTACCTTTTGAAGGTTTCCCCCTCGATAACACGATAACGAAAAAAAGGTAATTTTCATTTAGACGGCACCTTACTTGAATAACTATGTATGAAAAATTTAGCTCTAACTATTATCGAGTGTTTGACATGTAATAATACATACTAGTCACCCGTAGCATCGGCCGAAATTCGACCGTAATTTAAATTAAAAATCAAATGTCATCTGACATTCTTGACGTTGTGTCTTTTCATTTTCATTTACTAAGTACATATGTGTTTGTGACAAATGCAAGGCAGTGTGTGTAATGTGTTTTTAGTTGATTTTATGTATGAAAAATGCATGATTTGAAAAAAAATATTAACATTCTGCACTCCTTCTCTACGTCCACTATAACCGTGCAAAATTTCATACTAATCCGTCCGCGGCATATTACTTAAAAATCCGTCACAAATTTTTGCTTCACGTTTTATAATACATATTTACGCATTTGAATCATAAAACAGGGAAGCAAGAATGCGGCATGGACCAGTTCGTTGCAATTATTGTTATTGATTTAAATTAGACTGGTATTAAATCTACCTACGGTTTTGTTTAAACTTCCTAAACAAGTTTACGTAATGAATTAATTATACTACTTGTCAACAGCATTCATTATAAGCTAATACTAATATTGGCTGCTGGTTTAAAGAAGTATATTTCCGCGGCTCGCACAATCTACCTGATCAAAGTTAAGTAATAGAGCGTGGTCAGGTGTTGGATGGGTGGCCGCTATTAAATGAATTTTATACGCGATTTAGAGCTCTAGAGAACACGTTAGGCTTTTATTACGCGTTATTACCTTTAGATAGTGATCGGTAAACCTTATCCAAGGTTTTATGAGTTGTTTGGAAGTATCTGATACAGCATTACACCATAACTTCGTTCACCAAAGTAATTATTTATACTGTGTATTTTTTTAACATATTTCAAATGGATTGATTTAAAAGTTACTTAAATTACACATTGAATTTTGTTTCTCTAAGGAGGTATTTATTCTCCACCTATATCAGACTGATTTCATACCATTGGACCGGTATTTGGTACGGTACTAGGAGTATTTTTTATTTGACTGTAACTGTGTTTGTCCCTATCTAATGAGAGGTATAAGATCATATCCATATGAGAATTAAAGAAAAAATCAGATATTCTTGTTAATTCACCTATGAACAATAAAAATCACAAGCTTATGCAGGATTTCTTCGTTCGTCGTCTTACAGATGCTCTAGTCGAAGACAAATACAAAGACCATTACACAGAAATAGAAATGATATGAAAGATGAGCCTCCTCCTGAGGCATTCCCCGAGCGCTATGACATGGGTCTATTGAACAAAGGTGCAAAAAGACCTCTCCTTCAAAGCAGTGAATGTATTAACGACTCTTCTGGTGTTGCAATGTCTATAGGCGACGGTGAACATCTTCCATCAGGTGGCCCGTCTACCTTATCGTTAGGTACAAATATAAAAAAAATGCAACCTGGTTCAAACCTATGTACATCCTAACAACAAGCAGTTGAGTTTTAAATATGCACAAATGCAATAGTTAAGAAAGAGTTTTCCATATGCATGCAAGACTATCAATATGCGTGCAACCGGACGGAGCGTCAATGCAGTCCGGATTATTGCTTGATTGGCAATGCGATCTAGTTATTTATATGCAATTTGTTTGTAACATTAGGTTTTTACAAATGAAGCTTTTATACTGCTTTGTTTGTGTATTTCAGATTTTTCGCTATTTTTCTCGTTTTTCTCTATTTAATTTTTGATGTAACTACTGGGTCAAAATCTGTATTTTGCTGAAGTGTAGCGTTAATATTGATAATGTATATGGAAGGTACCTGTAAGTTTTATCGAGGACTCTTAGTTTTCAGGAGTCGCAACGCAACTGTGATTCGAATAGAAACCCTGACGACCGTTCAATTTTATTATCTGACTGAAGTAGCAAACGAGCGGGCAGTCCACCTGATAGTAAGTGGTCACTGCCGCCCATGGACATCTGTAATCAACTTCATACAGAACATGGGTTCCATCTGAAATCAATCACAGATGCGTTGCTACTTCCGAGGACTATGATCGACATCTCATGTGAGAGTGTGTCTTCAACCACACCCTTCCATCGAAACGTAAGGAATACTTCACAGTAGAAATAGGAGTGGCGGTGGTACATTCCCGGTCGAACTACACTGGTTCTATCACCTTCAATGATGATACTACCTCATGCTAAATCGGGGTCATTTAGCATCAGGTGGGTTGTGTGCCACTTATAGACATATAATAATCAATCTTAGATAAGATGATGCATAAGATATCTCTCCCTTACCTCAATATTCAAAGCATACGGCACATGTCCTAAACAATAAATTTTAACACAGAAACAGATGTAGCGGGGATGCCTCCTAAGTCAAACCACGCAAATCAAACTTTTAAAAAATAGAAGGTCTATTAATGGAATTTCTGACACGTTACGGGTTTGTACAATTTCAAAATGACTAGCAATGACGCTAAATGTTTACTAATTACATTGCACGACGGAGTATATCATGCAGTTATTAGTATTCAGGATATAAATTATTTCTAACGCAGCGTTTGTAACGCCAGTCGCGTGCAATGACGTTGGAATCTTTGCGTCATAAGTTTACAGTAAACTTACTGTAATTTTTTATTGGCTGCAAACCCCGTAAGTTACAATACATTGAATTTTACGAACTCTTATATTGGGATGGAGCAGTGGTAGCCTAATGGTTGAAACTTGCTCTCTCGATCGGTTCAAACCCAGGCACGCCATGGCACCACTGATTTATGTGCGTATTAGACATTAATTATCACTGCTTTTCGGTGAAGGAAAACGCCGTGAGGAAACCTACACACCCGAGAGATCTTTAAAAAAAAAGTTCTCGGAGGTGTGTGAAGTCCACCAATCCGCACTTGGCCAGCGCGGTGGACTATGGCCTATAACGCTCTCATTCCGACAGCAGGCTCGAGCCCAGTTGTGGGACAATAATGGGTTGACGACATACTGGGATAAAGTCATTTTAGTTAATATGTTAAACATACATGCATTAAAAATATTAAAAATTTCATTGATTAAAAATATTAACATTTTATTTTCTATGTTTCTGTATAGTATTTTTTTAAATTTTAAACTATTTCATATAACTATCTCTGAAAGTCGCGCGAAGCGTTTGAGGCAGTGCTCAACTCTCGCTTTGTCAATATGCTGTCACATTTATCAATGGAAAAAGTGTTATAGAGAAAAATTTGCTCTTTTATAAATGAGTTTGTAGATGGCACAAAATTAAACATAAGTCGCTTATTTACACACGCTTTACACGCTTTCTTCATAGCCCCACAGTAGGATTCCCTCCTGTATTGTGGGTACCAATAACACACAAAAGACGAATACACAAACACCCAGACCCAGAATAGGAATCTAAACTCACCATTCAGATACCTGTCTGGCGGGAATCGAATCCGGGACACATTGCGCGTCAGACCGATAACCGCTGCGCCACGCGGATCGTCAAGTATCGTAATCCTTATCCTTCGAGGAATTAATTCGTATGTATTGTGCATGATAGCTACTCTGAGTCTCTTGTATATTAAAAGCTTTCTTCTAAAAATTCAAAGGAAACATTTGCTATTTTAGTGTTAGACCGTATACTGAACCTTCGATTATGCGTGTGCTAATTTTATCATCAACTGTTTCGGCTTAAAATAATTAATGATAACGATTTATAGATTAAAACCGTTGGTCATTCAACTTTGTAGGTACTATGTCCACCTCAAAATCAGCAAATTCAAACATTACTCTTTTGGTTTTAAAGTAATGGAAACCGAGGTGACGAACTTAAAAATAAAATTGAACGAAGATAACTTAGTTCTAACTTAGTCTACGGATAGCAACGACAGTGCCTATTTAACATCCCACGTTGGTGAAGATTTATTTGCTACATTTATCTCATAAAAACTCAAGATGATGATGAATTCGAATAGAGTTTATTTAAAATCTATTCCAAGCAGATTTAAAAACTCTTATGTGCTTATACATATTACATACTGAAGGTGCGGATTCAAATATTTCAAAACAAATTCCTACGATTCATTCAAACGTTAAAGCTATTTTGGGAATTGAATGTGAATTTAAATTTTCATCACGCTTTATTGGCTGTTAAAAATTCCTTTACATAATTCGAGGTGTGTAGAATAAAGATGTACCTACACTTAAACGATTTTACACGCATTTGTAATCCATTGACGGTTTTGTTAGCAACTAAAACACGCGCGAAGAATTAGACTCGTAATGTATGTTGCACGTTATGATGGTTTGCGTAACTTTGTGTTGGGTTTAGTAGTCCATATGACCACTTACCTATTGACCGATGTTCTAATGGTACTAGTATTATTTATGTAAAATCGAGTTATTTGCCAGTAGGTTAACACCTAGTTGAATAACAGTTGTAACTAACATAGGTGTTGGGTAACAGTCCGAGTAATTCTTGTAATTGGTAAACGTTTTCTTTACATAACGATAATTTGCGGCTCTATAGATGTGTTGCTAGGGCTCAACTAGTATGTATCTCAGCCTTTTCACCTCAAACAGGACACAACAACGTTTAAGACTCAAGTATTCAAAGCAAAAATAGGTATAGTAGAGATGTCACCGATTACAAACTTCTATCAAGTAAACTTTCTAACAAGAAAAGGTCTATCATTACTAGTATTTTTTTGTCTGATTGAAGTGGCAAACGAGCATGCAGTCTACCTGATGGTAGGTGGTCATTGCCGCCCATGGACAACTTCACATAAACCATGAGCTCTGTCTAAAGTCAAAGACAGATGCGTTTGTGTTGCTACTCCCGAGGACTATGATGGTCGCCTCATGTGTTATTTATATTTTACAGATGTAGCAAAATAGTATGCTTTCCACATAATTGTAAGTGGCCACTCGTGAACATCTCTGATCAATAAGTATAGACGACTGTGTTAGAACGTCTCAAATAATGACGTCACTCTTGCCACACCCTTTATAGCAGAAAAAAATACTGCTTAACACTGTTGTTATTAGGCAAATATAAGTAAAAATCTGTGGAAGAACCATCGTCTTCAGAATTGAATCCTAAAATTTTAAATTTATAAGAATAAGCTAGTATAGCAGTGACAGCTTAATGTAGTAAGCCAATCGGGAGGTCCGAGGTTCAAACCCAGGCACGCACCACTGATTCATATGCGTATAAGAAATTAATTATCACTGCTTTTCGGTGAAGGAAAATATATAATAATTAGGGATAGGAAAATATATAATAAGGACGTAAGGAAACAGGAAAAGGAAAAGGAAATTCTCGGAGGTGTATGAAGTCCACCAATTTGCACTTGGCCAGTTGGGTTATGGCCTAAAACTCTCTCATTCTGAGTTAAGACCCGTGCCCAGCAGTGAGACCATAATAGGTTGTACTCTGAAGCTAGTATAGACAACTCATTTTGTTTTTTTTAGGACAAAGTAATACCATAATATAATACGTTTGAGAAGAAGTATACTTAATTAGTATTCCTAACCTTATAAGTAACGAAAATTCTATGAATGTTTTACGTGGTCGCTTCAGGGATTAAAACTACAGAAAAAAATTGAACAATGCTAAAACTACTCATTATTATTAAAGAAGTACTCAGACGTATCATAAGTTAAAAAAAGACGACATAAAAATTGCGTTGTAACTTTTTCTTTTACGAACTTTGTGAAATAGCGGATTTATTAAAAGTTATAATATTCCTTGTTTACCGTTTAAGTTTTGTAAGTAAGCAAAAGTTTGAAAAATTCGTGTACATGGTATTAGATTTTTACTCTGTTTTATTTAATGAGAACATAGAATCGCGTCAGACCAAGTTAGAAAAAAGAGCCTAAGTTAAAGTAGTCTCATTTTTCCCAATTTGGTTGCGGTCTTACATTTCACTTTTCTCCAAGTACGTAAGTAGAACGACAAAATTTCAAAGCATAGAATGTTTTGATATTTTGTCTTGTTCTTTTGTTCTTTGATAATTTGTTTTCGATGTAGCCGCAAACATACGAGTAGTGTGAACTTTTTATTTGGTATCGTTGCATAACATTCGATTTAAAGGCATAAAAAATAATAAATACATCCATTAAACTCAATAATTTCATAATGATTCATAACTAATTTGATAATAATTAGGTACATTGCAAAATAATTAATTATTGTATTGCATTCAACTAACCAAGTACATTAGTAGGAATTCGATGATTTCATTTAGGCAATTAAAATTAATTTCAGTTGCCAAACATATTATAACTACATTGCTTATTTCTTAATATACAAACAAGAAAAAACAGACATACAGACAAAGAGTTTAAAAACACTTTATGTAATCTAAAAAACACATAAGACAATAAGTAATTGTTTTATTACAAACGTTTAACGACAATAATCGTACAAACTAATCCAATGGAGCTTTGCCCTATTGTAATTTGTACTATTTCGAAAGAAGAATCATTCTCACGCTCCGAAACCTTGGTTTGATTTATTTATCTGCGAATGTATGTGAGTTTCTATTATTTCTTACACGTTATGTTTAAGTGATGTCTTTTTATGGAAAACAAATGTACAGCGCTATGTCTCTTACCTACATAGTTATAGATAAATATATAATGTTACAGACTTATTATTGTAATCTCTGTAAATGTATCAAAATAAAATATTGAGTTGTATTTATTTTGTTAATAACAAGAAATATCTAAGCCCTCTTACGCACTAGCGGTTAACCGCGGGCGCGAATAACCGCGCGGCCAGCCGCTTTTCCAGTTTATTATGAAACCGCCCCAAAATCTCAACTGTCACGGTTGGAAATTTTGGGCGGTTTCATATTAAACTGAAAAAACGGCTACCGTGCGGTTAGCCGCGCTCGCGGTTAACCGCTAGTGCGTAAGAGGGCCAAGACGAGTTCTTATTGTACGAATTTAAAAACTTGGATAAAATTACTATCAAATGTCATCCATCCATCCATCCATCAGCCCTTTGAGGTCCACTTAGGCCTCCCCTAAATGACGCCACTCTAACCGGTCCTGTGCCTTCTGAATCCAACGATTTCCCGCTGTCTTCTTCAGGTCATCGGTCCACCTGGTGAGGGGGCGACCTGTGCTCCTTTTGCCTAAATGTCACCAATGGGCACATATTCGTCATTACACAAAACCCATATGCACAACTTACTTAAACGGCATTTGAAGTAAATCATACAATTATATAAGTAATTTTAATGGATTGGAAAATATATCAAAACTTTACTTAAATATTTTAAATCATGGGACTAATAAAAACCGTTTAATTAGAAAGATGATATAAGTTCGTTGAGCGACTACACAAACCTGGTCATATTTTCTCCAAGGTAGTATAACAAGTATGGGGTAGACCGGTAAAATGCCACCGCCACACCTAATTCTATCGTGAAGCCGTTTTTGCGTTTTGGTGGAAGTATGTGGTTGCCGGCTCACTTTCATTAGAAGTGACCATTTTAGGTTTAAACATGCAACTAGCAAGTTCTATGTTTGACTTCAGACAGATGCCCTTGTTTTATACAAATTTGGTAATAATATTCTGTAGACTGTAGTGCCCACTTTACCATTAAATAAACTGCATGCTCGTTTGTTACTTTAATGATACAAAAAAAAAACTTTTTTATCTGACTGAAGTAGCAAATGAGCATGCAGTCCACCTGATGGTAAGTGGTCACTGCCGCCCATAGACATCTAATCAACTTCATACAGAACATGACTTTCATCTGAAGTCAATCACAGATGCGTTACTACTCCCGAGGACAATGATGTTCGCCTTATGTAAAAGTGTGCCGGCAACCACACCCTTCCATCGAAACGCAAGAAATGCTTCACGCTAGAAATAGGTATGGCGGTGGTACTTCCCCGGTCGAACTACACTGGTTTTACCAACTTGCAATGATATTGTTAACATGCAGGTCATCTGATGGTAACAAGACTACTTATGATTAAATTCAGATAGAATTGCATTTGAGTTCAGTCACAGATGCGTTGCTACCGTTAAGGACTAAATTGGAACGCCTTGTGAACGTGTCTCTCCCTTTTTTCTTTACCACACCTTTCAAAACCTAACGTACCATCCTTACACTTTCACTGTTGTTTAAAAAGAAATAAAATAATATTTAAAAAACTTTAAAAAAAAAAAACAAGCTTTTGTTTCAATGCACAGAAAAAAAATATTTTTAGTACTCAAACCATCATCTTTTCGCATTGTACAAAGTTATATGATGTAAAGCTTGTCGCGAGACAAACATACGTGCGATGCAAGTTAATAAAAAGCTTGTAAAATAGCTGCTACAGGTATATTCAAGTATTTTAGACACATTTGGCATAAAGTTGTTAGTTTAAAGTTTATGTTCAAGTATTTAGTTAGGTACACGTATGTTTGTAAATATTTCCCTCGAAAATTTGGATCGCAATTCTCTGTTCCGTTTGCAAATAACGGTTTGCGGCTGTGTTTAGGTACGTTTCAAAACTATGGCTCCGTGGGTTTAACATTAGGTATTCCTGCGTCGACTCGAAGTAGCCTTTTTGGTGGTTACCCTTACGATCTCGGGATCGGTTAAAGACTATGTTATCCAGGAGAATGGACAAAAAATCCCTTTTACTCAGAATAACAAGCCAAGATTTGAAACACGTGATAAAATAATGTGTGTATTATTCGTAAATTATGAAAGATGTCTTTCAATATTTTGTCAGAAAGGTTAATTATATTTTATTTAGCAACCGTAATGGCAAATTCCTTTAAAACAAAAATAAAATCCACCTGATAATAAATCATCTCTGCTCTTAATGTACCTACGCCCCATAAAGTCAAAGGACTTTTTTATTATTATGCACGTAAACGAGCATGCAGTCCACCTAATAATAAGTCGTCATTGCCGCCCATAGATACCTTTTGTCACCGCCAAATGAGGTCACTGCCTTACCTGAGATTGGCTACAGATACTTTGCGAACGCGTCCGACAAGTATATCGTTAGGTCATAATATAAAAAAAAAAATATCTCCCTTACCACATCCTTCGAGTCATAATAATAATAAAGTAGCTCTTAACACTTCTGTTACTAAGCAAAAATAGCAACACCACTGAAGTCATATTTTTAAAAGTTCTACCACCTGTATACCGAATGGATTCCCATCATTTTAACTTTTCTATTAAGCCACTGATACATTTGTAAAGAAGAATTCAATTTAACTAATATATAGAATGTTTGGAACGTAGGAGATTCTAAAATTAACTAAGTAGATAACCGTTTCAAAATAAAACAGGTTTTCATATGAAAAGCCCTATCATATTTGAAATGACTAGATTATTAAAACATGAGAGGAAGTCCGTTATAATAAATGCAAATCTTTCAACGAGATACATATTCAGTTACTCAAAGGTTAATTAATTCGAATGCGTAGTGTTAAAGCTTATTACTCGGCCATAAGGCTAAGTGACGAGCGATGCGACAAGCGTTTTTGCGAGCGACGCGTTGGATCGCGCAAGGATGACATAATGTCATCCTTGAGCGATGGCGACAAAAGTGGATGTATAAGTCCTCTGTATGTCAACTGAGTAGTGATAGCCTAATGGTTAAAAAACTTGCCCTCTCAATCGGGAGGTCCGAGGTTCAAGCCTAGGCACGCTGATTTATGTGCGTATTAAACATTAATTAACACTGCTTTTCGGTGAAGGAAAACATCGTGAGGAAACCTACACACTTGGGAGTTCTTTAAAAAAAAAAGTTCTCAGAGGTGTTCGAAGTCCACCAATTCGCACTTGGCCAGCGCGGTGGACTATAGCCTAAACTCTCTCATTTCGAGAGAAGACCCGGGCTCAGCAGTGGGACAACAATGGGTTGACGACGACGGCGACGTATGTCAATTAAATTAAAATATAAATTTCAAAATAGGATCGTTGAACACTTTAATTATTCTTAGCTTTGTTTTCAGGGTAGTATTGTTTTATTTCATCTTGGAATAATTTTAACACGTTTTTAAGGTCTGATGCTAAAGCATTAATTTATTCGTTTTTAAATTTGTTTTAAATATTGTATTTTCACAAATATTCTAAAATGATTTGTAACTATAACAACTTAATTTTAATGAATCTTAAAATTACAATATTTGCCGTAAACATAATAAAGTAACTAAAAAGTTTTATGAATAAATTATTGTATATCTATTTTCCACTTCTAAATTGTATAACGATTTTAGTTTTAAGAGTCTCGCTTAGTAGCTTTAGTACGATTTTAATAAGTTTCTTCAAAACAATAATAGTTTGCGTTTTTGTCTGTACGTTGCAATGGACATTGAAGGTTTCCGTTTTCGGCCTTAACTTTTAAAGTGCTTAACAATGATGTGAACCCTTCTTTTGTTTGTGATCGTGCAGCGTTGCTGCCTGTCTTTCTGACTAATCACTGCCGCGTCCCCGTAGGATGCTTTATACATTTCTATACACTAGTCACCCGTCGTCACGGTCGAAATTTGACCGTGTCGTGGTCGAAATTTGTAATTTAAACTAAAAAACTAACTTCATATTGTCCAAAGCAGCACCAATATTTCTCAAATTTAAATGAATTGTAATAATTTTCAAGTTATTTTGAAGGCACCCGTTGAAGGTGAAAGAGGTTTATTAACTGAGCTGCATTTAAAAGAAATAGCGAGTGTTTTGACAAAGACATCTGACATTTTTGACGTTATGTGTTTTCATAGTAAGACATTGAATGTTCTATTTCGTTTATTATGTATGTGTTTGTGTCAAGTGCAAGGTAGTGTGTGTAATGTGTTTTAATTGATTTTATGCATGTTTTGTGGATTATTTGAAAAAAAAAATAGCATCGCGCAATCCTTCTCTACATCAACTATAACCGTGCGTAATTTCATACCTTTCCGTCTGCGGCAAGTATCTAAAAAACGAATCACAAGTTTTGGCTTCACGTATTAATATATAGATGATTTAAATTTATTCTTTAAGCTTGTTGCCCCACTCTTAGCTATCGCTGTCACGACATGCCGTGACCAAGCGTTCAGTGTATATGGAAATCTAGGTTTTATTCATTACGATTAAAGTATAACTAAAAAACAATGCACTGAAAAGATATACAATATGACGAAATTGTGTGGCTTATAATACAACCATCCTTCTTGGTTTATTTCTTATAGGAAAAGAGGATTACATTCAGGCTATCTACGATAGACAGGAATAGCTCAGTAATTGTAACTCGGCCTCTCAGTGGAAAGTTCTGGGAACCAAATCCTAAGCCCGCACTTCTGATTTTAAGTTATAGGTGTATTAAATATTTACAATCAGTTATTATAATGGTGAAAGATAATATCGTAAGGAAGCTTCTTCTTCTTCAAAAGGTACCCGACGCCGTGGGAGCGACGCAGAATTATGTGGGATTTTTACCGCACTAAAACCCCCCCGGTAACCGTCCTCAGCGCTACAAAGAGGACTCCGGGATCTCCAAAGGAACGCAACAGAAGTCCTCTGAGCGCGTTGCCCCATCGTAAGGAAGCTAACAAGTTCTTTGATAAAAGTTCTCGAAGTTATGAAAAGTTACGTATACACACTTGGCCAGCTCGGTGAGATTAAGAAAGGATAGACCTTTCTGACAGGAGGGAGTGAGGAGAGGAGTTAATGATGACAACTATGCACATCAACCAAAGGTTGTGCAAGCCCTTGTTCCGTAAGAACTCAGCGATTTTTGCTTAAATGGCGCCAATGTCAAATTTTGCTTTGTGATTCGTGATAAAAATACGTACAGGAGATCTCCCAGTTTAGTTTGTAGAAGCAGCAATGTATATTTGGGCATCTAGATGTAGAGTCGCTTCCAGACGTAAATATCTACTAATTATTATTGGGTTACTACTCATATTTCTATAGGAAAGCATTTCTTACTTTCCGGTGAAAAGGTGTGATGCATATGAGGCGATCATCTTAATTCTCGAGAAGGGAACCTCATCTGTGATTGACTTCAGATAGAAATAATAGTTTGTTCGAAATTTCTTATAGATGCTCATGGTTGACAGTTGCCATTTGTCATCGGGTGGACTGCGTACTTGTTTGCTATCTAACAATGTCAGTATAAAATGTATGATTGTTTATTCGTTTGCTGTTTCAATTTTATAAATGCGATATCAGATTTCTATCCGGAAATAAACAAATAAGCAATGACTCAGAATATAAATAAAAAATAATGCTTACAAAACAGCAACATCCAACAAAAGTTGTAATACTTTGTTTAAATATTAATAAGGTATAATACAATATAAATATAATGTAGTCTTTTTTGGAAAACGAGTATATGTACATCAAAGATAGTAAAATTTTCATTGAATAAATAATTGGTTTTATTTTCAATTAACATGTACCTAAGACCAATCGGTTTTCGTCAATGTTTATTATATATTTTTTTATTTATATTATATAACTGGTATTATATATATACTAATTGTATCTGATATAAATACACCCGCGTTAAAATGTAACATTTCTAACAACAACTTTTAATTAGTCTCAACTTATATCAGGATATGGACTACAAATATATTTATTTATTTTTAATCCTTTAAATAAATTTACATACCTTCGGTTTAATGCAATTTTAAAAACAGACAAAAAAAGTAGAATTGTTAATGCTTTCTCTCAGTTCTCAAAACTTTTGCATATGATTTATAGACACGTAGAACTTTTATTTTTATCATATGTATAGATTATGTAACTTACACACAATCTCACATTAATTAGTCTCGATTCAATTATAAAAACTGAATGTTGTCGGATCTTACAATATGTAAATACAATATTAGATAAATACTTCCAATTTATATTATTAGAAGTGTTTTTTTGTTATTTTTTTTAAGCGATTGTCAATCAAACATTCAATTACCACTTTAATACATGAATAAAAATGGTATAAAAAATTAAGTGCTTTACCTTGCAGCTAGTCGGTACTTTATTTGTATACAAAATCAATCAATTACATATCCTATCAATCTGTATATATATCTGAATTTTTTTTGCATAGTTCACAAATATGATTGAAGATCCTCTTCGAAAAATCTAGAATTAACATGAGATTAATATGTCACACAAAAAAGTACGGATTTTTGAACACGATTATTTTTTTCCAGTATTCTACGGTATTCCGGCATCTTCGCGTGACAATCAGTCACTTTCACTATCAATGATTTCACGTGCGTATGACATAATATTAAGTCCAGGTCTGATGACTGTCGTCTATGTATTATGGAGAGAAAACGCTTCTATGCATGTAATCTATTGTAAGCCTTTACTTTGAAAACGGCTTATTGTATGTTTGAAAAGTTTAAATGCAGATTAAAAAGAAAAAATAGGAATGCTCAATTGATGCCCAATTTAAAATTAAAAAAATAAAGTTTGAAAAAAGAACAGATAAAAACTTACAGGTTTGAATACTCGTACTGGCAACACGCACTAAAACAATGTTCGCGCGTAAATCGAATCGTCGCGTCCACTCGGTTCACGAAGTATGACTGTGGTGTCGTCGCCGTTGCAGTGAATGTGGTCGTCACTTACCACTTGTTCCGCTGGTATTACCCGGCATGAGTTGTACACTTGTTGTCTTTATTGCCAGCGAATTAATTAGCCGCCTCCTTAAATCGGCAGGTGTACCTGTCGTGAGCGTTGAACTTTGCGGTGTATTTGAATACTCGATTGTTATGCCCCACGGGTCCGCGTCTCATTTTTATTCACTGCTTTGTGGAGCTTCTTTGTGGTATCCTTCTAGTTCAGTTAACAGGAAATTTGTATAGAAAAAGGTAAAACTTTTGCAGAAAATTCCTTGTCTCAGTAACTTTATTTTTGTCAACAAACGGTGCAAATTTGACAGGCTTAAAGGCACCATTTTGTTGATGTTTCTACAGTTTCTTCGTCGTCGGTCCAGGTGTACTATCATCGTAATATTTATGGAGTGGCCGAATTCCTCGTCTCGTCTCCAAAAAGGAAAATTATACAAAAACTTCGCGACAACATTTTTGTTGAGGACGGTCGACATAATTTACGGTTAAGACGCTAACAAAGAACCTTTTTATTTATAGCAGTAATTATAAAAAATACTACATTTGGGATTGGAATTTTATTTAGCAACTTCGTAAATATTTACGAAGCATTTAGAATTAAATTTTATATCTACATAGACATCAGCATCAACTCTGTGTGAATTATTTCTTAGAATCAAGTTATCCCGTGTGATGAGTGTGTCTAATAATACGCTTTATTTTTTTAGCAAGATAGTGTGGAGGTTATCTGTTTTTTTATAATACTGAAGTAGCAAACGAGCATGCAGTCCACCTGATGGTATGTGGTCATTGCCGCCCATGGACATCTGTAAGCAACTTCATATAGAACTTAGGTTTTATCTGAAGTCAGATACGTTGCTACTCCCGAGGACTAGGATGGTCGCCTCATATAAAAGTGTGCCGGCAACCACACCCTTCCTTCGAAACGCAAGGAATGCTTCACGTTAAAAATAGGTGTGGCGGTGGTACCTCTCCGGTCGAACTACACTCGTTCTTTAAATGACAACTGCCCCCCATGGACATGTTTAATCAACCCCAAATCACATGTTACATGAGAGTGATTATAGATATGTACCGGATCACAACCCGCAAATATTAAGTTGGAATGTCTCGTTAAGTATGTATCCTTTACCACATCCGTCAGAACATAAAACAACGCTGAACACTACGTCTAGGGAGAAATAGGCGAGACGTTGGCTGGCCCCTTCTGAGTTGAACCATGTATCAACGATGTGATCTACCTATAATTAAGCAAAAATAGGTGTGGCGGTGGTCCCTCCGGAGTTAAACCATAAAGCGATCTACCGCACCTTCCACTTCGAATTTATTCCATGTTGGGTAACTTTTGCATTAGATGAAGACTTGGCAAGGTTCAAAGTTCAATTCCCCGTCGGTCAGCCCCACAGCCTCGATATGACATGTTACTGACGTTTCTGGTTAATAAGCTTCATGCTTGAATCCACTCTGTCATAAGTTGCATGATTTATTAGCAAAGAAAGTTCATTTGATGTTCGGACTTAGGTCAATCGAGAATCCAATTAAAAGATATGGATCGTCCAATACTTATATGTTCGGATATCAGGCTATTTTACGATATTTTTTACATAAAAATGAAGAAGTAAATGACCATGTCTACTTGATAATAAGTGGCCACTGTCCATGGCCATCTGTAATTAACCCCAGATAAGTACTTGAGGTTAGCCACAGATGCATTGCTACTCCTGAGGACTGAGCTTGAATGGTTAGCATAAGTATTCCTTACCACAGAAAAACAATACAAAATTGTGCGTGATTTATCTACGCATGTTACGAGTTACGCTTCAAAAAAATCTCGTAATTATTTTTAAAGCTAAGAATAATAATTCAAATTGCGCATATACCCGCCTGAAAAAATACATACAAAATGAAAATTGTAATTATAAATATGTTTTATGTGATTATCCTTTTTGTTCTCTTTTGCTTGTTGATGTGTAGTTTTTGTTGTTTTCCGCTTGGTGATTGGGGAGCCCACTAGTCTCATTTCTCCCGCACAAAAAATCAGGGAGAAGGGAATGACTGAAAAACAGCGCTCTATGAGATAGAAATCTTATGGCATAAGCTGAGTCATTTCCTTTTGCCTTATATCTAATATACATTTAAATTTGAAATTATTGCTATGTATTTATATTGTAATTCCTTTATGTGTTTTGTTTTACCTGTTGTCATTACTAATGTTTTAAGGCAATAAACGAGTTTATTATTATTATTATTATTATTAAGTCTCTTCTATTATTGTTATACTCGTTCTTTGTTGTCTTTATTATGCTAAATGGCACGTGAAACAATATTACCTATCTATGAAAAAGTCCATATTAAGTAAACTATGGACTGATGTAGGTACTCTTAAAAGAAGGTGAAAAAATCAGTCTTTAATATAAAACTGCTGAATTTCAACTTTTGTTCTCAGATATACTAACGTACCTGTTACCTATAGATAAGGCACGACATATGATATTTGCAGTTCAGCAATCACTTATGTCAGATGACAGCCTCTCTGCTTTTCCTTATTCTTTCATATGTAACATAAACACATTTTCTCTGTTTGTTTGTTCATGCGCTTTCTTCTAACTAATAATGACTGGTGGTAGTCAAGGCAAGATACTGGAGCTAACTTTCATTACCATGTAATAAAACATGATTGTAACTATATTAAAAAAAATGGATATAAATAAGAAAAAAGACAAACCCGCTGAGTTTCTTGCCGGATCTTCTCAGTTGAGGTCGTATTCCGATCCGGTGGTAGTGTACGAAAAAAAAATGTAACTGACAATTTGTAAGTGCCCCCATAGGCCTATACAAAATAAAATCATTTCATTTCAGTCATTCTATTTTGGTATACATGCTTATGTTTGGATAGAGCTTATATTAATTGTAACAATTTTAGTATACCGCTGTAGAAAGGACTCTGAAAATCTGTGAAGAAGCAACGGCAGCATCATGGCTTCCGTTTATTTGACAATAAATAAGATAAAACTGTTTATGCAATTTTGAAATTGTAGAACTCAAAATGAACAACTGTTACATAAAATAACGCAACACTGCAATGATGCGATGGAAATTTCCACCGTTATTGAAAAGTTATTCAACCATTGTTTCGTTAACTTGTCTAGTACCAATTCTCACTGTACGACTGTTTTCACTTATGTTCCGTTAAGCAATCGTTCATCTAAGTGAACTAAGTAAGGGTCGTTGAACCGATCAATCAAGATAGTTTAGTGCTCAGAATTACTGACGTAAATAGGGATTTTATGACGATACCAGGTGGTTACGAAATGAGGTCAAACTGAAAATGCATTAATTTAACGTGTAAGGAAATTCTACTGCATCTTTTTTACTTTGTGCTATATGTATGTATGTGCGTGTATGTACAGTCCAGTTGATATTGGGTGACCTGCCTTTTCTGTACTTGTCAATCAAATATCTTTTTCGTTAATGCTAATACTCCCACTAAATGATTTGCCGCAAAAAAAATATTTTACAGCCAGAAAATGAGTGTTAGTGTTACGTCGGCAATCTCAGTACGTTTAGTAATCCAGAGCTTGCCAATAGACCTGAAATGCGGGATTGACGCTAGAATAGTACCACTTCATTTTAGGAAGGTGGTAAATGACGCTTTAGGCTTATGTCTTGTTAGTATTTTCATGTTAGTAAGCGAGCATGCTGACCACCTCTTGATACGTGGTAAGTCATATATGAAAGTCTATTATCAACCCCAGATAGCATCAATCTTAGATGCCTTACTGACGGCAGTAGACTGTGCTGACGGTTAACATTATCATTACAAGGTTGAAATATGTACAGAGATGCATCCGAGGGTTAACCATTTCCGCATATATGATGACCTCAACACGTTCTACGAAAAATCTACATCTATGACTATTACACTACACTACATTCTAAATTTTAGCTTTATTGGTTTAAAGCTTAGGAGGGATTCAGAGGGTCCAGTCGGAGATCCCAGAAAGATCATAGGCGAGAAAAGAAAAAAATAAAGATGATTTTTTCATTTATTGATAAATTTCCGAGTCTATTGCGGATCCCCTCTTAACATATGACGTAAAAAAATCTGCGACTAGTCGTCATTTTTTGCCAACCACTCTCGGATTCCTCTTAACAAACCTACGCTGAGCTTCTAAGGGCTAGTGATATTTCTTCTCTTAACAAAGTAAAAACCGTAAACGAGTGCTCAACAGAACGAGTACGTTAATGAAGTTGCTTTTACTTTTGTTTGCGACGAAAACGAGACGCTCGGATATAAAACTGGTCGACCGGATAACCTTGGGTCGGCAGATGCTTGAGGTCGCACGAATTGTTACTTGTCCGTTTAAAACTTCATGTTCTGTTGAACAAATAAACGGTTTAGGTGTTTAAGACGTTTGACTTCACTAAACATCAAAAGATTTAAGATAATACTTGGTTAATCTGGAATAGTAGAATAATATGAAGATAATTATAATAATTAATCGGTAATACTAGGTTAACGCGGCTTTGCCGGCTTTGGTAACTTCCACAGTAACGATCCTATGTGTTAATTAATTTAGATCATAAACTGTCTTTACGCTAAATTTAAAGAAATTCCAAATAGTATTTTTAAGTGAAAAAGTAACGTACAAACTTTCGCATTTATAATATTATTAAAATGACATTGATTTTATAAAAATAAAGTGGAAAATGAGCATATAGTCCACCTGATGATAAGTTGTCTCTGCCGATATATAAGGTCAATTACAGATCAGGGCTTCTGAAGAAGATTTATGTCGCCTCATATTATGAGACACCACATATTATGTGAGCCAACTGGTATACACATCCTCCGAAATACGAGAACTATTTTACACTAGAAATAGGTGTGGCGCTGCTACTTCCCAGAATTAGCATGGTGATAATTCTAATTTCCTTTGAAAATTACGAAAGCCGTACTCGGGAACATACTTCTAGGCGTTAAAATTCCTTACAACCTTAATTAAAAAATATTTGTGTAATGTTGTACTCGTACCTCTGTTGACCTATGGCGCGACCTGATATTTGCAGGCCTTATCCGGAAGCTCAGAGTCGCTCAGCTCGTTTTATGTTCTTGGTATATCGCTTTTTTTGTTTTCGAGGGAGAAACTTCAAAAAGTACCCGACGCTATGAAAGCGATGCAGGGGATTTTTACTGCACTAACCCCCCCCCCCCCCCCCGTGGCCGTCCTCGGCGCTGAAAAGAGGACTCCGGGATCTCCAAAGGAACGCAACCGGAAATGGTATACCACTACGCGAAAGATTTACCGACTTAGCTTTTAAAGTTTGCTTTTCGTACAATTTTACTCGTCAATTTACAGGATCTTAGTCTTGAGTAATCCATTGCATTATTATTTGCGATTGTACGAAAATGTACAGAAAAAAACAAGGCAATGTACTGCAAATCTATCGATAATTCTTCGGTCTACCGTCTAGAATAGTTTTAAGTACACGAAATGCTGGTCTTATGTCGGTAGTAATAGGGTTCTTACGGCAATCGATTTTCCTAGAGGTGCTCTTATGCATGTAGTTCCAGGAATTGCTAAGAATAGACAATGCGATGTTCAGCCTTGCATTCATAGCAATTGTTCTGCTAATGTGGAGGTTTTTAAAATAAAGCCTATTGAGTGAACAATGGGTATGTTTAATCTCTGCTATTTTGGCGTGTCTTCATATTTTATGATGTTAATTATAGTTAAAGGAACCTCTATATATAAATGTTTAATAGCAGTTTTTTTGATCGTATATTTTTTAACACTATCGAAGTTATGTCGTAAGGTTATAACGACAAAGAGATATATTAATAAAAATACTACTGAAGTGTTTGTTTTAAAGCCTGGCGAGGCTTAGTACAGTGCTGATTTAAGAAAAACATCTTAAAGATATTCATATAATATATTCAAGACGTATTTGTCACGATTGTATAAGATGTTTTGATGACAGTTTGATTTATTATAATTTATATAGCCTAATCTATATATTAATATGTGAAGCAAAAACTTGTGATTCGTTTTTAGGATACTTGCCGCAGACGGAGGAGTATGAAATTACGCACGGTTATAACTGATGTAGAGAAGGATTGCGCAATGCTAATATATTTTTCAAATCATGCATAAAACATACATAAAATCGACTAAAAACACATTACACTCACTACCTTGCATATGACACAAACACATCTATACTAATATATAAAGCTGAAGAGTTTGTTTGTTTGTTTGTTTGAACGCGCTAATCTCAGGAACTACTGGTTCGAATTTAAAAATTCTTTTTGTATTGAATAAATTAATTTGGTTAATACAAATGTTAATACTTTGGTTGAATACAAAATGCATTTGTGTTCAAATTCGTGCAAGTTGGTGGTAACCCTTTTTTTTTTGTTTTCGAGGGGGAAACCTTCAAAAGGTATCCGACGCCGTGGGAGCGACGCAGGGTTATGTGGGATTTTTACCGCACTAAAACCCCCCCGGTGGCGGTCCTCGGCGCTGAAAAGGAGGCGCTGAATCTCGAAACGACTTCAACCGGAATCCTCCGAGCGCGTTGCCCCATCGGGCTCCTCCCAGATGGGTGGCTGGGCCCACCGCTCCGTCTAGTCTTTACGACGGTATACGACCACACATACCGCCGTCCTTCCCGACATAGGAATTTTTATGGTTTGTTTACATTTATTCCAGATCGAATTGGCCCCGAGTATAGATTAACATACAAGATACTATGGTAAACGTAAGCAAGCGGGTAGAACCGCAAGAATAAGTTAGTCTTAATATTTCAGATACCAAAAGAAAGTAGAGATCCGACCAAGGTGAGCTTGGTTATACAACCTTGTGTCAAAGAACTCAAAATTAACATGACAATGCGTGGATGTTACTTTTTATTTTTAGCATCCTATGTCTACTCACTGCCTACAGATGCCTGAGACTACAACGAATCAGATTCATAAAGAATTTCATCATGTACAAAATCAGTAAATATTTGTCACATTGAATTAGCAAATGAGTATGCAGTCCTCCTGATGGTAAGTGGCCAGTGCCGCTCATGGCCATCTATAAGTAACTACATATAGAACATGGGGTTCTATGTGAAGTCTGTCACAGATGCCTTGCTTCTCCAGAGGACTACGATGGTCACCACATATAAAAGTAGTAGTTTGAAGACCCGCGTGGCGGAGCGGTTACCATACCGGTCTGAGGCGCAATGGGTCTTCCATCGAAACGCGAAAACTGCTTCACCCTAGAAATAGGTGTGGAGGTGATACCTCCTCGGGCGAATTACACTGGTTCTACCACCTGGCAACATATTTTGAGCAGTTTTATATTTTTTAAGAAAAACTGAATGAAGCGATGTCATGTAACTTTGCTTTCCACAGAAACTTTCACTTTTGCAAAATACAATGAGATACAAACTGATTTTTGACCTCGATAACAAAGTTCATCGCGACTGCGAAAGCTCATTACATCCAGAGCACATTTGGCTTCTTAATTCAGAAACTGTATATTGTTTTGATAAAATTATTTTGTGTAATCATAGTTCATCACAATTGTAGGTACACATTTGTTTTGTGATTTTTCAACATTCATTTAAATCTTAGGTTAGTACTTAAAATTGTACCTACAAAGTAAATAACGAAGCTGTATATTGAGAGATCAATTATTTCCAAAGGTGTGTAATGTCTAGCAAGAAGCATGTGATTTTTTTCACATTTTGCTTATTTTTGCCTTAGCATTTTAAAATGACGCAACCATCTTAGTCCTCGTGAGTTGCTCCTCACAGATATCTCTGATTGACTTGAGATATAACCTTTGTTCTGTATAAACTTGCGTGCAGATATCCATGGGCGGCAGTGACTATTTTTTTTATTCGATTTAAGTAGCAAACGAGCATGCAACCTACCTGCTGTTAAGTGTTTACTGCCGCCAATGGACACGTAGTCTACGTGTAAGGTGTACGATACGTGTAAGCAACTTCATATAGAACAGATTCTATGTGAAGTCAATCACAGATGCTTTGCTACTCCCGAGGACTAAGATGGTCGCCTCATATAAAAGTGTGCTACTCCAGTAACCACACCCTTTCATTAAAACGCAAGAACTGCTTCACGCTATAAATAAGTATGGCGGTGGTACGTCCCGGTCGAATTACACTGGTCCTACCAGGTAGTACATAGTATTTACTTTTAGGCGGATTTGTTTCAATCTTACAAAAAAAATCCAACAAACATAAAAACACTCGAAACCTATCTACATAAGTATAGCCTGTGTGAAGCTCATAAAACACCAAGGACAAGTAATAAAATACTACAATCGTCCTTAACTTCAGCATTATAGGGTTGCAGAGTTAAAAAATCTTTACAACGAGTTTGACCTCAATAAAAAGGATACACCTTTGAGGTTATAAGGTTATAATTCAAATCACAATAGGAGTTTTATTTGTATACTTAGTTTTTTTTAAGAGCAGTGATAACCTTATGGTTAAAACTTGCAATCGGAAGGTCCGAGGTTCAAACCCAGGCACGACCACTGATCACATCGTGAGGAAACCTACACACCTGACAGTTCTTTAAAAAAAAGTTCTCGCAGGTGTGTGAAGTCTACCAATTCGCACTTGGCCAGCGCGGTGGACTATGGCCTAAACTCTCTCGTTACGAGAGAAGACGTACGTGCTCAGCAGTGGGACAACAATGGGTTGACGACACCTAGTTTTTGAAAATAAAAGGTAGTGCGACTGATCTGTTTCGATCGTTATAGTATCACCATTATAACTAATTTCAACGTGAAGCAGTTGTTACTTTTTGATATCAACAGCTATAGACATATCACACAATGAGACTTCTTATAATGGACACAAGAATGTTACGTCACTTTAATAATCCTACCGCATTAAGAAAGTACAAAATGCGAACAAAATATTATTTACTATTAATTATGCTAGGTAGAAGCGATATGGTCCGACCAAGGAGATCTCCACACTTATTTCTATCGTAAAACACTTCGTCCCTGTAGTTCCGGGATCAGTATAGGGCTACGGCATCCGCTGCCTGTCGTAAGAGGCGACTAAAAGGGGCTTCCGGGGTAGCGGGCGGTTAGAGTGCGGCGAGTAGAGCTTGAACTGTTCAGCCAGACGATCCCGGGAAGGATGGTATGTTTGGTCGCATATCGTCGTATAGACTAGACGAAGCGGTGGGCCCAGCCGCACATCTGGGAGGAGCCCGATGAGGTCACGCGCTCAGAGAATTCTGGTTGCGTTCCTGTGGAGATCCCGGAGTCCTCTTTGTAGCGCCGAGAACGGCCACCGAGGGGTTTTAGAGCGGTAAACACTAATCCCACCTAATCCTGCGTCGCTCCCAAGGCGTCGGGTACCTTTTAAAGGTTTCCCCCTCGAGAACAGAAATAAAAGCAGTTCTTGCGTTTCGGTTGAAGAGTACGGTGCCAGCTCACTTTTGTATGAAGCGATCATTTTAGTCCCCGGGAATAGCAACGCATCTATGATTGTCTTCAGATAGAAACCTTGTTCAATATAAAGGCACTTACGTATTCGTCTTGTCTGTGTCCATGGTATCCACTACACAGGAAAAAATCCTAATGTGGGGCTATGAGTGAAGAAATCGTGTTTAAAAAAAACAAATAAAATATCGCTGTGTCTTTGTCAGAAATAATCTCTTTCCCGTTAAGGTGACATTAGATATGTTTTCTGAATGTCTCTTAATACTCTGATGTGTCATGATATTTTCGTTGTGAGTGCGAGAATAATTTAAAAGACACGAGACAGATACTTGAGACACGTGCTCTGAAAGGTTTCATGATGTAAGGAGTATAAAGGGTTCAAGTCCCTTGAGATGTGCCAAGGGTGCTTGGCATTTTTATGAGATTGAACACGAGCATGAACTCCATCTGATGATAAGTGATCACTACCGCCGAAGGAAAACTGTAAGCAACTTTTAATATAACCCATAAGTTCTGGTAGAATGAGCAAGGTTTGTCCGAGTAGGACTCACCGGCACAACTTTTTTTATAATTTTAAGTAGCAAACGAGCATGAAGTCCATCTGATGGTAAGCGGTCACTGCCGCCCATAGACATCGATCAGAAACTTCATATAGAACAGGGGTACTATCTGAAGTCAATCACAGATGCATTGCCACTCCCGAGGACTAGGTTGGTTGCCTCAAATAAAAGTGTTCCGGCAACCACACCCTTCCATCAAAACGCAAGGAATGCTTCACGCCAGAAATAGGTGTGGCGGTGGTATCTCCCCAGTTGAATGCTAGTTCTACCACCTATTTCTGCCGTGAAGCAGTTCTTTAGTTTCCGTAAATATGGTTGCCACACTATGGTGTTGTATGGTTGTACACTTCCATATATGCATATTGGTCCTTAAAAGTCGGAACGCTTCAGTGCATTAAACAAGTTCTTTAAACTAAAACCTTCCATTAAAAGACTTAAGGAATGTTAGTGTTAAAATTACTCTTGAACAAAACACCTACTTTAATTTTGTAACAACATTTTACGTAAATAGGAAAATAATAAAAAGCGACGTAAAAATGAACGGTAATAAAATATTATGAAACATTTCTAAAAAATAAGATATAATGCTTAAAGACGCTCAATATATCAAAGTTCCGTTTAAGGAAGCGTTATTAAATTATTTCTGAGTAGAAGGTATAAGGTGACTTACTGGATCACGATAGATAAATGGTGAGTCTTACAAAATAATATATGTGGATAGATTTTACGATGTACTTTTATGTATTTCGATGAAAAAAATGCCTCTTTCTATGGTAAAGTAAATCAGTAACCTAATATATAAAATTCTCGTGTCACAGTTTTTGTTGCTAAACTCCTCCGAAACAGCTTGACCGATTTTTACAAAATTTTATATGCTTATTCAGTAAGTCTGAGAATAGGCCAACATCTATTTTTCATACCCCTTAACGGTTGTCCACCCTTAACATTTTTTTTTATTTTTTATATGGCAAAACAACGTTTGTCGGGACAGCTAGTATATATATACAATTTGGCGGTGACCACGTCACATGCAACTGGGTCAAAATATCGGCAAAAGAAATAAAAAACTGCACGTAGTGGGTAACCTAAGGCCCCTAACATATGGCGTATTTTAAACGCGCAGATGACGCGCTGATAACGCACCTACACGCGCTTCAAACGAGATTTAGACGTAACCTTGTAACCTGAGCACACGGGGTGATCAGGAATTGTGCGTCGACAGCTCGTATACGCGTAGATGTGACGATACAGATATACATAAAAGATGGGAAAAAAATGTATCGAATGTCATCGCATCAAACGAGTATCGACCGCGCTTCACACGCGCGTTTGTATCGCGTTTTACGCGAGTTCAAATCTGTGAAAACGAAAAGATCGGCATCTACAGCACAGAAACCGCGCGTCATCTATGCGTTTAAAATACGCCATGTGCTAGGGGCCTTACATACGAATTATGTCTTAAAGCACGAGAGGTCCTCCATTTAAAAAAACTGTTTAAAAAAGGCATTTTTGACGATAGAGAAAATCGAAAGACTGAGAACTCTAATTTTAATGCAAATATAGATTTTGCCAGGTAGTAGTTCCAATGTAGGTCGAACGCGGAGGTACCATCGCCACACTTATTTCTAGCATAAAGCAGTTTTAGCATTTGGCTAGAAGGAAACTACACCCTTCCATCGAAACGGCACACTTTTATATAGGCTCCCGAGGACTAATCCTCGGGAGTAGGAACAGAACTGTAATTGACGTCAGATAAAACTCATACTATGCCCAGTTGATAACAGATGTCCATAAGCGGCAATACCACTTACCATCAGGTGGACTGTATGCTAATTTCTGCATCAATCTTATAAAAATGATAGGGACACTACAGTCAAATAATTGATTGTATTTAAAATGCGATTTGCATAATTTATGCTTATACATCTTGTATAAACCGCCTAAAATATTAATGCGACACGATGATTAAATTGAGAAGTTTGAGGATTCAAATTTACCGATTAATTTGTTCGGACAAGCGAACAAAGCATGTATTAATTTGATCCTGACAGTCGAGGTATTTGTTTCGGGAGGTTTAATTAATTAGGAAACGATAATTAATTTCCATTCGCTGGGCCTTTGTTTTTCACGGAGGCTGTTTGTGTAGTTATTTTTGTATTCCTCTGAAAACGGGTGTAAGACTGATTTTTATTAATTTTTTTATGTATCCTAAACAATATTGACATTTAAAATCTGTTTAAATTGAAATTAATTTAATTTTAATTTTATTTTATTCCTGAAAAAATGTTTCTTTTCTTTATTATTATTATTTGACTTACATGTTACTCGCTCCTGTTGCAAGCAGTCTTCGCCTATAAATGTAGTTGCACTTAGCTTTTCCTTATTGTAGACTATTGTTCTTCTTAATATTATAATTGGTGTAAACTATGTAGGTGATCAAAAATAAATAAATAAATAACTCTTGCATTTCGGTGGAGGGGTGTGGTTGCCGATTTACTTTCATATAATATCTTATCTCTCGGGGTGTTCACTTTTGTCGTTAGTTATAAATTAATAATCTCTCGTTTGTAGTATAATCTGTGGATTGTATTGACTATGGTCCACAGTAGTAATGTATTAAAGTTGTTTCGGAGATTTCGAAGTGTTCTAATCTTGTCGTGTCGTTTTCGTTGGCGCTAGCCAAAAACGTGGTTTTCGAAATCGTCGGGCGCGCACGCGCAACTTTGTCGTTATGGTTAATAATCCGAAATAGTAGCCACTAATCGTAACGTTATTTATTTCCGTGTAATAATTAAATTCGTGTTGCAACGTGCAGTAAGATCGACGCAACGTGTCGGCAGTGGATGGTAGAGAACTGATAGACCACTGTTAGACTATCTAGCTCGAGCTAAGTGTGAGTCAAATGTGCCTTACACCCTATACATGAGGCTGCTTCCATCAGCAGCAGGTGAGTGAGATTCTATAGCAGCAATTTTATCGTCGCAAATATAGTCCACTTAACCTTCTTCGGGATACGACCATTCTGTCCATCGAAGGCGGGTTTCTTTGACAGAATTCCGATGTCAGATAGAACCCTATAGTACATGAAGATGCTCAGAGATGGTTATGGGCGGCAAAGAGCACGTATTCACATTCCTGTATGGAATTGTTTGCCGATTTGCTGATATGTTGCTTAAAACCTTCGTTCCATCAGAAGTTAATTAAAAGATACAATAAGAACCTATAGATTAGATCTCCTAAAGTACCTACTAAAGATTATGATAAAATTGAGCGAGAAGATCATCATACATAATTACTTATGTTACACTTTTAATTTTATATATATTTTTTATAATCTTGGTGCTACAATTATTTTGTATAAAAATCTCAGGGTTCTTTATTTTGTTGAAATATAAGGTCCGTGGGCGTTTCTCTCGAAGGTATAAAATATTTGCGCAGAAATGAGTAAAGCAATTTTTTTCTCATCTTAAGAACAACGAGAATTTATTAATGTGGGCTAAGTGGATCTTTTTTGTGCGTAAATGTAATAAAGTTGAATTGTTTTTGTTTATCATGACCCTTGGATTTTATAAACGTATTTTAAGATTATTATCAGTTTAATCAATTGTTGGTACTTCGAAGATTTTGTCAGTGATAAGTTTAGTGTACAATGTAGATGTGTGCCAGCTTATTTTATTAATAGTTGGACTTAACTATAAGGCAGACGGGCCACCTGATGGAAAGCAGTCACCGTTTCCTATGGACATTTGCAACATCAGAGGTGTCAGCATCGCCGTCTCTTAAGGAGAGCTCGTTTTTTTCACTTTTCTTGAAAAGCCCCATGTATGAGCGCTCCGGGAAAGCCCCATGTTATAGCCTTCATCGGGAGGAAGCTCATTCCACATCTTGCACGTCCAAGGTAGGAAGGATCACGCAAACCGAACCGAATTTCATGTGAAGTGACCATCTTAGTTCTCGGGAGTAGAAACGCATTTGAGATTGATTTCAGATATTTTCTCATGTTTTCGGATGTTAAGCGGCCACTACCACCCAGTTAGAAGTCTGCAAGGTACATACATATATAATAGGGGGAGAGAGTGTCAGGAGAGGTTGCATCGCTACAATCGTCGTTAACTCTGAGAACTAACTTGTCTTGGATAAGATTGTCCCTCATACACAGCAGCGCAAATTACTGAAATTATTAGCTAGAAGTGGTGCAGCAGGAGTCCACCATTTTGAAGGTGGTAGAACCAGTGTAGTTCGACCAGGGAAGTACCACCGCCACACCTATTTCTAGCGTGAAGCATTTCTTGCGTTTCGGTAGGTCGGAAGGGTGTGGTAGCAAGCACACTTTTATAGAGGCGACCTACATAGTCCTCGGGAGTAGCAACGCATCTGTGTTTGACTTCAGGTAGAACCCATTTTCTGTATGAAGTTGATTACAGATGCCCATGAGCGGCAGTGACCACTTACCATCAGGTAGACTGAATGCTCGTTTGCTACTTCAGTCAAATAAAAAAAAACATAAAATGGGTCTTCCACATCCTAAGCTTCGAGGAATTGGTATTCTATTTATGATGACTCATTCAAATATTTTTGTCACCCTAATAACAAAACGAAAGTGACCAAGGACAAAGGCATTCAAGAGATGTTACGATCTTCGTCACAATATCCTCACACTTTCAAAATGCCCTGGTTTTGGAAACGGGCCAGTTATAACAAGGTCCGGTGCCGTTCCTTCCTTTCTAAACGCTGCCTCATCGCAAGGCCGCTCGGTGTTGACCACTCAGCCTCCGATGTGTGGTACAAGTTGATGACGTGAGCGTTTAAATATAAGGAAGCAAGTAAGCAAACAAGTATGTTTATCTGAAAAAGCTTTTGACCTTAAAGATCCGTAATTCACTGGAAATAAGACTAAAGTTATACTGAAGGCCGACTACAGATGCTTCGCTACTCTAGAGGGCTCAGTATACAAGTCTTACCACTCGTTTTATACTTAGAAAAAGTATAGGTAAAGTTCATTATACTGCGTCATCAGTACCACCCAAGAATTTATAATATTCGTAAACATTTCTTAAATGTTCGAAATCAAAATATTTTAATTTAAGTAATTTATTAACAGAACTAAAACGGTTCAGAAAGTTAACAGCCTACCACCATTTTGATTTTTTTTATATATGAATTCTTTTATATTTTTATTCTTTTATATTATGATTTTTTATATATGGATAAGGCAGGCGCACTACGTAATAAAAAGTAGTCACTATCGTCTATGGACATTTGGCAACATCAGAGGAATCGTGATTCTATCGTCGTTGTTATGTTATTGAAAAGACAACATAAAATTTCATTTATATTTTATATACGCGGTTAAATCAAATAAGAGCACGTGGAACTAATTATGATTATAATTTTATAAATAAAAAGTCACTCGCTTACAATATGCTTTTTGAATTGTAAATTACTTGTAAATTGTATTTAGACTTACCTTATAGGAGATCCGTGATGTGATTGAATTTTGAGCCCTAATGTGGAAGGCTTCAAAAATCTGACACTATGTACTTCAAAGGTAATAAACCATGATACAGCGTAAAAATATTATCTGAACTGAATCCCACATTACTTAACTACTTCAATTTCACAAAATCCGCTCTCCACCTTAAACTTAGACAAGACAAAAGTACCTTTTACAAAAATGGCCTAAACGCCTGGGAGCTTCCCACCATTTACAAGCAAAGCATTATGCGAGCAACTTGACCCAAATCGACGTTGTGCCATGTTGATGGTATCGATCAATGAACCTGTGTTTATATACCCATAACAATAAAGTCATATACAAAATATAAAACTATGCGTATGTTTGTGATCTTTAAAAATTGTTTAAATGATATTTGACGACCCGCGTTGCGCAGCGGTTACCATACCGGTCTGACACGCAGTGGGTCCTGGGTTCGATTCCCGGCCAGACAGGTATCTAAATGATGAGTTTAGATTCTTGTTCTGGGTCTGGATGTTTGTGTATTCGTCTTTGTGTGTGTCCATGGCACCCACGACACAGGAGAAAATCCTAGTATGGGTCTATGAGTGTAGAAAGCGTATTTAAGCTTATTTGTTTATGTTCCACTACCCATTAGGGGAACATAACTAAATCTACTTTCTCACTGTCTTCCAAAACTGGAGTTGGTTCATACCTCCTCCAGCTTTGGAGCTTCATATTAACACGGGAGAGCCGGCTATCAAGAAATTTGTTTAATAATTGTTTCACTATTATATTCGAAAATAGTTATCCTGCATATTGAGCGAAGATACAAACATTTAGCATACATTTAGCAAAATAATACAAGGAATAATATAGGCTATGTTTGATTTATAATTTAAATGATTATATGACAATCGGAGTTTCTTTTATCAGAATCGGAAAACCAATCCCGCGCGTCAAAGCTCGTATGAACATAAGTGACTGTCTTCTCATTATTGTTATGATTTCCTCGTATTTTTCTATTTCCCGTTCAGAGTACACATCCGGTTCTCTTTATTTCTTTTGTCTTTTATGTCATGTTATGAATTAGAAATTAATTGACTTTAATGTATAAAGTGTTTTATTACTTTGTGCTAGTGTAATGGTACTAAATTAATCTACTGTTCTGTTTGTGCCCAATTTTAAAATGGATATAAAACTGATTTTTGTAAGAAATATTTTTGGACTATTTTTTTATAAAAACAGAGACCTCTCAATCGATATCTCTCGACTTCTTGATCGAAAATTGGAGATATATGAAAAAATCTCTGTTTTTAACAATTTTGGAAAAATAAGTTGGCAAAAATCAAACTAATGTCCACTTTCACTAGGGGTACAGATATGGTGTGCTATCGATCATCATACAAAAGTTCTAAGTGAGTGTTTCATGGCAATTTGAAAAATTGAATGAGAAGAACAGATGATCGGACTGATCCGAAAATTCGTAAACGAATTAACCTTTTAGAGTCTTTCCGTTCTCTTTAATACGGGCCTCCGGAAATTTACTCTATATGTACGGTATATACGAAAGCTTTAGTAAGTAAAAATTTCCTACTTACGAAAATCCTATGCTCAAGCTTTTCAGCCCATTAGCATGAAAGCATTATTTTGTTAAAATACATAAGAATATTTTATTTGACGACCCGCGTGGCGCAGCGGTTAGTGTACCGGTCTGACATGCAGTGGGTCCCGGGTTCGATTCCCGGCCAGACAGGTATCTGAATGATGAGTTTAGATTCTTGTTCTGGGTCTGGGTGTTTGTGTATTCGTCTTTGTGTGTGTCCATGGCACCCACGACACAGGACAAAATCCTACTGTGGGGCTATGAGTGTAGAAAGCGTTTTTTTTTTTTAATATATTTTTTTTTAGAAATGTTGCAAATTCCTTAGGAATTTATTTATTAAATAATCTTTACTAACATTACAGGAATGCCTAATTCGTAAGTAAATGCAGTCAAGTGTGTTAGTACGTATACATACATATTAATTACAGACATAGAATATGAATTACTTATCACAGACAGACTCCAAGACCGCCTGCGGAGCGTGTTTCTTTGAGCCAGTCTTTATGCTTCTCCGGGTTCGATTACTGTGCAACCGGACACTGAAATGATAAATATATTTCAGATTTTCTGAATTGTTTTTTTTCTTTGAGACGGAAGTGACGTCACTACTATGTTCTGTAATATGTAGTATTTTGATGTTAAATAGAAACATGTAATATTTTTGCACAAAGCATGCAATGAATTGAAATTTTACCGAATTATTTTCATAAACTCCCTCGAATTTGCAAAGATAATACTGCTCGGTAAAACAGCAATACCACAAAATGAAAATCGCAATACAGTGGCAAAATAAACTTTACGGCCGCCGATATTACATTTGCTTTCTTTGACCGCTCGAAGTTACGTCCCAGGGTAGGGTTGCCACGTTTGATGCATGAAAATAGTATTCTAAATTCACCAGGTGGTAGAACCAGTGTAGTTTGACGGAGGAGGTGCCACCCCTACACTTATTTGTAGCGTGATGCAGTTTGCGTTTAGGTGGAAGGGTGTTTTATTAACGTAGATAACGCTTGGAAGCGACACAGGGTTGCGGGATTTGTACCGCACTAAAATTCCCCCCGGTGGCGGTCTTCGGCGCTGCAAAGAGTACTCCGGGCTCTCCAAAGGCACGCTACCGGAGCCCTATGAGCGCCTTGCCCCAGCGGGGTCCTCCCAGATTAGCGGCTGGGCCCACCGCTCCGTCCAATCTTTACGACAGAATGCGACCATACATACCTTAGTCCTTACGTACATACTAGGGCCACCTGACCGAACGATTCGTGCTCCCACTCTTGCCGCCCGCAACCCCAGAAGTCCCTTTAGTCTCCAGGCAGACAGGCAGGGGATACCGTAGCCATATTCTAATACCGGAACTACAGGGACGACGACTCCTTATATGGCGACATAGATACTCGTACATTCTATTTTTTGACTATCATATTTAATTTTTATGGGAAAATACTATTTAATAAAATAAATGTTGCGTATCAAAAAATATCGTTGACAAAAAATAGTAGGTATATAAACCGAATATTTTTAATAGTTAGAGGTACAACTGAGTAAAAGTGGCGAAATAAATAAATACATTTTAACAGGATGGCAACCCTACCCTAGTTACCTCTTATTTGAAATACTCGTATGATTGTAAGTATTCGTTTAATAGAACATAACATAACAGTATAATAACAGAACATAACTTTTATCTAACAAATAATGTTTTATATCTCTTTGTTTCATCCGTTCGTCTATATGTTCTTATGCTCCTCTTTGTTGTAACATCACATTTTGTGATTAAAGATTGAAATAAGAAAGTAATATATCGCTACTTTAAAACAAAAAGGGCCAGAAATCAAAAATATTCAAAATCCTTTTTATAATAAAAATTCAAATTTTGTCGGTTATATTTTCAAAATTTAAAAAGATTCCCATGAATTTTACACTTGAAGCAATAAAAACACTACTGGCGTTTCTTTTGTATTTCCATAACCTTTTTTAGGAAAAAAATAACCATATCCAAATTAATCATTAAAAGAAGAATAAAAGTACCTTTCTAACAGTGTACCTATAACACATATTTATCTGTTTTAAAATTACAGAGCAATTATACGAGAAATGATTTTCAAAACTTTAAATGGCTCTCCTGTAAAATTAGGTCTATTCGAGTTGCGGCCCTTTTGTTTTGAAGTAGCGATATCTAATGGTAAGCTGTTACTATACGTGAGCATTTGAAATTATTACAGAATGGAGTTTCCGCCTGTTCTTCTTTTCTTGAGGGCTAAGATGATCGACACTCACACCCATCTACTAAAACGCAAGAACGCACCGAACGCAAAGAAAACATTTGTATGATATAATATTGTACAATGCAAAAAATGGTAGCTTGACTACTACATATTTTCCTTTTTTCTTTTCTGTGCATTTTTTTTTATCAGACTGAAGTTGCAAACGAACATGCAGCCCACCTGATGGTAAGTGGCCGCTGCCGCCCGTGGACATCTGTAATCAACTTCATACAGAATGGGTTCCATCTAATGTCAATCACAGATGTGTTTTTTTTTTATTATTATAACACAAAAACTCCACAGACTGATCGTCCGTGCCTTTTGTCATAATAGTTCTTTTTTTTTAACAATAAGTCTTTATTTCTTAGCTCCACGTTAGGCCATCGCTGTCACCATCACACTGTCGTGTGCGGTGGTGACAACGTTGGCAATTAAAGAAATCTTACAATTACGCTTAATATATATATAGGACCATTCATCATTTTTATTTACATGGTATGTATAATTCAGTGCATTGTACATAGATGTATATGTGTTGTAATTTTGTTTTTTTTTACGTATAATGCTAAGCTATTATATATAATTCTAAGGACACTACACTCTAATTACATTGTTATTACTATAAGTTGCGATTTAATTCTATTCTGGAGGCCACTTCGAACGTGCAATTTTCCTTATCTATGATTTTTGAGTCCCTGCTACGGATTGCCATGGAGATGTTGTAGTCTTCCAGCCTTTCATCGGTGGCGGTCATAGCTCTTAGGATGAACTGAGCTACGGCGTCATCGCTGTAGTCGGTGTAGTAAGTGCAGCTGGGGGTATGACGCGATACTGCCACTACTGCGTGGGGGACGCTGTTGTGCAAGTGGAGGTGCTTTGTGGAGGCACGCACAATTACCGTCGTCTCGCTCGTTAATCCCTGTGCTTCGTGTATGGTCAGGGTGCGCGATCCCTCCCCACTCCCAAAGCCCTCTTTCTTCAGACTCTCATCACAGATGTGTTACTACTCCTGAGCACTATGATGGTCGCATCATGTGAAAGTGCGCCGGCAACCACGACCTTCTATCGAAACCCAAGAAATGCTTTAGGCTAGAAATAGGTGTAGCAGTGGTACTACCCCGGTCGAACTACACTGGTGTACCACCTTGAAATAAAAATAATGCTTAAAAATAATAACAATATTAACTTGCATAAGTTAAGTAAATGTGAGCTATTTAAAGAGAAAGTCCTTAGTTTATTTCTGTAGAGCCATTTTCCTAAAGACGACGATAAAAATATTTAAAACAATATTACCGTCCCATTAAACTTATTAACGAGAAACGCTGTATCATAGTTTTAGCATTAAATTATTGTTTTATTATGCAAAGTGTAGAGGCGTGTCTTATTATAGGGTATCTTGCACACCATTAATTGCTTAGCGAGCGAAGTTTAGCAGATTTCGTAACGAGAAAACCTAACACCCCCCACTCCGTCTACCATGTAGCGCGGCCGAGTGTTCGCTTAACGTGTATGTATATAGTACGACAGAACGAAGCTCGCTCGGATCAAGACGAGCTACTCGGAAGTCGGACGAATATGTAAGCAGCTGTTTGTAAGAAAGTATATAGTATCAAAGAAAAAATACTGCATAAATAAATAAATAATTATAATTGCATAAGTTGTTAAAAATGCTTATGCACGCCGAAGTGGCAAAATAAGAGGATTTTTTTTTCAAACGACATCCTAACATACATTTGTACCTTATTCAGCAAATAAAGATTTTTTTGATTTGATTTATGCAATAGCTTTACTGCGGCTTTTCTTAATATGGAAGTAGCAATAAACATCTAAATCATGTTAAATCGTTGTACAGCATATGGAGATTAGTGATGTAACGAATGTCATTATTTAAACATTCGTGAGTGCAAATGCAAATGCGAACGCGAATATCCCTTACCAATATTCGTGGATGCTAATGCAAATGTTGTTTTTTTTTCAGGTTTTGGTGTAGAGAGTGTTTTGGTTTGGCCGGAGAGATGATTTATTCCGGTCTGATCCCTAAAACTGGTCCATGGCCATTTAAGAGATCTAGATTTGACGACCTTCTTTTTTTAGGTCGTCAAACTGCACTTTGATTTCAATTTGGATAGATTTGTCGACCTTTTTTTGCGAAGCACTGCAATTGAATATTCGCAACACATTCTCACCAATACTTGCGAATGCGATATCTAAAAACATCACTAAAGGAGATCTGACAAACTCAAAGAACAAAAGCTTTACCTACATTTGTATTTACTGCTCCTATAAACTAAAAACCATTTGGAATCTCTTAAGACTATATTTTATTAAGATTTTATGTTTAAGACAGTTCACGTAATGGTAAATGTAAAAAAGTGAGAATCACGATCCAGATGTGAAATTGTTTATCCGTAAAATCCCTAATACTGCAGTAATAATAAACCCACACAAAAGCCTTCATTTGGGATTTCATTGATTATTGAAACAAGTTGTACAAATATTTGTATGTAGGGAGCCCTTGTATGTACAACCCATTACTGTCCCACTGCTGGGCACGGGTCTTCTCTCTTAATGGGAGAGTTTTTAGGCCATAGTCCACCGCGCTGGCCAAGTGCGGATTGGTGGACTTCACACACCTCCGAGAACTTTTTTTTTAAAGAACTCTCGGGTGTGTAGATTTCCTCACGATGTTTTCCTTCACCGAAAAGCAGTGATAATTAATTTCTAATACGCACATAAATCAGTGGTGCGTGCCTGGGTTTGAACCTCGGACCTCCTGATCGAGAGGGCAAGTTTCAACCATTAGGCTATCACTGCTCTTAGAATAATTAAATTACTGAGAATGTGTATTAAAAGAGTAAAAGGTCAGTACGGGCCTTTTGTGGCATCGAACCCTTGGGACGAATTAACCTATGTCCGTCTTCAATTCAATAAGGATATTGGATCGTCATTTAATTAAGAAAGGAAGAATCTTTTTAGATATTTTCGTATATTACATAAAAACGTTTTTAAAAGAGGTAGAACCAGTGTAGTTCGACCTTAGAAGTACCACGGCCACACCTATTTCAAGCGTGAAGCAGTTCTTGCGTTTCGATGGAAGGGTGTGGTTGCTAGTACACTTTTATATGAGGCGACTATCTTTGTCCTTAGTAGAACCCATGTTCTATTTGCAGTTGCTTATAGATGTCCATGGACGGCAGTGACCACTTACCATCAGGTGGACTGCATGCTTGTTTGCTACTTTGAAAAAGCAAATTTGTTATTTAACAATTTAGCGGCACAAAGAAATTAAGTCGACTCAAGGTAGAGAATCGTAAGACAGATTAAAAATTTTATTTTAGGGTGTATTAGGGTGGGATAAGGCGATTCGATTGTCCTGATTTGAGCATTCCCGGATTTGTGCCATTTGAATGCGAATTCCGATCTCATAAAAGGCAGGCAAAGCTTTTATTTATTGAATTTTTGGAATTAATTTTTTTTGAAGATGTTTTGAAGCTATGAACAATTTTAGTAAAATATTTCTTGCGTGCACTATGAGGATATGAACTAAAACCGTAAAGAAAAAAAATATAAAAACATACGCTTATAATGTTTTACAAAAAGCCGACTATCATGATGTTTCCTCATAAGAAAATAAGATATTGAAAAAGTATATACTTACCTAAGTAAAATGGCTATTTTCTTACTATTCAAAAAACATGCGTACATTCATATCATACACTTACATTAATAAAAAAATGTATTTAAATAATTTCGTTTTATTTTTAATAATTTTCGTGACATTAAACAATCTTAGCAAGATATTTAAGCAACATTCAACGCAGTCCAAGAGTCATTCAGCAGTGATAGCCTAATGGTTGAAACTTGCCCTCTCAATCGGGAGGGCCGAGGTTCAAACCCAGGCGCACAAAATTATTATCACTGCTTTTCCGTGAAGGAAAACATCGTGAGGAAACCTACACACCAAAGAGTTCTTTGAAAAAAAATTTTCGGTGGTGTGTGAAGTCCACCAATTCGCACCTGGCCAGCGCGTTGGACTATGACCTAAGACTTTCTTTTTCTGAGAGAAAACCAGTGCCCAACAGTGGGACAATAATGGATTGTACCTAGCTAGGGATTGCAATCCGGCCTCATTTTCAATCCGGTCGGATCCGACCGTTTTTTTCTCAATCCGGCCGGATCCGACCGGATCCGGCGCCATTAATCGAACGGTTAAAACAGTGTAAAAAAAGGATCGATTTCTAACGGTAATTATTTTTGTACTGTGAAATCTTTGTCAAAATATACAATCACCGGATCCGGCGGAGGTCTGGATCCGGTGGTGAATTGGTACCGGTTTGTGCAAATTCGTGCCGGATCCGCCGAATTACCGGATCCGGTTTTCCGGATTGCAATCCCTAGTAGTTGTACCCCAACGCAGTCTTTGGATCATTGACAGTCTGTGAACGCAAACGGAGGTTTTTGTTATAAGTCTAAAGCTTTTACATTTTCGCATTTTAGGTAGCAGATGGTTCGAAATTCCAACGAATCGTACATTGTTCCAACATTTAATTTCTATCCAATAAATATGTAGCATTCAAATCCGACCTCTCCAAAACGAAACTTAATAAAATGGTTTAAAAACAAAACAAGTAACAAAGTTAAAGCTAGATAGATACACAATTGATGTGTTTTATTTTTCTGTATTTACTAAAATTAAACACACTAGTAACAATGAATCGGCGTTTTTTCTTATTTTTCTTTTCCTTGAGTGAAATGAAATAAAATGAAATGTCTTTATTTTGTATAGGCCTACGGGGGGCACTAACAAATTGTCAGTTACACATTTTTTTTACACTACCACCGGATCGGAACACGACCTCAACTGAGAAGATCAACAGGCAAAAATAACATAGGTGGCATCAAGACATGACAGGCATTTCTTAAACATTAGATTTCTGCTAGTAAGCATCATACCATGGACAAATACGAAGACGAATACAAAACCACCGCGACCCAGAACAAAATTCATGAGTTTGACACCTGTCTGGCCGAGGATCGAACTCGAAACACACTGCATGTTATACCAGTAGGTACCTATAGTAATCGCTCCGCCATACTGGTCAACTCAAGAAACTTAAATCTCAAGTGAAGTCTCATGTGTTGGCCATTCGCTTACCGTGCATAAATATGAAGTAGCAAACAAGAATGCACTCCACAAGATAGTAAGTGGTTAATGCCGTACATGGACATCTACAAACAACTTCATACAGAACAGGGGTTCTATCTGAAGTCAATCACAGCTGTGTCTCCAAGTAGGCAAACTGTTAGACAGTGCAGTGCAGACGGCTAGAGTGGGAGCTCGAACCGTTCGGTCAGGCAATCCCGGGAAGGACGGCGGTATGTGTGGTCGCATACCGTCGTAAAGATTAGACGGAGCGGTGGACCCAGCCGCCCATCTGGGAGGAGCCCGATGGGGCAACGCGCTCGGAGGATTCCGGTTGAAGTTGTTTCGAGATCCCGGAGTCCTCCTTTTCAGCGCCGAGGACGGCCATCGGAGGGGTTTTAGTGAGGTAAAAATCCCACATAACCCTGCGTCGCTCCCGCGGCGTCGGGTACCTTTTGAAGGTTTCCCCCTCGAAAACAAAAAAAAAGGCAAACTGTTAGCGGCGTACTGAATTTGCGACGTTGCGTAATTTGCGGTTTAGTACGCCCTTTCATACATTTAAAATGAAGTGTCCAAAGTTTGCTAGTTTGCGCTCACTTTATGCAATTTGCAGCGTTACGTGCAGTGCGTACAGTAACGTAATAAACCGATAAGTCGCAAATTCAGTCGGCCGCGAAGAGGTTGCCTACTGGTGACTCAGCCTAAGATGTCATGGAACTGAGCCGACAACCGCACTCTTCCAACGAAACTCAACAACTGCTTTATGGTAAAAAAATGTGAAACGCTACATTTTTACTTACCTCTCGAGTTAAACTATGTACGTTCTACTACATTCAAAAGCCACTGTAACACCTAATAATATAATCTGCATCTACCTTTATTTAAAATCTATCGTCTATGCAAACATTCCCTGCAAACTGAATCCAACTAATATTATCAACACCAGTGCGACGCGCCACGTAAATTAATTACAGCAACTAGTTAATTTGAATTTCTATCCACTGGAGCGTTATTTTTAGACTCAGACTTCGCCTCCCCTTTATTCCATATCTAACTAGCTGTCTAATTGATTACGACAGAACTGCGATGTATTTTAAGCTTCTATATATTTAATTGTGATTGATAAACCATTAATTCAGAGACAGAGCTTAATTTATTTATATAACAAGTAATATTTTTAACAACTATTAAGACAAAAAACTGCAATGCTTTAAAACAATTAAATTCATTTTCTGTCAACAGATTTTGGGCAACTAGTTTTTTTAGGCAAAAGGATAACAGGTCGCCCCTCCACCAGGTGGACCGATAACATGAAGAAGACAGAAGGAAACCGTTGGATTCAGCGGGCAGAAAACGATTTGGAGTGAGGAAGCCTTTGTGTAACAGTGGAGCTCAAAAGGCTGATCGTTGAATCAGGCTTTCAATAATATTTACCTAACTTAGCTGTTTTTATAATTTGCTTAAAAATTTCGATATTTACATATACATATTTGCAGTAGTAGCTTTCATTTAACACCTATATTATTATGATAATAACAAAAATCATACCTTCTTTCCTCTCTTTTTTTCTGATAACAGGCGCCACATTTAAAATTACTTCTGAGATATAGCAGCAGTGTTAAGCGTTGTTCTGTTCTATTAGGCTTAAAGCACATGGTAAGGAAGAATTCTGTTTCGAGGGATCCTAACACAGACTTTAGGGGTAGCAAGGTGCCGTAATTGTTGTCAACTATGACATATGTGCACTATCAAACGTGTGTAACCTCCCTTAGTCTCTAGGATTAACAAATACATAATTCAGCCGAAAGCGCGTTGGCGTAAATTCATTATAGCGACTGCACGTACATTTAAGTTGAAATTCTAACTATTGTAGCGTTATTTTTAGACCTCGATGTCACATTCAGACTTGTAATTTATATAGTTTATTTATGGAAAATAATATGTAGGTACTTTTTCTAGCTATCAGATTTAAAAAACGCAAAGTGTAAAATCTCGTTTAAATTTATCAAAATTACGTGCCTATATTTACCGCGTGTAGAGTAGGTTATGTACGGAACACAATATGAGTAGCTGTTAAAAATCAAATTAAAGAATAACAAAGTAGTATTGTGTTTTGTAGTATTTTTGTGTACAAAATTCTTATAAGCTTCTTTTCTTAAGTTTCAATTTTGAGCAAAATTGACGCGTTACGTTATTGGCCAGAAATATCATGTGTTATAAAGAATATTAATCACTAAGTAGTTTATAGCAAAGTCGCTTTTCGCTGTCTGTCACTATGTATGCTTAAATATTTAAAACTACGCTAAGAATTTTAATGCGGTTTTTTAATAGATAAAGTGATTCAAAATGAAGGTTTTAATGCATAAAATAGAGGCGGAACACTTTTTTTTTTGTTTTCGAGGGGGAAACCTTCCAAAGGTACCCGACGCCATGGGAGCGACGCAGGGTTATGTGGGATTTTTACCGCACTAAAACCCCCCCGGTGGCCGTCCTCGGCGCTGAAAAGGAGGACTCCGGGATCTCGAAACGACTTCAACCGGAATCAGTGGCGGAACACTAATGATTTTAGATTTTTAGGCAGAACGAAGTTCGCCGGGTCAGCTAGTATTATATAGTAGAAGCTCATTGTTGTATCTCGTTACTACCGTTCGTGGATAGCTACGTGATGAACCCTAGATGAGGTTTAAGTCCCACCTAGGTTAACCACAGGTATGTTTCTATTCCAGAGAACTAAATTGGAATTCTTCAAATTGCATTTGCAAGGTGGTAGAACCAGTGTTGTTCGACCGGGGAAGTACCACCGCCACACCTATTCCTAGCGTGAAGCATTTCTTGCGTTTCGATAGAAGGGTGTGGTTGCCGGCACACTTTCACATGAGGCGACCATCATAGTCCTCATGAGTAGCAACGCATCTGTGATTGACTTCAGATAGAACCCATGTTCTGTATGAAGTTGATTACAGATGTCCATGGGCGGCAGTGACCATTTACCATCAGGTGGACTGCATGCTCGATTGCTACTTCAGTCATATAAAAAAAAAAAAATGTCAAATAAATAATACACCCTTTAAAACAGAGTATGGCAGCGCTTATAAATATGATTGCGGTTATTTTGCACAGTTAAGTCTAGAGGTAATATCTAACTCCTATCACAATGCAAATAGCTGTGGGCGATAGTGTTTACTTTAAGTTGACTAAGTTCTAAATTAAGTTATTATAATGTTGTTCAGAAATACTCTTCCAGGAACAAGTACCTATCATAATTAACGCTGCTAGTTCTACGAAAATAAACACGACAACGCCTAAATATTGTGTCTGCAATGTTACAAAGTTGACGATAGCTATTTTGTTACGCAGGCGTTTAGTTGCTATTTTTTGCTGTTAGAGAGCGTGCAAGTATTACGTAACGCAATTTATAAAGACTTTATACCCCCGCCCCGTAACGCAACGTAACGTTTGTTGTAACGCAACGTAACGTTTTGCTGCACCACTTTCTCGCTCCCTGAACTTTGGCAGCAAGTCGCTGTGGCCGTATTTTACTTAAATGAATTTTATACTCAAATAAAAACAAATACATCACGTAATGTGTTGTTCAAACCTCCCTTTTTCCTTTTTGCAACGCATCGTAATGTTTGACAATAACGCTCACCATTTGAATATGCGTTACGTAATACTTGAATGCTCCCTTATTGTATATATTACAGCAATTAAACTTTTAAATAATTATGGTAAAGAAGAGTTAATTTTGGTAAATAAATTAATATAATAAATGAATGGATAAAATGAAACATAGCGTCATCTTAAGTACCTACTTAACAAGCCTAACAATAACTGATTAAAAAAACGTAAGTGCGATTGACTTCAAATAGTATCATTCTAAGTGAAGTTACTTACAGAAGATGTCCATGGGCAGCAATGATCACCTTTTTTTTTTGTTTCCAAGGGGGAAACTTTCAAAAACTACCCGACGTCGTGGGAGCGACGCGGGTTAAGTGGGATTCTTACCGCACTAAAACCCCCTCGGTGGCCGACCTCGACGCTGCCAAGAGGACTCCGGGAACTCCAGTTGACCGCCGCCGGTGTCCTCGGCGTGTTCCCCATCGAGCTCTTCCCTGGTGGGCGTGAACTGCTCACCGCACCTTCTGGTTTTTACGGCAACATGCAACCACACATGCCGCCGTCCTTCCCGGGGTCACTTGACCGGACGGTTCGAGCTCCCACTCTTCCCGCTCGCAACCCCGGAAGCCTCTTTTAGTCGCCTTTTACGACAGGCAGAGGGTACCGTAGTCCTATTCTGGTCCCGGAACTACAGGGACAAGCAATGATCACCTACTATCATGTGAACTGCAGTTGACCATTTACTATCAGATCGTCTGCTACTTCAATGTTATAAAAAATATAAAGAACTTAGATCAAAGACAATCTTGAAATGAAAGTAGTCTAAAGTTTAAATTAAAGAGGGATTTCAATTTTATAACTTCCAATGAAAAGCCATTTGAAGTTTTATCTTAAAAGTAGACATCCTGAGATAGGATTGATCTTGAGAGAATAAACTTAGACTATTTGAGAGTGTTAACATTTGGAATTTTAGAAAAGTTACAGACTTGAAAGTAAATTTCTTAAATTTTGTTTCATCCGAATGCGTCAGAAGGAGGTTAATGTCTTCTAAAGTATATATACATATATATGTATGTATATACGAGTATGTAAATTTTTTGACACGCATTAGACATAGCCCAAACGGTCTGGCGGGTTGTAATATAATTATAACATATCATTTCAATTACTTGTTAGAATGACATAGCATAGCTACATTTTTTTAATATGCATATTACTTGAAGGAAATGTCATTTAACAAGTGTAAGCATATTTCAAATATAGGTATGTAAAAGTTATATTTGAAATATGTTGTTAATGTTATAAACAAGTCAATATTCTAATCATTTGTTATTTTACATTTGGTTTAAATTAAAAATACTAATATAGTTTATGATTTGTCAATACTGGCAATAATCTTACGAGGCGATAAGCCAATGAAAAAATATTTAAGTTGGACGTTATTCAATTATTTTGCGGATCGTTGATGATGAAAAAGAAAAAATGTGAAATATTGAGTGATTGCGATTGATTTTGTTTTTAGAAAAAACATAAGAAATTGTGAATAATACAAGTGAATACATGATTATTTCGAACTGAAAGTGTGTAGTTGCTTATTTAAATTAAAGTAGTGTACTTAGTTTTTTACACAAGAAATATTTAAAACATTACCAACGCCTTGAGGATTTTTCACGAAACATTTGTGTTGTTTTTCTGTATAGAAGCCTTAATTTAAACATCAAGTTGTTTATGGCGCTGTAACAATGCGATTTTATACATACTAAGGTTCAAATTTGACGACCCGTGTGGTTACCATACCGGTCTGACGCGCAATGGGTCCCGGGTTCGATTCCCGGCCAGACAGATATCTGAATGATGACTTTAAATTCGTATTTTGAGTCTGGGTGTTTGTGTATTCGTTAGTGTGTGTCCATGGTACCCACGACATAGGAAAATATCCTACTGTGGGGATATGAGTGTAGAAAGCGTGTGTGTGTCAAATCTTTCCGACGATTCTACATGATTTCACTTACAATTTTTACATCACAGAGGATACAACAGTAGAACAAAATTCGGCCATTTTTGCTGAACCACTAGGGAAATTAAAAAGGTTACCAGAAATCTTAATATCTAGGGTAGCAACGCATCTGTCCAACTCTCTTATCTGAGTTCAACAGCGGGCAATGCCCATTTAACATCATGTGGACTGAATTTTTGTTTCCTATTTCTATAGGGAAATGAAATGTCTTTGTTTTGTATAGCCTTACGGGGGCACTTACAAATTGTCAGTTACAGTCGTAGACAAAAAAGATAACAGATACTTCGAGCAAATGTATGTACATTGGCTTAAAAAACATTAAACTTCTGCAGGCACAGTTGGGTATTTTTATTTCAATTATTTAAATATAGTTCTACCCGCTTAACGCAACGATAACTATATTAGTCCCGATATAGTGCCGTGAATGTGGTAGAACCCTAGTGGTTTGACCCTAAGGCGTAATGCCTTAGGGTCAACCCACAAAGGTCAAGCCACATCTATTTCTTCCTAATAACTGTGTTAAGCACAGGTGTATTCTGGCTTGAACTATGTGGCAAGGAAGACATGTGTGTATGTATGTAACCAAGCCGGTCTAATTTATTCTTCAGAGGTAGCTACACTACGCTAGCCAACTTCAACTCGAATCTTATCTGGGTTCGATTTCAGATGTCTACGGCGGTCAGTAGACACTTACAATTAGGTAGACTGCATGTAGCTGCTTTTTTATCTGATTGAAGCAGCAAACTGACGGTAAGTGGCCACTGCCGCCTATGGACAAGTAAGAAACTTCGTATAGAACACAGGGGCTATCTGAAGTCAAACCAAATGCGTTGCTACTGCCGAGGACTGAGATGGTCGCCTCATATAAAATATGCCAGCATCCACATATGCCACACCATTCCATCGAAACGCAAGAAAATCTTCACGCTAGAAATAGGTGTGGCGGTGGTACTTCCCTGATCGAACCACACTGGTTCTACCACCTAGTAAAACACGTTTCTTGCTACCCCTCTCAAAAAAAACTCTTCCGGAATCCTTAATTTTGCCGTAGCCTAATTAAATAAAGCCACCTGTTAATAGTTCGCCAATTCGCACTTCGCTAGCGCGGTGGACTATGGCCTAAAACTCTCAATCTGAGAGAAGACCCGTGCCCAGCAGTGGGAAGATAATGGGTTGTACCCCTTCGCCACCTGTAAGTAGAGATGTAAATATGTTTGTATGAGATTAGACAGACATTTATTACATAAACAATGTCCAGTAAAACAGAAAGGGATGATGTAAATAAACTGAGCACAATACGTTATTATCGTCCTATTGTTAGCTTCCCCACATATGTTTTTGACAACAATAAAACTAATCCGACACCTGTCCTCCATTGTGGGCTCATTCGAATATATACCTGCAAATGTCGTGTTATTTATGGGGAAAGGTTACATACACCTATTTATAGACAGGGTAGAAAGTAACATTGTTAAATTATACGACTTGCCGAGCAGTAATAGCCTAATGGTTGAAACTTGCCCTCTCGATCGGAAGGTCCAAGGTTCAAACCCAGGCACGCACCACTGATTTATGTGCGTATTAGAAATTAATTATCATTGCTTTTAGGTGAAGGAAAACATCGTGAGGAAACCTACACAAAAAAAGTTCTTTAAAAAAGTTCTCGGAGGTGTGTGAAGTCCACCAATTCGCACTTGGCCAGCGCGGTGGACTATGGCCTATAACTCTTTCATTCTGAGAGAAGACCCGTGCCCAGCAGTGGGACAGTAATAGGTTATACCCCATAAAACTTGCCTTATTTTTATGTATGTTTAGATCAAATCTTGTAACCTGTATTTAACCAACTTTTCAGTGTCCGATTGAGCTGATATTTAGAAAACATCTTTAGTTCTGATGAAATTGAAAGCATAAATAAACAATGTTATTTATACTTTAATTAGTTACTTTAGTTAATTTAAAATACCCAGAAATGTTATACGCAATATAATTCATAATTTTAATAATAATAATAATAATAATAATAAAATACTTTATTGCCCTAAAATAATAACATAAAATCCTTAACTTAACAAATTACAAAAAAGAGAAAAAAAACATAGATAACAGTACACAAAAAATAAACAAAATTATATCCTAAACGAGGGCAAAGGAAGTGGCTCAGCATTTTGCTAATACGAGATCTTGATCCCGTATAGCGCTGTTTTTCAGCCACTCCCTATTCCCTGAGATGTTATGCGGGAGAGTTTGTGAGCACCCCAATCCCGGCCGATCAAACGAAAATCAAGTAAAAAAGCAAATAAAAATAGTTGTTAATGTTGAAAATGTAAATAATAAAAATCAAAACAAGTTTACATTGGCCAACAAAGGAAAAGTTGCAAATAAAATAAAGTAATTATTTATGCTAAATGCTAAAAAAATAAAAATAAAAATAAAATACAAAATTGACTCTTGCATGTGTGTGTATGTGTATGTGTGTGTATGTATGTGTGTGTGTGTGTGTGTGTGTGTGTGTGTGTGTGTGTGTGTGTGTGTGTGTGTGTGTGTGAAATTACTTAGTTTAAAGAACTTTAAAGAATTCCTTTAGTCGAAAAGACTTCCAATGGGCTTGTGACAAGTTTTCTGCAGCAAGCTGTCTCCTCAGTAGTGCTGAACGGTATTTAGCTTTGAAGGTCTCAGTGCTTATTTTGTTTTTCAATGGTGGTGGTAAATCGTTCCAAATGCTTGCTGCAGCAAACTTGAAACAGCCTCGATATCGTCTGGATTTATGGGCCGGAGTTATCAAAAGACTTTGCATATTGGAGCGAAGACTGCGACTTGTAATATCCTTAACCCAGTGGAGCTTCTCAAATAGGTACTCAGGTTTCTTGTTCCATATTACTCTATGAATAGTACAGGCGTAATGGAGCTCTCTCCTAGCACTCATGTTCAGTATGCTCTTCCTGTTTAGATATGGTGTAATGCGTTCTCTTTTAGGTACATTAAAGCAATAGCGGACACAGGCATTCTGAACTCTTTGTATAGCTCTCTCTGTATTTGTGTTCAGTCTTGGGCCAAAAGTACAGCTGCAATAACTAAATTGCGAAAGTACTAAAGAATCACACAAAAGCGATCGTAATTCCTCTTTAATATAAGGTCTGATATGGTAAAGGACTTTGAGCTTGTAGAAGGCATTCCTTATTTTATTGTTTATATGCTCTACAAATTTTTGTTCCCCATCCATAATCAAACCTAAATTGCGGGCACTGTTTACACGCTGGAGAACAACATCACCAATCTTAATTTTAACTTCGTTGTCTAAAACACTACTTATTTGCTTTTTCGTTCCTAAAACTAAATATTTTGACTTACATGGATTAAGAACTAGCGAGTTACTCTGAGACCACATGGATATGCTGTTAAGGTCATCGTTAATTTTTTTTATAGCCATTTGTGTGTTTTTATTGTCAAAAGAGTAATATAGTTGGGTATCATCTGCATATAAATGGTATTTACAATATTTTATATGTTTAGGCAGGTCGGCAGTGAAAATCGAAAAAAGTATGGGACTTAATAGTGAACCCTGTGGTACGCCTCGTTGCAGTGTCACGAGGGAGGAGGATCTCTGGTTGGCATGTTTGTCGACTGTAACCACCATTTGTTGTCTGTTCGTTAGGAATTCGCGGAACCAAAGACAGGTGTCGTCTGAGAATCCATAGAGTTTTAGTTTTCTAAGGAGTAATACTGGGTCGAGGCAATCAAACGCACGGGAATAATCCAGTAAGACCATTACGCTACTGAACCCCATATCCGATGCCTCCGTTAAGTCATCTGTTACATGCAAAAGAGCTGTTTCCGTCCCATGGCCTATACGGAAACCCGATTGATATTTAGGAATTATGTCTTTTCTTTGTAATTCCCTTTATAATGTCCAGGGAGAGCTAGGAATAAAAAAATGAATTAATATTAAAAATTATTTCTAAAAAACATATATTTATTTATTTTATTTACATATTTATTGCACCTTTAAAAAGTTACAATAGGGCAAACTTAATGCCTGATGGCATTCTCTGCCAGTCAACTCTGGGTGGCTGGAAAATTTGCGGCAGGTGTTTTAAACACAAAGATTATAGATATTTAATATGTTATAAATACATCATATACATACTATATCATTAAAATATATATTATACATACATATAATACACACATACACATAATACATACATACATATAATACACAAAAACAATACATACTATATAAAAGTTAAATAAAAGTTGTTTAAGAAACAATGACAGTGTTCAGATAATGCTCTCGGACAAGCTTTTTAAAGATGAACTTACTGGGTGCTTTCCTAATGTGAGCGGGCAGGGCGTTCCAAAGCAATACCGCCTGAACAGTGAATGAGAAATGGAAGAAACCGCTAGTATGCGGTGGAATAGTTGCTCTTAAGTTATTAGACGACCGAAGCGTTTTGTCATGTGTTAGGAACCGATACTGGAAGATATCCTTCAAATAAGAAGGAGTATTGGTATCATTTAAGATAGATTATAGGAGAAGGAGAATCCTAGAATTGCGCCTCTGGCGAATAGTATATCAGGTGGACTGCGTGTTCGTTTGCTACTTCACTCAAAGAAAAAAAAAAAACTTTTGCCTTCATTTATTCTTCAGTTAGGCCAGCATTACCCAATTACCAATGATGGCAATGAGAATTATTTTTCTTTGACATATACATACAGACATACATACGAACAAACATACACACATAGACTTAAAAAAGTACGCTTTGCAAACTCATAGTCCTATAGTCGGGTCGTCGTGGGTGCCCTGGACACACACAAAGACGAACACACAAATACCCAGAACAAGAATTTAAACTCATCATTCAGATACATTTCTGGCCGGGAATGGAACCCGGGATCCACCGCGGGTCGTCAGGCTCAAAAAACATTACTCACATAACGCAGTCGGCCAAAATATCCATAACGTATGCATCCTGTTCGGCTCGCCTTTGTGCAAGGGTCACGAATCATCTGCGCAAATTGCTGGAATTCGCTCCAAATTTGAAATGACGCTTCAAAAGAATATTTCGCCACCCTCGCGTCATTTAGTCCATTGAAATGTTACATGACATTTGCATTTTTTAGAAGACGCAATTTTATTTTTGGGACATGGGGATCAAATGGAAGCTTAACCTCAAGTTTGTGGGGTCGCCGCCCTTGTCCTCCGGCCGCCATCTTGGAAAAAGGGGTGAAAAAACTTTTTTCGCGGTATCTCAGAAACTATGCATCTTGCAAAAAAATTGTCAAGTCGTAATTAGTAGCAAATTGTTTTGTCTACAAATATGTTTTTATGATTTTTTGCCCTAAGTTAAAAATAAAGAAGTTATAAGCAAAAAAACTTGAAAGATTTTATATTTTCTTTTTTGCTCTATATTTTTTTTATACATTGTACAATAATTGTTCCCTATGTTTTTTTAATATCATAAATTTAAAACGCTGCTACTGCGCTCCAAAGTTGACCGGGTTGGTCAATGCTCATGAGAATCCGGTCGAAACGAAATGTTTAACTCATCCTTAATTTTTTTATTGTAAATAAATATTCTTACGAATTTTTTGTTAAATTCCTACAATTTCACTTTTTACCACGCCACTTTTGAGATACGAGTCTGTGTGAGAGTGTAGAGGCGCATTTTTTGTAACATTTAAAATTGTACAATGCAACCAAATGATGGGTTTGATTAACACAAAACTTATTTTTTCCTTCACAGTGCTTTGAAATAATAGCTTGTTTTAAAAAGTATTTTTTTAATATTATTTTATTAAGATTAAAGCTATGTCAAATTTTTATAAGAATCCAACGGCTTACATTACTTCGGCTTATGTTATTAACAATCTTTGAAACCACTCATACCTATATTTTATTCTTCTGAAAAGTATTACTGTATTGTAACTATTTGCTTTATTCAGCACTATATTAATGTATAATGTATCGTCGGAAGGGACCAAGGACACGCGTCCAGATACTCTTACCGAGGGTCCATTGTTGTGGCTACAAAAGATTGTAACAATACACATAAGACGACCGCACGTGTACAATAATAATAAACTACCTAGTCACCCGTCGCAACGGTCGAAATTCGACCGTAATTTAAATTTAAAAAAAGTTGCGTGACAAAATTTCCTATCAAATGAAAGAAAGAAAATGGAAATCGGTTTAGAAACACCCAAATTATTCAAGATTTTAAGAAACCGACATTTTCCAATTTTCCGGGAAAACCGCCGGAAGGTTTTCATTTTCCTCAATATGGGACTGCCTGTGAAACAAGCCACATACAATGTCGTATGACTCGTGTCGGTAGGTCGACGATTTCTGGCCATTGTGCCCGAACATACATACCTATATACCTCTTTCCTTTGGGAAGTCGGTTAAAAACTAAACTTCATATTGTCCAAATTAGCACAAATATTTGTTCAATTCAAATAAATTGTAATAATTTTCAGTTATTTTGAACGCTCTCGTTAAAGGTAAAAAGAGGTTTAATTAGTTATGCTGCATTTAAAAGCAATAGCGGGTATTTTGACAAAGACATCTGTCATATTTGACGTTATGTGTTTTTATAGTAAGACATTGAATGTTCTGTTTCGTTTATTATGTACCTATGTGTTTGTGTCAAATGCAGGGTAGTGTGTGTAATGTGTTTTTAATTGATTTTATGTATGTTTCTTGCATTATTTGAAAAAAATATTAGGATAAATGTGACAGTCATACTTCCTCGAACGATACTACCACCTTGAAGGTGTTTGTAACAGTGAGGAGAGGTGAGAACTTGCAAGATTGAGAACTTGGTGTAAACATTGCAAGAAGACAATGAGAGGTGGCTTCGAATGAACACTACTAGGCTTTGTATATTATAGGCTTTAATCACGGTTTTCAAAACTTAAAGTTCTACCCCTATTCGATTTTGGGAACATCGGCGAAGTCCAAAACGAGCAGCAAATTGATTTAATTAGTTTTGGTTTCTACGTTCCAGAAATATAATACGAGTATGACGATTAATTCATTTAACTTCAGTTTTTATCATACATACTAATATTATAGTATAGTTAATGACTTGTAACACACGGGTTACTTTTATGTTGATAAATGGCAGAAACGTACAAAAAGTCTAATGTTACCTGATTTATTAAACCGATAAATATTAGTAATTTAATGTTATGTACAATAAACAAATTTTAAAATAATTTAAATTGCTTTCACTTCCCCTGTGATATGTTTAGTATTTCCCTAACATATATCCTCTACAACGTCCGAAAACATTCAAACCAGAATTCACTTTTGGGATTTAACACACCATTTTCCTTAAAAGCGTTTCCATTAGATCGATCGTATCAGAGAATATTAGTCTGATAAAGGGGCAAATAAATTGTAGTGCATTGATTGTATTTTTAGGCAAGACAAGAGGTTTTTATTCCTTCGTCTTCTAGCATTATTATATTTCTTTATCAGACTTTAGTAGGAAACGAAAATGTCGTCCATCCACCACTAACCATTAGTGGTCAATGTCGCGCGTGGATATCTGTAAGAGACTAAAGGGGCAAAGGAACTGAAAGAAAAAGGGTTCCATCCAAGGTCAATCACTGATGTTTTTTTTTTTTATCTGACTGAAGTAGCAAACGAGCATGTAGTTCACCTGATGGTTGGTGGCCACTGCCGCCCATGGACATCTGTAAGCAACTACATACAGAACATGGGTTCCATCTGAAGTCAATCACAGATGCGTTGCTACTTCCGAGGACTATGATGGTCGCCTCATGTGAAAGTGTGCCGGAACCACAACCTTCTATCAAAACGCAGGAAATGCTTCACGCTAGAAATAGGTGTGGCGGATGTGTTATTATTTTCAAGGACTACCGAGTAAGACGCTTCAAATACAATTGAGGCAACAACCACACCGTTCGACCGCAATTATTTACGGTTTAAATAGCTGTTGCTGTTGGTAGTACCTTCCCGATCGCTCCATATTCGATCTAGCACCTTGTAAAATAATCATCACCGCTCTTTACGGTGTCATCTTACTAGTGAGTATGAGTATTGTTTTAGCTTGGGTTTGTGCCGCCCTGGCCGTAACATGATTTTGTAGTATCAGATCAGCGGAAAAAAATATCTTAAAAATTAAATATTACAACGAAAAACGAACCCGGCCAAAATTTTGCCGCCTCTGGTTTCTGCCGCCCTAGACAAGTGCCTGTACGTCCCCCTAAACGCTTCGCGCGCGTCGCTATCTCGACAAAGGTCTCGTGTCAGCAATAAGCTGGGACACTTCTTTTGCCCCCTAGTTATTATTTTATATTGTTGCTTTATCTATACTAATATTATAAAGCAATTTGTTTGTTTGAACGCGCTAATCTCAGGAACTACTGGGTGGAATTGAAAAATTATTTTTATGTTGAATAAACCATTTATCGCGGAAGGCTTTGGGCTATATAACATCACGCTACAACTATTATGCGCGCAGAAATCATACAAAATGTGAAAAAAGCAAGGGAAATTATTCATCCTTGAGGGCTTACTTTGCATGTTCTGCGAAAACGGTTCACGATACCAAAAATATATGTATGAAAGAAATATTCCTCTTGAATGAATATGTATATGTCATGTATGTTTAAGCGCGGGCGAAGCTGCGGGTTTCAGCTAGTCTTTTGTATACGGTGTCTAGTGATAATTTTATACTTTAAAAATATTGTTATTATTTTTGTTTGTTTGAGGCAATAGATTATATTATTATTATTAAATCGACTCTACATTTTTTCCATACAAACAAATAAGAAATCCAAATAAGTCACCGTCAGCATTGAACGCCAAAATTTCCTAAAAAGCTTTCCATCCGATCCTATTCGATCGGAGAACATTAATCTGATAAAGGGGCACGTAAATTACATTGTGACAGTGTACTGTTTTTCATACTCGAACGCAATGGATTGAATTGAGCATAAATCGGATATCGAATCCCATAACAATATATTTGTGGGTATGTCGAATCCCAACAGGTAATGATTCACGAGTGTACCGAGATAATGTATCTTTGTGTAATGTGTGTTTTTCAGGATTTTTATGGTCGTGTAATTGATAAAAAAATTATCAATAAAGATAATCTCGTATTTTTACTGGATAGAACTGCATTATGTTTAGGGTTTCGTATCGAAAGGATAAAACGGGATCGTATTACTTAGGCTCCCCTGTCCGTCTGTTCGTTAATCGATCTGTCTGTCTATCCGTCAGTCCATTTGTCTGTCTGTCTATCTGTCACCAGGCTATATCTTCCATAAGACCTAAACAATTAAAATTTTCACAAATTACGTAGGTATTTCTGTTGCCGCTATAACAACAAATACTAAAAACAGAATAAAATAAATATTAACATACAAAAACAGTGACTTTTTTATCGTTTTTTAAAGATAATGTACGGAACCCTTCGAATCCGATTTGCACTTGGCCGGTGTTTACTTTTTTGCGTCACTCTAGTTTGCATAACCAAGCAATATTTTGATAGAATGTTAAAAGGTTTTCGTTAAAACTAATTTAAAGGTACCGATACCATTTGAAGATAATATTAATTCGAAAAAGTGCGTCGAAAAAATATTAAAACAGTTCATCTAAATTTAAATATAAAATAAATATTTACCGTACAAATTTGTTTTAGAAACTACATTATATATTAAAACGCTCGCCGTGTCTGAGGCTTTTTGGATGTTATTCACACAGGATGTTATTCGCTAAAACACATACATAGGTATATATTGGTATTTTTCAAAATTGTCTTATTTATTTTTGTAAGTGTGACGTGTTGGAGTACGTGATTTTATCATATAAAAGGTTTTTGCCAAGTAATTGTTAAACTTTAATGTTAATTTATAACTAGACCGTCACATTATCAGAAAAATAGAAAAATAACTAAGAAACGACTACATTGTAAGTCGTAATTTAATAGTCGTAGTCGTTACCGGGAGTATTAAATTCGATCGAATCGAGAGGGCAAGTGCCAACCATTAGCGTATTACTGCTCGTTATATAATTCATTATAACAAACATTAAAATTAATTTGTTTTATAATATAACTTATGTTGTTAATAACAGTTAAATTTCATAATCGGAAATATACCAGTGCATGCGTTGAATGAGGTGACGTGGAAACACTTTGAGGGATTTGCAGCTAAAATTATACCCGCCTCGTCATGTCGCGTAACTCATTAGTACACGCCACATACGCGGAATTAATCTCTTGATCCCCAGAGCAATGTTATATTAATATTAATTCAATGGAGAATGTTACATGCTATTCAACGAAAATTTTACATTAATTTTACATTACAATATTGAAGTAGCAAACAAGCAAGCAAAAAAAGTTTTTTAGGATAAAATGAGTCCTGATAGATAATAATGAGTCCTGACATTTTCAACACAGGCAGTTTTGAGTAGCGTAAGTGAGCACTTAGAAAATAATGTAAAACATTTCACCTCTAAAAGGGCTAAATAGGGATTGAAAGATTGAATAATTATAATAAGTGGTGATTTAATTGAATTTTATTTAAGTAACACTTTAAAAATTAAAATTAATTCATCATTTAATATAAGTTATGTTGTGAACTAACAGTTACATTTCATAATCGGGAATCGGAAATATACCCGTGCATGCGTTGAATGGGGTGACGTGGAAACACTTTGAGGGATTTGCAGCTAAAATTATACCCGCCTCGTCATGCCGCGTAACTCATTAGTACACGCCACATACGCGGAATTAATCTCGTTTCACAGGGTAATGCTATATTAATAATTATTCAATGGAGAATGTTACATGCTATTCAGCGAAAATTTTACATTAGTTATTAACATTCAATGGTTGAAATTACCTTAATAGATTCAATACATTAATTTTTTTTAAATATAAGATTGAAGTAGCGAACAAGCAAGCAAAAAAAAGTTTTTTTAAGATAAAATTAGTCCTGATAGATAATAATGAATCCTGACATTTTGAACACAGGTTGTTTACGTAGCGTAAGTGAGCACTTAGAAAATAATGTAGAAAATTCCAACTCTAACAGGACAAAATGAGGTTTGAGATATCTTTATTCTCATAAGAATATACAATATTCACTTACAAAATAGGTGTAGAAAGATTGAATAATTGTAATAAGTGGTGATTTAATTGAATTTTATTTAAGTAACGCTTAAAACATTAAAATTAATTCATCATTTAATATAAGTTATGTTGTAAACTAATAGCTACTTTTAATAATCAGGAATCGGAAATATACCCGTGCATGCGTTGAATGGGGTGACGTGGAAACACTTTGAGGGAGTTGCAGCTAAAATTATACCCGCCCCGTCATGTCGCGTAACTCATTAGTACACGCCACATACGCGGAATTAATCTCGTTTCACAGGGTAATAGCAGTAATAGCCTAATGCTTGAAACTTGCCCTTTCAATCGGGAGGTCCGAGGTTCAATCCCAGGCACGCACCACTAATTTATGTGCGTATTAGAAATTAATTATCACTGCTTTTCGGTGAAGGGAAACATTGCTAGGAAACCTACACACCCGAGAGTTCTTTAAAAAAAAATCTCGGAGGTGTGTGAAGACCACCAATTCGCACTTGGCCAGCGCGGGGGACTATGGCCTAAAACTCTCTCATTCAGAGAGAAGACCCGTGCCGAGCAGTGGGACAATAATGGGTTGTACCCCATTTAATGGTGAATATAGCTTAAATATGGTCAGTACGGTAATAATTGTGATTTTTTATAAAATTGAAGTAAACAAGTGAGCATTTTCCCGGATGGTAAGTGATTATTGCCGCCAAAAGACATCTGTAGGTAACGTTAAATAAAACAAATGTTCGAAGTGAAGTCGATCACTGAGGTGTTCTTATCTATCGAGATTATATTCTTATATTTATACTAGCTGTGATAGCCTAACGGTAGAGCAGTGATAGCCTAACGGCTGCCTTCTCGATCGGGAGGTCCGAGGTTCGAACCCAGGCACGCACCACTGATTTATGTGCGTATTAGAAATTAATTATCACTGCTTTTCGGTGAAGGAAAACATCGTGAGGAAACCTACACACCCGAGAGTTCTTAAAAAAAGTTCTCGGAGGTGTGTGCAGTCCACCAATCCGCACTTGGCCAGCGCGGTGGCCTATGGCCTAACCTCTCTCATTCTGAGAGGAGACCCGTGCCCAGCAGTGGGCCAATAATGGGTTGATGAAAGAGATTTATACTAGCTGACCAGGCAAACGTTGTTTTGACATATAAAAAATTTAAAAAATGTTAAGGGTGGACAACCCTTATCACCCTTAATAAAAATAGATGTTGGCCGATTCTCAGACCTACTCAATATGCTCACAAAGTTTCATGAGAATCGGTCAAGCCGTTTCGGAGGAGTACAGGAACATACATTGTGACACGAGAATTTTATATATTAGAAAACTTCTTGAATTTCGGTTGCAAAGCCATTTCTTTGGTATAGAAATAGGTAGACCGGTGATACTTACCCGGTCGAAAAATAATTGACCTATCTTGCAGTCTTACAAAGTAATGTTATATGATTTCAGTGCATTAGTATTTGATATTTTCCTACACTTATTTGTATATAACCCTATTTCTAGCGTAAATATTCTTATACGATTTCAGTGACGTATTTCTGTTGTTATTTATATTTAGGAGTGTCATATACAACATTATATACCAGAAGCCCGCTTTAAGAAATTCGGATGCTCTGATACCATTCAGAAATTAATTTTACTATACGACAAAGGAACTGTGACGTCACTTAAAGGGTTCCTCATAGCGTTTTGAAAGGTGTGTAAAGTCAAACAATTGGCCAGTCTTATGTATAACGGTCCGAACGGTTCTCATTAATTGTTGAACCCTTTCAACCCTTTTGATTTAGGGTTAAGTATGCCAAAACCTGAAATTATTTTGCTATTACATAATTATATGCCGGTTGAATTCGAAGTTCTTATTTTGCAGTCCCAATATGGCTTTCGCACACATGCAAGCACGTAGGTACATATGCACACGTATACGGACACAGAAACACGCAAACATGCACACATGAGCATGTACGCAAGCACACACACATCACATGCAACATAGGTGGTAGAACCCTCTTAACGACATGGATGACCCGCATGGCGGAGCGGTTACCATGCCGGTCTGACGCGCAATGGGTCCCGGGTTCCATTCCCGGCTATACAGGTATCTGAATGATGAGTTTAGATTCATGTTCTGGGTCTGGGTGTTTGTGTGTCCATGTTATCTACGACACAGGAGAAAATCCTAGTGTGGGGCTATAAGTGTAGAAAGCGTATTTTTTTAAACTCTGGAAACACCAATGGAAATAAAATAGCTTTTATGCAAGTAGAAGTAACATAAACAATTTAATTTTAAGTTAATAATGTGGTACTAACGTCGTAGTCAGGATTAGACTAGCCCGTGTGTGGTCAAAGAAACTGTCATAAGCGTTCCAAGAACTAAATAATAAGCACTAGAATGTGATTTTGTACATTAAATGTACGAATATAAACAGTAAACACTTGTATTAATATAAATTTTAATAGCTATGTGGGAGCTAAACTAAATCTTTTGAATACATTTGAACAGAACCCTCTGTGGGTTCCGGGTCATTGTACTCTAACTATTAAAATTAACCCATAAGATGTAAAGTGTTTCAAGTTTCATACAAAATAATCGGGTTACATTTTATTAATATCGGGAGGTCGGTAGATATAGCACCTCGTACCTGTAGTTCCTGAATCAGAATAGGGCTAAGTAATCTCCTGCCTGTTGTAAGAGGCGACTAAAAGGGGCTTCCGGGGTTGCAGGTGGCAAGAGTTGGGAGCTTGAACTGTTCACCCAGGCGATCCCAGGAAGGATCGCCCGGGTTGGGCAACGCGCTCAAATGATTTCGGTTGCGTTCCTTGGAGATCCCGGAGTTCTCTCTGCAGCACCGAGGACGGTCACCGGGAGGGTGACCGTCCTCGGTAAGAGTCCCACGTAACCAGGCGTCGCTCCCACGTCGTCGCGTACCTTTTGAAGGTTTCCCCCTCGAAAAAAAAGAAGTACCTACAAGCAGGTAAACCTAAATGTTAACATTTGGGTTAAAAAGTACCCTATTTCCTTTTCTGGACCCCTGACAATGTGTGTGCAATATTTCATGTCGCGAAAGCGTTGCAAATAAACTAATTGTTCATTAGTATGTACAATTTGAGTTAAGTTACTAAGTTACTATCATGTATGTACAAAATTACAAAAATTACATGGCTGGGTAATTAGTCGTGAAAGCGTGGAAAAAATATCTCACATTTGCATTTATAGCATTTGTGAAGATTAGGATTACTTATGATTCCAATTAGGACTCATTAGAAACTTATAACTAGACATCGGATTATATGTACTATCAAAATGGCAAAATATGCACTATAAAAGGGTGAATAATATACAACGTTATTATTATAGTTATAATTATAATTATAACAATAATATTATTATTATATTGTTATTAATTATAATGTTATTATTATTATAATTGTTAATGCACCAACATAGTGAAATATACACAAAATATGCACTATTCGTCATCAAAGTGACATCGGTATAGATTTGACGTCAGTTTTTCTTGGGTCATCATGCTTGAGCTATGGGAGGAACTAGTGAACTAAAAGAACAAATTGCGAACAATTGTATCCAATATTAATGAATAAGTACCACAATATACAAAAACGCTATAAAACTGTCGTTATATGCATTTGCATGAGCTAATACTCAAACGCATATAATCCGATGGCTAGTTCTAAATATTATGGAATCTATATATTATGACGTGAAGCAAAAACTTGTGAACCGATTTTAAGATACTTGCCGCAGATGGTGGAGTATGAAATTACGCGCGGTTGTAGTTGATGTAGATAGGGATTACGCCATGCTAATATTTTTTTTAAATAATGCTTAACACATACATAAAATCAACTAAAACACATCACACACACTACCATGTATATACATAACGTCAGAAATGTCAGTGTCTTTGTCAAAATACCCGCTATTGCTTTTAAATGCGATTTAGCTAATTAAACCTTTTTTTTATATTTTAAAGAGTGCGTTCAAAATAACTTGAAAATTATAATTTATTTGAATTTAAGAAATATTCGTGCTGCTATGGACAATATAAAGTTTAGTTTTTTAATTTAAACTACAGTCGGATTTCGACCGTTGCGGCGGGTTACTAGTAGAATTAGCCAGATAATGCTAAGTCAGATAAGTAATTTATTTATACTTATATACCTAATGTGGTACAAAGGCGGACTTAATGCCATAGGCATTCTCTCCCAGTCAACCTTTAGAAAAAGCAGATATCATCGAAGGCGGTATTATATTAAATATAAATATGCATGTATACTAATAAAGTAATAAAGTTAAAATAATAATAATAATAAATAAACACTATATAAATAAAATAAACACAATACAAATATAAACAACGAGTAGAATATTAATAATCATTACAATTAGTTCGGGAAATGTTGTTTGAGGTAATAACCTGTGACTTTTTCTTTAAATGCTTGCCTGCTTGCAGTAATAAATAAACGTTAGTGGTTACTTTTGCTACATTGTTTTACTGAGTAAAAAACTTTTTCCTTTTTCTTTTTCCTATTTTTACACCCATATAAAGATCCGCTCCGCTCCTTTGCGGGTGTTACAAATAAACCAAGTAACGGCATCTCGTTTCCAACTTAATTAAGTCTGCGAGAAACTGCATCAAGCTAACCGTATTACGAGAAATGATTAAAAGTACCTACTGTGTAGAGAATTAATATTGGAAATGGTATTCGAGTCATACTTATTGCTTATGTATTTTTTAAACTAGTCACCCATCGCAACGGAAATTCGACCGTAATTTAATTTAAAAAACTAAACTTCATATTGTCCAAAGCAGCACCAATATTTCTCTAATTTTCGGTAAAAAGAGATTTATTATCTAAGCTGTCTTTAAAAGTAATAGCGGGTATTTTGACAAAGACATGTGACATTTTTAACGTTATGGCGATTTACACACGGCACCGCACATCGCCGCGGTAGACGCTGTACCGGATCTCATGTTGTATTCTGGCCTAATAAATCCATTGATACCTAACACACTTACATAGACTGACCGCGCATACCAGCGGTGTTCTTACCACCAACGCGCTGTAGTCCGCGCGGAGGGGCGGCGCCGCACACACGGGCTGCCGCGTAACCGCGCGGATCATTGTTGGTGCAGGACATTTTGCAATTTAATAAAAATGGATTTCGATGTCGAAAAGTTTATTTCGGAGATCGGTCCATCCGCGCATACAGGCGCGTAAACCGCCTTACCGCGCGGGGCACCGCTACGAAAACCGCTCTACCGCCACCGTCCTTCGCGGCGGTGCGCGGTGCCGTGTGTTAATCGAATATGTATTTTCATAGTAATACCACATTGAATGTTCTAATTCGTTTACTATGTTTGTGTTTGTGGCAAATGCAAGGTAGAGAGTGTAATATGTTTTTAGTCGATTTTATGTATGTTTTATGCATTATTTGAAAAAAATATGAGTATTGCACAATCCTTCTCTACATCAACTATAACCGTGCGTAATTTCATACTCCTCCACCTGCGGCAACTTTCTTAAAAACGAATCACAAGTCTTTGCTTCACGTAATATATAGATATGGATATTAGCAGACTAGCATATAGTCCACAGATATGTCTAACCTTATAGAACATTAAACCTGGAACCCACCCCAGGTCAGGTGCTACTAAAGAAAACTAAGAGGATGTCTCATATGTAAGTTAGCTGGCATCCATACTCTGCTATTTGCAGAAATAATTATCACGTAGTATCTCCCCGGGTTAAACATACGGGGTTTTCTGCATAATATGGGCATAGGTAAACTACCACTGAAAAAAGAACAATTTTGACACGCCCTGTGTGATCTTCCAAAGATAAGATGGGGTATGATTCATGAATTCTACCTAGATACATATGTTGGGATCGGTTCTATCAACAAGTTTAAGTAATAATAATAATAAATAAATAAATAAATAGAGTCCTGACATTTTGTATAGTGGTTATTTACGTAGTGTAAGTGAGCACTAAAGAAATAATGTTGGAAATTATACCTATAAAATGATAAAATAGGGGTTGAAAGATTGTGTAATCCATACTATCTACACTAATATTATAAATGTCAAAGAGTGTATGTTTGTTCCTCTTTCACATAGCTTTTATATGATATGGTTTATATGTTGGGGGATAATTAGGAGGGTAGAAAGTGACATAGGCTACTTTTTACCGCTCTCACTTATTCCCATGGGAATATCGATGTTTTGTTAGTTGCTAGATATTTAGTAGTTCCAGACGTTGTTAATAGATGATGTTAGTACAATTCATTTGCAAGTTCTGAATCACGCTACCATTTTATTGAAGTTAGCTTAAAGCTCCAGTATGTCAGGGTACGTAAAATTTGATAAAATGTCTGTGTCAGTCAGAAGGCAGCATTACCTGTGGTTCCCTAAGTATCTTTTAACTGTGAAACAGTTACTTATTTATCCACCAGAAATATGTTCTGCAATTTAAACAACTCAGCATTAATTCCCTTTGACCATGCGAGCTAAGCCGCGGGTTAGAGCTAATTTTATTATATTTTAATATATGCATATGAAATGGCAGGTTTGGACAAACACTGCATATGTGTAAACATTTATCAAAGCTACAATGAAATAAATTTTAACATTAATTTTATAATCGTTTTCACCAAATACCCTCGTAGCGTAAACCCAAATCTGCAAATAGTAGAATCTTATGATTATATTTGTACATTGTTCCCTAAGGAATCTTGTGCAAACATTGATGTGTGAACGAACGTAGTACAGCCAACGACGATGTAAACTAATAGACTCCAAGTTTTCATGGGTGCAAAGAACTAGTTGGCAGAGCCTGACCATTGATTGATTAACTACACTATAAGATAGCCAAAATAACAGATCAAACAAACATATAAAGCCTGAACGTTAATGGATCACCTACATGATACAATAATCGAAACATCAGACCAAATAAACACATACAAAAACGATTTAGTAAAATACAATATTATGACTTAGAAGTTATTCACATAATAAATAACACGCAAAAGATAACAGATACATGTTAAAATAATTATATAGTATTCTAAAATAAATTTTATTTCGACATTTATAAACCCCACTCTAGGATTCCCAGTATCGTGGCTGTTTGGTATAATCTCATAGACAATTCAGAAATTCACGTATTGCAAACAAGTTTCATTATTTTCTATCTTTCTTGTTATTCTTACTCTCTTGTACAACCATGTAAACTAGATTGCCATTTTATCTTTTTGAAACCCATGAACTGTTACCAAACTCAAATAAGAAACAAATAAGAATCATCCAGATTGGTCACAGATACTACTCCTAAGGAGAGGCGGAGGACTGAGTTAGAACGCCTCGTCCAATTATATCTTTTCACACCCTTTCACAAATCCGCTGAGTTTCTTGCCGGATCTTCTCAGTTGAGGTCGTATTCCGATCCGGTGGTAGTGTAAGAAAAAAAATGTAACTGACAATTTGTAAGTGCCCCCGTAGGCCTATACAAAAAAATAAAGACAATAAAGACATTCAAATGCCTAACACTGTTTTACCTAACACTGTTATCTTTTGCGTATTATTATATTATGGTTATGAAGAAAAAAGGTTATTAGAGCAGTGATAGCCTAATGGTTGAAACTTGCCCTCTCAATCGGGAGGTACGAGGTTCAAACCCAGATACGCACCACTGATTTATGTGCGTATTATAAATTAATTATTACTGCTTTTCGGTGAAGGAAATTATCGTTAGAAACCTACACACCCGAGAGTTCTTAAAAAAAAGTTCTTGGAGGTGTGTGAATTCCACCAATTCGCACTTGGCCAGCGCGGTGGACTATGGCCTCATTCTGATAAGAGAGAGTTTTAGGCCATATTCCACCGCGCTGCCCTCTCCTCTGTAGAGAAGACCCGTGCCCAGCAGTGGGACAATAATAGGTTGTACCCCCATGAAAAAAATAGTGAGATGGTAATGGCCTTTAGAGTCGAATCAATTCATGCAACTCTTAATAGTTTTTTAAAGTCCTTGAGCTTTATTTCAAAACATATTACAAGTCTATTCGTTTACTTCGTCTATACTCGGCACATTAATTTTCCAATTAGGCCTACCTACATACATTAATTAATGTTTACACTGTTCCTTATGTTTCATCTCTAGGGATATATTGCTGGAACCGATATTTGCTATTCGATTACCTAGCGGCGTGATCCGACTTCGTTTACTAAATTTTATATTATTAAGCTATTGCATAGCTTTATAAAATCCGATTACAAGACGAGCTGCTCGTATATCGGATGAATATGTAAACAGCTGTTTGTGAGAAAGTATATGGAATCAAAGAAAAAACTTAAATTTAAAAGACTTAAAAAAAAACTTAAAACGCTTTCTACACTCATAGCCCCACAGGAGGATTTTCTCATACTCATAGCCCCACAGTAGACAAATACACAAACACCCAGACCCAGAACAAGAATCTAAACACATTCAGATACATGTCTGGCCGGGAATCGAACCTGGGACCCATTGCGTGTCAGACCGGTATGTTAACCGCTACGCCACGCGGGTCATCAAAATTAATGTCAAAGAAAAAAATACTGCTTATATAAATAAATAATTATAATTACAAAAGTTGATAAAAATGCTATGCAATAGCTTTACCGAGACAGTCCCCGAGTGCCGCACGTATATTGCTTTTTCAAAATTAGCCTATATTGCCTTTTGAGATTTTTTAAAATCCTTGATATATTACATTAAGATTCGAAGTTACATATAATAGAGTCAGTAGAACCATTGTAGCACCGCGTCACATTGATTTCTGCCGACCAGCGTGGCGTAGCGGTCACAATACCAATGTGTCACGCAGTTGGTTCTTGGTTGGATTCCCGGCCAGACATGCATCTGAATGATTAATTTAGATTTCCGTTCTAGGTTTGTGTATTCGTCTTTGTATTTCCATGGCACCCACGAAACAGGAGAAAATCCTACTGTGGGGCTGTGAGTGTAGACAATGTGTGTGTGTATGTGTGTGTGTGTGTGTGTGTATGCCTTATTTGAAGAGTACGGCCACATAGGTGTTCCAATGTTTTGGTCCTTAAGGGTAACAACACAACTGTGGGCGACTTCAAATAGGAATATAAATCCATCAAGGGTTCGTAATAAATGTTATCTGATCGCTGCGACCACTTATCATCAGAAGGACTGTTCCATATTATCAGGAACGAGATCTTTTTAAGTGTCCTCTGAAACATAGAAGCGAATGAATTAGCTACCAATGGTTACCCATCCCACTACCGATGTTGATATATAATACGTTGATATCGTTGCATGACCCAAACAACTCCGAGCCCGGCGATGGACGCTGTTTGTGCTGCCTCTTTGATGGAGTCTCCCATGATGCGAGCTCTGACCTCGCTCAATGGCTTAGTAGAGTGGAATCCAAGTCCATTTTTTGCACATCCCTCGCTGAACTTCGCGAGGCAGCAGGAATGTACATTACAAACCTATAAACGATTGGAACTTTTATCGTAATGCTTATATGTAAATAAATACATAAATAAAGTGAAGAGATTAGTTATGATCTACACAAACTCTCAGCATTGCTTTAAAATTAAGGGTACATTTTCTTAACTTGGTTCAAAGCCCGCTTTAACCGCATCATGATGTAAATTACTTCCAGCATTCCTTTATGATACCCTCAGGTAATCTCTTTGTTCGTGAAATTGATGTAGCAAATTATTTATTTAGGAACACGTGGAAAATGCTTTCAGTACAACAGACTACACCTTGTCAATAACGTTTTCCATACGGGTGCTAGGCCGCGAGTTCAATGACATCAGTCTGATATTGGCCTGAAAACATTATATCAAAGAAACAAGTTTTTTTTTTCAAAAACGAGAAACTACGTAAATAGTGATTCCGCGCCTAGAAACTGAATTTGAAAATGCATTTTTTTGCCCCATCGTCTTATAACTATTTAAAACATGGCAAATTATTAAGGGTTTACAAATTGGGAATACAAAATTTAATTGAAAAATGTGAGAATTTATAACCTTTTCTTCCCAAACAATAGGAATGTATCCTATATGGATGGCTGCGACCGTTTGTCGACATGAACCCACGCTATGAGTCCTACGAGAGCGATGCCTCTCAGGCTCTTCCCTGGTGGGCGTAAGCGCTCACCTCACCTTCTGGTCTTTACGGCGGCATGCGACCACTCGACGTGATCATGAAGTGACCATCTTAGTGGTTAGAATGATACTTCTGACCACTAAGATGGTCACTTCATATAAAAGAGTGCCGGCTATCACGCCCGTGATGCCATATCACGGGTGTGGTTGCCGGCACACTTGCGTGAAGCCTTTGAAGTGTAGTTTGTTATACTCGTAACATAACATTAACATAATCCCATCCATCAGCCCTTTGAGGTCCACCGCTGGACATAGACCTCCCCTACATGACGCCACTCCAACCGGTCCTGTGCCCTCTGAATCCAACGGTTTCCCCCTGTCTTCTTCAGGTCATCGGTCCACGTGGTCGCCACTAGAGGACCTTCCTTCCCCATCGGTTATCGGTCCTACGAGCGATGTGGCCGGCCCATTGCCACTTCTTGCTTATTTTGAGAGCTATGTCGGTAAGCTTTGTTCGTCTACGGATTTCATCGTTGCGAATCTTGTCCCTTAGCGAAATTCCGAGCATTACCCTCTCCATAGCACGCTGAGTGAACCCTATTACTAAGACCCCGCTGTCCGTCTGTCCGATTGTTTGTATGTTTGTCGCCATCTGTATCTCATGAAACCTCATAGCTAGACAGTTGAAATTTTCACAAATGATTTATTAGTGAAGTCGCTATAACAACCAATCCTAAAAACCAGAACAAATATAGTTTAGGTAGGCTCCCATACAACTTTCGTTTTATTATAGTTCTTTTTCATAGATAATGGTACGCAACCATTGGTAAGCGTGAATCCGACTCGCACTTGGTCTATTTCTTATTTTAATTATTAATTAATTGATTATTTCGACCTATTTGCCTTAAGTCTTAATGACACCGAAACTCAATTTTTTCATCAAATACAAAAATCTGGAATTTAATGTTAGAACAAAGTTAAGGCATCGCTACCGAAATACTGCTTAATATTCAGTACGCATAGTTTCCGACCGGTCCGAAAACACAGTGAGACTGTTAAGTACCTGATTACACCCTCACGCACCTTAAAATTAACGTTATATAAATAACATATTTATTATTTTCCGATATTTACTCACCAGGTTGTAAAGCTAGTATAGTTCGCTCGGATGATACCACCGCCACAGTTATTCTAAAGTGAAGAAAAAAGTGTGTGATAGCCGGTTCTCTTTTATATGAGGTGACCATCTTAACCATGGGCAGTGCCAAGGTTTGGTGACTGAGTTCAGATAGAAGCCCTGTTTTATATGAAATTGATTACAGATGTCTATAGGTGGCAGTGACCACTTACTCGTATTATCAGGTAGACTGTATGTTCGTTTGTGACATCAATTGTATTGAAAGAAATTAAATTAAACTGATTCGATGCAAGCCAAAACTTCGTAGGTACTTGGTAATTTGGTAAATTGGTATCATAATATTTTGTGAGTTCATTATCGTCCCACTGTTGGGCTATTGAGCTGTGCCTCTTATATATACATTAGGGTCATAATTCTCCGTTGGATAAGTTCGAATTATTAGACTTCACATAAGTTTGAGTAACTTTTCTTAAAGTACTCTCAGGCGTGTAGGTTTCCTCGCGATGTTTTTCTTCATTATTAAAGCAAATGATAAACAACTGAAAGATTTTTCAGGCGTGTAGGTCTCTTCGCGACATTTTCCTTTATTAAACCTAGTGATGCATAATTTATAATATGCATATAACTTTGAATAACTCCTGAGGTGCCTGAGATTCGAACCTTGGATCCCTCGTAAAAGACTTTCCACCACTATGCTATTGCTTATATCTATAACTTAGCATTCTATGTTTTGTATAACTACTAGAGATGCGCCGAATAGTGGTTTCACCGAATAACCGGATACCGAATACTATTCAGTTTAACTTTTCCCGAACCGAATATTTAGAGGAGGCCTATGTCCAGCAGAGGACCTCAAAGGGCTGATGGATGGATGATGGATGGAACCGAATATTCGGCCCAATTATTCGGTTTACCATTTCTTATTAAGAAACAAGTGCGAAAGTGAGGCAAAGTTACGGAATCTTAATGAAAGATGCAATGCGTTCCAGCTCGACCTTTGCGTCGATTTTGACAAACGCATAGCGTTGGATTTCGCTTAAGTCTCAATCTCATCAACCCATTATTGGTCCACTGCTGGGCATGGGTCTTCTCTCAGAATGAGAGAGTTAGGCCATAGTCCACCGCGCTGGCCTAGTGCAAATTGGTGGACTTCACACACCTCCGAGAACTTTTTTTTAAGAACTCTCGGGTGAGTAGGTTTCCTTACGATGTTTTTCTTCACCGAAAAGCAGTGATAATTAATTACTAATACGCACATAAATCAGTGGTGCCTGGGTTTGAACCTCGGACCTCCCGATCGAGAGGGCATTTTTCAACCACTAGGTTATCACTGCTCACCTTCGCTTAAGTATTGTCTATGAAATAATTTGAATCAGCCTATGCGTTAGCTAACACTATGAGGCCTCATAGTGTTGTTTGTGAATACGGGTGTTAGTGTGTGGCTATGAGTGTAGAAACTGTTATGTTATGTCATATTATATGTATTTGTTTATTAAGGAATATACTCGTACAAGAGTAAAGAGAAAATTCTGTTACGCCTGCCTAATCACTTGTGAATAATGAAGAACATAGGCCTATGTAGCGTCTCAAGGGAAATCTATTAGTACTAGATCTAGGGATTAGTTCAAATCAGTCTAGTGAAAAGAGACTTGTCCATTAGTGAGACATACAAATCATTTCAACAAATTTAAACGATTTTTTTTGGATTTTTGCTAATTTATGGTAGGTATAACAATATGTCTATATAATACAATCAAGAAGTAAACAAATTCTATATAAATAAATTTAGTAAAGTAGCCGTGTTAGGAGTTATTCCCATAACTTTCATTGCGCTGTAAGAAAACACCGTAGGAGAGATAGTAGGTCTATCTCTCGTCAACCCATTATTGTCCCACTGCTGGGCACGGGTCTTCTCTCAGAATGAGAGAGTTTAGGCCATAGTCCACCGCGCTGGCCAAGTGATACGCACTTAATTTAAGATTTTTCTTAAATTAAGTGCGTATTAGAAATTAATTATCATTACTTTTCGGTGAAAGAAAATATCGCGAGGAACCTTCTTTTTCTCATCAAAGTTTTCTTATATCAAACAACAACAACAACGATTTAAAAAAAACGATAATTTTATCGTTTTGCTTGTTTCCACTTTCACATTCGACGAACAACTTCACAAAGGTACTCGCAATAAAAAATCTACTCCTGGACGTAAGATTTAATTATTAAACTACAAGGCCAAAGTTAAACCCGAGGCTTACCACAGGGACATCAGATAAATACAAACGTACTTGTTGCACACACAACTTTGAGCGCTTCGCGAGGTTTCAGCTTCAGTCGAGCTTGATCCGCCGCGGACGGTGCGCGCTTCGGAATTCGAAAATTCGGAATAGTAAAATTCAGTCGCGCAGTGCGCACAATAATTCTAATTTTAATTCTAATAATTTTTGTGACTGTGTGTGAAAATTCACAAACTTATTGTGTTACTTTTGTTAATGTGTTTAGTTTTAGTTATGTTTGTTTACGCGGTTTAGCGACGAGTCAACACAGGTAATGATGAATTTTGAAGTCATTTATTATTATCACGCGACACTAAGGGCCGTCTAAAGGCCCATCAATCTTTCGTAACTTTACTATTGTTTATCACAAGTTTGTTCACATCGTTTTTTAATTTACAGTTTATGTTAATATGTACAGGTATGAATAAACAAATATAATGGAATAAATAAAACGAATATGTAGATGTACCTACTTATCGTACGACAATAAGTTAGAGTTTGGATTTTAAAAGTTATATTTCATAAATGAAGCATTTTACTTTATTTTTGCAAATTAATTTAATGATATTAGATAACATGATATTCATCAAATTCATTTATAACAAATTTAGGTTTAATTTTATTAAAGCTTTTTAAACAAATTGTCTGTTTTAAGACCATTTTTATTTCCAAGCGTTGTTATATTACAATGTTTGGATTATTCAACATACCTTCATCTTTATTATAATATAATAAATTTAATGGCGGTAAATTAATGTTCCTAATATCTACATGTCTCATTTAATATTACCTACTTAGATAATAAATTATTCGCAAAGATCGGATATCTAATGGATACTTCCTCTTTTTGTAATATCATAAGTAACGGTAACAATTCGTGGATGAGAACTCCCTGGGATATACATTTCGACCTACTGATTTTTTTAATTAATCAACATGGATAAATAAAAATATTTCGGACAGAGTGAAAGCCTATATATAGGGAGCGTCCATTCATTTCGCGAGGTATTTTTTTAATTTTTTTTTGACTCGAATCGAATAATTTACCTCACATAATGTTGATAATATTGAAATAAACCCTCCTCCCCTGACCTCGCCTAATCGCACATTAGATCGTTCAAAATTATGAGATGAAATATGCGTTACTTAATTTAATCCAATATTATACCGAGACCAAATGAGATATGATGACTTAAAATTTGATGAGATTCGACCAGACCGACTGGAGGTGGTGGCTTTTAAAAAATAATAAACATTGCAATAATAACATAAATAATGAAAAATTAAATAACATTGCGTAAACACAGCCATCGAAAATCAGTTCGTACGAAACAAGTCTTTTGTCAATAAAGAGATAATAAATGATATAAGTGTATGTGATAAAAAGGTTGAGGCCATCATTATGTACGATCAAGAGAATATTTATCACTACTTACAACTAATGGAACACATAATACTGCAATTTGCAATGTACTAAAAGGATTTATGCATTAGTAACACCATTAAATGTTCTGTGAATTTTTGTGATATTTTAGGCTTTAGTAAAGGTTTATCTTCCTTTTTTGTCTACGCGAGGAAAAATTCAAAGGGTATCACAGGACCTGGGCAGAGGGGTACAACCCATTACTGTCCCATTGCTGGGCACGGGTGTTCTCTCAGATAGAGAGAGTTTTTAGGCCATAGTCCACCGCGCTAGCCAAGTGCGAATTGGTGGAATTCACACAACTCCGAGAACTTTTTTTTTAAAGAACTCTCGGGTGTGTAGGTTTTCTCACGATGTTTTCCTTCACCGAAAAGCAGTGATAATTAATTTCTAATACGCACATAAATCATTGGCGCGTGCCTGGGTTTGAACCTCGGACCTCCCGATTGACAGGGCAAGTTTCAACCATTAGGGTATCACTGCACCTGGACAAAGACAATGGGTAATGTGGGAATTCTACTGCACTAAATCTCCTTCGGTAGCTTTTCTGAGTACTATGTAAAGGACTCCGGGATCTCTAATGGAACAGAACCCAATTCCTCGCAGGACGTCGTCCCTCTACGCAATTACGCTCTTCCAGACCTTCGGGTGTTTACGATGCTTTTCGGCCAAACACACCATCGTTCTTCGAGGTATCGCTGGCTGGACCGTTCGATCACCCATTCTTGCCACCCTCAACCACGGAAGCCTTTTAGCTATATTTTACGCCAGCCAACCATACCTCTATTTTAGTCCAGAGACTGCAGAGAAGCGGGATAATTAGGGGAAATACTTACTTGCTTATCCAAAGTCTATTTGGGTAAGTACATAGGTATTACCAGCATTATAAAGTTACTAAATATTTAGATTAGAAAAAAGAAAATTGGCTTTGGAGCCATCATCGCCACACCAATGTATACTTAATAAAGTAATGCAAAGTCACTGCCACAAAAATATAACTAATTTTCAAGGTGAACTAGGTAGAACTAGTGTAGTTCGACCGGGGAAGTAGCACCGCCACACCTATTTCTAGCTTGAAGAATTTCTTGCGTTTCGATAGAAGGGTGTGGTTGCCGCCACACTTTCACATGAGGCGACCATCATAGTCCTCGGGAGTAGCAAAGCATAATTATTTGATTGACTTCAGATTGAACCCATGTTCTATATGAAGTTGATTATAGATGTCCATGAGCGGCAGTGACCACTTACCATCGGGTCGACTGTATGCTCGTTTGCTATTACAATCAGAATTGACATTATTAATTAAACAGAATTAACATTAACTGGACATTTCAAAAACCATTTTGAAATGTCTAGTTAATGTTTCAAAGCAATGTTACATCTGCACATCTTATGTAGCTGTCCGTCGCAGAGGTGGCAACCGTAATTAAATCCAATCATGATTATGAATGGTTAATTTTATTACATTATATCATGATACATGATACAGAAAGTTTTATCTACTACAGAGTTTATATATGTATTTTTGTTGGGTCATTAATATTTAGGTAATATAAAAATAATACACTGGTTCACTTACAAGTCACAAAGAGTTGACATATTTTTTACTAGATTGAAATAACAAAACATCTTATTTAATCTGTTTCAATTGTAACCTAAATAGCTTAAAAATATGGTTTGAGCTTTATAAATACTATTTGGATTCATTTGTGATTGTGATGACGCGAGTTAGTGACCGCGTGCGGACTTATTCTATCATTCATAGACACTTCTTGTCACGCATACGAACGTTCACGCACACCTGCATGGGAGGAAAAAGGCATTGAAGTATGAGTTTTTGTAGTTTTGTCTTCATCTCAGGTATACCACTATATTTTATAGAACTGGGCCTCACTGAATGAGATAATTATAATAAATTATTTTATTTAGTGACGAAAATATATTATGTTATTATTAATTGTTTTCAAAGCTAAAACTATATTTTGCATATCCCTTTTTTAAATATTCATGACATTTTAAATTCCCACATATACATAAACATATTAAATTCTATTGGCTAACAATTTCATCGTAATAGATCGGTTTAAGATAATTCTTACGGTGGCAAATGTCTTATACGTGAAATATTTCAAAACCATACGTAAGAATATACTGTACATCAAAAAGTCTAACAATTGCTTACAACCAAGTCAAGATTTATATCGCTTGCGTTATTGTACGTAAACTTCGTATGTATTTTCAACAATAAGGTAGAGGTTTTTTCTCCCTCTTTTTGCCATTCTAATAAATAGCTAGTAAACTATATAACAGATCCCTAATCTAGACATATGGTGTAGGTCACTTTGTAAATGTACGTTAGGTTTTTTATATCATTATATTTGAAATACAATCTATAGCAACATACCGTACAATATTGATTCAAACTGTACACAAATTAATTCATATTACACGCTGACTAACTGAAACAACACGCTAACTTACTAAATGAGAGGCTCATCTATTTATACTACGCTGATTAACTTCTTAGTAATCGTCAGCGTGAATTTTTTTACACGCTTATTGAATCAGACTGAACGGTAATGACTCAAACTTCGCGCTGAACGGCTTAAACTGCACGCTGATCAAACAAGATTATGCGCTGACTGACACAGACTGTGCGCTGAAAAATGGACTGTACGTTGACAGTACGATCCAAATTTCTACATAAATTCCATCGCAACCGTTACGACTGCTATGGACTAAGTGAAATGTCATGTATAGCGTATCATGTATACAGGATGATTTTTTTCGAGTGTGCGTGGCGTGGAATCTGAAATCCGAAACTATTAGAATTAGCAAAAATGCTGAAAAGAGTTACGAGACATGTGGCACAGTTATTGCGCCATATAGTAATTCATGTTATTTTAGTTATTTTCTGCAGGTACTATTGTCACACCTATTTTTGTTTTATAACATGGATAAGCAATAAGATAAGTTGTATTGTTTACGAGTAAAAGAAGACTTAGCCGCAATCACCGCCTCCAACTATCATAATGTCGAAAATACTAGGAAAGTAAACAAATCGAACATATCGGCTGAGTTTATATCCATTTATAAACTGGCAAAAAAAGCTAAAAATATTTTTTTGAACACCATACGCGATAGAAACTGCTTTGGCAACGTGCGCCCGTCTGATAGTGATATGATGTTGATTGATATTGTTCGGAGCAAAAAAGTTTCGATGTTTTACACATGTGTATAATATTCCTGAAATACAGTTTGACGCCCCGCGTGGTCGAGTGGTTACCATACCTGGCTGACGCGCAGTGGGTCCCGGGTTCGATTCCCGGCCAGACAGTTGTCTTAATGATGAGTTTAGATTCTTGTTCTGGGTCTGGGTGTTAGTGTATTCGTCTTTGTGTGTGTCCATGGCACCCACGATACAGGAGAAAATCCTACAGTGGGGCTATGAGTGTAGAAAGCGTTTTTTTTTAAATTAATGATGTGTTCTATTTCGTAGAACGCTGTACTTGATGTAGTTAGGTAAATAATTTAGCAAAAAGAAAATTTTATTATATGTATGATACCATTGATTAATTAAATAAAACAATATGAAATAATTCTATTTTGTAAAGGACTGTGTGGCACTTAATAATAGTCAGTTACAATATTTTTTCTTAGTTTAACATTGGCATTGCTGCTGCTGTACTGCTGTTGCTGTACTCTCGTCAACCCATGATTGTCCCACTGCTGGGCACAGGTCTTCTCTCAGAATGAGAGAGTTTTAGGCCATAGCCCACCGCGCTGGCCAAGTGCGAATTGGTGGACTTCACACACCTCCGAGAACTTTTTTTTAAAAACTCTCGGTGTGTAGGTTTCCCCACGACGTTTTCTTTCAACGAAAAGCAGTGACAATCAAATTATAATTAGCTACGACTGCAATCTTATGCAGTTGACTTCTAATGTCTTACCGAGGTACAACTTACCACCAATTGGCTTGCATGATCTTTACCAAATTTATATTATTGAAAAGAAACTAGGCTGGCAAGAATCCTTATCTAACTGTAAATAAATAAATAAATACGCTTTGTACACTCATAGCCCCATACTAGGATTTTCTCCTGTGTCGTAGGTACCATGGACACACACAAGACAAAAACACAAACACCCAGACCCAGAATATGAATCTAAACTCATTATTCAGACACCTGTCTGGCCGAGAATCGAACCCGGGAGCCATTGCGCGTCAGACCGGTGTGGTAACCGCAGCGACACGCGGATCGTCAAAGTCTTATATGAAACTATGTTTATGACCTGTATAGTAATTAATCCGAATAATAGACAAAGCGGTCGTCGGCCCGTATAACAAACCGCTTGTTATTCCGGTGTTATTTCGCTCCAGCGGTTAATATAGTTTCTAGCTGACTTCATAAAACTTCCACAAACAGGTTTACAGCGGAAAATAAACTGTTTAATTACGGTGTGACGTTAACCTATTTTTGAGATCTATTTTTCTTCTATGTTATCATTATAAACGGTGGGTTTATTGGGAGATTTTGGTGATGAGATTAAAATTTATATGAATCTTGTATCATCATTTGTATGAAAATTTTCTATGTCTATTACGTAATTTTTTTTTATCTGACTGAAGTAGCAAACAAGCATGCAGTCCACCTGATGGTAAGTGGTCACTGCCGCGCATGGACATCTGTAATCAACCACATACAGAACATGGGTTGCATCTGAAGTCAATCACAGATGTGTTGCTACTCCCGAGGACTATGATGGTAGCCTCATGTGATCCCTTCCATCGAAACGCAAGAAATGCTTCACGCTAGAAATAGGTGTGGCGGTGGTACGTTCCCGGTTTAACTACACTGGTTCTACCACTTTAATGTTTATTTTCGCGACTACGCTAACCTTGGTCACTTTTATCATGATAATTAGTAATGTATGTGTTAATCCAGATCATAAACTATATGTGTACTAAATTTCAGTAAAATCCGACTAGCAGTTTTTTCATGAGTATGAAACATTCATACATCCTTAAAAACTGACTTTATATACTATTAGCCACTCAAAAGATTAATAAAATATTAACACGTCTTAATCTATAAAACTTGATTCAAATAATTTGTACTGGTGTTTTTTTGAAATCGTTAGACACGTTTGTCTTATCACCATGAAATGTGAAGTAATTATGTTAACCTCTTACGGTCCATTGTATTTAATTGTCTATAATACGACCAATTAGTTACCAAACTAAAGTCAAAGGAAAATTTGTTACACTATCGAGGTAACTAGCAAATTAACATGAAGTCCAGCGACGGTTATCTGAAACCCCAGATGTGACCTCTTTTCTTCCTGTCTGCGATTGGTAACACAATGCTACAAGTGGTGCCCATCCATTATTGTCCTACTGCTAGTCACGGGTCTTCCCTCAGAATGAGACAGATTTTTTAGGACATAGTCCACCGCGCTGGCCAAGTGCGAATTGGTGGACTTCACACACCTCCGAGATTTTTTTTTAAAGGACTCTCGGGTGTGTAGTGTAGGTACGATGTTTTTCTTCACCGAAAAGCAATGATAATTAATTTCTAATACGCTATTATTTTAGAAAAATCAGTGGTGTGTGTCTGGCTTTGAACCTCGGACCTTCCGATCGAGACGGCAATTTTTTTTTTTATTTGACTGAAGTAGCAAACGAGCATGCAGTCCACTTGATGGTAAGTGGTCACTGCCGCTCATAGACATCTGTAATCAACTTCTTACAGAACGTGGGTTCTATCTGAAGTCAAACACAGATGCGTTGCTACTCCCGAGGACTATGATGGTCGCCTCATGTAAAAAGTGTGCCGGCAACCACACCCCTCTATCGAAACGCAAGAAATGCTTCACGCTAGAAATAGGTGTGGCGGTGGTACTTCCCCGGTCGAACTACACTGGTTCAACCATTACCACTGCTCTATGCTACAAGTATGGCTAAGGATTAAGTTGGTATGACTTAAGTGAGTATGTCCACCTTACAACATCCTTTAAATCAGAATAGCAGCGCTGAACACATCTGTTAGCCAGAAACAGGTGTGGCGGTGAGGCCCTTATCTTCGGCCCACTAAGAAGTCTACCACAATCCCAAATCGCGAGTTGAATCTATGTAGTATCAAACAAGATTACAGCCAAACCTTATGTAAACAACATCTTATATTCATAAACTCTCTACTTAAACCAAACACCATCTTTAAAACTGTTCTATACCGAGCAAAATGTGACCGAGAAATTAATGACTTCTCGGCCCATATCTTGTAGTTACTCTGTCACGCTCGCTCGCCATTTCATGCAACAAAAAGTCTAATTTGAGAAGAACTGGCCACTCAACTATTCAACGCCCACACTTCGTACAGAAAAATCTTTACAAAATAATCCAACTAAACTAAAATGATCTTAAAGGTATAAACTCACTGAAGCTCAAATATTTACGTAGATTCAGTTTTGTATCATGAATAAAGCAGAAAAACTATAAACATCTTTACATTGCCATAAACGAATTGTAACATGAGTGAGTCGAGAAAACATCTGAGTCAGTCGGCATTGATCTGTGAATAACGGATTAAAATCAGATGCAACATGTGAATGGATCAAGTTTAGATTATGAGATGAATAGGCTTGTTTGTTTTATTAAATAAGAGTGAGCAGTGCGTTTCACTGTAAGAACTCCTACAGATTTTTTCAGCGCCGTTAGGGGAATTTTCTCTTGTGCCGTGAGGGCCATGTGCACACATATATGGTGACAACCCGTTATTGTCCCACTGCTGGTGCCCAGCAGACTTCTCTGGTCTTCTCTCATAATGAGAGAGTTTTAGGCCATAGTCCATCGCGCTGGCCAAGTGTGAATTGGTGGACTTCACACACCTCCGAGAACTTTTTTTTTCCTTCACCGAAAAGCAGTGATAATTGATGTCTAATACGCACATAAATCAGAGGTGATTGCCTGGATTTGAATCTCGGACCTCCTGATTAAGAGGGCATGTTTCAACCATTAGGCTACTACTACTCTATGGACACACATATATGAATATACAAATACTCACACCGAGAACTGAAGTCTAAACTCATCGTTCAAAAATCGGCGGGAATCGAACCCGAAACTCATTGCGTCTCAGACCGGTAATATGGACGCTACGCCACGGGTATATCAGCAATATAAAGATATATAGGAGGGATTTTATTTATCAGTAACTAACTCCATATAAAAGTCCGTAGCTAAAGTCGATCATAAATACGTTGTTAACCCAAGGGACTAAGAGTGTACAACAACCATAAAATCAGGAGACAGTCGGCTTTAACTCAGTAGAGCCTGCTCAGAAGGCCTAACGGTATTACGCAAGGGAGGCTCCGGTGAGTTCGTTATGAGATCCCGAAGCTTCCCTAATATGCGTAATGAGGCTACCGAGGAAGTTTAGTGAGTAGAAATTTCATATAACCAGATCATTCCCTCAGAAGATTGGATATCTTTATAAGATTTTACACCAGATACCAGAAAAGGGAGAAAATCAAGTTATTATCTAATGGTTATGACTGCCGAGCAAGACAATCTGTAATAATCAACTTTATATAGCACAGGGGTTCTACGAAGTCAATTAACCGTGCGTTACTATTCCCGAGGACTAAGATGATCACCACATATGAGCGAAACAACCACAGCCTTCCAGCGAAGGTATGGCAGTTCACGTTACAAGTAGGTGTGGTTGTGATGTCCTTGTAGCCTCGGGGTCAGAATAGGGCTACGGTATCCCCTGCCTGTCGTAAGAGGCGACTAAAAGGGGCTTCCGGGGTTGCAGACGGCTAGAGTGGGAGCTCGAACCGTTCGGTCAGGCAATCCCGGGAAGGACGGCGGTATGTGTGGTCGCATACCGTCCTAAAGACTAGACGGAGCGGTGGGCCCAGCCGCCCATCTGGGAGGAGCCCGATGGGGCAGCGCGCTCGGAGGATTCCGGTTGAAGTCGTTTCGAGATCCCGGAGTCCTCCTTTTCAGCGCCGAGGACGGCCACCGGGGGGGTTTTAGTGCGGTAAAAATCCCACATAACCCTGCGTCGCTCCCACGGCGTCGGGTACCTTTGAAAGGTTTCCCCCAAAAAGGTGTAGTTGTGATACTTTCTAGGTCGAAAAATACTATTTGTTCCTAAAAACGAGAATATTATAAGCTGCTTTGCTCTGATCTGTTACAGGTGGTAGAACCAGTGTAGTTCGGTCGGGGAAGTACCACCGCCACACCTATTTCTAGCGTGAAGTAGTTTTTGCGTTTCGATGGAAGGGTGTAGTTGCCGGCACACTTTTGTATGAGGCGACCATCTTAGTCCTCGGGAGTAGCGACACATCTGTGATTGGCTTCAGATAGAACCTCATGTTCTGTATGAAGTTGCTTACAGATGTAAGCAACTTCTGGTAACTACTTACTATCAGGTGTACTGCATGCTCGTTTGCTTCTTCAATCTTATAAAAAAAAGATCCGAGGAGTGTGGCCAGAAAGGGTAGGTACCTCTAAGCTTTCCAATTTAAACGTCATCGGTAGCAACAAATCTGTGACTAATATGTATAAATGTAACCTACATTCTAATTATTAAATATCTCAATTTTGAAGGCAATTTTATTCACATGTCTTCGAAATTTTTAATCGTATTTACAATGCGCACTTTACCCTTTAAATCAGTATATTTTGCAAAAATATCACTTGTTTCATATATCAAAATTGCAAACAAATGCATTATGTCAGCAAAGGCCACTTGAATGTAGCGTGTAATTCGAGCATGCTTTTGAGAAAGAATTGCATTTGCATTTTGAACGAATATCCAACAATAGCGTCATTTATTAAGCTTTCATGTATTGTAGCTTTAAGAATTCTTGCTATTTCGCAAAATTTTATTCGCATTGCAGTGGCAAGTGTGCATTGTTTGTGATTATTTTATTTACTTACGAATTAACTCAGAATTTCTGATCATTCACCTAAGGAGGGTGGCAGAATGGTCCTTTGGGTTATTGGTGTTTCGAAAGGCTTCAGGAAAAATTTGAGATATAGAAAAATAAAAATAGAAAAATAGTTTATTTAAAATAGTTATATCTTATAAACTATGGTTAGATATAAACCACGACGCGGTGCGAAGACCCACGTGGCGGTGCGGTTACCGTACCGGTCTGACACGCTGTGGGTTCGAGGTTCGATTCCCGGCCAGACAGGTATCTGAATTGTTTTTATTTTCTTGTTCTTTGTCTGGGTGTTTGTGTATTCGTCTTTGTGTGTTCCTGTGTGGCACCCATGAAACAGGAGAAAATCCTACCGTAGGGTTATGAGCATATAAAGCGTTATTTTTTTTCTTTTACCTATTCAATGGCCTAAGGGGTCCTCAGGTTAACGAGGTCCAAATTTGTGTAAATCAAAGTTCCTAAAATTTTATCGACGACCTCGAAAGTATTCGAAATGGCCGCCACCATATATACGTCAGCATATTTAAACCCCACTACCCGAATATATGCCAATAGTGATAATACATGTAGATATATGCTTCTCGCATACGCGTTGACGGAGTATGTCTTGATATTACAGTAGAAGACGTTACCGATATCCTAGATTCTATCCCTTAGTCAGCTATTCTAACATAAAGGAAGAAAAGAATGGTGCTATTTACCAGCCATAACATGCACAACGTGCCACATTATTGTCCATTCTGTAAGGCTTCACGCATACGAAAATTGAATTGGACAGTTGCTCTACGGGATAGTCGCGAAATTAACTCCCGGACAGATCCCAAATTTCATAGACCTCCTTTCATTATCTTGCCCATTGTTTTGATATGTATAAATGGAAGACACATTCGTAATTTCTCCTATCTAATACTTGTTTGTAGTACAAAATAAGGTCAATAGTGCTGAAGACTTTTATTCCCATCTAGATTGGTACATTAAATAAATCTATACAATGTTAACCTACTAGTAATCTGTGTATAGACCTCCTGATTGAGCATTATCATCAAAGACGACCCGCGTGGCGCAGCGGTTACCGTACCGGTCTGACACGCATTGGGTCCCGGGTTCGATTCTCGGCCAGACAAGTATCTGAATAATGAGTTTAGATTCATATTCTGGGTCTGGGTGTTTGTGATTTTGTCTTGTGTGTGTCCATGGTACCTACGACACAGGAGAAAATCCTAGTATGGGGCTATGAGTTAAGATTCTTGTTCTGGGTCTGGGTGTTTGTGTTTACGTCTCTGTGTGTGTCCATGGCACCCACGACACAGGAGAAAATCCTACTGTGGGCTATGAGTGTAGAAAGCGTTTAAAGCGTTAAAGAAGATCGGTTAATGCAAGGGCTAGTTCGTCTCAAGAGCGCTCAGTTTCGCGGTTTATGTGGACTGAAAACGGTCTAGAATATTTAGAAAAATAGACACTGTCCAAAGATTGCTCAGTAACTATTTTCTAAAATGGAATTCAAGATCAAAAATGTAACCAAAAGTTGTTGCCATTTCAGAACACTAAACTCAATAATTTTGTTTGTCGAAAGGTTTAAAAAAACAATTTAATTTATTTTACACGTAAAATAAAATATTTCATACTGTTCCGAACTTTAACGTGACATAAAACAATATTAAAACAAAATATGCGTGAAATTTCGTGCAATAGCCATCAGCCATTGTCATATATTATCAAAAATTACATGAAAATTGTTTCAAACCGGTATTTTATTTTTTAATAGTATTTACGTCAAACAGTGTACAATATTTTGTATTATTTTACTAGCTTACTTTAAAATAATAAAGTTGTTTTAATATGACAACGCCTTTTCGTTTTTGACCTGAATTCCATTTCAGGCTTTAATAACTAAATTTCACACACTCTTCCTTGTTTCGTAAAGTACGTTAATCCATAAATCCAGGTTGTTATCATTTTATTAGAGTCGTTATTGGCCAAATCAGGGTAAAAGCTACCTTTCGCATTAGGTACCTACAACCGTAATCCTAATTCGTATGATGAATGTCTCCTGCGTTTAATACCTGTATACAACTGGGACATACATATATCCCCTACAAAATGTTAAACTTGTGTTCCTTGATTTTTAATGAGTATTGAGTAGTAATATTAGAATTTTGTTTTGACTCTTGTTGGTTCTGCGATATACATACAAGATCGCAATCATACGTAAAGCGCCAAATAGAAAAGTTTCTATGATACTCAATCTAATAAAATATAAAGAAATTTCATATATAGCCAGAATGAAATAAGAAACAAACTTATGAACAAATTTTTTAAAATAAAAACGTGACATATAAAAAATATAAAATACCTACTCGTAAACGCGCCATATTGTAACCTTTGGCGAGTCGTCTTATAAATCCTTACACTTTATTGTACTTCAAGATAGTTGGTAATCTGAGGTGAAAAATAACAAGATTAAAAGGTTCTTAAGAGCAATTGACCTACATGACGTTAATCTTGATCCAAATCGAGATGTTTTGAGGTCGGTTGTAGGTACCTAATTGTTTTAGTTAGATAATAAGGTTTATTCGTTTTCGGTCAAGGATCATGATTCTCAAGGAGCTTGGTTATAATTAGAAATATTTATAAGGTAGAATGAGCATGGTTGAACCGCAAGGTACCACTGTCATACCTTTTCTAGCGAGAAGCGGCTTCTATTGTACGCTTCGCCACAGCGGTGTGGTTTCAGATTCACTAACACATATCGCACCCCCGGTGCGACACTGTCACTTGTGCAAAAATGTAGTTTTTCAGGAGAAGCATTTAAAACTTTGACACCTCATAAAACAGTGACTTTAGAAGATATAAATGGGATTAATAGCTTATACTACAACGTCAACTGTTAACTTCACTTTTGCATAAATAATGATCTCATAATGTTGTAAAAATAAACAACGTCATTATTTAAACCTTCCAACCCCCTCAGAAGTGACGTTGTGGCTCTAATGAAAAATGATAACTGCAGTTATGTCACATTATTGTCGAAAGAAATAAAAATAAGTCAAAACTCTTCAAAATAAACATAACAAACATTGTACTTCTTAACATTTCTACATTAGTGTAGTACAAAAATAATAATCAAGAAATGAAAAGTAAATAGTTTAAAAAAACTTAATCAACAATCTCATTAGGACAAAACGGAAATTTTAACTATATTTATACCCATTTTTATCATAGAGTCAGTTAGAATTTAAGTTAATATTTACTTAAATTTACTTTAAATGAAATGGTACATTGCAAATATTTTTAATTCTTCAAATTTAGAAATAGGTTGACTGTTGGTGATGAAAGAGACATTTTTTTATTGCTATTGAAAAGACTCAAATTTACCGAGTAACTACTTGTCTTTGACGTCTACTAGTCTTTGACGTCTTAAGTTCTGAGTTAGAAGACTAAATATTTAATCGAACTCTTTTGCCTTTAAGACTGATTCGAATTTTTTATGAGACTTAAAAAACTTAATTTCTCATCACTATCCAGAGTCAAGTTGTTAGTTGGAGAGAGATCCAAAAGCAATGATATGATGAGGATACGACATTGGATAATCGGTTTGTTCATTATAGATAGTTTTACCTACAAATATGTATATTATTGTTAGGAACTATTTGAGGATAAAGACGTAGTTGATGGGGGCTTGAAAACATCAGCAGAATCTGTACCAGAGAAGTCACCAGTTGGACATTCAGAAACCTGTTTGTGTAATAAATTTTCATCGTCAATAACAGTATTACTAGATGGGAGTTTGGAGTTGGTAAAATAGAGTTACTGCCATCTTGATTGTCATCAGGAAGTGGGACTGAAGATTCGATAGGTCCATTTCTTTAAATGGGTGATGTTGAGTGTGCCAGTAATACCATTTTTTTCCCTCGGGACAGCATTTTACTTCATTCAAGAAACAACTGAAAATAGGTAAAATGAATTAAAATAAATAAGTTTGTTTCTACAATCACCACAATTAGCGCAAAACTAGTTCGAGCTTCAGTAAATAAATATCCGACACTATTGTAAGCAATATGGCCTATTTGGCATAATGGGTCTCATAGTACTAAGGTGTGAATTGGTTGGCACATTTATTTATAAACGCAAGGACTGGAGAAACAAAGTCACTTATCCACAAAAGTGACTGTAGTACAAAACCAAATTTTCAAAGATATTTAAATATTTGGAAAATAATGTTACAACTGTATCTTAGGTCATTACTGCTCCAGAATCAAATAAAAAATATTATGTCACAATTACCTCAGTAACAGTATAGCTCCAAGAATCATTTGCACTGGCGGGGGACCACGCACAACTGACCAATAAAACGATGTTGCTCCAACCGTCGCCGTGTTTCGCTCCAAAACGACAACGTCACTCACGATTTCATACGAAAACTATGCGTACTACAGAAGTAACGTTATCGCACCAAGTAAAGGGGTGCTGTAGGACAATTACTGCATATTTAACTCATTTTTGCATTTTTTGCAAAAGTGACAGTCTTGCACCGGAGGTGCGATATGACGACCATGTTCTTCGTCGATTATAGCAACGCATGTATGATTGACTTCAGACACAACCTCTATTCTGTATGAAGTGGTTTACAGTTGTGCACAGGCAACAGTGACCAATTACCATAAGGTGGACTCTATGATCGTTTGCTACTTCAACATTATAAAATCTGTTTATTGTTTGACAACAAAAGTGTTAAATAACGAGAGATGAACTACAAAGTATTTCGGGAAAACCTATTATAAGTAGAATGTTTTAATTTAACAGAAATTTAACGCTTCGTTTTAAATTTCATAATTTCAACACGAAATTTCACAGAATCAGCCGCGTATTTTCATTATAGGTATTGTTTATTTGTTTTAATAAAATCAGAACTGGTTAGCTGATACACTACTACATGTGTATTAATTTGTAAAATATTTTATGTTCAATCAAATGAAGGTAGTCCACCGTTATAACTAAATATACTTTATTACATCTGTTTTTTTAACAGACATGTTAACTTTTGCTGATCAAATTAACAATATACCTTTGTTGTTGTACACTTTTAATATATATGAGCCACGGTAAAGTGGGTTTGGCCACTCATTTCAAAAGAGATATGAAATTTTAACTGTTATAATAGATTTGATATCATGCTGAATTGTAGGATAACATTTGTGGAGGTCTTTGTCGATGAAAAACTACAATCTACATATAAATGTTTAATTCTCTACATTGTTCTATAACATTTAGTGCCGTAGGGTGAGCATTAATAGCCCGAGGCACTTAAATTGCCGCTGAGGGATGAATCGGCGAAAAATGTTTCCGCTTTCGCTCATCATTGTAAGTACATTGCATGATATAGCCGAAAATATAAACATGTAATGTTTTTATACCACTAACATTTTATTTTTTTATCTGACTGAAGTTGCAAACGAACACGCAGTTCACCTGATGGTAAGTGGTGTCGCATATGGACGTCTGTAATCAACTTCATACAGAACATGGGTTCCATCCGAAGTCAATGACACATGCGTTGCTATTCCCGAGGACTTTGAAGATCGCCTCATGTGAAAGTGTGCCGGCAACCACACCTTTCCATCAAAACGCAAGAATAGCTTCACACTAGAAATAGGTGTGGCGGTGGTACTTTCCCGGACTAGAACTGCACTGGTTCTACCACCTTCAAACGAATAACACAACAGCATGCAGTCCACTTGGTACGTGGTCACTGCGCATGGACATCTGGAAGCAACAGCTTCATATGCAACCTGAAGTCGTTCACAGATGCGTTCTTATTCACGAGTTCTAAGATGATCGCTCAAATAAAAATGAGTTGGCAACTACACTTCCAGCAAACGTAAAAACGGTAGAAGTAGGTGCTGCTCATAACGATATTCGTTTTAAAACCTTAAATATATGAATGTTTAGACGAAATCTTAAGCAGTAATCTTAATCTTCTGTGTTTAAAAGAAGAGTCTAAGAGCACAACTAATGACGTTTATATACATACAATATGATATTACATATTGTATGTATATATTATTTAATATGTATATATCTGTTTATATATTATATATTATTTTAAATATAATTATTAATTTCCACTTGTTTATTTGTGCATACTTAATTTGCCTTACAAATGCACACACCGATCCAAGGGCTGCTGGAAGAAATTTCATGTTAAAATAAGTAGTCCTTTGACTTAAGTTTATAATGTCTGTTATTATGTATTGTTTGTGTACAAAAAATCATAAAATAAAAAGTTATTTTGTGAAAACGCACTAAACTCTTCCTAAACGTACAGCTACACAATTCGAAGGCTTCCTCTCGTAACAAAAGTGTAACACTATACTACACACCATTCCCTGATATTTCATTTCGACACAAAGCGTTCGCATACTCGCATATCGGATATCAAAGCTCGTCACTCCGATATTGAAGTTGGCTTCAAACCTGAAAACAAGGGTGGGGTATCGAGTTCCTCTTGGTTTATTTCAGTTATTTGAACAAATTTTTACGGTTTATTTTTAATCTTCCCATGTTTTTAAAATTGTATTCTTGAATAACTAGACTATTTAACAAATTTATTATTTAATGCATGAGTTATTACGATTTATGTTATTTTTGTATTATACGAAGTGTGAACCACGGTTGTGTCCTGGTTTGAAGTTAGTAAAAATAAAACGCTCTAATCCTATCTGGGATTGAGTATAATTATTGTCCATAAGCAGCAGTTTCCATTAAACATCATTTATTGCATGCTTTTTATAACATAGATTATTATAAAAAGAACACCGTTTGTCAGATTTTATACGGCATGGCAAATGAGGAGTCTTTACGCGATGTTAATTTATATATGCCAACTTAATGATGCATAGCGCATTTTAATTTACAATTATTAAAACGGCGTCATGACCCATTCTTTGCACTGAATAGAATAATCGGCATGAATTGAATTGTATGTGTGCGTTTTTTTATAAAATTGAAGTACCAAACGAAGATGCAGTAAACTCTATGGTACGTGGTCACTGGCGCCCATGTACATGAGAAAGCAACTTTATATAAAACAGGGGTTCTATCAGAAGTCAATCACAGATGCGTTGTTCACTAAAATATTCACCATATGAAAGTAAGGAGAATCACGCCCTGATAAGTAAAAAAATACTTGCACTCTAAAAATAGGTATGGCGCTAATACCTCCCCAATTGAACCAAATTTGATAACCAACTTATTTATATATGACATAATAATAGATTTGGGTGCCAACCCGATATTGTCCCACTGCTGGGCACGTATCTTCTCTCACAATGAAAGAGAGGGAGGCCATAGTCTGCCTCGCTGGCCAAGTGCGAATTGGTGGACTATGTTATGTAATTCAGCATAATTTTGGCCGTTTTTGGTGTAATTTTTAAAAACTTTATACAGCGTTTTATACAGCATAGCTGCAATAAAATCTGTAAAATCTGAAACCAAAATATTCTTTGTCAACATTTACGAGGAAACGTATATAAAGAATATTCTGGTTTCCTAATGGACATATAATACAATAAATTACAAATTATAATAACAAAACGTTTCTTCCTTAAGCGTTTTATTACATTTTTACTGAACAATATATTGGCCTACTTTTTATGTATGTGCATTAATTGTTTCGACTCATATATAATGCAGGAAAATGAACTGGCCGTGCTCTTTATACGCACTACACCTTTTTTTTAATTTCGAAGGGGAAACCTTTTCATGGTACCCGACGCTGTGGGAGCAATGCCAGGTTATGTCGAATTATTATTAACTCACTAAAACCCCCTCGGTTGCCGTCTTCAGCGCTGCGAGGAGATCTCCGGGGTCTCCAACGGGACACAACCAGAGTCCTCCAAGCGCCATGCCCCTTTCGGGCCCTCCCCCAGTGAGCATTTGAGCTCACCGTGCCTCCTGGTGTTTACGACGGCATGCGACCGCACATGAAGTCGTCCTTCCCATGATTGTATGGCTGAACGCCTTGAGCTCCCACTCTTACCACCCGCAAGCCCATTTCACTCGCTTCTTACAAACAGACAGGGGATACCGTAGCCCCATTCTGGTCCCAGAACTACAGGGACAAGACACACAATACCTACAAATATTTTAAACAGGCACTTACCCCAAGGTCACCAAGAATCGTTTCAAGCGTTATTGCATTGCAGGCATCAAAGCTGTGCGGTAGCAACAAATAAACGTTTTCATTAACGCCACAAAATTTTAACGCAAGTTATAGACAATTTGTTTATATAGCCGTACAATTTGAAATGACGCTCAAAGAGGATGTTACAAGGCTCTTGACTTATATACTGATACACTACAGTTTGGCGTGCTATGCGCCGACCCGTTAAATCATGTTTCCCGTGAAATCTGACACGGTGTAAGCCGAAATCATGCTACATGTAAGCGTACTTCGCTGCAACGATCATTAATCGTAAGGCAACGCACTAATGTTAGGCAATGTGATGTACATGTACTGGTCAGTTACACATTGACACGCTACATGTTAACATGCTACGTGTAGCATGTTAACATGTAGCCTGTATAAAACAAGAGCCTTGTAACATGGGCGGCAGTGGCCACTTAACATCGTGATGTTAAGTGACCACTCCCGCCCATGAATATCTAAAATCAACCCCTGATAAGATAGGACATTGACAACAAATATGACGTTAACCCTGGGGAGTAAATTTTAAAGCCTCCAATAAGTGTGTCTATCTTGCCCAAAATGAACAACATATGTAATAGGCGGAATAAACATTAAAGTTATTATCGTTGTACCCTCGATTTGTCTGATAAGTCAATCATAATTATGTGAAGTAAACAGCGGCGCCATATCTTAACGATTTATGGAAAAGCGCCACATAAGCATAGGATAACAATGAATATTAAAATAAATTTAGACGATAATTATCACTTAACAGAATGTACTACGAGAATAGATTGCCCCATTAGACCGAAAAAACTCAGCGTGTGCAAGTAATGAAATGTAATTATTCAAAACTGTCAGTCCTCTATGATGAATTAATTGACGTCCATCGTCACGGCGTTATAACGTGACAGTGTCATGCCGTGACGGGCAGATTACAAATATAAATGAATCGATTAACGCCGTGACATAAATTGATTGCCGTAAATTACTTTGTTCGAAGTGACACGTTGACCATATTGTTATTTTATACACTGCGTCAGAAAAAGAGAAGTGTTTTAGAGTGTACGTAGGTATACATGTATGTCCAATTCTTTGGTAGCGTGTTTCAAAATATAGTGGCGCCATCTCTATTTAAGACGTGAAAGTCTCTACTTAAAAATAAATTAACAAAAATATTACAATATAATAAGATAAATTATGTAATTGGATGATATTACTTAGCAAAAAGTACCACAAGTATAGATTTATCATTTTGGACTAATATTATCGCGGAATTGACACATTTTAATACTTAACTGTTTCGCTGTGACCACGATACATGCAACAGGTTCGAAATATCGGCAAAAAGAATTCAAAAAAGGATTCATAAACCGCATATCGTAAATACCCGTTAAGTATTAAAACAAGTATAGATTGCCCCATTAGACTGAAAAAACACAATATGTGCAAGTAATGAAATGTAATTATTAAAAGCCGTCAGTCCCTGTAATGAATTAATTGACGTCCATCGTCACGGCGTTATAACGTGACAGTGTCATGCCGTGACGGGCAGATTACAAATATAAATGAATCGATTAACGCCGTGACATAAATTGATTGCCGTAAATAACTTTGTTCGAAGTAACAAGCTGACCATATGTATTGTTATTTTACTCGACTGCGTAAGAATGAGAGTACTGTTTTTCGAGCGTACGTATACACGTATACACATGTATGTCAAATTCTTTGATAGCGTGTTTCAAAATATAGTGGCGCCATCTCTATTTGAGACGCGAAAAATCTCTACTTAAAAATAAAATAACAAAAATATTACAATATATTAAGACGAATTATGTAATTGGACGATATTACTCAGAAAAAAGTACCACAAGTATAGATCGCCCCATTAGACTTAAAGAACACAATATGTGCAAGTAATGAAATGTAATTATTCAAAGCCGTCATTCCTCTATGATGAATTAATTGACGTCCATCGTCACGGCGTTATAACGTGACAGTGTCATGCCGTGACGGGCAGATTACAAATATAAATGAATCGATTAACGCCGTGACATAAATTGATTGCCCGTAGTGCTTACTAAGAACAATCAACATAAATTACTTTGTTCGAAGTAGCAAGTTGACCTTTTTTTATTTATACTCGACCGCATCAGACGGAGGGTAATGTGCGTCGAGCGTGTGCATGTCAAATCTTTGATAAGCTCGAACGCCATAACGTTAACACGCTAAATTCAACTGAAATGAAATGAAATGTCTTTATTTTGTATGGGCCCAAGGGGGCACTTATAAATTGTCAGTTACACATTTTTTTTTCTCCTTACACTACCACTTGGGTTTGTCTTTTTTGTTTTGTTGTAATTTTTTTTTTACCTTGTATTAAAAGTGTTGACTCGAATGTTAGGACCAATTGTTGTCAGAAATCTCACAGGAAATTGGACACAACTGGTCCTGTACATTCCTCCGGTATTGGAAGGGAATCTGAACAGCGGAAGGCGTACGTGCCTAGCTTCCCTCCATCCTTAAGAGATTTGAACCCAGTAGTGCATAAGAAGGATTGAAGCGAAGCCAATTAACTTTGATAACAATGTCCTTCGTAAAGGCAGTTTTAAGAAGACAACGATCGGGATCTGGAATTTCTGGACTGAAGTAAAGGTCTTTTCTATACACATACGACTACAACCGTAGTTACGAATTGGCGACCATCCTCTATATACATATTTTTTATACTATTCAAGTAATAAACGAGTAAGCAGTGTACCTGATGACAAGAGATAAGTGTCACTGTTGACCATGAAAATTTTTAAGTAAATTCATATGGAACTAATGATCAAAAAGGGAGTCTATCTGAAGGAATATCCGGAGACTAACATGGTTGCCTCATGCTTCCGTAGAAACACAAAGGCGGCTTTTTTTTTGTTTTCGAGGGGGAAACCTTCAAAAGATACCCGAGGACCCTTCAAAGAGGACTCCGGAACCTCCAACGGACCGCAGCCGGAATCCTCTCAGCGCGTTGTCCCATCGGGCTCCTCCCAGATGGGCGGTTGGGCCCACCGCCCCGTCTAGTCTTTAAAGCGGTATGCGACCACACAAACCGCCGTCCTCCCCGTGCCTGAACGAACGGTTCGAGCTCCCACTCTAGCCGCCCGCAACCCCGGAAGCCCCAATTAGTCGCCTCTTTCGACAGGCAGAGGATGCCGTAGCCCTATTCTGATCCCGGAACTACAGGGCGTCGTTACTGGTGGCCGCGGCGGATCCTTCTCTGAGAGGGTTCAGCGCGCTCTCTGGCCCTTTCGGCGTCTTCCTTCGCTAAAGGCGGCTTAACGCTAGAAATAGATATGACGGTGGTACCCCCCCGTCGAACCGTTCTATCACCTAGCAAATTTCTCCTAAGTAAAATCTTCGATCTTCACCTCTGTCTTTATTAGACTTAACAATTATTTTCCTTACGTTTCTTTTATATTTTTGCTAGCGAGTAATTAACTTTAACACGGATGAAATCGCAGCTGCTTAACCGAGGTTTCAAGCAGTTTTATTATTAGAAAAAGATTTTGCCACTTTATTATCTACATTGGCTAAAATATAGTACATTTTATATATACATTATTGTATAAAGTACAGTATTGATAGTAAGAGTTTAGTTAATTATACTGAGTTAATACGAGCATTTTAGTAAGAAATAGTATATTTTCATCGGAAATTCCGATGACATGTCTTTAGTGACCGTTTCCTATTCTCGCCCGTTTCCTGGGCAGGGGTTTAATATTGGCAGTAAGTGAACCCAATTGGCGGAATGGTCACTTCTTAATCCCTGGTAGACCTTACGATTAATTTTAATTTGTATCCTGCATTTAGGATTTAGGTCTTTATCACCTACTAAAAAGCACGCCTTATCTTATTTTTCCACTAAGCTCAGCGGGAATTTTCAAAACTTTCACAAGATTGTGATTCACGATGATAAGACAAGAAGGAACTTCCGAAAGGAACCGAACATATGTAACGATTTATAAAGTACTCCTTCAGATTGTTCGCTTCTATTTCATATCACGTCCATGGTCATGACCGCATGTGACAAGTCTATTAGAGATTGCAATCTAAGCCTGCGGCCTGTACCTATTCATGCGGCCTGTATCAGTTTGTATTTGACATTTACACGCCAATTAATAAGAAAAAAGAAAATTGGTCAAAAACAAAAAATATTTTTTGTTCTTAGTATAAAAGTTATGTATGGGTACGTTAATGTTTTAATTCTTAAATGGTACTTTGAAAACTATAGGTTTTCATTTATGCATTATTTTTTGATAAATTCTATTTTTCAAATAAATGCTGCCATTGTTCTTATTACTGAACGATACGCTAAATGTCTTTTTTACTACGAAATTTTTGACACTTTCATCAGATTGTAAGATCACGATGATAAAGCAGGAGAAATTTCCGAAAAGATTCGAACATTCGTAACGATTTATAAAATACGCCTCCAGATTGTGGGCTTCTATTTCATATCACGTCCGTGATCATAACCGGGTGTGACAAGTCTATTAGATATTCCAATCTCAGCCTGCGGCCTGTACTCCGCCTACTGTATCAGTTTGTATTTAACATTCCAATTAATAAGTAAAAAAGAAAAATTGACAAAAACAGAAACAATTTTTTGTCTAAAATTTATTTAGACTAGTACAATTTTGACAAAGATTTTCCAATAATGTTTTTTTGTGATAAATTCTATTTTGCCAAAGAGAGTGTTGCTATTGTCTTGACTTTTGAACAATATGCTATCTGGCACTTATCGGATTGTACATTTTCAAAGTGACGAAACAGGAGATAATTTCTGAAAGGATCCGAACTTATGTATGTGGTTTATAAAGTACGCCTCTAGATTGTGCGCTTCCATTTCTTATTATCACGTCCGTGGTCATAACCGCATATGACAAGTCTATTAGAGATTGCAATCTCAGGCTGCGGCCTTTACTCATGCGGCCTGTATAATTTTGTATTTGGCATTTACACACCAATTAATAAAAAGGAATTTAGTTAAAAATAGACAGTATTTTTTAGTCTAAAGATTATTTGTGAGTACTATAATGAACACCAAGGTTCTCCCTTTGTGTATTCTTTTGTGATAAATTATATTTTGCTAAAGAGTGCTGCCATTGTCTTGATTGCTGAGCGATAAGCTTATTTGTTTTTCCACTAATCCCGTTGGGAATTTTTGACACTACGACCAGATAAAACAGAATGCAATTTTACGATTTTTTGACAATTTCACCGGATTTTAAGTTTTCACAGTGATACATCCATTCCATCCATCCATCTATCAGCCTTTGAAAACCTACTGTTGGACATAGGCCTGCCCTAATCTGCGCCACTTCGACAGATCCTGAGCCATCTGAATCCAGCAGTTACCCGCCGTCTTCTTCAGGTCATCAGTCCACCGGGTCGGGGGGCGGCCTGCACTTCTTTTGCCGAGACGTGGTCTCCATTCGAAGACTCTTCTACTTACACAGTAATACAGGAGATAATTTCCAAAAAGATCCAAACATATGTATGTAACGATTTATAAAGTACGCGTCCAGATTGTGCACTTCCATTTCATATCACGTCCGTGGTCATGGCCGGATGTGACAAGTCTATTAGATATTGCAATCTCAGCCTGCGGCCTACACTTCACTTACTGTATTAGTTTGTATTTGACATTGACATGCCAATTAATTTTCCTATTTTGTGACAATATAGTTTACATGTAAGGGGGTATATAATCTTATTTCATTTGTTTTTATTATAATACTTAAGGGGTACTCACGATATGCGGTTTATGAATTCTTATAGAATTATCTTTGCCGATATTTCGATCCAGTTGCATGGATCGTGGTTACGGCTAAACTGCGGTAGCGGAGAGAAACCGCCCGATAAGTATTATAAAGTATCAATTTCGCGATAATACTAGTCTAAAATCATTAGTTTTTGTTAGCGACGTTGCATTCTTCTTCTTCTTCGCTTCTGCAGATATATTTAATGGCATTTGTCCTCAACCACAAATAGTATTGAAGTCTCTGCAAGATGCCGTTACTATAAGACTACACCTTCAAAACTAGTACACAGCACCGCTTGATACTGTAGTTATAAGTAAAAAAACAAAGGAAGCGGTGCCACCAGAATCACGTAAAAATGGTATATTACCTTTTAATATTGTTTTTCAAAAACTACTTTTCAAAAACTTCATTACTACCTCTTAATATATAATAGTACTAGTTAATTGGTCTATATAATGGAATGTAAGAGTTTTATATAAAACTAGCTGCGCCCGCGACTTCGTCCGCGTGGCACGCAACGCAAGCCCTCAAGGATTAATTAATTTTCCCCGTTTTTTTCACATTTTCCATTATTTCTTCGCTCCTTATAGTTGCAGCGTGATGTTATATAGCCTAAAGCCTTCCTCGATAAATGGTCTATTCAATACAAAAAGATTTTTTTAATTCGAACCAGTAGTTCCTGAGATTAGCACGTTTAAACAAACAAACAAACAAACTCTTCAGCTTTATATATTAGTATAGATTTACGCCTTTTCTGCTCTCGTGCACGCTTAGCGCACGCTCTCGTTTAACTACCTCCACTGTCATACAATAGGACGGAAATGCCGACGTCACGACCGGGCACCGGTTATGCCACGACTGCCTGTTTCAGCTTGTCGTACACAACAAATGACATGTTGACATACAAGTCAAGCAAAACAAACCGGGTCTACCCTCAAAGACCTCTCTGTTTGTGTTATTTTTTTTTATCAACATTTTGAAACAACGCTAACATAAAACGAAGTAAAGTACAGTAAAGTTTACTTACCCCCTACCATATCTGTTGTATTTGAAATGCTTTTTGTTAACAATTTATAGATAACAAGATTGTAATGTTAGTGATAGGACTGCCTATTGTACCTTAGGTTTGTGTCTGCTATTTTTGTTATCAATCGTTTTTTGTACAAAAATTTTTGTACCGTTTTATTTTTAGAATTAATCGTAAATCTACTACGTACTTCTAATATGTTTAACCAATAATAGTAGTTCAAGGTGGTAGAACCAGTGTAGTTCGACCGGGGTTTCGATAGAAGGCTGTTGTTGTCGGCACACAATAAGTTATGGACCGTTATATTTTTAGAATTATTCGTAAATCAATTACCTATTTCGATCTGATAATAACTGTATTGCACTGAATTTTTAATTGAGACTTAGGCGAGGCATGCCGATTATCAGTTTTTTTTGACCGTAATATATAGAGATCGAAATATGCTAATTAAAAACTAAAATGGTTTCTATATTTGAATAAGTTTTTTTGGCTTATGCTCAAAGGAGTCCGGATCCCCTTTCCCCTATCATAAATACTCTTATCCCTCAATTAAGTTCATTTCTTGCTCGTTTGTTCCTTCTATTTCATAACCAAAGCTTTATTTTATGTCTAAGCCATAAATTGCGCTTTTCGATTGCCGCGTTCTTTATCAAAGGCGGGTTACGGAAATAAAGCAAATAGAAAGCGTAGAGACTAAATTGCATTTCTTTGTAAAATACAGACCTAAAATAGCTGATGTCATATGCAGTTGGATTCGTATTTTATAATACTGATTTTTTACCTCTTAAAGCAGGTTCTATGCTCAATTCTTCCGATTTTTCGAAATTATGCGTATTTGTTAGTGGTGATGCTGTGATGATACTATGTGGGGTCTTAGGTACTTAAATAGCACCAATATTATTCACATAATCGTAGGCGGCTCAGGGACGATCCAGGAGATTGGCGGTAGCGTCTTTCTGTATAACATAAACCACATTCATTCTCAAAGAGAAGCCATAAGACAGTAAATGATCATAGTATTAATAGAAAGAAAGAAAGATAGATCTTTATTTAGTCAATTTTTGGGTTACAATAATATTGATTACATTAGATGTTTAAAAAAAAGGGCGCCAAAAATTGAATATGCCGGTTAAGGCGTTCTAACTTCTAAATGTATGGCACTCACACACTCGTATATATCAATAAAAGACAATACTTACAATTAGACACTATATTACAATGCTGATAACTTTAGATAATATTTTTTGTATTTTTATATTTTTAAATCATCGTTTAAGAATACGCAAATGTATATAATTAATACTTATAATTTTATACGTGATCACTGAAATTTAAATAATAACGATATATCGAACCTACTTACAGTACCAAGATGTCAATACTAGGCTTTTTTTTATTAAAACAGTATCATTACCATACCTAAAGTTGATGAAAATTGAATTGTATGAATAACTCATACAAAGCGATATGGTAATATTTTGCACCAATTCATTGAGCGAAATGTATTCTATCGATTGCGCCGTCCTTTGAAATGCCAGCTGTTAATTATTTCCTGTATCTATTTCGATTCACCGATTGGAAATTAGTTCCAGAGGTGTATTTGCATGACAATACGGACTATAGGAATACATTATTTTGTATTTCCTACAATATTATAATTAAATAAGAATAGATAGATACCGGAAATTGCATATAATAAATAGTTAAGTATGTATTGATATTGCTTTATTTCATTTTGTAAATAAATATCGCCATTACAGTTTCATACCATATTAAATATATGTACATATACATTAGTTTTTCTAGTGTTGTCTTACTTATAGTGTTATTAGTGTGTCTTACTTATAAGTACAAAAGGCCACTTCAAGTCTTCAGATTATGTCAAAACCGCGTTGCAACTCTGAAGACTAATTCGAAACGCCGTTACATACGGCGTTTCGAATTAGTCTGGCAATTATTAGACGTAACTGGCGTAATTATTAGACTGGCAAACAAGTTACTTCGATAAAATCTTTTTTTTTCCAAATATAAAATGAAAATATTATTATTTTCTGATAATAATACTGATATATTTTTAAATCATATCGTGCCAAATACTATTTCAAAATATTACCTGTATTTTTTAACCGACTTCCCAAAGGAAAGAGGTTATCTATTCGTCGTGTATATTTTTTTTTATGCTTCGCTTTATTGCTTTTTGCAATGCTTTTTTATGCTGCGGCTTCGCTTAAATTAAAATATTCCTAACATAGATAGTAAGTATTAAGCATGTTACTGCTTAGCATAAACCGAAAAAAAATCCATTAATTTTAATTATAAAGTTTTGTCAAACGGAGATCTCCCGCCAGGCTAGGTGATCATGCCTGGGGAGCGGCCGTGCTCCGACAGTCGTTGTTCGGAACTTGTATATATGCAGGATTCTGAGAATACTTCGATAACGTGTTTCAGAATGCTAGTAGCGCCATCTCTTGATGAGTAGCGGGAGGTCGCCACAAAATATTTCTCAACATAGCTAGGTACTCGTAGTATCATGCACATTACTGCTTTGCATGAACCAAAAAAAACAAAATCCATCAATTTTAATTTAAAGATACAGTTTTACCATCAAATGGTCTTGAAATGAAAACTTGATGCTATGAATACACTGTGGTTATGGGCCTTCTGAGTTATTTCTGTTAGTTTTACTTAATTCATCGAAATGTTAAAAAAAAACATTGTGATTCTTACCTGACTTTTAGATTTGAAATTACTTAATGCAAGCAGCAATATGCATTACAGAGATCAATCAACGATAACTTTAGTAGCTCCAATAGGGTCTAGGTTAGAACAATAGATGGTTATTCGATTAGAACTTTGCATACAAAGGCAGGTTTAAACTTACGTAAGCTCTCTAACTAAACCTCAGTTTCAAACTTGTGGAATATTGGGTTAATTGATTTCGTATGCACGGTGTAAGCTGGGCTTTACAAATGTTAGGTTGTTTTGATACTTTTAATATGTTTAACCAATAGTAGTTCAAGGTGATAGAACCAGTGTTCGACCGGGGAAGTAACACCGCCACACCAATTTCTAGCGTGAAGCATTTCTTGCGTTTCGATAGAAGGGTGTGGCGGCACACATTCACATGAGGTAACCATCATAGACCTCGGGAGTAGTAACGCATCTGTGATTGACTTCAGATGGAACCCATGTTCTGTATGTAGTTAATTACAGATGTCCATGTGCGGCAATGGTCGTTTGCTATTTCAGTCAGATAAAATAAAACTATTTCTAGCGTAAAACGGTTCTTGCGTTTCGGTGGATATTGTTGCCGGTTAACCTTTATATGAGGCGATCATCTCTGTCCTCGGGGATAGCAACGCATCTGCGATTGATTTCAGATAGAACAATAATGCTGTATGAAGTCCTAGCAGATATATACGGGCAGCATTTACCACTTACCACCTGGTGAACTGCATGACTATTAGCTACTTAATTCTTAAGTAGCAACCGGGCATACAGTAAAAGTATTGGTATGAATTACGTAATCATTAGAATTCCGTTTAAATCTAAGTTATCGACATTGTAAAATAATCCTTTTTATACGATTTAAATGGGAACCGAGCATGCAGTTCATCTGATGGTAAGTAGTCACTGCCACCAATCGCCATCTTTAAGATAGTTTTTATTGAACACAGCTACTAACTAAAGTCAATCACCGATCCGTTGCTGCTTGCGAGAACTCGGGTAGTCGATATATATTTAAAGAAACAATTGGGGTACAACCCATTATTGTCCCATAGCTGGGCACGGGTCTTCCCTCAGAATGAGAGAGTTTAGGCCATAGTCCACCGCGCTGGCCAAGTGCGAATTGGTAGACAAATATCCCTTGAAATTATACTACAATCTAATGTAAATAATAAAATTATAATTTAGATTCCAATAATCAGGCAAATTAATTTACAGAATTCACTAATTATTCCACGTACAGAATATAAAATAAGGTACTTGTGATTAAATTTAATGAATGAGAGAGTAATCAATTTAATGGTTTCTTGATTGTGAATTTTGCCGTAAATTTTATTAACAATTTATTATAAGTATAGATAATTATTACTACATAATTTTAGGATACTTTCGATCGAAACTCGATCTAAATTGGGAAAATTGAGGTTCAAATCAGAGATACACGCATGTTTTCCTAAATTACTTTCGTTTTTAAATTAATTTTCACTTTCTATAACCGTAAACGAAACCATTGTGATTACGCTTGAGAATTATTCCAAAAAAAATGTTCAAATATGTGCAAAACACCTTTGAAAACTTTGAAACAGTTTGAGATACTTTTATTAAGCAGAAATATATAGGCTGTGCTACCGGAGTCAAACCACCGAGAGTTCCAAGCTTTAAATTTTACAGTTTTGTTAAAATCATCTCGGTAGCATCACGGATAAATCAAATTGTCAAAATTATAAAAAAAATAGTTCACTGAATTCTAATATACGCACTCGGATTGTTATTTTTAGAAGAATAGTGGTTTCACCGAATACCCGAATACCGAATACTATTCGGTTTAACTTTTACCAAACCGGATATTCGGCCGAATTATTCGATTTGCCATTTTTATTAAGAAACAACTGTGAAGGTGTGTTCATAAAAAAAAATGATTTGAGGTTTATAAATAAGTGTTGATATAAGAGTTTAGAAAAAATGTGAATTTGATTGAGGTTTCAAAGTTTAATTGAGGTTTCAAGGTGTAATTGCTTTTTATTATTAGCTTGTATTGAATAAAGCTAATAATAAAAAATAATAAAATTATAGGATTTCTTTGACTTATAACATAAATCTTACGTGAAAAGCTTTGTCTTTTTGTTCTATACAGTGACGTGTAGCCTAGAAAATATAAAAACTCGAACCGAATATATTCGGCACCAAAACCGAATGATTCGGCCTAATACGAATAGTGAAAAAGATGCCGAATACGCCTAATACCGAATAGCAATCGAATATTCGGCGCATCTCTAGTTATTTTTATAAAGAGGTATGAAGGCAAATACATAAATTAGTACGGCGTTCAAATATTCCTACTGGTATACTATAAATATCACACATACATCAAACATATCATTTACAAATGGCCCTATTTCCACGTGTCAAAAGTAGGTAACATCCGTCGAGAATCTATGACACGTACTCATATATCTAGACCACGATAAACTTGCTCGGTAATCTAGGCAATAAAGTAGGAGCAATATTAACTTTCATTTAGGTTTGCGCATATTGAGATAGTAAGAAACTAAATCGGAGTCACTTGGAGTTGATATTGAGTGACTCTAATAATAAGAAACTAAAATTTGAAACAGTTGAATTAATTAGAACTAATTATTTTGACGATTTAGATCTTGACGACACGCGTGGCGAAGCGGTAACCATTTATTTAATTTTTTGACGTGACAACGTCCTATAATTCGATGGAGCGGCTGCACACATCAAAAAACATTACTCAAGCGGCGTTACCTCGCTCTGAGGCGTTCCATTTAAGGCTTGCAAGCAAGAGCGCGGAACGAGCGACAAAGAGGCACTATCGGCTAATACTTACACATAAATACAATGTGTATACATATGTAAAAATAAAATAATCGTATTTTCGCGTACAAATAAATGTAACTTGGTCAATTACATTGTGATTTCCATTCACCTCCTTCTTTTTATCCATCCAAATTAGTATCTAATAAATAAAATTAAAATCTTCTTTTGAAAAATGCAACCAATCTATGAGTATTTTCTTATGACGTTGTCATATTTAACTATCGTTAGTAAACCGGCTTTATAGACAAACGATTTTTTATACGGTTAAACTTTACAAGATTTGTTAAGGATATTTTAAATACATATGGATAGATGGTCAATGGATGTTGAACCGTTACATTCATGTAATAAAATGGGAGTTTGCCAATCTGTACATTGCATAAATTTGCAAGTAAAATACTTTGGACCACTGAGAATACTGTGGATAAGTATTATGCGGATATTTATTAAAAAGCCTCTGTTTTTCTAACAATTTATTACAAGCTAAGTGACTCTCTGGTTATTAACATTATAGGCATTTGAAATGATAGTTAATACGAGTTCTAAACAAATACTTCTCATATAAAACACAGGTGTTTCGTACTTACATTGCATCAATATTACAGGGTAGGTAAAAGGAAATAGGCTAGTTTACGTGTTAAATTCTATTTCCATTCTCATTTGAGGCGCCGCCACGCAAATCAATTTCCGATCAATTCTGTACCAACTGATATTGTAATATAGTAACATTTAGCGTTATCGTCGACCCATTATGGTCCCACTGCTGCGCACGGGTCTTCTCTCGGAATGAGAGAGTTTTAGGCCATAGTCGACAGCGCTGGCCAAGTGTAAATTGATGGAATTTACACACCTCCGAGAACTTTTGTATGTTTATTGTTATTATATTTAGGTACTATCCTAGTATTATTATATAATAATCCTTTATTTTTTTATATAGCATTGTTTAATAATGCCGCCTTGTATGTTTTCTGTTTAGCCTTAGCCTTTAGGTTGACTGGTAGAGAATGCTCCTAGTATTAAGTCCGCCTTTTGTAAGGTATAATAAAGTATAAATAAATAAATAAAAAAAAATTTTTTTAAAGAATTCTCGGGTTTTCCTTCTCCTCTGACTCCTCACGATGTTTTCTTTCACCTAAAAGCAGTGATACTAATTTCTAATACGCACATAAATCAGTAGTGCATACCCGGATTTGAACCTCAGACCTTTTTAATATAACCTTTTTAATAGAAGCGATTTTTTTCTAGGCCCGTGGGTTAGTGAGTCAATATTGCTGAAAAAAAACCTTGCGCGATCGATATGGCTAGTGTTATCCTGCTCTTACTTGCAGGACTTGTGACTATTTTTGTTGCGATTTTTTTGTGTTTTTGTTCATAGAATGAGCTATAAACGTGGAGTGTCGTAATCGATTTGCACTTCGTTGAACCTGACACACCAGATATTAAGGAAGGTCAGATCTAAGTTTCTGACTTAGTCATTAACGGTAACAACAAATGATGGGTATGAAAGTACAATTTACAGCAAGATAATGTCGCCATTGTTTTAGGAACCATGACACACACGGCCATTTTAGATTGTTTATTTTATTTGTACTTATTAGTTTCTCTTTGGTTTCCTTTTTTAATTTATTTATGTAGTAATATTTGTTCTCTGTTAATCCTTATCGAAATGAATACGAAAGTCGGTTTGGTTAAAATTAGTTTGCACACAATTTAGATAGAAGGTCTGAACTTTGTTAATATTCCATTATCTCAAAGACAAATGGGTAGATATAAGCAAGATGGCGCAAATGGTTTTGTTTTTCTCCGTTGTGTTGTTTCGATAAGTCTTTTTCTATCGTCGTAAAGGGTCGTTGACTTAACCCTGTTTGTGTCGAACGTAACCCAAATTATCCCGAAGTTGATCTGCTATTTCTGACGTATTATTTAAAGCTATGCATTTAAGGTAATCAGACCGGTATGTGGAAAATCCTACGTTTTCCAAATGCTTTAGAATTGAAAACTTCTTTAATCGCGATGAGAAATTTTTAACCATGAAGTAAATTTAGATTCGCGACGTTCGCATCCTCAGCATAGAAACATACTTATAGCATAGATAAACCCACCGTTTTTAATAAAATAATTCTTACTAGAATTAAGAAGATCGATTATGAGGATCGATGCACCGACGGTTGGTTATTCATTCAAGCCAGAATGCTGGTGGCGGTGTTGTTATAGTGTGGTTCTGATGGTGTTAGTTGTAGAAAGTGAATATAGCGTTTTAGGCTAACTGAAGTAGCAAACGAGCTTGCAGTCCATCTGATGGTCTATGCCGCCCATGAACGTCTGTAGTCAACTTCATATAGAACATTGGTTCCACCTGAAGTCAATCACAGATGTGTTGCTACTCTCGAGGACTATGATGGTCGCCTCATGTGAAAGTGTGCCGGAACCACACCCTTCCACCGAAACGCAAGAAATGCTTCACGCTAGAAATAGGTGTCGCGTTTAACTTCAGATTCTGTAGCCTTTTGGCAGCTTCGAATTTTTTTATGAATTGATTATTTATCCGCAGATTTTTGTACCTCTGTGGATATAATTATTTTGCACGTTGGATTTATGTCGTTTTATAGGACCTCAATTTGATTCTGCATTTGTACTCAAATCTTTTCAACTATAAACTTTATGTAATTTAGTCGAGACTATTAGTTAGCATTAGTCAACCATAGAAGGACTACTTGATGACCACGACAATGCCAAGAACGTAACGACTAAGAAGAAGAAGAAGAAGTCTGCCATCTTACATTCCCCAGATCATAAAAGTGAAAAACAAAAATTTATGATATTCTTGCAAACCAGAAAGGGACAATGAAGAACTGAAGTCTGCATGTTTCACACGATCTTTGTCAAGTTATTTTTTGGTGATATTATATAAAAAGCAGAAGCTCAACTTGCACAAGAGTAAATATTGATGTTTTTTGAAATATTTCAGCAATATCTTAAGCGATTTTCCATCAATCCATCCAACTGCCCTTTGAGGTCCACTACTGGACATAGGCCTCCCCTAAATGACGCCACTCTAACCGGTCCTGTGCCTTCTGAATCCAACGGTTTCCCGCTGTCTTCATTGCAATGGGCCGGCCACATCGCTCGTAGGACCGATAACCGATGGGGAAGGAAGGTCCTCGGCGTTTAGGCAAAAGGGAACTTAATAAGTACAAAAACCCATACTGTTTAGGAGATTTAGTACTCATTCATTTCTATACTATACTATACTTATTATTAAGTATATCTTTTGTTCAATTAAAAAGTAAGCGGTCGAATATAAACAATTAAGATGATTCAGTTTATAACGGAGGATAAAGGCGATGAAATCTGTCTAGATTAATAAGAATATGCAGATCAGATAATAAATCAAACATGAACGCGTTATAAATAACTTGCTCTAATTCCTTGTTTCCGCAACGGCGAATTAAAGATAAAGCTATGAACGTGAAAGGTAGTATCGAATTGAATTTGTTTTAGTTGGCAAATAAATCTTTAAATCATTAAATCTTTAATTTTATATAGTGTGACGTTACGGTATTTTTTGATTCGGTCTCCGCGCTCAAAGACCGCTAAAAACTATAGCTTAATAATCTTTAATAATCTTTAACTTACAATAGCTTAATAATCTTTAATGCAAATGTTTGGGAGGATGTATAAGTGTTTGTTAATTTTTCAACGGATTTCGATGAAATTTGGCAAACACATAGTTAATGACCTTTTTAACACACTCATTACCGTGGCAGACGTAATCGAAAAGGGCGAAGGCTATTCCCATAATAACCTAATGATAAAATTATCGTCCACCAATTCGCACTTGGCCAGCGCGGTGAATTATGGCCTAGACTCCTCATTCTGAGAGAAGCACCCGTGCCCAGCAGTGGGACAATAATGGGTTGACGAGAGATAAAATTATCAATTAAAATACATTATCAATGAGTGAGCACAGCCATTGTCTAATAAAATAATTCGCTAGCGGTGAAGGTTTTGTCATATTTTCACTGATAAATTTCGTATTTTAAAAGTTTTCATTGCTCATATTTGTTATATCACAACAGAATCATTATGAGCCATTAATTTAATTTTTCATAGGTGGTAGAAACAGTGTAGTTCGCCCGGGGAAGTACCACACCTATTTCTAACGTGAAGCAGTTTTTGCGTTTCGATGGAAGGGTGTGGGTGCCGGCACACTTTTATATGAGGCGACCATCTTAGTCCTCGGAAGTAGCAACGCATCTGTGATTGACTTCAGATAAAAACCCATGTTCTATATGAAGTTGCTTACAGATGTCCATGGACGGCAGTGACCACTTAACATCAGGTGGACTGCATGCTCGTGTGCTGCTTCAGTCGTATAAAAAAATACCCGTTTAGTAGCGGATCTCGTCACAGTGAGACAAGCTACTAAACATCACTTCATCTCTTTATAATGTGTAAGGGGATTGGGTCCTGTTTACACAATTTCTCATCTGAGAGGAGGCAAATAAATCACAGATACAGTGTGTTGAATGCGAAATAACTCTATCTCCTATTTGTTACAAATGAATATGGTATTCAAATCTAACAATGTTATTATTATGTCTAATTTTGTCCTACGGTCCATAAACCATTGTGTAGAATTCAGTACCTACTTAGTAGAGGTGGCAGGTTCCCTTGTTTATTCGAAAGGCGCCTGTACACCTGTTTCAACCTAGAAATAATATATGAATAAGACCTTTTGTGTTTTAGTTTGAAGGCTAAGGTAAGGGAGACATACCTGTATAGGTATGTCTCCAATAAGAAGAATATAAAGGAATAGAAATGCCTCCAATAAGTATTTATTTGAGGCATTTCTAATTACTAATTAGTCTTCGGGGGTCGCAACGAGGTAATAATCGACTTCAGGTGGGTGCCTAATACCTACTATAAAATAAGATCTTAGATATCTAAAAGCGACAGTAGTCACATACAATCTGGTGGTCTGTCAGGTAGTAGAACCAGTGTAGTTCCACCGAGGTGGTACCAATTTGTAGCGTAAAACATTTATTGCGTTTTAATGGAAGGGTGTGGTTGCCGGCACGCTTTTATTTGAGGCGACCATCTTAGTTCTCGGGAGTAGCAACGCATTTTTGATTGACTCCAGATAGAACCTATGATTTATATGAAGTTGTTTACAGATGACCATGGGTGTCAGTGACCACTTACTATCAGGTGGACTGCATATTCGTTTTCTACTTCAATCAGATAAAATGGTTGTCTACTCGTTTTCAAAGTGTAGAAAAAGACAATGAACATTTAAGTATCCATTCAAGTAACTAAATCAATATTTATAGTAAGCCCAATTATCAAATATTTTCAAAGAAAAATATTCTGCGATCATATAATGTCAAACAAACTATAGGCAGCCTACATTAATTTATCGCGCTTGAATTATGTTCGCCCTTGATAAATAAAATATAGACACTTATCGCATGCTTATTGGAATACTGACTTAACTCAAAAAAGACGATTTTTGGGAAATCGCAAAAGAAGATCTTGCAATGAGGTCTCATCGTACTTATTGATGAATAAAATTAAAATTAAATGATAAATTAATTATAAATGTTATTATTTAGTACATTTGATTAACTACCTATTGGATCACAGTAAAAAAAAAACGAAAATAACATCTATCTATTTTTAAAAAATATTTTAAAAATTACACACTAAGTTAGGTCAGTTTTTTGTAAAAATATCAAGTATATTTTAAAATGCAAATGTTCAATCAAGTTTTAAGACCGTTTCAGTTTAAATCATATATTATTTTTGACAACTGTTTCAGTATTTAGTCTTTATTTAATTACATTGGGATAAAACTTTTAGAGATTGGGTCACTTCATTCAAATTAACCACACGCTAAAATATAATATTGGCGGTTTTTTTTTAATTAACTAAAAGACAAGTGTAATTTTCAAACTTTTATTGCAGTAGCCATCGTCGTCAACCCATTATTTTCCCACTGCTGGGCACGGGTCTTCTCTCAGTATGAGAGAGTTTAGGCCATAGTCCACCGCACTGGCCAAGTGCGAATTGGTGGACTTCACACACCTCCGAGAACTTTTTTTTTTTTAAAGAACTCTCGGGTGTGTAGGTTTCCTCACGATGTTTTCCTTCACCGAAAAGCAGTGATAATTAATTTATAATATGCACATGAATCGGTGGTGCGTGCCTGGGTTTGAACCTCGGACCTCCTGATCGAGAGGGCAAGTTTCAACCATAAGGCTATCACTGCTGCTCAGTAGCCATCAAATATAGCAAATCCAGCTTCTAGGATTACGAGCATTTGTATATTTATATTTTGACTTAATAAACTTACAAGACTTAATAAACGCTCTTTGAGCATTAACCTGGCCGAGATTCCAATACGAATCAAAAATTGCTTGTCTTTGATCTACAGTTATCTTTTCAGAGCATTTGAGCCTACATTTATCGCCACAGGGTAGTTGAACAGAACGAGGTTTGACTGTTGTATTTTTTCTTGTAGTGTATGGCTTTCCAGCATTTCTCAGACTTTTAGCTATATTCTGTTTCCAGCTCTCTTCGTTCCGTTTACGTTTCCTTCCCTTCTTCTTTTCTTCTTCCAATGTAGTACATTCTCCGAAAACTTGTTTTAGCGAAACATCTGTTGCTGCATTAATGTTTGTTTGCTCCGACTGCTTTTTTTCTAATACCTGATCTATGTTATCTTGTCTTTTGTTCTGTTCATCATTAGATTCTGCATCAGAACTGTCACTGGAAGATCCTGAAGATGATGAGGATGAAGATGAAGAAGACGTAGAAGATGAGGAAGTCCCAGATGACTTTGATCGACATGGATATACTGGTATCTGCCTTTGCCTTTTAGAGGGAACTTCGTATGTTGGATCTAGATCACTTAAATCAATATCACTATTTTCACATTTTGAATGTCCCTCATCAGTGCAATCGTGAACGGCTACGGAATTATGGAAGTGATTTTCATTGCTACCTGAAGCGGATTCCGAAATTTCAAAATATTCTTGGAGGTTTAGGTAACGCTGATTTTCAGGCTTGTTTGTAATATCAGCTAACGTCTGTGACAAAAAAAAACTATTTTAGTAGTAATAATATTAATATGAAATATAGAAACGTAATTTTTAAAGTCACTTTAAATTGTTACCGTCACTTTAGTTGATGACACCGATTTATGTTCTCTATCTTGTTTTGTCGATTGTGGCGCCGGGTTTCGAACTTGAACCAGCTCCATTATCTTTTTCAACCTATTGGTTGACATTATCAACCTAAAATAGAAATAGTAATATTATGTCTCTTGTACCAATAAAATTATATTATGCAGTATTTAGAAGAATAATGACTTAACATAAAATATTTAAAGTCAACAAAATAATTACTCATTATATTATAATTTTATTTTTCAAACAAAGACTCAACTAATATTGCGGCTTCTAAGTAACTATAACTTTTGAAGTAAACAGACTTATAGGTGAATGTTAAAAAATGTTATTGTTAAGGATGGATAAGTTTTAATAGTAAACTGACTAAACTCGGAATACGTCTCAAAAAATAGAGTGATGTTAAATATTAAACTGGCTAAAAACTTAATGTTACACGTAACATGATATTAAAATTTTTAGTAAACTAACCTAAAATTTAATTTGTCACTATAAGATTATATAAATTGATGAATCTTACGTTTGAATTTAGTCGTAAACACGCTCAACAACAATTGGGTCTTCGTTCAATAAAATAATAACAACCTCACTACACAACTGTCTGACACAAACTGGCATGAGTCATTATTCAACGAACACAAAGTGAGAAATCCCATAAGAGTGAAAGAGACGGATATACCGTTATAGTGCCAAAATACCCCAATTTCAATGTAATTCAAACGGTAGACGGTAGATGGCGCTAACAGAAGCCCGTGTCTGTATGTAACTCATTTTTGACTAATCTCTTAATGAGTCAGTGTTCCATTAAGCATGCGTTATCACCTCGGCCCCTCGAAAGCCTGTGAAATATGGATTCTAAGTGTTATACAAATTTGTCATGAAACCTTTAGTCTGACGATGCTATTATCATTTAGTGTTGCCCAAATGCAAGAACAAGACGAGACTTAGCCAGTCTTGGTCTTGGTCTTGCGCCAATACACCTGGTCTTGGTCTTGGTCTTGGTCTTGCGCTCCCAGTCTTGGTCTTGGTCTTGGTCTTGCAGCAAGAGTCTTGCAAGTCTTGCAATTACCTATTAGTCTGTTACTATTTATTAAAGTTTGACTAAATGTACAATAATAGTACCTAAGTAATTAGTTTAAAACCATATAAGTAATCAATATTATAATATATACTTACTAGAATGAATTAATATGACATCTACTACCTATCCTTACCATTTTATCCCAATCATAATACTACTTGCGTGATCAGTATGATGTATTCATTTTCATTCTAAGCACTCTGAAACTTATTTATTCTTTGGAACACCTGTAGGTACTCTTAAAATTCGAAATTATTTTGCATGAGTATACCTACGCCCTATGGCGGCAATCAAATAGTGTCAAATGTTATGATTTCGGCGTGGCGGCAACGATTGTTTTAGATTTCAAAAGAAGCCGCCGGCGCATGTATCATAACCATGTACTTCCGAAAAGCGGCAAATTTATTTGAGAAGTACAAAACCTTTGATGCCGCATTATTAAAGTGCCGACGGTTAAAACATAACTATGCATGCACTCAGTTTGATTTTAATAGATATTTTTTTATTCGCTATGTTTATGGTATTAGTCGTAATGCGCATAGGTCCAGTTTTTCATATTCTTTGATACAGTTTTTTGCGTCTCATAGAATTCCTAAGCGTACCTACCTATACACCGAACTGTTACACCTAACTACTCAGTGAAATAGCGCTAAGTCCTAGCTGCAAGACGCAAGAGTCTTGCAGGCTATGTCTTGTTCTTGCTCAAGTCTTGCACGGTCAGTCTTGGTCTTGGTCTTGCTAAAAATACGCGGTCTTGTTCTTGGTCTTGGTCTTGCAAAAACGCAAGAACAAGACCAAGACTGCAAGACCAAGACTGAATTTGGGCAACACTATTATCATTGAATAATATCAATAAGTACCCAAAACTCAGGCCTTGTTCTAGGCGTAGAGGTCTAAACAAAATTTATTTATGTAGCTAGAGAGGTCTAAACAGAATTTATTTACTTTAGCTGTCCCCAGGGATTTTACTCGCGTATATAATGTTTTTTTTTTTATCTGACTGTAGTAGCAAACGAGCATGCAGTGGTAAGTGGTCACTGTCACCCATGGACATCTATAATCAATTTCATACAGAACATGGGTTCCATCTGAAGTCAATCATAGATGCGTCGCTACTCCCGAGGACTATGATGGTCGCCTCATAAAAAAGTGTGGCGGCAACAACACCCTTCCATCGAAACGCAAGAAATGCTTAACGCTAGAAATAGGTGTGGCGGTGGTACTTCCCCGGTGAACTACACTGGTTATACCACCTTGTAACATAAGAATTGACATACATTTAGAAGAAGAATTTTATAACTTCAACAATTTTGAAAATACTTGTTTTGAATACCACCACCACACATACAAATAACAATGTTAGCAATTTTGCATTTGATTTTTATTGTAATAACATTTGATAAAGTATAAATATTACTTTATAGAAATAAAGACTAAAATGTTAGCTCATGTTGAGGATGTTAAAATCATTTTGAATTATTTTAATTAATTTCCGTAATTTTGATTATTCTCGATGAAATATAATAAACGCAGAAACTAATAAACAGCAAAAATACTAAGAATTATGTATATTTTTTGTTATTTCTTAGTTTAAATTGTTAAATTTTTTTCTGCAAAGTGAAAGATACGCGGAACTTTTATTTTTATTTAATTTTTGTTATGTCGTGTATGGATATTATTTGTTCCATTAGGTTATTCGCGTATATAATAATTCCACAAAGTGTTATTGTATAGAACGCGGTTGATTATTATTAGAATCTGTTGTTTGCGCGGTTTTGAGGGTGCGAATGGACGATGGAGTGTATTAAGGGCTACACTCGCTAATTGAGTGGAGTGGAGAGGACGCTAAGAAAAGAACTCTTGTCTTGAATTTAACTTTTTTTTATATTATAGAAGAGGCAAACGAACACGCAGCTGCAGGCTGGCTGCAGATGAGTTGCTACCAATGAGGACGCAGTTGAAATGTCTCGTATAAGTATGACTCAGCAGACCAGGAACACTACACACAATGCTGTATTTTAGCGAATGTCATGGCCTAATGGTTAAAACTTGCTCTCTCAGTCGGGAGGTTCAAATCCAAGCACGCACTACTGATTAATGTGCGTATTAGAAATTAACTATCGGTAATTAGCTTTTCGGTGAAGGAAAACATCGTGAGGAAAGCTACACACCCGAAACTTCTTTTAAAATAAAATCTCGGAGGTGTGTGAAGTCCACCGATTCGCACTTGGCCAGCGCGGTGGACTATGTCCCAAAACTATCTCATTCTAAAAGAAGCCCCGTGCCCAGCAGGGTTGACGAGGTGTGGAGGTGGCACTTCCTTTCAACCACTAAAAGGTTTACTCCCTTTTGAAATTTTACTTTTGTCAATTTATACCACTATCCTTATCAAGTTTATGTTCTACTGTTGGGCATAGAACTTCTCTTTGAAGGATAGATACACATAATAATATAATATTTAATGTTCACAAGCTTAGCAGGAAGTTTAGCAGGAATATCAGTGATTTGAATAACCAAGTTACTGATATTCCTGCTATACAAGACATACAAGAGTAATAAGTATAGTATGTCCCATGATATGCAAAATACATTCAGAGGATTCGAGTCGTAGTTACCGAATCAAATTACCGTCCTATGATATAACGTCTACCCGATGTATAGGATAAAAATATACTCAGAAAAACAAAAAACAAACTTTAGGTAAAATAACTTCTGGGTGTATTCATTAACACCTCAAAACCTCTCAAAATCATTCAAAACCTCTACACACCTGTTAGAACTTTCTTCTTTGAAGTGCATAAATTCTACAACGTTTTGTCGGATAATAAATCCTCTAATAACACGCAAGCTTTCAACAATACGCTTATTCAAATAAAAACTTTTTAACAAAAAATATCTACCGACTTCCATGTCACAAAAAAGTAAAAAATAATTTAAATATATTTTGGTCTAGAACATACTCAGTACTTAGTATATAGTCCTGAAGTCGGTGCTCGACATATTTCGCTGGACGACGGTAACTACGTCCTATATGAGCACCGACTTCAGAACTATGTACTAAGTACTGAGTATGTTCTAGACCAAAATGTATTTAAATTATTTTTTACTTTTTTGTGACATGGAAGTCGGTAGATATTTTTTGTTAAAAAGTTTTTATTATACACTTTTTAGTGACTATATTTTTATGTTTGTATTTAAATAAAGCCTCTAAGTTTGCTTTGTGCATCTACATATTCACAAAAATTAAACATAAAACACTTTTACAATTCATACAAACAGGGCGCCCCCTCTGGAAGTACCCCTCCATCATCAGGGTTGAGGAGTTGAAGGTCAAATTTTTCATCTTATATTGTTGCTTAGTAATCTTATAACATATACGTTAGTACCAGGTGGCTAACTTCTATGGCTCAGGCTTGCAGTACCCTGCATCATCAGGGTTTAGGAGTTGAAGGTCAAAATTTTAATTTTGTGCCTCTGTTTGGTATTATTTTTACATACCCGTAAGCACCAAATTGCCAACTCCTATGGTTTAGAATTGAAGTACCCCTTCATCATCAGGGTCGAGGAGTTGAAGGTCAAAATTTTAATTTTGTGCCTCTGCTTAGTATTATTTTTACATAACCGTAAGCACCAAATTGCCAACTCCTATGGTTTAGGATTGAAGTACCCCTTCATCATCAGGGTTGAGGAGTTGAAGGTCAAATTTTTGATTTTATATTTTTGCTTAGTATTTTCTTTACATAACCGTAAGCACCAAATTGCCAACTTCTATGGTTTAGGATTGAAGTACCCCTCCATCATCAGGGTTGAGGAGTTGAAGGTCAAATTTTTCATCTTATGTTTTTGCTCAGTAATCTTATAACATATACGTAAGCACCAAATGGCTTATTCCTATGGTTTTGGCTTTAAGTACCCCTGCATCATCAGGGTTGAGGAGTTGAAGGTCAAATTTTTGTCCCATGAATTTGCTTAACAATTTCATTATATATTCGCAAACATCAAACGACCAACTTTTATAGTTCAGGCTAGCAGTACCCCTGCATCATCAGGATTGAAGAGTTGAAGGTCAAATTTTTCATAGTAAATACCTACATAGTAATTTTATTCTATATTTTACTCAATTGGACTTCTCCAGCTAAGGTTCGGCCGACTATCACTAATTTTATTATTTTGCTCCAAAAAGTTGAAGATCCTATGATTAGAACCTTATCAAACTCTTATCAGACTACCCCTGGAGTACATCCTTTCTAATAAAAAAAGAATCATCAAAATCGGTTGGCGGGATATTGAGTTATTCATACATTTATCGCGTACATTGAAAATGCAAATTTAAGACTTATGCGTTTTTCTTATGGATGCCCTAGTCAAAAAAATACTAAAAAAAAATGGGACCCTATGACACGCACTACCTTTCAAATAAAAAAAAATCATCTAAATCGGTTCACCCAGTCCGGAGAAATGAGGTAACAAATATAAAAAAAAAAAAAAAAAAAAAAAAAATACAGACGAATTGATAACCTCCTCCTTTTTGGAAGTCGGTTAAAAATACAAGCTGCGTATTATAAGTTCTTAGGACATGAGATGCAAAAATTATAGCACTACACTATTACTTACAACAGCGAAGAAATCTAATAAATGGTGATTTTCGAAAATTCCAAAATTTACTTTAACTTTTTTACACATTTTGCGCTTCGCTATTTATTTCCAAAGTCTGCATTGTTTTTAGAACATCAGAATGATAATATTTCAGGTCACCATGTTACAAGCAAAACAGTTAATGGACCTATAATTTTAGACCTTTATCAACCCGAAGCCAGACCGGACCCTTAGGACATATGTCAATTACGCGTGTTACCAACAACATTAGGATAAACCCGAAATAAAAATACACGTTGTATGGAAATACATTTGCAAATCCGGTAACTAATCTAATACTTTTTTTTTTTTTTTATTTTATCACAAAAACTCCACAGACTGATCGTCCGTGCCTTTTATCACAATAGTTCTTCTTTTTTTTTTTAACAATAAGTCTTTATTTCTTAGCTCCACGTTAGGCCATCGCTGCCACCATCACACTGTCGTGTGCGGTGGTGACAACGTTGGCAATTAAAGAAATCTTACAATTACGCTTAATATATATATAGGACCATTCATCATTTTTATTTACATGGTGTGTATAATTCAGTGCATTGTACATAGATGTATATGTGTTGTAATTTTGTTTTTATTTTTTACGTATAATGCTAAGCTATTGTATATAATTCTAAGGACACTACACTCTAATTACATTGTTGTTACTGTAAGTTGCGATTTAATTCTTTCCGGAGGCCATTTCGAACGTGCAATTTTCCTTATCTATGATTTTTGAGTCCCTGCTACGGATTGCCATGGAGATGTTATAATCTTCCAGCCTTTCATCGGTGGCAGTCATAGCTCTTAGGATGAACTGAGCTACGGCGTCATCGCTGTAGTCGGTGTAGTAAGTGCAGCTGGTGGTATGACGCGATACTGCCACTACTGCGTGGGGGACGCTGTTGTGCAAGTGGAGGTGCTTTGTGGAGGCACGCACAATTACCGTCGTCTCGCTCGTTAATCCCTGTGCTTCGTGTATGGTCAGGGTGCGCGATCCCTCCCCACTCCCAAAGCCCTCTTTCTTCAGACTCTCCTTCTCGGCTTGGGTGTGTACCAAGTAGAGTGTCCTCTCGAGGGTCTTTGGGATCAGCGCATCGGTGTACCTCTTCAGCTTCAGGGATCTCATACGCGACGTGGACGAGTATATGCCACTGTATACCTCGCTTAGGGCATACGCTACGTCCACCGGATTCCTGTGCGTGCACAACAGTTCTTGGCTTATCCTGGTTATCTGGTTTGGTCGACAGTATCGCAGTTCGAATAGGTTGTTGCGTTCTATGAACGGCAGCTGGTTAACATCTCCGAGGAGCACCACTTCCTCCGCTCCGGTCAGTCTTATCGCCATCACAATGGCTCCGAAATGGTTCATGAGACCTCGTCGACTAATAGTCGTCTACAACTGCCTTTTGAACCATTTACTAGTATCGAGGCCAATGTGCGTACCCTTGATGTGGCAAACTTTCCGGACTTTCCAGTGCGGAGGACGAGTCTCTCTCGGAGGTCTTTCGCTGCCTCCGTCGTAGTTGTGATGACAATGTCGTTTTTGTCCTGAAAGTTATTCACTATCCAAGTCGATTTCCCGCCGCCCGGAACCCCATTAATCCACGAGAATGCTGGTAAGTCCCATGTGTCTGGAGTGAAGCCGCCGCATTCGCCGGATAGGCTATCCGCCATCGCTAGAATTTTTTCGTCTAGCATTATCCTGGTGCAGCGGGCTATCACTACTAGGGGATCATCAGTTGGGGTGTGAAATTTGTCCCGGACTATTCGCTCGCTCTCCTCTTCGTCCTTCGCAACGAACCCTCTGGTTGCGCTGTAAGCTGCCATGTGACTTCCAGTTTCCTCGCCTGCAATCGTCTGGGAGGTTTCGTTGTTGTATATGGCTGCTTCTGCTTTCTCGAGTCTCTCTTTTAGTAGCCTTATATCTTTGTGAAGGAAGGATTGCATGATGTTATGGCATGTCCTCTTGTTGTCCTCCTTTGTCGCTACTGTTAATGCTTTAAACTCGAGAAATGCGTTTATAAGGTGGTCCAGAGGGTTCTTCGCTTCCCGGAGAGTTGGCGGTTCGACCAGGCCTTTGTCCGCTTTCGTCATGGCGGTCTTTGGCTGTAGTGAGTACCTTTCAGGTGATTTTGTCAGTGTTGTGTGTATGTCTAACTTTTGAGTGTAGTGTTTTGTGCCTGGAATCTGTTGAGAGGCGGCTTTGAAAGTCTTCATTATTGCTGACAGTATTCCCTTCTTTACGCTTTGTTCGGCTTGCTTCTGATCTGCAGATCTTTCAGCGGATCTTTTCTGCTGCAGTCTCTCTGACCCGCTGACTTCCTCAGGGCTTGCTATGGGCTAACTAATCTAATACTACTCTAACTCTACTAATACATATTAATACGTGAATCGAAATTTTGTGATCCGTTTTTAAGATACTTGCCGCGGACGAAAGAATATGAAATTACGCACGGTTATAGTTGATGTGAGCAGTGATAGCCTAATGGTTGAAACTTGCCCTCTCGATTGGGAGGTTCGAGGTTTAAACCCAGGCACGCACCACTGATTTATGAGCGTATTAGAAATTAATTATCACTGCTTTTTGGTGAAGGAAAACATCGTGAGGAAACCTATACACCCGAGAGTTCTTAAAAAAAAAAGTTCTCGGAGGTGTGTGAAGTCCACCAATTCGCACTTGGCCAGCGCGGTGGACTATGGCCTAAACTCTCTCATTCTGAGAGAAGACCCGTGCCCAGCAGTGGGACAACAATGGGTTGACGAGAGAAATAGTTGATGTAGAGAAGGATTACGCAATGCAAATATTTTTTTAACCACATTTAAAATAAACGAAATAAAATATTCAATGTCTTACTATGAACACACATAACGTCAAAAATGTCACATATTATTTTTGCCAAAATACCCGCTATTGCTTTTAAATGCAGCATAGATAATTAAACCTCTTTTATCTTAAAACTAACTTAAATATTAATACAATTTAATTGAATTTGAGAAATATTTGTGCTACTTTGGACAATATGAAGTTTTGTTTTTGAGTTAAATTAAGGTCGAATTTCGACCATAGTGACTTATTGTAGAAAATATTCATAGTTAAAACATGCAGTTCTTCATATTAAGAAACATATTAATTTATAATTATTAGGTAGACATAATACTAGTGTAGTTCAACCGGTTATCCACCGCCACACTTATTCTAAGAGTGAAGCAGTGCTTGCGTTTCAGTGGATGGGTGTATTTACTGGCACACTTTTATATGATACGACCATCATAGTCCTCGGAAGTACCAATGAATCTGTGATTGACTTCAGTTAGAACCCTTGTTCTATATGAAGTTAATAACAGATGTCCATAGGCGGCAACAACCACTTACCATCAGGTAGATTGCATGCTCGTTTGCTATTGCAAACTTATGTAAAAAAATGTTTGGTCATATGAGATACTTAACTCCTGGGCTGTAAATGTTTAAACATTAGGTTTTTGTCAACTGCTAAGGTCCTACAACTTTCACAATGAAGAGGTATATATCTATACTAACATGTAGGTGAGCAAGCAACTACACACTTTCATCACTGGCAAATATGACAATAGAAAGGGAATGGATATAACAAAGGGTTAATACAATCTTGGTACGTATAATCTTGGTCCTAAACAATCAGAATTGAAGTACCTCAGTTCATAAGACATTTTCATACAAATAGTAGGTACACAAGCTACCTCCAGAGGCAATGATCCCGTGGAGCATTTAGTTAACGTTCGAAAAGGTACTTGTTGTACTACAAGGTATTAGCGATGAATGTATTCGTATATTTATACTCTCGTCTTATTACGTCATTCCCTTGGAAGCCCTTTTGTCTCACGATATTAAGATATTCAATATTGAACACTTAGGCGTTGCTTGAAAGTTAAAAAGGTCGAAACGGAACGGTCGAACGGAGCCTTGTCTCGAATTGAAGTAAATTTAATTTATGTTCATCACTATTACGAGTCTTGGCTTAGAACAGCAATGAACCTGAATTTGTACTTTTTTTTTTCATAAGATCATAGCAAACGAGCATTCAGCCATTTGTTGGTGAGTAGTCCTTACCGCCCATGAACAGCTGTAACTTCACATCACTCTTATACGCTTCACGCTTTTTACACTCATAGCCCCACAGTAGGATTTTCTCCTGTGTCATGGGTACCATGGACACACACAAGACGAATACACAAACACCCAGACCCAGAACATGAATCTAAAGTCATCATTCAGATACCTGTCTGGCCGGGAATCGAACCCGGGCGCGTCAGATCGATATGGTAACCACTCCACCACGCGGGTCGTCAAATAGAATATCCGTATTCGCCTCATTCAATAATGTGCCGGCAATTACACCCTTCCATTCTAGGCTATGAGTGTAGAAAGCGTTTTTAAGTAACAATAAAAATATTACGTGATAATTAATCACTTTACAATTCTTGGTAGTAAATAAATGTAAAGTAGACATTACTTAACATTAGGTAAAAGGTACAATCAACTTTATGGTTAGTGCAAAAAACAAAGTACACATTCATACCCGTATTTTTAAATCCTTAGCTCTATTTTGAAATAAAACAAACTGTGATGCTCTCTACTAGCACGAAATCAGACAAGTGCTTAATGCCTCGTTTGTCCAAGTTCCGTATCTTCCTCATTCTGTTTACTTGAGTCTATTTCATTAATTTACTTTCCTTGTACGGGAAATAATAAATGAATAAAGCATTATTTGATCGTGCAAACAAATCTACTAAATCCAATAATTCTCGTGGCTTCAATGTTATTTGATTTAATGTAGCCACAGATGCAGGAGATATATTATCTCTGTGTTACAAGATAAACTATATCCCGCAGAAGTTATATAAGCAGGATAAATATTATATTCTTTTTAATTACAAAATGAATTATTGTTCGTATATAAGGGATGAAAGTTTTTAGCCATTGTTTCGTGCAAACTCAGCTTTGAAATGGCTGAACCGATTTTGACTTCCACACAATAATTTATGCTTATTTTTTATTGTTTCGGGTGTGTTTTGGTTTATTGTCTCAGTTGTGTAGTAATAAAAAAGTTATTGTTTCAATTTGATCTCAAAACCCAATACTGTACATAGACATAAAACCAATATATTTAATACAAGTAGTAATAGTAATTGTTCACGTGCCTCTATCTCTACTTGTACTAATATACTCTTTGTTAGCGCGGTGGACTATGGCTCAATACTCGAACATTCTGAGAGAAAACTTGTGCCTGGCGATAAGACAGTCATGGTCTGACGACTCGTATTTCTCTAAATAAAGCTGTAAACAAAGTCATCAGACCATACATTGCAAACTAATTAAACGAGAACCGAGACAATTGATCTATTTGAAAGCCATTAAACCAAATACATCTTTGTAACCGCTTATTATTTTGTCCGCAGAAGGTCGAGCCAGTGATTCAGACATGACGACAGACAACGCATTCAATTCTCAACGGTAAGTCCTTATATATTAAGATAAAATTTGCTCAACATTCCGTATATAATATTTAAAATAAGTTAGGTAACCTTTTCTAAATATGATCGTGGCAAACGAGCATGCAGCTTACAGTGTGCAAACGAGCATATATGCAGTCAATGAGTAGCCACTGCCGCTCACGAACGTCTATAAGAACCTCAGGTAACATCAGCAATCTGATGGTCATTGCCTTACTTAGGTAGTACTTAGTCCTAAGGGTAGCAACGCTGAAGACTAAGTCCGACCGTCTGGGGTAGGTCCCTTTTCGGTAACTTTAAACTTGACGATCGCAATGTATAAAACTGCTATTATTAGGCACACATAGGAATGGCGTCCGTGTCAAAGGATATTATCGCGACTAATCGATAAATCGAAAAAATATGAGTATAAATAAATGGCGACTGGGTGTCAATTAATATAGAATGTATATAATAGAATTTAAATAATAGAATATAAATTTAAATTATAATAACGTTTGATGAAGTGCGTGGATTAAATGAAAAAAAGATTAAATGTAAGAGACACAGACAGACACAAAAATTAATCTAAAATTTAAATAAAATACTTTCCTCAATCTTCCTTACCATTTCATTTACATATACGTATACGATGTAAAAACACGCTGGCCTGCACTCAAACTCTCTTGGTGGTCTTCCTCGGCGCTGCAAAGATGACTCCGGGATCTCCAATGGAACGCAACCGGGGTCCTCTGAGCGCGTTGCTCCGTTCTGGTGCGTTGGTCTGGTCTGCCTATGAATTTGAATAATTGTAGTCAGTTTTAATTGTGGTCATAGTTTCTTTTAATGCCATACCCATCTCATTTGATTCTGTCCCTCTCCATTCTATTCGTTTAACTCTTTACTTAATGATCTTCATCAATACGTACTTATAGATATTTTTTCTTTTACATATAGATTATTCACAGCATACCCTTTTTTTTTGTTTTCGAGGGGGAAACCTTCGAAAGGTATCCGACGCCGTGGGAGCAACGCAGAGTTATGTAGGATTTTTACCGCACTAAAACCCCCCCGGTGGCCGTCCTCGGCGCTGAAAAAGAGGACTCCGGGATCTCGAAACGACTTCAACCGGAATCCTCCGAACGCGCTGCCCCATCGGTTTCCTCCCAGATGGGCGGCTGGGCCCACCGCTCCGTCTAGTCTTTACGACGGTATGCGACCACACATACCGCCGTCCTTCCCGGGATTGCCTGACCGAACGGTTCGAGCTCCCACTCTAGCCGTCTGCAACCCCGGAAGCCCCTTTTAGTCGCCTCTTACGACAGGCAGGGGATACCGTTATAGCCCTATTCTGACCCCGAGGCTACAGGGACGATTCACAGCATACCCAATCCAACTCCAAGATAAACAACAATAGCGCAACAAAGTATATTAAATAAATGCATATTAAAGCTATTTATGATAGTGACAGAACTTTAGTAAGATAACAATGCTATCTAATCATCGCTAAGTGGCTAACGAACGGATCACTCAATAAACATCTAGCTAGTGCCGCTTGGACTTTTATTGTTAATAAATGGACATACATACATATACATACATAAACACATACATACATTAATACGCCCGAAAAATGTTTAATTTAAATAGGTTATAATGAGCTACGGGCGGATTCGTGGTGATGCTTCCGGAATCGAATCAGAAACGGTTTAGCAATGTCCAACGTTCAATTTCGGAGGTATCACCGTTATAATCCAGTGATATGTCTGAACAGCAATTTTATCGCTATTTTGTAGTTTGAAGGGTGTAAGGAAGATAACAACCACCAATTCGCACTTGGTCAGGTGGGCTATGACCTAAAACTCTCTCATTCCGAGAGAAGACCCCTGCCCAGCAGTGGGGCAATAATGTGTTGACGATGAAGGAAGATACACTAAAATAACGGGTTCGCCCTTCTGAGACGTTACACAGATTTAAGCTATTCCTTGTCTGTAATTGGTTTAATTTATACAAGATTTCAGCTTTTACTCCGTATGTCCTTTGATATGCAAGACCGCAAACAAAATTACATAAACAATGTATATAGTAATTAAAATTCAAGTCGTACGGCATCGAATTGTGGTCTTATGATGTAACATAAAACCATCATGTAGAGGTTAACTTTCTGCACAAAGAAACGAAGTGTAAAACAACTTGGCAATCAATCGTTTACGAAAAAATACAAGACATTCCAACTTACTTCTAAAGTGTTATTAGGCATTCGGGTCCAACTTTAGGTATGACTTTCACACGAGGCGACCATCATAGTCCTCGAGAGTAGCAATGCATCTGTGACTTCAGATGGAACCCATGTTTTTTTTATGAAGTTGATTACAGATATCCATGAGCGGCGGTGACCACTTACCATCAGGTGGACTGCATGCTCGTTTGCTGCTACAATCAGATAAAAAAACTTTAATCATACCTGTGGCTGATTGTAGATGACCATGCTCGGCAAATGCCACTAATGTTAGGCTACTCTATGCTCCATGTAATTAAAGTCTAAAGGGATCAAATTATTAAAAAAGGAATTTGTCTTTCGAGACTTTAAAAGACATCTTGACCTGTGCTAATCGTATTTGGAAATATTTTATTACTTTCTGAGATAATTCTAAGATAATAACTTTTCGTTGTAATAAAAGTCGGGAATTCAATTATGTAGTTCTCAGTAATTATCATTATAGTCTGCGAATAGGAATACTAAGTTATTAATCTTACTAATATTATAAGTCGTAGGTTTATGAGGATAGATGGATGTTAGAAACACAATAGCGCTAGAACAGCTAAATGAATTTGGATGAAATTAGACAGATATATATTATAGTCTTCACAAGCTACATTTTATTCCCTAAAGGAATACGGTTATCGTGGAACTCGACCAAAACAATTAGGCGCATGACAGTTGAAACATCATTAGAACTAGGGATTTCCCATCCCGATATGAAGTATTCTATTACCAAATACCAACAGTATGTAGGTATACCATTATTATTACATACACCATAGCACTTTCATGTGGTTGATATATTTTTTTATTTGTGTAAGAGTCTGATACCTGTTGCAGCACAAACTCGATTTTCGACTTGGGTGACATAAATAAGGTGACATAAATATTGACTTTGTTAAAAAATGCATATTTTGAATGTATGAGTCCTTTCTCCTCTAGGAATAATCTTTTTCCTACCCATTTTGAGGTTTATTGACAAATATTCAACTAATTTAATAATAACTTTAAAAATTCAACAATCACTCATTAAACTAACATTATAACGAAATAACATTAAGCACGTGCTAGCTAACGTAAACACCTAGACGATACACGACTGCACGTCACTGGGGGATGCGCGGGGACAGAAACGAGGTGCGGGGTACGGAACCACTTTTGTTTCATGTGCCTAATTTTTGTCGTCACGTAATACTTTTTAACAGAGCTAGCGTTCACGTTCGTGCCATATTTGAATAGTGATAGTTTATAAATGAGTTTATAGTTCTATTTTAAGCGCCATACTCGAGAAGGCTTTGAACAATTTACACCGTAGTCGAAAAAGAGTTTTGCAAAAGTCTTATTATTATTATTTCCTTACATTTGTTTAAAGTAAATTCCTTAGTTATGTGTTTGTCATCATATTAATTTTTTTTCAATGCGGTTAAGACAGGGGGCAGAACTAGTGCACAATATCGACTTGTATGTATTATTATGGTACATAGACAAATGTTGGTTGCATAAATTGTAAACACTTCAATTCTATTTAAAGTACTATAATAATGTCTATCATGAGCTGTCGCTATTATCTTTAATGAAAGTCAGATAACAAAATAATTGTTTCTCCTGAAAATCGATACCTTTGATAGATGTGAGTGAGAAGAAACGAATGCTAGTCACGATACTTTTAAATTTAATGACAAATACGTTCAAATATTTTGATATTTTGTAGGCAGTACGAACTGTACTGTACGATGTACTGTGTGTACTGTATGATGTTTACCTACCATCATACTTTTTTAACTTATTGAAGAAGCAAACGAGCGTTCAGTCCATCTGATGGTAAGTGGTCACTGCCGCTCATGGACTAAACTTAACTTATGGACTTAGCTGTAAGCAACTTCATAAAGAACATTCCTTAAGATGGTCCATACCCTTCCATTGAAACGCAAGAAATGCTTCACGCTAGAAAAAGGTGCGGCGGTGGTACCTCGGTTGAACTACACTGGTTGAACCACCTGGCAACCTATTCTACCTTACAATTATAAAGTAGAATCTTAGAATTGTCTTAATCTAGTCTAGTTTAAACGGTGTAGTATAACAAATTAACTTCTACCAAGTGTTTGTTGAGCATCCACTCCACCTGCTCAGGTTTAAATGTCTTATAACTCCCCCCCCTCACCTACCCCCTCCTCTCCCCCATACCGAAACTGTACCACCTAACACATTAAAAATAAGTAATGAGAAGGCTTAACGGCTTTGACGACCCGCGTGGCGGAGCGGTTACCATACCCTCCTGACGCGCAATAGGTCCCGGGTTGAATTCCCGGCCAGACAGGTATCTAAATGATTAGTTTAGATTCATGTTTTGGGTCTGGGTGTTTGTGTTTTCGTCTTGTTTGTGCCCATGGTACCCATTACACATGAGAAAGTCTTAGTGTGGAGCTATGAGTGTAGAAAGCGTGTGTTACCCTATAAACTTCTTTCAGGGTCTTCAAGAAGACGTCTCCAAACAATAAGCTGACGCTGTACCTGGCCTCACGGGACTTGGTGGTGGAGAGTGGGTACATCGACAAGATCCAAGGTGTGCTTCATGTGGACCCGGAGCATCTGGAGAACAAGAAGCTGTTTGGACAAGTCACTTTGACCTTTAGGTAAGACATAAGTCCATTAGTATCATAACTAACCTCGCATCTCTTGTACTACTTAAAGATTTTCTGCAAAATTCCGAAAAGGGTACCCAAAGATTTTCTTTAAGTGTTCTATAATCAAATGACGTTTTTAAGCAATTGAAGAACGAACAGGGGATAATGTCTACGGCCGATTACAAATACGTTGATTATTCCAAGGACTAAAATGGTCGCTTCGTATGAAAGTGAACCGGCAACCACACCCTTCCATTAGAACGCAAAAACTACATCAAGCTAGAAATGCGTTGCGAGTACTTCCCATGTTCAACTATACTTGTTCTACGACTTGGTAAACTAAAAGCAGACCTCATACCTTCGTAATATTTTTCCAACCGTATACAGCCATTTGACCATTCAGAGAATAACCGAAACTAACCAAGCTTACTACTACCTTTAGAATTTAAATTTAAAAATTCAAATTATTTATGAAATTTCAAAATGACGGTGGTTCAGCATACGCGAGTTAAAAAATTAAAATCACTTAGCGCGTGAGGTCATTGACTACAAAAATATGTAGGTCAACTGTTAGTACTATAATAATAGGAATAGTACTAATATGAGATGAAAATAACTGCAGTTTAAACATCAAAGAGAAACTCCAGCCGACTGCTTAAACTGAAAAGATAAAAATAAGTGCTTTAACTATAAAATACTAGCTGTACCCGCGGCTTCGCCCGCGTAAAAATGAGTGTATCGCAAAGTTTTTCCCGCACAAATCTCGACCCCGTTGAAATTATATGATAAAAAGTAGTCTATAATTATGTTATTCCACAACCTTTTCTATAGTGCAAGTCCTATCCAAATGAGTTTAGCCGCTCGGCCGGCGATTACCCGGATATACAAAGAGTGCAGAAACGAATTTAAAATATGTATTTGTGGTTAGGATCATAATTGTTATGTAAAAATATTTTAAAAATTAGACAAATTAAAATTAGAATTTTAAAATTAGACGATTGTAAACGGCATTTCTTTGAATTAATTAACAATCTTAGTGGTCACACAATACCAAGAAGCACCTTGTAAACCAAATCTTCCTCCACATTTAAACCAAAACGCATCGATTACAAAGATTGATTTTAACTTTTCTGTAGTATGTTTAAAAGTTCTGACATCACCCTGATGCTGCAGGGTGAAGTGCAATGTTTGTACTGGTCTAGTACAAAAAGACGCTACTCTTACAAACTCATTTTACATTCATATCCTACTCAAAACTGGACACTATCAAGTGGTCAGATTACTATAATAATGCACACGCATCGGCGGCCGGCTCGTATTAGCATGCGCGAGAGAGACGGTTACCTACCCCTGCCGAGAGACACGTCGCGATCTTTATTATTTTAAATCTCTAATATCTTTAAAGTAGTTATGTGACGCATATAGTGTAAAAGCTAACAAATGCATTTATTTATATAAGGATTAATACCGAACAGAAGAAAACACACTCGAAATTAACGTAATATTTTTAGTTGAAATATGGAACATAAAAAAAAATATTGTGACTTAACCATAAGTTATAGAGATATACTATCGCGGATTGATTTTATATTTGAGGTTGCAATCCAGTGTTTCGTAGCCCTTGACGGAATCATTAGTATTCAACATCAATATTTAATTTATCGATAGACTTCGTAGTTGTTTTGTAAATAACGCCACCTAACACCTTTTTTTTTTTGTTGACGGGGAGGAATCCTTCAAAAGGTACCCGGAGCCTTGAGGAGAGACTCCGGGTTATGTGGGATTTTTACCCACTAAAACCTCCTCGGTGGCCTTCCTCAGCGCTTGTAGGGGACCCCGGGACCTCTAAAGAAAACGCGCCAGTACCCCCTAGCGCAGCACCCCTCATGGGCTCGTCTCTTAGGGGACATGTAGCTGTCCCCCTGCATCTTCCGGTGTCTACGGCGACATGCAGCCACACATTCCACCGTCCTTCTCGGGGTTGCTGGCTGAGCGGTTCGAGCTCCCTCTCGAGCCGTCCGCAACCCCAGGAGCCCCCTTTTAGTCGCCTCTTACGACAGGCAGGGGATACCGTAGCCGTATTCTACTCCCCGACTACAGGGAGACGCCACCTAACACCTATCGCATTCAATGTAATTCAACATAGTAGTGGATAGATGGCGCAAGTATACCTAATATATAACTCATCGGTATTTCCTCGTAATTTTATATTGTGGGTAAAATGGTAAATTAAATCAAATTTATATCATATTTATTTGTATGATAATTAATTGTTATCGATTTATAGGTATGTATTATTTCATAATGAAATAAGGATCAGGATGACATCAGGGCAAAATGGCTAATATGGCGACAGTTGGATTTTGGAATTACCTAAACACAAGTCGCGATATACCTACCGAGTTTTACAGATATATGTATGATGTCGACTCAAAATCAATATTTTTTAATGTTTTATTATTGAGATAAGTTTTCAATCAAGTCTATCTTACCCCTTGACGGAATTTTATTATCGTACCCTTTGAAGGAAATTATATAATTTGATACCTATATTATCTTTAAACGTATTTATATAATGCATACAGTGTAAAAGACAATTTTGATCTTTGTTATAATTACGAAGCTAACGAATGCATTTATTTACATAAGGATTAATACTGTACAAAAGACAACAGACTCCAAAATAACATATTGTTTTTAGTTAAAATATGGAACATAAAAATAATTATTGTGAGTTAACCTTATGAGATATAGATATGCTATTGTGGATTGATTTTATATTTAAGTTTGCAAACCAGTGTTTCGTAGCCCTTGACGGAATTATTAGTAATTCAACATCAACATATATTTTATCGATATTACTTCGAAGTTGTATTGTAGATAACGCCATCTATCAAATGTTTATTCAAGGTAATTCAACAGAACAGTGATAGTAGATGAGTTAAATATTAGGTATACGCAAGTATACCTAATATTTAACTCATCGGGAATTCCTCGTAATTTTATTCGTATCTTTCGCATTATAAATACATTTTCATATTATAAACCCATATTATGGGTAAATTAAATCAAATTTATATCACATCTATTTGAATGATAATTAATTGTTACCAATTTAAATGTATTACTTCTGAACGAACTCACAATGACGTCCAGGCGAAATGGCCAATATGGCGATTGTCATTTGCGTTGGAATTTAACAAAATTCGCGACATACCGAATTTTACGGATATACGTTGTCGACTCAAAATCAATATTTTTTAATGTTTTATTATTCACATAAGTTTTTAATCAAATCTATCATACCCCTTGACGGAATTATTAGTAAGTACACCTCTTTGTCAAAAGCCAATACGGAGATTGTCATTTGCGTTGGAATTTAACAAAATTCGCGACATACCGAGTTTTATGGATATATCTTGTCGACTCAAAATCGATATTTTTTAATGTTTTATTATTCATATAAGTTTTTAATCAAATCTAAGATACCCCTTGACGGAATTATTAGTACAGCTCTTTGTCAAAAACGAACTACCATACAAACTTTTATGCTCGATTTTAACATTTTCAACCTATTTTTTGAAATAAAAAGTAGTCTATAATGGATCCCAAGGTCACCACTATCTGTATACACAATTTCATAAAAATCGGTTCAGTAGTTTTGGCGTGAAAGAGTAACAGACAGACAGACAGACAGAGTTACTTTCGCATTTATAATATTAGTAGGGATAGGGATATTGAAAAAAGATATAATGCTTAACAAGATACTGCAGCTGGCAGCAAACGTATTTATGGTAGATTATTTTATAATATTTGATTGTCTCCGCCTGCCTAACAATAAGGTTAATAGGTATATATTTGTAATGGTCCATTTACTAGTTGCCGTTCGATACCGGTATTGTTATAATAATAAAAATATCCCTTCGTCATCTTTTTTTCTGTTTGTTTACATTCACATTCAAAATCATATAGTCTAGGCTACTCTACAAACTGAGACGACGCCAATAATGTTATACGTTACAATCTGTCAAGCCGATGGCTTTAGCGCATGCCAAATAGATATACCTAGAAAAATAAAAAAACGTGGGAGCACTTGGGGACTGCCGCGGTAAATAGCACAGCATTTTTATTAATTTATGCAATTAATAATTATTTATTTATTTATGCATTTTTTTCTTTGATACTATATACTTTCTCACAAACAGCTGTTTACATATTCGTCCGATTTCCGAGCAGCGTCTCGATCCGTGCGAGCTTCGTACTGTCGTACCATATACATACACGTTAACCGAACGCTCGGCCGCGCTACAATACATGCTAGGCGGAGTGGGTGGTGTTAGATTTTTTCGTTACGGAATATCTTGATTCGATCGCCGTGCTCAAAGCCCGCGATAAAAGCTATGTAATAGATACGTGTGCTCGAAAAACAGCAACTTCCTTCTGACGCAGTCGAGGAAATACATTGTAACATTCTAAAATCTTTAATCAACGTTGCGTTTATCGATCGGTTGAACAATGGCTGCTGAAATAGGCGAACCAAATTGCAAATTGAGCATTTCCATTTTCGCCGCCACGCTCAAACTGAAAGTTTACAATGCATGCGCCGTATATACTATGTAAATGATAGAAACGCGTGGATCTGACACGAAATCTATGTCTCTAGTTAAAACGGATATAAGTCTGAATTTTGCCTAACAATCTGAGTGTTTGAAGTTCTCCGTTGTTCTAACAGTTTTGGTGGAAGTCTCTTGAACTTATCAGTTTTTCGAACAATTTTGGTAAAATAAGGCCATTGAAGATCCCGTTTTCAATAATATTGGTAGAAACCCTTCTTCTGTGTTAGCAAAACGGAAAGTTGTACTGAATATCGGAGAAGGCCTTCTACCAAAATTGTTAGTAAAATATAAATCAGACTTGTACCCGTTTTCAGTAGGAGTACAGAATTATAGTTCATCTATATTTTCAATTTCTATCTTAATTATCATCAATCTTTTGAGGTATACAGCTGGACATAAGCCTCCTTAATTGAAATAATTTACCTTTACGTAACGTTTTTGTACTCTGTAAGTCTAACAGTCTTTGCTAACATTTCTCTTGGTTGACCTTTACTTTGGCATGGTTGCCGCTAAAAGCCCTTTCTTGCCTATAAATTATTAACAAACACCCGCTTTGTGTATTTTTATAATATAGAAGTAGCAAACGAAAGTGTAGTCCACCTGGCGGTAGGTGGCCATTATTTTCTACACACATCTGTTATTATCAACCTATAAATAAGATTAGTATTTTACAGGTTAGAAATAGTATGTTTTGTCTTTTGAGATTATGTTGGAAAGCCGAATTAGTTTGTCTCCCTTTAAACCACTGAAGATCCGGGTGGCGGTGCGGTCACCATACCGGTCTGACACGCAGTGGGTTCTGTGTTCGATTCCCGACCAGATATCTGAGTGATGAATTTAGATTTTTGTTCTGGGTCTGGGTGTTTCTGTATCCATCTTTGTATGTCCATTGCACCTACGATTCAGGAGGAGATCCTAATGTGGGGTTGTGAGTATAATAAATGTTTCCCCTTCAAACCAGAATGCTCTCTCATCAACCCATTATTGGCCCACTGCTGGGCTTGTGTCTTCTCTCAGAATGAGAGAGTTTAAGGCCATAGTCCACCACGCTGGCCAACTGCAAATTGGTGGACTTCACACACCTCCGAGATTTTTTTATTTGTTAGACTGTAAAAACCAGAATGCAGCGAGGCGGAAACATTTGTAGCGCTGTTGGCTTCAGCGTAGAATCACAAAATGTTTTTTGACCATTAAAGTTTTTTGTTGTTTGTAACAGTTTCACCACATTTTTAATGTTTTATGGCAGTTATAAAGTCCTCTTCTAGTTACAAGGATTTTAATTAAACCTCAATCACAATAATGTATATTTTTACGATATTAGTATATCAGTAGATTTTATTCTACAATTTACAATATGTCCATTAGGAACTAGAACTACTTAAAATTGGCTAAACACAAGAACGTGTTTGTATTTGATAATTCCGTGAGATAAAAACGGCAACAATTCCCATTATACATTTTTTATAATTACTTTATCCCAGATATTTTCCATCTTTGAAAAAACATAGTAGTGTATGTTATCTGTATGTATGTATGTATGTTATCTCTTAGAAATAGGGATTTCAGGCAACAGTCCATCACGCTGGCTTATTGCAAATTGTTAAGCTTCAATTCGGGCAATCGATTTAGGGGACGAGTTCAAACCGTTAAGCTATCATTGTTCGTCACTTCATTCCCAGATATTGTCTATCTTTGAAAACACGTAGATGTGTATGTAAAATGTTCCTGCTACTTAGTTAACGAGTCCATAGAGCTCGTATATATGTTTTGAACCACGAGCTCAAATTGGTCGCGAGTATGCAAATGCCACACGTCGCGCTAACGAAAATACTGAGGCTATTTCAACGCAACGCGTGAAACTGCATCGCAGATTCTTGCGAATACTGGTTTTGTTATGAACTTGTTTATAAGATTAAAATAGCAAACGAGCATACAGTCCACCTGATGGTTGCATGGTCCACCGCTGGTAGTGTAAAAAAATATATATATGTAACTGTCAATTTGTGCCTCCGTAGGCCTATGCAAAATAAAGACATTTCATTTCATTTCATGGTTACCGTTCAAGGCTATCTGTAAGCAACTTCATATAGAACACGAGATTGGCAGAACTCGATTACTTTTGTATTGCTACTATCGAAGACTACGATGGTCATCTCATATGAAAATTAGCTGGCAACCATACCCTAACGACTCCGGTTGCGTTCCTTTTGAGATCCAGGAGTCCTCTTTGTAGCGCCGAGGACGGTCACCAGGAGAGTTTTAGGGCGCTAAAAATCCCACATGTCCCTGAGTTGCTCCCACGGCGTTGGATACCATTTGAAGGTTTCTCTCTCAAGAAAAGAAAATACCCTCATAACGAAACGCACGAACTGCTTTGAGTTGAAAATAGGTGCACCGGTGATACCTCCCCTGTCAAACTATGTCCGACTAAACATATTAGTTGTGTCACCTTGATGTGCCGCGCGGTTTTGCCCGTGTAGTGTAATAGCGTAAATAGAAACTGCAACGATTGGCATTGGACAGCAATGGCCATTAAACTAAGGAGATTTTTCGTGGGTTCTGTTTTAAAATGGTAGAAATGTGACCATGTTAAGTTTCCACTGGCTATCCGTCTGTGACAGGGCTTGAAATACCAGAGTGAACACATACAAGTACACATGAACATTTCAAGCACGCAGTACAGAATTGTGTAATATATATAATGTATTTATATGTGTATAAAAAAATTCTACATAATTGGAACACTGTAAAATTCCTGTCTTTTAATTTGGGATATTTTGATAATATAATTCATGTTTTTAAGCAAATATTTGCTGCTATAACGGCAGCCGGTACCTAATATTCATTACGATGTAAAGCGGATACGCGTAATTAAATTCCGATCCCAATAAATACAAATTGTCTCGTATCTAATGAATCCATGGAGGACCCTAAATAGAAAGATTGATGATTGTGACATCGTTTAGGACCGCATGTGGCTTAATAAACAGAACATGGGCCTCTTGTCCGCACCATTTAGTTAACGAAATAGCATAAGATTTAATTGCTTACGACATACTTTCTTTCCTTATTTATCTAACAATGACTTCCGTGCACTCTTCACCGACCCTATTTTTAATTGTATGCCCAAAACCCTCTTGATAAAAGGTAAGCGAATATCCACCTCTCGTATTTTTTTATTATATCTATCTTTTTTTATAATATTGAAGTAGCAAACGAGCATGCAGTCCAATAGATGGTATGGATGGATGGTGGTCACTACCGCCCATGTACATTTGTAAGCAACTCAATAGAATACAGGTTTCATTTGACGTCAATCACAGATGCGTTGCTACTCCCGAGGACTATTATGGTCGCCTCATACAAAAGTGTGCCGGCAACCACACCCTTCCACTATGTGGCGGTAGTTTGTCATTACGGTCAATGACCGTTCATACTTGGAGTTGATGGTAACAGGAAACTCATTAATGCAAAGCTACACGTGAAGACCAAGTTGCAATGCTTTGTGTTATTAACTCTCTCTTACCACCTCAAGTCAGAACACAATTTTTCCCGTGGCCAGCATGATATTATGGCATAAAGTGTGTAGCTATAAGGCAAAGGCGTTAAGTTAAGGCATTGGAATGTATCTAGAAAAATATAGTTTACAAAGAATTCTAGGACATGGCCAAATAAACAATTTACAAACGTCTTTCTCATTTATTCGTAGACATCGAATGGGCGGCAAAAACACTAGGCCTAAATCTTCATTCAGAGCGATAAATTTCTCCAATCACCACATAAATGTCTGTCAAGCACGTCTACAGTAAACCGTCTTACGAAATATTAGCGTATTGCTATAAATTACGTGAACACAGAGTAATTTTTGTAAAATACGTCCGGTTGTTTGAAAACGTTTCTCAAATTGCTAAAACTTGACGGATGGAAAATATTTCAAGTGTCAGCAAACGCCACAGCTTTGAATATTTTACGGAAAATACAATTTCGACGCATGATGAGACGATTCCAGTAAAGTTCTCATTTCTGAGTGAAATTTTCTGCTGAATTAATTTAACTAGTCACCCGTAGCATCGGCCGAAATTCGACCGTAATTTAAATTAAAAATCAAATGTCATCTGACATTCTTGACGTTGTGTCTTTTCATAGTAAGACATTGAATGTTCTATTTCATTTACTAAGTACATATGTGTTTGTGACAAATGCAAGGCAGTGTGTGTAATGTGTTTTTAGTTGATTTTATGTATGAAAAATGCATTATTTGAAAAAAATATTAACATTCTGCACTCCTTCTCTACGTCCACTATAAACGTGCAAAATTTCATACTAATCCGTCCGCGGCATATTACTTAAAAATCCGTCACAAATTTTTGCTTCACGTATTAATATAATAATAATATTCTTCGTGATAGTCCGTACAAGGACAAATCTTAACGACATTTATACTTTGATGCAAATAAGCATTTACGACCATTGATGATGGTAACTTTAAAATTAAATTTGTACACTTTGATTTTAATTGGGCCATACAATTTAAAGGTCTTTATTATAATAAAAAAGAACATTATATTACTATAAAGTAACAATGAAATATAATATATAATAGTTAGATGTATGGGTGATTTTATACTACAACCAAAATTATATTTTAGAATTATAAAAGTTATAGACATAATTAACTCAAAATCATATTACTTAACGTAAATAAGTATTTTTCTATTGCTTTTTAATATAAAGTAATTGTGTTTCGCTCGCGTTAAAAATATAACATAACTTTTGATAGTGTGAATGAATTTAAATTAAATAATCTATAACCTTAAGGTACGACTTATAAATATCAATAAAATTTATTACTACTTATCTCTTTTATTCTATTCTCTTCTATAGGTACTAAAATTCAATTTTGGAGTTTAGTTTTGATAAAATTTACACAGACAAGTGGATGTGTCGAGACGCATTCTCACAAGGAGCACCTCACTGGTCTTTTCCAAAATGCCTTTTTGCAAATACATGCGATTATATAAGTATTGTCTGCGTTTTATAAAATGATATACAAAGAAAAAAGACAAACCCACTGAGTTTCTTGCCGGATCTTCTCAGTTGAGGTCGTGTTCCGATCCGGTGGTAGTGTAAAAAAAAATATATAAATGTAACTGACAATTTGTAAGCGCCCCCGAAGGCCTATGCAAAATAAAGACATTTCATTTCGTTCGTTTAGTTTTATGAACAAGTATATATCCAATTTTCATTTTTTTATAAGCAGCTCCATGTCGCTAATCTTGAGTACTTTCACAAAATAAAAATAAAGCGTTAATTTCAGCAAATATTCTCAGAAGTTCTTGTAGCAGTCAAGGTCACTTAGGGCTGTTTCTCGTCCCTGCGATGATTCAATTTAATTTACGTTTACGTCCTCTTAAGTACTTTGGACACTTTCTCTTCATCTCACTTTATTATATCTTGATGGTTAAATCCATTACGAATACATCATCTTCATTTTCCTTGCGTTATTTCTGGCCATTTTTTAAAATTGGTATTCATAATTTTCGTATGGCCTAAAATTCTCTCAGAGTGAGGGAGTTTTACGCCATAGTCTACCGCGCTGGTCAAGTGCAAATTGAATTGAATAACCTAATGGGGGTGCCATTAGGTGAGGCCTATGTCCAGAAGAGGATTTCAAATGGCTTATGGGTGGAATGTAGTCCACCTAATGGTAAGTTGTCACTGCTACATGGACATCTGTATGCAACTACATATAGAACAGGGATCCTGTCTGAATTCAATCACAGATGCCAGTCGCCTCATATAAAATACTAGATGACCCGGCGAACTTTGCTCCGCCTAAAACTCAAAAATCTAAAATTATCAGTGTTTCTCCACTATATTATACATGTATTATAAAACCTAACATAAAACCGTCCTGTTGAATTACTCAATCTATAAAAAAACTGCATTCAAATCCATAAGGTAGTTTTAAAGATCTAAGCATACATAGGGACAGACAGCGGGAAGCGACTTTGTTTTATACTATGTAGTGAAGCCCGCAACCACACCCTTCCACTGAAATGCAAGAATTTCATGTAGAAATAATTGCAGTGGTGATCAATCACATCGAAATCTCCCCAGTTTGGTCCATTTTATAAAAAAAACTTTCTCTATAGATACATTAGTGTAATTTAAGTAACTCCAAGTCTCGCAAGGTGACTCGTGACCCCTCTTACAACGATGATTCAATTTACTTAACAGCCTTTCTGAGATTGAGACAGACGATATCTCGTCAGTTTTATGGTAACTATCTTAAGCACATAGCCTATTACAACAAGATCTAATAAGTTTAAACTTCGAAGATATATTTTACTGTATGGTTTTGTATGTCAGAGCAATATAAACAATTTCAACTTCAACGAAATATAATAGAGATCTCTAACAAAGATGTAGATGATTTTATTGTCCTATTTTGTTCTGCAGGAGTACCTCCTCAACACATATTTTTGCGTAATATCTAAAAATATTGTTAAGCGCTAATGTGCTCTGATTTGCAAAAGTAAGGAAGACAAAATTTTTCTTATCTGATGATGGTAAGTGGCCACTGCCACCAATTAACATCTGTAACCAACTTCATATAAAGGATGAATTATATCTGAAGTCAATCACAAATGCGTTGCTATTCCCTAGGACTAGGATGGTCACCTGATATAAAAAGTGTGCCAACCACACCCTTCTATCGAAACGCAAGAAATGCCTCACGCTGGAAATAGGTGTGGCGGTGCTACGTCCCCAGTCGAACTAAGCTGGTTCTACCACCTCATGAACTTATGAACGTGATTACAAAAATCCACTTACTACTTTTAACTACTTACTTTCCACCCACGTACTTAGCAAAGTGACCCGAATGTCCTTCATTATACAGAACTTGCAACTATTTTGATCCCGCCTACTTTGCAGAAGTGAAGCGTGCATAGCATTGTGCGGACAGGTGTTAATTAAAAATGCTTTGTGTATATCTCAACTGACCTTCAAAGTTAGGCAATGTCTAGCTCTGTACAGTGCTGGATTAGCCACATAACAAGAGTAGCAAATGCTACGGGCCCCGCGACTTAATGCGCTCCAACACCACTATTTATATTTTACTATCTTTGCTATCAAGAAAATCTTAAACTGATAGAAGTACATATAGAAAGAGTCATCGCAAATTTTTCCCAGATTGAATCCAGAAAAGTTTATTTGTAACATTTTTAGTCAATACCCTCACTTATGGCAAACTATGGGCTACCTGTTAGAATTTGCTACAGCCCCCGCGATTAATCCGGGACTGGCTTTGTCGGAAGCAAAATGGATCGCCCATGGCAACATTTGGCACACAGATTACTCATTAAACTGACTTAAGCGGGTGATGCGGAGTTAATAAGCTTACACATTCATATAAAGTCGCAGGTTCTTAAAGATCTTAAACGTAAAATATATGATCTGTTGAGTGTAAGATCGCAGCAATAAAAACCCAATATCATAAATAATAATAAAACTGAATTTAGTGGGCAATACAATATCCATTAGGCATCATGAAACACATTTAGCCGCTAAATTAATACTAATGGCACTAATTTACTGAAACATTCAGCTTCATTTATTACCTTCAGGTCAAAGATGACCCGCGTGAATATAAAATAGAGGGATTTCATAAGTAACCTATTTTATGTACGTATTTTTTATTACTTTCTTACATAACCTATGTGTTTTTTCATATTTTATCCTCCGAGGGCTAAACTGTAATAGTGTAAGAGTTATAAACGTAAACATTTTATTGCTAATCTTGACGATTCTATAAATGGATAAATTTTAATAAAATTTGAATATTTTATGAATTAACCTTTAAAATAGTTTTAATATGCTTTTAGTGTGATGAATCAGAATCATGAAAGTTATAATACGCTATAACTTTTTTATTGGTCACTAGAGGTCTTTAAATCTATCATTAACGATTTCAGAAGTTGCATTTGCAAAAAAGAATAAAAAAACGGACTTTCCAATCAAAAACAAAGCAGAGCTTTTGTTATGGAATGTTTGTTAAACAAGTATATACATATACAGAGTATTTTAGCTATCACATAAATATTTTTTTGCTTCGTGTAACCCGTCTGAAATTAAAACTACTCGAAACATCGGTCAAACCTACGGTTTTCGCTTCATATTTCATCGTTCGACATAACAACATTTGTATAGCAACACTAATCTATCCTTGAAGCCAAATTGGCACTACAATTCAAGAAGTCGCCAATTTAATAGCCAATAGTAAAATATATGGCTTCTGGCCATAAAATAGTCCATTGTCTAGACCAGTTAAACGACCAGTGCATCGCAGACTGCCCAAATTACAAGAAGTGCTGAGAATAGTAATGGAAATGTTGATTCAACTAGAATTACAAGAAGTCTCAAGGGAGTAGCAACCGAGTAGAATACCAATGCGGTAATCATGGTTAGAGGTTGTGATTTAGGTACCATAATGATTAACTATATATCGTACGGTGAAAATAAAGGGAATGTAATGCGATATTTGGCCATCAATTCGCATTTGGCTAGCGCGGTGGACTATGGCCTAAAACTCTCTCATTCTGAGAGAAGACCCGTGTCCAGCAGTGGAACAACAATGGGTTGACGATATAATGCGATATTTGCATTTTCGTTTGCAAAATTGTCTTCACATTTTCGTGTTTCTTGTAGCACGCGATTTTGAAAAGGACGTTACTTGTCATTCTGTAGCATTAAACCAACCTTTTTAAATTTGCTAGATAATAGACTTTTTTATTAGGAGTAGTTTAAAGTATTAAGCTCAATTTATCAAAGTTTTGTATTTCGTCCCTTTCGTTTGTATTATGCAATAGTACATATCTCATAATACATAATTATCTCACATGATATTAATTCAATTGGAATTGAGAAATTTTTATCTCCTCAATTGTGTCGTCTGTATAACATAGACTTTATTTAACTACGATATTGTAGTAGTTACCGTCCCTTCCGGGAAGGACGGCGGTATATGTGGTCGCATACCGTTGTAAAGATTAGACGGAGCGGTGGGCCCAGCCGCCCATCTGGGAGGAGCCCGATGGGGCAGCGCGCTCGAAGATTCCGGTTGAAGTCGTTTCGAGATCCCGGAGTCCTCCTTTTCAGCGCCGAGGACGGCCACCGGGGGGGTTTTAGTGCGGTAAAAATCCCACATAACCCTGCGTCGCTCCCACGGCGTCGGGTACCTTTGGAAGGTTTCCCCCTCGAAAACAAAAAAAAAGAAAGTTACCGTCCCTTAGAAAGTTAAAAAAATAATCAATATAGTTTACGCCATGAATTCTATGCTATTCAGTTTTGCCGCTAGGTAATTGCTCGATGCTCTACTTAATGTCCTAAACTCTTTACAATACATCACTTCCAGCTATCTACTTTTTATTTTGATATATCACATATAGCGTTACATTCAGTTTCCAAAATAAAAATCAGAACTACAGAAATACAGAACGTAAGCAAACGGATGCCGGTTAACACAAAGTAATAATGTCGTAATAACGAAAGCTGTGCTTCGACCTAAAATAGTTAAGGCGAGCTTTAAAAAGCGCAGCACGTGTAGGTCATTACATTTTAAAGTTCTACGAACGTTATTACGAACGTTGCTATCTTAAAGCTTTTACGGAGCATCAAAATGTTTACAAGAAAAACTGCCGAGTCGGAATTCTAAAGGTTTTCTCTATTTAGAAATGATAGGGCGTTCTGCATAATACACGGTTTTGTAACATGATCTTTTCTTTAGGAAAATTTTAAAAGGAAAAATTTTCAATACCCTATTAAGTGTAAGAAAAAAATTGAAGCGGTCTAGGACACCCAACTATCCAATTTACCGTGAGAACTGCTGATTTTTTTAAATTTCCATAAAGTAAGACCCTTAAGAAATTAGCCGCGTGATGGAGTCTATATGCTTATATCAACCGATTGCTGTATTGTGAAATAATCTCCGAACATTATAAATTACGTAATATTAGTATTTAAACAGAATATTCCCTTAAAAATAAATTTTTAAGATTACATGAAAAAAGTGAGTCGATATAATTGTTTGACGAAGCAAAAGTAGAGCACAATCAAACGCTTTGCTTCACAGTCGTGAAATATAGAATAGTACGTAGCTTTAATATCAACTTTGCAAGACAGCTCGACAATCAGCAAGTTTGCTAGCAGAACGAGCAAGGCAACATGAGCCATGGCAATAAACCCTAATGAATTTGCTCAAGTCTTGGAGCAAGTTGGAGCGACGGAACTTTGTGTCGATCATTAAAAGAGCACGTGTGGAACATAGCATATGAAGAACGCTTTGTGGAATGGAAGTTAAAGCCGTATAGAGAATATGATTGTTATTTGTGGTAGAATTCTACGTGGTTCTACTACAGCTAAATTGTCATGCATTTCTGTCTTGCAACAGTGGTTTCAACTTTTGTGACCTGATTTGAAAGGTGTAATGAAGATCTACCAATGTGAAGCTGTAAAACTTTATCATAAAAAGCGGCAACGTCAATTCATAGATGGATTATAACTAGGTATCTTTTTTTTTTTTTGTTTTCGAGGGGGAAACCTTGCAAAGGTACCCGACGCCGTGGGAGCGACGCAGGGTTATGTGGCATTTTTACCGCACTAAAATCCCCCCGGTGGCCGTCCTCGGCGCTGAAAAGGAGGACTCCGGGATCTCGAAACGACTTCAACCGGAATCCTCCGAGCGCGCTGCCCCATCGGGCTCCTCCTAGATGGGTGGCTGGGCCCACCGCTCCGTCTAGTCCTTACGACGGTATGCGACCACACATACCGCCGTCCTTCCCGGGATTGCCTGACCGAACGGTTCGAGCTCCCACTCTAGCCGTCTGCAACCCCGGAAGCCCCTTTTAGTCGCCTCTTACGACAGGCAGGGGATACCGTAGCCATATTCTGACCCCGAGGCTACAGGGACGGATTATAACTATCTAGGAATTCTTTGCTCAATGCAAACAATGAGGACTCAATGCAAGCGATGATAGCTTAGTGATTAAAACTCTATTATTGAACTCAGGGTCTGAGTTTCACTGACACAAAATGCACTTACGATAAGTCATGTGTATAGTACAAATTAGTTATCATCACCTATAATGGAGGAGGGAAACCTCTTGAGGACTTATTGAGTTATTCTTGAGTTATTTATTCCTAACTTCTAGAAGATAATGATTTATTGACTGCAATACTTTTTGTTTAAATGTTAGGGCCAGGACACTCCATTAATACCGATAACGACCTTACGTCTTTTTGTCAGCATAAAAAGAAACCTATTTCGAAAGATAGCAATGTAGTTCTGAAGGTGGTAGAACCTGTGTAGTTCAACCAGAGAGATACCACCGCCACACCTATTTCACGAAGGGTGTGGTTGCCGGTGCACTTTTTTATGAGGCGACCGTCCTAGTCCTCGGGAGTAGCAACGAATCTGTGATTGACTTCAGATAGAACCTATGTTCTATATGAAGTTGCTTAGAGATGTCCATGGGCGGCGGTGACCACTTACCATCAGGTGGACTGCATGCTCGTTTGCTACTTAATTATCATAAAAAAGTGAAAATTGAGGATGACAAAATCAGTTTAAGAAGAATTTTGGAAATAGGTAACTAGTCAAATCAATAAATCTTACCCAATATTTTCATGAGGTCGGTTCCTTTCATATTTCATACAAAACTATATCCCTTTCACCTCAATGTTTTTATAACTAATTTGGAATAACACCTCTACAAATATTTTTTTCCTGATACATTTTTATTCCGAACATGTATTTCTATATAAAAATTGGTGCCAATCTCAAAGCTACCACAAAGATCTTCAAATGTTTTATGACAGGGGCTTTCGATTATTTCCCGTGACGGTCAGTAGTCGTAAATGTTCAAGATTTATTTCTGCTTCATAAACATTTATAGGGTATGGATTTATTTATGAGGATTCCACCTAAGTCGCTACAAACGGACATTCGCCTATTAGAAGTAGTAAATATTGGAACGTGGTTGTCGATGTATTGGCACTACGGTCAAATGGATTTATTACGAATATCGATCAATATTGCTATATATTCAGACAGGTATCTGAATGATGAGTTTAGATTCATGAGATTCATGTTCTGGCTCTCGTCTTCGTGTATTCGTCTTGTGGGTGTCCATGGTACCCACGACACAGGAGGAAATCCTAGTGTGGGGCTATGAGTGTAGAAAGCGTATCTTACTGTTCTCTCTTTATGTAAGTGTGCAGGAAGGTTCTTTTATAAACAAATTCCAGGAAAGGCCTCAAAGCCATCCTGTATAACATCAACATCCACTGCGGTCACTAACACAAATTTTCGACCTGGGAACTATTGATAAAAATCCCTATGTCCAGTAATAGACCTCGTCGTCAACCCATTATTGTCCCATTGCTGGGCACGGGTCTTCTCTCGGAATGAGAGAGTTATAGACCAAAGTCCACTGCGCCGGCTAAGTGCGAATTGGTGGACTGGTGGTCTAGTGACAGGCAGTAGTTTACTGCTGCCTGTCAATAGACCTCAAAAAGATGGATATACCGTATTTAACATGAGTAATAAGTGAAACTAATTTCATAATAAATACGCAAGACCAATTCTCCCGGAAACATTTAGATCATTACAGATCGAAGAACTTGTAGGCAATTGGAAAAGTTTTGATACGGGTAGGCCTAATATTACATTCCTTCACAAATTAGAGCTAAAGTAGTATAATAGTATATGTCGGCGGAACACCGCGTATTTATGAAAAACGCGTCGCCGAGAATAGTTATTTTAGTTAGTTTAAAGACCGAAAATTGTTTGTTTATTAAATTAGCAATATTTAGTGATTTTTGGAATTGTTATTTTGTTTACCCTCCATAAATTTGTTATTGTCACCTCACCAAACATTGTTATAAAAAGGCGAGAGTCTGCCGGTAGAAAAAGATTCTTGTTAACCGTCTAAGCGATCGGACCTCCTAAACTGTGAATAAATCGAAGAGGTTTACTCCGGTGTTTTACTTAAAATCTTCAAGAATGGAAAGTAATGAAGAGTCCTGGCCTTTCTGACTATCCTGATGTCTTTCATTCACTTCGTTATAAAAACCCTTCTTCCTCCAGTTATATTGAAAAATTGATCAGATAATACGATAAACTCTACCAATTTTATAGAGGCAAATATCTAATATTTACTAGAATCTATTCATAAGTAAACTATAGGTGATGTAATACTTCATGTCAGAAGTAACATTAATGCCAGATCTATTTTCAACAAAATTCGCTACTGTGTGCTGGCACAAATGTTGTAAAAAGGCAATTCTACTTATGTTTTTTATCACATTGATGCAACAAACGAGCATGCAGTCTTCTTGATGGTAAGTGGCCACTGCCGCCCATGAATACCTGTAAGGAACTTCGCATAGAAAAGGAGCTCAATCTGAAGTCCGTCACAGATGGGTAGCTACTCCCGAGGACTAAGGTCGCCTTATATAAAAAGGTAACCACACCCATCCATCGAAACGCAAGAACTGCTTTACGGTAGAAATAATTCTGGTGGTGGTAGGTACCTCCCCAGTCATACTACACTAGTTCTACCATCTGGTGAAAGTAGATATATTCACACTACAATCCCCAGGAGTACGCAACTACGATCAAATTTGATTTTAACTTATAAAAACTAAAACCTATGCGCGAACTGTATCGTAAACACATCAAAGCGAATTCAGAAGCCCATGTGCAGGAATTCTATTCCATCGGGACCATACAAGGAAACATCTCCATAAATTCTATCCATCTCTATAAACTCCACCATATCGAATTGCATAGATTACTAGGGAAGAATATAGAATTCCGCTATATGCGAGTAACATCCGATTTTTCTGAGAATAGCGAACGTCCATATTCAATATCATGTCCTATTAAATGCATATTTCTGAAAAAGGTAAATTAAACTCCATATGTAACCGATAGATCCTTTCGACACAAATAAATACTTAAAAAATAGGAAACGTAAATTAAACTTTTCTTATTAATAGAAAATGCTCATTCATTCAATAAATAGATAGTTAAAAAAACAAACATACAAAAAGAAGAGATAACAATAATAATAATTAATCTAATTTATAATATAAAGTGCTACAGCAAAAGCCCATGAAAAAGGTTCCGGAGCTCAGGAGAAGCAGAGATTAAACCCCGGCACTGATTTTCAGTCCGGACCATTTCTGAACGCAAATCGGAAGGCTGTACGTATGTCAAACAGGTGTCAAACAAAAATTCTACCCATGTATACATTTTTTTCTTTAAGCAAGACTACTAGACTTTATGAAAAGCATTAAAAAGGAAGAAATGAAACCAAGTTACTGGAAACAATCATACTTTGTATCTATAGGTTTAGGTTTAAAGACATTTATTCTCAAAAAGACATATTTGTCACTTACATGAGAACATGGTTCATAGAAAAGATACATAAAGTTCGTCGTCACACTGTACATACAGTCAGCAGCATATAGTTAGTGGCGTTCAAAGTGTCCATATTGTTAGATACAATCAAAGTGTTCAATAATATCGGCACAACCTACGTGTTCTAATTGTTGACAACACATTAAACTATGAAATGTCAGGACGTTCATAAACTCATAATGTTAATACCACCCAAATTGTCACAAATATTCCGGCGTCAGTGGTAACCTAGCAACGAGACTGTTTGTAAATATAGGTACATTTTAAAATATTAAACTTTATGTTGCGAATATATTGTAAGGATCACTTACTGTGCGAGCAATTATAATATTGACATATGTTTATCTCATTTAAGGTTTTAAAATTTAATGAAGATACTTTTCATCAGTTTAAAAATGAGAAAACCGTAGAGGTAACAGAAAAACTATTATATTTTAGTTAAAATATATTGTTTGTAAAAATATACATCGGTCTTTAATTTTTTTTAATATACATCCTTTGAAACCCTTTGAACATCCTTGCTAGTTACGATCGAATAACTTTAAGCTCGTATGTGAAAACGAATTTCTGAGGAACTTCTTTTTTGCACGTCAAATAATTGTGAACTATGTTGTTGTGGTGAATCAGCATCAGATAGTGTCACTGGCAAACGTTTATTTCCGGAGAGAACAGGAAGAAGAATCAATCGACTGAACTTGTTCTTTTTCAAGTGTGTTATGAACGGACTTAGGCCTTCTTTTTCTTGACGAGGGTAGGTTTGTAGAACTTGACGTGGTAAGTATTTCAGGTGCAATATATGGGTATGTTTCCATATACTGAACATTAACAACACTTGACGCAATTGAGCCCGGATGAGATACTCTGTCGATGGAATTATTAGAATGCAATATAATGGTGTATCCCATTGTGCCCCGTGACATTTCGCATCTTGCCTCAATTACTATGTTAAAAGAAAATATAAAATAACGGTAAGACTAAAGCAGTGTTAAAATTGCCAATCAACTTCAAGAAAAACGTAAAATAAAGGAGAAAATAATCATCAATTCAATACTATTTCTTACTTGATTCTGTAGATATTAAGGATAAAAAAATATTATATCAATTATGCACTTAAACTAAATTTGATTGTAAATCAACTGTCACGGTCTATTGAGTATTGTTTGAAAGCAGCTTCTGATGGGCTGCAGCACCATCTCGCAAAAGCGTTTAGTTTCTGGTATGTGGGCATGACCCGTCTTACTCGTCCGTCCTCTCGTCTTGTCTTATCATGCCTCTTGTTCCCCTAGACCGATTCTATGACAATGACAGTCAATGACGTCATTGCAAGATATGAAAAGGATAGTTGTTAATATAAAAAAGAGAGAAGAGAAGAGTCATTGTTACCAAGATTCCGGTTGAAGTCGTTTCGAGATCCCGGAGTCCTCCTTTTCAGCGCCGAGGACGGCCACCGGGGGGGTTTTAGTGCGGTAAAAATCCCACATAACCCTGCGTCGCTCCCACGGCGTCGGGTACCTTTGGAAGGTTTCCCCCTCGAAAACAAAAAAAAAGAAAGTTACCGTCCCTTAGAAAGTTAAAAAAATAATCAATATAGTTTACGCCATGAATTCTATGCTATTCAGTTTTGCCGCTAGGTAATTGCTCGATGCTCTACTTAATGTCCTAAACTCTTTACAATACATCACTTCCAGCTATCTACTTTTTATTTTGATATATCACATATAGCGTTACATTCAGTTTCCAAAATAAAAATCAGAACTACAGAAATACAGAACGTAAGCAAACGGATGCCGGTTAACACAAAGTAATAATGTCGTAATAACGAAAGCTGTGCTTCGACCTAAAATAGTTAAGGCGAGCTTTAAAAAGCGCAGCACGTGTAGGTCATTACATTTTAAAGTTCTACGAACGTTATTACGAACGTTGCTATCTTAAAGCTTTTACGGAGCATCAAAATGTTTACAAGAAAAACTGCCGAGTCGGAATTCTAAAGGTTTTCTCTATTTAGAAATGATAGGGCGTTCTGCATAATACACGGTTTTGTAACATGATCTTTTCTTTAGGAAAATTTTAAAAGGAAAAATTTTCAATACCCTATTAAGTGTAAGAAAAAAATTGAAGCGGTCTAGGACACCCAACTATCCAATTTACCGTGAGAACTGCTGATTTTTTTAAATTTCCATAAAGTAAGACCCTTAAGAAATTAGCCGCGTGATGGAGTCTATATGCTTATATCAACCGATTGCTGTATTGTGAAATAATCTCCGAACATTATAAATTACGTAATATTAGTATTTAAACAGAATATTCCCTTAAAAATAAATTTTTAAGATTACATGAAAAAAGTGAGTCGATATAATTGTTTGACGAAGCAAAAGTAGAGCACAATCAAACGCTTTGCTTCACAGTCGTGAAATATAGAATAGTACGTAGCTTTAATATCAACTTTGCAAGACAGCTCGACAATCAGCAAGTTTGCTAGCAGAACGAGCAAGGCAACATGAGCCATGGCAATAAACCCTAATGAATTTGCTCAAGTCTTGGAGCAAGTTGGAGCGACGGAACTTTGTGTCGATCATTAAAAGAGCACGTGTGGAACATAGCATATGAAGAACGCTTTGTGGAATGGAAGTTAAAGCCGTATAGAGAATATGATTGTTATTTGTGGTAGAATTCTACGTGGTTCTACTACAGCTAAATTGTCATGCATTTCTGTCTTGCAACAGTGGTTTCAACTTTTGTGACCTGATTTGAAAGGTGTAATGAAGATCTACCAATGTGAAGCTGTAAAACTTTATCATAAAAAGCGGCAACGTCAATTCATAGATGGATTATAACTAGGTATCTTTTTTTTTTTTTGTTTTCGAGGGGGAAACCTTGCAAAGGTACCCGACGCCGTGGGAGCGACGCAGGGTTATGTGGCATTTTTACCGCACTAAAATCCCCCCGGTGGCCGTCCTCGGCGCTGAAAAGGAGGACTCCGGGATCTCGAAACGACTTCAACCGGAATCCTCCGAGCGCGCTGCCCCATCGGGCTCCTCCTAGATGGGTGGCTGGGCCCACCGCTCCGTCTAGTCCTTACGACGGTATGCGACCACACATACCGCCGTCCTTCCCGGGATTGCCTGACCGAACGGTTCGAGCTCCCACTCTAGCCGTCTGCAACCCCGGAAGCCCCTTTTAGTCGCCTCTTACGACAGGCAGGGGATACCGTAGCCATATTCTGACCCCGAGGCTACAGGGACGGATTATAACTATCTAGGAATTCTTTGCTCAATGCAAACAATGAGGACTCAATGCAAGCGATGATAGCTTAGTGATTAAAACTCTATTATTGAACTCAGGGTCTGAGTTTCACTGACACAAAATGCACTTACGATAAGTCATGTGTATAGTACAAATTAGTTATCATCACCTATAATGGAGGAGGGAAACCTCTTGAGGACTTATTGAGTTATTCTTGAGTTATTTATTCCTAACTTCTAGAAGATAATGATTTATTGACTGCAATACTTTTTGTTTAAATGTTAGGGCCAGGACACTCCATTAATACCGATAACGACCTTACGTCTTTTTGTCAGCATAAAAAGAAACCTATTTCGAAAGATAGCAATGTAGTTCTGAAGGTGGTAGAACCTGTGTAGTTCAACCAGAGAGATACCACCGCCACACCTATTTCACGAAGGGTGTGGTTGCCGGTGCACTTTTTTATGAGGCGACCGTCCTAGTCCTCGGGAGTAGCAACGAATCTGTGATTGACTTCAGATAGAACCTATGTTCTATATGAAGTTGCTTAGAGATGTCCATGGGCGGCGGTGACCACTTACCATCAGGTGGACTGCATGCTCGTTTGCTACTTAATTATCATAAAAAAGTGAAAATTGAGGATGACAAAATCAGTTTAAGAAGAATTTTGGAAATAGGTAACTAGTCAAATCAATAAATCTTACCCAATATTTTCATGAGGTCGGTTCCTTTCATATTTCATACAAAACTATATCCCTTTCACCTCAATGTTTTTATAACTAATTTGGAATAACACCTCTACAAATATTTTTTTCCTGATACATTTTTATTCCGAACATGTATTTCTATATAAAAATTGGTGCCAATCTCAAAGCTACCACAAAGATCTTCAAATGTTTTATGACAGGGGCTTTCGATTATTTCCCGTGACGGTCAGTAGTCGTAAATGTTCAAGATTTATTTCTGCTTCATAAACATTTATAGGGTATGGATTTATTTATGAGGATTCCACCTAAGTCGCTACAAACGGACATTCGCCTATTAGAAGTAGTAAATATTGGAACGTGGTTGTCGATGTATTGGCACTACGGTCAAATGGATTTATTACGAATATCGATCAATATTGCTATATATTCAGACAGGTATCTGAATGATGAGTTTAGATTCATGAGATTCATGTTCTGGCTCTCGTCTTCGTGTATTCGTCTTGTGGGTGTCCATGGTACCCACGACACAGGAGGAAATCCTAGTGTGGGGCTATGAGTGTAGAAAGCGTATCTTACTGTTCTCTCTTTATGTAAGTGTGCAGGAAGGTTCTTTTATAAACAAATTCCAGGAAAGGCCTCAAAGCCATCCTGTATAACATCAACATCCACTGCGGTCACTAACACAAATTTTCGACCTGGGAACTATTGATAAAAATCCCTATGTCCAGTAATAGACCTCGTCGTCAACCCATTATTGTCCCATTGCTGGGCACGGGTCTTCTCTCGGAATGAGAGAGTTATAGACCAAAGTCCACTGCGCCGGCTAAGTGCGAATTGGTGGACTGGTGGTCTAGTAACAGGCAGTAGTTTACTGCTGCCTGTCAATAGACCTCAAAAAGATGGATATTCCGTATATAACATGAGTACTAAGTGAAACTAATATAATCATAGTAAATACGCAAGACCAATTCTTCCGGAAACATTTAGATCATTACAGATCGAAGAACTTGTAGGTGATTGGAAAAGTTTTGATACGGGTAGGCCTAATATTACATTCCTTCACAAATTAGCGCTAAAGTAGAATGATAGTACATACAAGTTCTTCTTCCTCTAGTTATATTGAAAAAATGACCAAATAATACGATATACTACAAAAACTCTCTCATTCTGAGAGAAGACCCGTGACCAGCAGTGGGACAATAATAGGTGGTATCCAATACGATATAACACTAAAAAAAATATAGAAGCAAATATCTAATATTTACGAGAATCTATTCATAAATAAACTATAGGTGATGTAATACTTCATGTCAGGAGTAACACTAATTCCAGATCTATTTTCGCTACTGTGTGCAGACACAAATGTTGTAAAAAGGCAATACTACTTATGTTTTTTTTTATCACATTGATGTAACATACGAGCATGCAGTCCTCTTGATGGTAGGTGGCCACTGCCGCCCATGAATACCTGTAAGGAACTTCGCATAGAAAAGGAGCTCAATCTGAAGTCAGTCACAGATGCGTAGCTACTCCCGAGGACAAAGGTCGCCTTATATAAAAAGGTAACCACATCCATCCATCGAAACGCAAAAACTGCTTTACGCTAGAAAAAAATCTGGTGGTAGTACCTCCCTAGTCCAACTACATTGGTTCTACCACCTGGTGAATGTAGATACATTCACACTACAATCCCCAGGAGTAGCAACGCAACTGCTATCAAATTTGATTTTAACTTATAAAAACTAAAACCTATGCGCGAACTATATCGTAAACACATCAACGCGAATTCAGAAGCCCATTTGCAGGAATTCTATTCCATCGGGACCATACAAGGAAACATCTCCATAAATTCTATCCATCTCTATAAACTCAACCATATCGAATTGCATACTACGGAAGAATATAGAATTCTGCTACATGCGAGTAAGCTCCGATTTTTCTGAGAATAGCGAACGTCCATATTCAATATCATGTTCTATTAAATGTATGTTTCTGTAAAAGTAAATTAAACTGCATTATGTAACCGATAGATCCTTTTGACATAAATAAATACTTAAAAAATAGGAAACGTAAATTTAACTTTTTCAGTAACAGAAAATGCTCATTCATTCGATAAATAGATAGATAGATAACACATTTATTTCACAGCTTATGACACAACACAAGAAAAAAAAACAAATAAAACAAACATACAAAAAGAAGAGATAACAAAAATAATAGTAATTAATCTAATTTATAATATAAAGTGCTGCAGCAAAAGCCCATGAAAAAGGTTCCGGAGCTCAGTAAAAGTTGAGGTTAAACCCCGGCACTGATTTTCAGTCCGGACCATTTCTGAACGCAAATCGGAAGGCTGTACGTATGTCAAACAGGTGTCAAACAAAAATTCTACCCATGTTTACATTTTTTTCTTTAAGAAAGACTACTAGACTTTATGAAAAGGATTAAAAAGGAATAAATGAAACCAAGTTACTGGAAACAATCATACTTAGTATCTTTATATGTATATGTTGTCTATTTATTAGCCTTCATTTGAAAATTGTTCGGTTAGTCAAAAAATCACCCTCTTTTTCTCTGATCGCAGACGTGATGAAAAAAAAATATAGCCAGACCGAATATTGCCAGTGTTAATCTGACAACTGTCATATATGTATGTTACCATCCGTTAAACCATTTGTGCTGTAGCGCGTACCCAAGAAATAGAAATATGTACATACGCTGGAAAAACATTACCTTCTTTCTGACGGGGCGCTTAATAAATAAGTAAACATCAACAACAACCTCACTGCAATATTATGAAATACACCGAAACGTAAAATTTCTTTTTTCCGTCTGTCTATTTAAATATTGATGACTGGCTTGTTAATTATGTTTACAAAGAGTTAAGGTTGATGACTTTACAAATTGCTACCAACACTAAGTATATTTAATTAGTAAATTTAGGTTAACTTTAATAAATTTAGGTAAGGTAAAGTCAGCTTCAACAACTGATTTATTTATGATTGTCGACACGTACCTACGGCAAAAAAAACGGCAGATTTTTTTGTTTTAATTAACCATCTAAATAAAAATCTTTTGTTAACAGGTATGGTCGTGAAGATGAAGAGGTCATGGGGCTTAAGTTTTGCAATGAGGCCATCATGAGTCTGGCGCAAGTCTGGCCGGTACACTGCAACCATGAGCGGGAGCCTAACACTCCTCTGCAGGTATGGTTTTTTTATCCGATTAAAATAGCAAACGAGCATGCACTATAAGTGGTCACTGTCAAGATCACGGACCAGATATATTTTATTACACATTAAAAACATATAAAAAAACTACGCAACCAAAGAAAACGTATGATTTGATTGGATATTATTCAAAAAGTAGTAAGTTTCTAATGAACCAATTAAAGATAATTTCATAAAAAGAAATGAAATAAATGGGTGTTTGTAAGAGGACTCTAATAGTTAATCGATTTGTTAGGAAAAAAACTGGAAATATATAGTTATCTTTGTCCCTGTTTATATACTACGTTATTAATCTCCTGGGACCACACAGTTGTCGACTATTCATTGAATTTTTCGTTGAAGAAGATTGGATTGGCTTTTTCGTAATTTACACAGTGTCGAGTATCTGGCTACAAAAACAGGAAAAATGAAAGGAATTAATTTAAAATTCTATCACTTTTTGGTACTTAGATAATTGTGTTCTTCGTAAATTTCAGGACCAAGCTTCTATAGTACATCGACATTTGTGTTTGCAATTTTAATTATCGTGTTTCACGATAATGGTAGGAGCATTTGTTTGTCTATATTAATGAAATGTCTTTATTTTGTATATACGAAGGCACTCAAAATGAATCTTGTAGTAATAGTGAGGTCACAGCTGCGCATGGACATTTATAATCAACCCTCGATAAAATTAGTCTTTTCTGAAGTTGACCAGAGACGCTTTACTTCCCCTAAGAACTCAGTTTAAATTCCTGTGATAAGTATTCAGTTACCGTAGCATCCCTTACTACACTACTTCTACTTATTTTACCCAGAAACAAGGTAGCGCTTATTACTGTTATCATAAACATAAATATATACTCGGTATATAAATTGGTATACTTAAATACAGCGGAAAACCGTTGGATTCAGAAGGCACAGGACCGGTTGGAGTGGAGTCATTTAAGGGAGGCCTATGTCCAGCAGTGGACCTCACAGGGCTGAGGGATAGATGGATACTTTAATATTCGCGTTTTTAAATATAAGCATACGCATTCGTATTCGCAAGAATTGTGCGGATACGAATATTTTGCAAATATTTAACTGCAGTGCTTGGCAAATAAAGGTCGCCAAATCTATACTTACAAATTTAATTCGAACTGCAGTTGGCCGACCAAAAAAAATTAGTACATATTAAAAATATTACAATTTTGTGTGAATCACATACATTCGTACAAAAATTTTTGTTACATATTCACACAAAAACTACAGATCTCATTTTGCTGAAATTTAGAACGCGGATAGTTTATAACCTAGTTTAACACGTGATCTGCTCGTTATCATGATAGACATGGTTAAAGCGGGCGCAGCCGTTAGAATGAGCTAGTCCTAAAATAACTGCTATTTTAGGGTGGGTACAACCCATTATTGTCGTGCTGGGCACGGGTTTTCTCTCAGAATGAGGGAGTTTTAGGTGCACCGCGCTGGCCAAGTGCGAATTGTTGGACTTCACACACCTCCGAGAACTTTTTTTAAAGAACTCTTGGGTGTTTAGGTTTCCTCAAGATGTTTTCCTTCACCGAAAAGCAGTGATAATTAATTTCTAATACGTACATAAATCAGTGGTGCGTGCCTGGGTTTGAACCTCGAACCTCCCGATTGAGAGGGCAAGTTTCAACCATTAGTCTATCACTGCTCTACTATCTGCGCTGCTCTGCTATTATCTTATATTACATGAAAACCTTTCATCCTTTATTAAATTGATGTATTATTTCCAGGATGCTTTAATAAAACGTCTAGGGGCAAACGCATACCCCTTCCACTTAGAGCTGACGCCGCTAGCGCCCCCTAGCGTGCAGTTAGTTCCCGCGAAACAGTACCACGGCGCTCCCATTGGGACTTCCTATGACGTCCGAGCTTATATTGGTAAGTTCAACCTGATTTTAAAAAGATTTTAATCTTCATTACGTAACGGCTTAAGGTTCAATACCCGACGTAATCATTGAATGATAATTGTTTTTTTTGAGTCTATGTGCTTGAGTACTTTTGCTTGTGTGTTTGTAGCACCTGTGTGTCGGTTTAAGGCTTATAAAGCGGTCGGTTTAAGGCGGTTAATGAGTGTAGTATAAGTTATATTGTAAGCGAAATCTATTACAGGAAAGAGTGTTTATAAATCTTTGTTACAGTTTAATTCGGCTGTGAAATACAAAAAAAAAATCAACTGTATTCATGACGACCCTTTTTATCAAGTGCTGCCGGCCACTCATTTGGTTATTATGAGGGTCCTTATTGCCAAAAACATTACCGACCGCTGGACCAAATTATCATCACCACACTTTAGGTACATCAATGGCAGAAATATGAATTACATAAAGCAAAAACTAACGCAGTGTCGCGCGTACCATCGTTGCGAGCGTACGTATCGGTTTAAACGATAAGTGCATATTTTCACACATACCCTCAATTTGTATCATGATAAAATGAGTGATGATAACGATATTATAACCGCACAACTTCCTAGTAGTGGGAATAGTAGCGAAGAAGCAGAGAACACTATGGAGCAGTAGAATTTAGAAAACGTAGATACACATTTAAACGAGTCGTCGGAAAGGCCAGGAAAAAGAGTGAGATCAGAAAGTGGAGAAAATATAGAAGAAGAAAGTGGATTTACAATTGTAAGACGAAAGCCAAAACGTCTGCTAAGGAGTACGTCGGAGAATAATGGATCACAAACCACGAGTAACGACAAAGTGGAGATCAGCATAACATCTACGGAAACATTACCTAAACAAGTTGGGTTAGCAAAACTATTAAGAGAAGAAAAAATTCAAAATATTGTCAAAATAAAATACAAGAGCCCATACAAAATTTTAATTCAATTTGAAAAAAAATGTGACGCGGAAATATTATTAAAGAACACAAAATTTAAAGACTTAGTTGCTGGAAATATGGGCATACTGCACGTTTCTGCCCTTCTAAGAAGATTATATGTCCCAAGTGTGGAGGACACCACGCTAACTGTGCGACGACTTTGTTCAAATGTGTCAATTGTAATGGAGCGCATATGGCCTTAAGTAAGACATGTCCACAATTTAAGAAAGAAAAAGATATACGAGCAATTATGTCCCAAGAAAATTGCATGTATAGAAAAGCTCTTGATATTTACCTTGAAAGAAGACGCAGCAAAAACGAGGATAACATTCATAAGAGGATAACAACTACTTCAGTTTCAAGCCCCGATAAATGAAAATATAATACATCCATCAACAAGTAAGACCTACAGAGATGTTGTCGTTATTAAGCCTATAGTACAAGAGAATACCTCTCCTATGGTTGTGTGCAATGATCCTCTGCCAAACAAAAAGATTATTCAATCTACATCAACTCCAAGAGATAATCAAAGGAAAAAACGCAATCGAAAGAAGCAACAACCAAACAGCGAAAATATGACGTATGGTTTAAGTGAAAGTGAAGAAGAACACCACAACAACTCCGAGGAGACAGATGATGCCGCTGATGACTCAATGCAGAGAAGTTATAGGAAAATCAATTTTAAATACGTTTTTCGTAAAATTAAGGAGATAGTGTTTGCTAATTGCTCTACAAGTGAGAAGGTAAAGCTTGTACTAAATTTTATTTTAAAACAGTTTACGAGGTTCTTTTCTAGTTTTGCTGGTGTAGTAAACTTAATTGAATATGTATTTAACATGTTATTTAATGGATAACACCTCTAAACACATCTCTATGACACTATTACAGTGGAATTCACAAAGCTTAAAACCTAAGTTAGCTATGTTTGACGCCCTACTTAGTCAAGAAAATGTTCATATAGCAATTTTAAGCGAGACTTGGCTAAATTCAGATCATTTATTTAATATTTCTGGCTATAATATACATAGAAAGGATAGGGTTGATTCATATGGAGGTGTTGCAATTCTTACTCATGACTCTCTAATTGTGCAAAGTAGTAGTATCGCTTTAAGAAACCCACGTATAGAGTGTATTCATGTTAAGATCTTCAATCTTAAGAATTTGGAAAATATTATTTCGGTTTATTGCCCATCGTCTGTAAGGACTTCTCAATCAGACTGGGATGAACTATTCTCAATGTTTTCGAATAAAACCTTAATTGCTGGTGATTTTAATGCGCATCACACAAATTGGTCATACAAAAATGATACGCGAGGTATTCAATTGATGGATTCATCGCTAGAACACAACTTCATGTCGTTAAATAACGGATCACCTACTAGACTAAAATTAGTTAATAATATGTTGCAAAAGTCGTCTCCAGATATTAGTTTCTCATCCGGAGATATCGCAGTTAATTTTCAATGGAATGTTACCAATGAATGCTTAGGCAGCGATCATTTAATCATGAAACTCATTTGGAACTACTATGACCCTTTAATATCAACGGAAAAATTAAACTTCAAACTCGCAGACTGGACCCAGTATCATGACGACCTTGAACAAATTTTTAGCAACCAAAACTGTATTACAAATGTTCAGAATAATTATGATTTCCTACTTCGCCATATAATAATGTCATCTCATAATAATATACCTGTAGTAAAAATTAAGATATCTCCACAGAATAAGTTTAAACCGAAAAGATATTGGTCACCGGAACTCTCAAAAGTTGTAGCAAAGCGTAGATTAGCGCTTCGTGATTTTAGACGCAATCCCACACCCCAAAATCTGAATAATTTGGAGGCAATGGTGGCAAAATCCCAAGCTGATATCCGAAAAGCTAAATCTATTTGCTGGCGATCATTTTGTTCTTCTATTAACGAAAGCACTTCTACCACAGAATTATGGCAAAAAATGCGCTGGTTTAAAGGCTATAAAAAATCTAAGGTTAATGTATCTAATGACCAAAAACAAGAACTTCTTCTTGAGTTAACACCAGACTCGGTCTTAGTTCGACCACCGTCTATAACAAGTGATAATAATATTTTAGAATCTGATTTTACATTACAAGAACTTATGGTTTGCTTTAAAAAGAAAGACACCGCGCCAGGTGATGATAATATAACATACTCGATGATTTTTAATCTTCCTTTAAATGGAAAGCTGTATCTTTTAGAGCTCTATAATCATATATTCAAAACCGGCATTGTGCCGTGTCAGTGGCGTGACATAAAAGTTGTTCCAATCCCCAAGTGCAATAATGTTCCTAACTCTATCCCCAAAATCAGACCTATATCTTTAATGTCGTGTATATGTAAAATATTCCATTGTCTTATTTTAAAGCGTTTGGAATGGTATGTAGAAAAAAACGAAATTTTATCTTTTTCTACTATTGGATTCAGACGTTGTCGATCTGGTCTAGATTGCTTAGTTCGATTGGTATCTCAAATTCAGAAAGGACTTAGTGATAATAATCCAACTATAGCTTGTTTTTTAGACATCGAAAATGCATATAATCATGTATTGACAGATCAGCTTATTTTAGTATTAAATGAACTTAATGTAGGAAAAAATATTTGTAAATATTTATGGGAGTTTTTAAGTGAAAGGCATTTAAAAATTTATGTTGATCAGAAAAATAGTAGAAATATTTGTAGGTGGACTACCACGGGCTTAGCCCAGGGTGATCCTCTTTCGCCCTTGTTATTTAACATAGTAACACATAAAATATGCAAACAGATCCAAAACGTCTATATAGCTCAATATGCTGATGATTTTGTTTTTTATGTAACTGGTGGTAATATGAGTAATAATGTTTTAAGATTGCAAGAAGCTCTGAATGTAGTATGTAATTATGTATTTTGTTAGAAAAAATTGGATTGAGAATATCATCAGACAAAACTAAACTTTGTGTATTTACTAGAGGGCGGCGAAAACATGAAGTTAGACTTAACTTAAACGGATGTTTGTTAGAATCTGTTGAATTTATAAAATATTTAGGCTTTATACTAGATAGTTCTTTACGATGGGGTAAATATATAATTGAGATTTGGCAAAAAACGCAAAAGTTTCTAAATTTATTCAAGGTTTTAGCTGGCTCTTCTTGGGGAATTCATCCTTCTCATTTACGTAGGTTATATTTTACGTTAATTAGAAGTAGATTGGACTATGGTTGCTTTTTGTACGATAACAGTGCAAAGGTGCATCTATCTAAACTAGATAAAGTTCAAAATCAAGCGATGCGGGTAGTCGGCGGATTTATTAAAAGTACACCCATACATGTTATGGAGTCTGAACTAGCAATTCCTCCTCTATATATAAGGAGATTATATTTAAGTTATAAATACAGCTTAAAATTGCACTCCTTTGGAGATAATATAACCAGAAATACATTGGATAACTTAAATAATTTATGTAATGCCCGATACTGGAACAACAAAAAGAGACCTTTACTAGCAAATATACAGAGAGAAATTGTTAATAATGAAAGTTATTCTAGTAAGCAATTGGATATGTTCACTCTAAATATATGGATTAGCTACATAAATATCAAAAAATACATTCGTACTGATCTAAATTGCCTAAAAATCTCGAAAAAGATATATAATTCTATTACTTTGAAACATGATGTACAAGCTGAAATAAATGAAATTTATTATAAATATCATCAAATTTATACAGATGGTTCCAAAAATGTTGATGGTCTGGGTGCGGCTTATTATGATCCGAAAAATAAAGTCAGGTCTCAGTTCAAAATAGCTTTTAATGTTTCGATCATGTCGCTGGAATTGATTGCAATTTATAAAGCCTTGTCATATGCAATAGACAATAATATAAGTAAGGTGGTGATTTTAACTGATAGTAAAAGCTCACTGCAACATATAGAGCGCTGCATTTCAGGTTTTAGAGGTTTTCCAATTGCTTACTGTATTCTCGAGAAATTATATCTTATTCAGACTTGCATCGAGTCAATGGAGTTGAAATTGCAATGGGTTCCATCACACATTGGTCTGCCAGGTAACGAGGAGGCTGACCTATTAGCAAATAGGGCGGCTATAGAAGGAGAAAATTTTATTATTAAACCAAATTATACAGAAAATCTATGTTTATTTAAAACGAAATGTAAGGAAAAATGGCGAGAATATTTTGATAGCAGATCTGTTGAAAAAGGAATTTGGTATAGAACAATGCAGAGTGAGCCTCCTCGTATACCGTGGTTTATAAATGCTAAATTAAGTAGACAATTACTTGTTGTAGCGCTAAGGACTCGATCTGGACATATGCCTTTAAACATTTTTAGTTTTTTGATGAAAAAGGTACAATCGCCCAACTGTATAAATTGCAATAAGCCCGAGGACATCCAACACGTTTTGTTGGAATGTACTCATAATCTGAGTAGTAGGGAGGCATTGATGAAAAGTTTACAAATAAATTTGTTCGATATTGGTGCTTTCCAGAGTATTCTGGCAGAGCCAACTTCTTCGCAGGCAAAACGCGTTTACATTTTCATCAATGCATCCCTTCGAAATAGGATAATATAATAGTTTTACTACTGTTAAGAAATTGTAGCTATTATTATCATTTTGTGTAATTAGGTTAAGAAATAATGGAGTTGTCATGTACATTGTACCAAAAACTTCTAAATAAATAAGATTAAAAAAAAAAAAAAAAAAACTAACGAGCACTTCCCTCTATTAGCGCATTAGAACGACATACTATGTACGCTTCAAACTTCCTCCAGATCTAGGAAGGTAGTTTTATCCTTTTTTTTCGTTCTCGAGGGGGAAACCTTCAAAAGGTACCCGACGCCATGGGAGCGACGTGGGTTTATGTGGGATTTTTACCGCACTAAAACCCAACCGGTGACCGTCCTCGGCGCTATAAAGAGGACTCTGGGATCTCGAAACGACCGCAACCTGGGTCCTCTCAGCGCGTTGCCCCATCGGGCTCTTCCCAGATGGGCGGCTGGGCCCACCGCTCCGTCTAGTCTTTATGACGGTATGCGACCGCACATACGGCCGTCCTTCCCGGGATTTTGATCCCGGAACTACAGGGACGAAGGTCGTTTTATCCTACTGAAGTAGCATGCAATCCACCAGATGGCAAGTGCCGCCTGTGAACATCTGTAAGCAACTTCATATAGAAAAAGAGTTATATCTAAAGTAAATCTGAGATGCGTTTCTACTGTCATGGACTAACCTACTTTCTTTTTCTTAACCCGTCATTAGTCCATATTGTTCGATTTCTCTTGTGAGTTTTCAGTTTTTTCGTAGCTAAAATAAAGTCAACTAATGCCACTACATCATGCATACCACAAAACAACACAACCATGTAGCTCACTTTCAAAAAATGATATTGTTTTAATTGTAGCAGATACGCACGCTTGTACGAATATCAGTGAAATGATATTTGTGCAAGCATGCTTGAGTCGTTTATGGTCGTCTCCGAAATACGAGAATTTGTACAAGTCCAAGCTTGCGCAAGTATACTGTATCGTGTATGGCTGCCATTACGCTCTAAAGCAACATGAAAAAAGCAAATAAAACAAATAAGTATCAATAAAATAACAGTACAACCAAATAATCTAAAATAACACGCATATTACTCTCGGAATATTCATGAAAGCAACTAAGTGGTTAGTCACTCGCGCCTCTGCAATGGCATTTGCCAAATTGCATTAAGCCCGCAGTAAACACCGATCCTAAGTACATATGTACAGAACATGACTATTTTTGTATGTACTGATATTAGTGAGACTTTCCTGCTTTTAGGTTTTCGGTCCCGATGTCTTTGAAGGTCAAAATGTCCTGCTTTTGCATGTAGATCAATCCCCCTATCTTTAATTGAAAATTGTCGTTGATATTTTAAAATTTTGCCACAAACTGATGAATCGTGACGAATATAAACTACTTCAGGAAAATTGTCTTCTCACTGCCACAAAATTTAAGGCAAAAATAAAAGGATTAATAACTTTTTTTACATTTATCTCAGTAATTAAATAGTAAAAGTAGTTTATATTGACTTATATTTTTGGTATCCACAAAAATATGAATTAAGAGAATACCAATAAAATATTTTCTTCAATACTACCACGTTTCGCTAATATCCCGCTCTGTCGAGGAGAATGGTCACGTTAGCTATACCTCCTACACTATATTTGCATCTATTCGAGTAAGTAACACATATACGCACACACAAACACACACACACATATTTCTAACATGAAGCATTTCTTACGTTCCGATGGAAGGGTGTGGTTGCCGGAACACTTTTATATGAGGCGACCGTCATAGTCCTCGAAAGTAGCAACGCGTACAGATGCGTTACTAATTCGAGGACTTCAGACAGAACCCATGTCCTGTTTGAAGTTTCTTACAGATGTCCATGGGTGGCAGTGACTACTTACCATCAGGTGGACTGCTTGCTCGTATGCTACTTCAATCAGATAACAAAGTGAAGACACTGCAACGAGTGTTGATCCTCGTGACCAATTTTAATTGGTTAACTGACCATTTGCTGACCCCAGATGACTACGTTTTATTGGTTCTTAACCGAAGTTCAATGAACCCTATGTACTCAAATTCAAAGTTGTACCTACTATATGCAAGGTAAATAAAATTTTTTTCAAGGTAGAACGTAACACCTCCAGACTAGAGCGGTACGATCACTACAAATATTTCTAGCAAGTAACGGTGCTTGCATTTCGGTTAGGGTGTGGTTACCCGCTCACTTGTATATATATTTTTTAACTGAACGAGGTAGCAAACGAGCATGAAGTCCACCTGATGGTAAGTGGTCACTGCCGCTCATGGACATCTGCAATCAACTTCATACAGAATATGGGTTCTATCTGAAGTCAATCACAGATGCGTTGCTGCTCCCGAGGACTATGATGTTCGCCTCATATAAAAGTGTGCCAGCAACCACACCCTTCCATCGAAACGCAAGAAATGTATGTATGTTATATATTTTTTTATTCTTCATCCTCATCATTTAGCCCTTAGAAGTAGCAACGTCTCCGTAATTGATTTCAGATAGAACCCTTGTTCTGTATGAAGTTGTCTACAGATGTCTATAGGTGGTAATGATCACTTACCATCAGATGGATTGTACGCTTGTTTGCTACTTTAATCTTATAAAACAAAAACACAGACAGATTATTTCCGTAAAACATTAAGAACCAGGTAACATTAGGCCAACATAATTAGGCTGTCATATATACTGTTAAGTTAAGATTAGTCCACCAATTCGCACTTGGCCAGCGCGGTGGACTACGGCCTAAAACTCTCTCATTCTGAGAAAAGACCCGTGCCCAGCAGTGGGACAATAATGGGTTGACGAGATATATTGTTATCCCTAGACGAACGAAGGTTACCGATATAGCTTTCAAAATCTGCAACCTGAAGTGGCAGTAGGCAGGACACATCGCTCGAAGGACCGATAACCGATGGGGAAGAAAAGTCGAGTGGCGACCACGTTTAGGCAAAAGGAGTACGGGTCGCCCCCCTACCAGGTGGACCGATGACCAGAAGAAGACAGCGGGAGACCGTTGGATTCAGACGGCACAGGACCGGTTGGAGTGGCGCCATTTAGGGGAGGCCTATGTCACATGCGTGCATGTGTGGACATCAAAGGGCTGATGGATGGATGGATATACTGGTACATTGTGCATTCTGATTTATTTTTCGTACGTTCAAAACTATTGTGCCGACCTAAGGTGAAATATTCCTTACTGTAGGTAGGCAATAAACCGTATCACTCAATATATTTTTTCAGACGAAAAACGCTTTGAAAGACACGGAGGAATAATGAAAATAGATACACTTTCATGGGTATCTATAGGATATTTAAATTGGAACTGAAAGGCGAAACACGCTTCGTGAGCGTATTTTTGCTATTATTGGATACCTTTTCGCAGTTTCGTTTGATTTTGAGGACATCGTAAGGAGTTACAATATGAGACCTCTGAATAGCTCTCAGTAATATGTTTGTGTCTTCTTTGCATAAAAGTACTTAGTGCTAGAGGTATTTTACAAGACGTTTGAAGTATGAATCTGTTAACTAGATAACCGCGTAAACCGGTAATGAACTTTTCGCCATTAAATCCATAGACACACACGGATTATATGTGTGTCTGACGGATAAAAGCACACACAACGTCGCTAAGTTTGAACACAGAACGATTCACGTGCCAGGGCAGTATAGTGTACCATTTTTATTACATTGATGTAGCAAACGACCATGCAGTCCACCTGATGGTAAGTGGCCACTGCCGCCCATAGACATTTGTAAGCAACTTCATACAGAACAGTTCTATCTGAAGTCAATCCCAGATGCGTCGCTACGCACGAGGACTAAGATGGTCGCCTCATATAAAAGTGTTCCAGCAAGCAGACCCTTCCATCGAAACGCAAAAACTGCTTCACGCTAGAAATAGGTGTGGCGATGGTACTTCCCCGGTCGAACAACACTGGTTCTACCACCTATTAAACCATACCATACTGACTTACTAGCCACACAGTCTCATACTTAAAATTAAAAGGCAATTCATTTAACTACCATTTACTATGGACTATTGACTTAATAATAGAGAACAATTAGCACGTGTAACCCATTCTTACATTACAAAGTATAATACCTAACTGACTGTTAAAATTAGAGACTAATTAGCACGTAACCTATTATTATACACGGCTTTCAGTTGTCCGAAACAAAGTATTTCATATTAACATACGAATCTATTCTTAACGTAATGGTGCATGTGATTTTAATTTTAATTAGCTTTAACGCCCATATATGTACAATTGTTAAAAATATTAAGATGTTTAATCAAAGTTCGATGGCATAGCGCGGAGGGAGGGCGAAGGAAGCAATGTCTAGGACGGCACGTTTTGGAGGGCGGCAAAATTTTCATTTTTCGGTCGTCAAATTGGAAAGACACAGATATTAAATATTATGTAAGTTTGACAGCCCTTTTCTTCACCGACTAAAATTCCAAAGTGTGCGTTCCATTAGACGTTCACAAAGTCCACGCACACGACCGCAGTTTTCCCGTTCCACTAGCCTGTGAGCGTATTCTCTTTTCTCTAGTGAAACGATCACTTCGACCCACCTTATTAGATGGGTCGTCGTGAGCGTCGCGTGAACGTAAGTCATGACGTCATGAGTGACGTTTTCGCTGCGACCACAACGACTGCGATCGTCTTGTGGAACGACGTTTTGGGTGTTTAGGGCGTTGTGAGCGCCATCCGGAACGCACCCAAAACGGGTGGAGAATGACTATAATTTCAGATCAGGTGTGATAAACCCACGTTCCTCTACTGATCGAGTTAACTCTTTGTACAGTTTTGTGAGGATCAAACAGTTTAGTCGACGTAAATAAGTATATAGTCCAACTAGTCGCTATCCATTTATTAGAAGTTTTTTACTTTTGCTTATTGATCCGTTATTTTTTGATCGCGGATGGATTGTTTTGAAGAAGCAAGATCGATTATTTTATGAACTTGCACGATGCGGAATGAGCTTCCTTTTGAGGTATTCCAGAACGCTTCGACATGGGGCTTTTTAATTAATGTGCAAAAAAGAGCTCTCCTTCAAAGGGATGCATTAGGAACTCATCTGGTGTTGCGAATGTCCAAAGGCGACGATAACTATTTCATTAGGTGGCACGTCTGCCTTATATAGGTACTAATATATAAAAAGGCAATACACGTTAAAAGATCCATCGCTGGTTGTAGTACGACAATTTATTATAACGCGATCGATGGTGCTTTTTTTTTAATTTGTAGTTGAGCAACTATCTAGTTGTTTTATGAGGATACAGACATAAATAAAAATGTAAAAGTCCATCTGAAACGAAATACGAAAATCATCATGTACTGATGACATATGATGAACTTGTATTTGATTATTTGTGCAAAATAATGATAAAAATCTTAGCAGATTATGATACTTATACATATTAACGGGAGTCAATTGTAGACGCAACGCAAAATCTACGAATGACTTTTTAGTCCGTCAAAAATCCCTTCAAGCATTTTGAGAAAAAGTTCAATTTGTAAAAAGCATTTACGCATGTTTGATTCCAAACGCTTTAGTCTGCACACTTTAGCCTAAATACACATTCCTATTGTATTTTTTTACTTTAAATACGATACGATTAAATTGGATCACAATATAAATAAGCTTGATTCAGAACGAACAGCGACCAATTTAAATTAAAGCAACAAAATGTTTGGAATTTGTCATTGCGCTCTCAAAGTGCTTTGTTCGGTGGAATTTCGACATACCTATCTTATGTTTATAGGATTGAAATAGCAAACGTGCAGTCCACGTGGTAAGTGGCCACTACTGCGAATGGACCTGTAAGCAACTTCATATAGAACATGTGTTCTGTCTAAAGTCAATCACAGATGCGTTGTAACTCTTTTGACGACCCGCATGGTGGAGCGGTTACTATACCGGTCTGACACGCAGTTCCGGGTTCGATTCCCGGCCAGACAGGTATTTGTATGATGACTTTAGATTTTTTCTCTGGGTCTGGGTATTTTAGTATCCATCTTTATGTGTACCTACTTGGAGCTATGTGTAGAAAGCGTTTTAAGTTAAGTTTTTCTTCTCTACTCTCGATACCTACATTTAAAAAGTTTATTCAGGAAAGATAGATGTATTCAACTCCTAAATTATTATCACTTTAAGGGATAAACGAAGGTCAAAATCCAAAATAATAAACTTTTTCTTTCACCAGCTGAACGAGCTGATGAGAAGGTGTCCCGACGGAACATCGTTCGCATGGGTATCCGTGTGCTGCAAGGCCCTGGGAGGCCCTTCCCTCCCACCTTGCCACCACACTCTCCACACACGCTGAAGGCCTTGGCTCATCACAATGTCCTCAGGTATGTATTACGAGGTGGAAAATTATCTCATCAACCCATTATTGGCCCACTGCTTGGCATGGGTCTTCTGTCAGAATGAGAGACTTTTTTAGGCCATAGTCTACCGCGTTGGCAAGTGCAAATCGGTGGATTTCACACACCTCTGAGAACGTTTTTTTAAGAACTCTCGGGTGTGTAGGCTTCCTCACGATGTTTTCCTTCACCGAAAAGCCGTGATAATTAAATTTTATTACGCACATAAATCAGTGGTGCGTGCCTGGGTTTGAACCGCGGACCTCCCGATCGAGAGGGCAAGTTTCAACGATTAGGCTATCACTGCCCTAGGTAGTAGTTTACGTTTACGTAGGTTTAAAGTAAAGATGTCAGGTCCTTTAATCAATCTCGTCAATTCACACGGAAAGGAGAGTCTTGGCCTTTATACTCTTGTTTAACGCAGTTATGCAAAAGAACTTAGTAAAGTTGCGAGAAAAAGGACTAAATGAAGTGAAACATGTTTCTGTCCTAATTCTGAAGAATTTCAAATGCGATTAGTCATTTAGTAATGGACGCCCTAGGTGAATGTTCACGCAAATCAAATCAATAAAATATCTTTTTCTATATATTTTAGTGAAGCAAAAACTTGTGATTCGTTTTAAGATACTTGCTATTTCGTTTAATATATACCTATGTGTTGTGTCAAATGCAAGGTAGTGAGTGTAATGTGTTTTTAGTTGATTTTATATATCTTTTATGCATTATTTGAAAAAAATATTAGCATTGCGATCCTTCTCTACATAAACTATAACCGTGCATAACTTCATACTCCTCCGCCTGCGGCAAGTATCTTAAAACAAATCACAATTTTTTGCTTCACGTATTAATATATAGAGATTGTGTGAACACCTTAGTCACCAATTATATCACATACTTGTCTACTCGCCACTCGATTACAAAACATTCCATCAGATAAACATTAACGGAAACACTTATACAGGTAAACGTTGATAAAGTGGCCAAGACATCATTGAACAATAGCTAAGGCGTGATATCTTGGCGTAAGATAGCTATAATTAGTCTAAGATTCCAAACAAATGACTATATCAGGATAACAATAGTACCGCAATTAATATTAATAGGCACTTGTAGAAGATAGTGGGGTATTAAGCCTACACGAGCTGGCTTTCAGCCTCTCCATAGATATTATATAGTAAAATTATTATACTATTACGTTTTTTATAAAATTAGTACAGTGATTATAAAATGAGCAAAGAGCTAGCCTAAAATAAGTCCACATTGAAATCAGTAATTTCGAACTAATTTTTTGCAAGCCCGAGTAGTAAATTGAGATGTTTTACAGTAATATCTCCGCATGTTAAACCTTTTAAACCATATACATGGAAGCACTTTACATAGCTGATAGAAGCCAATAGATTTAAATCTAAGGTGATAGATCCCTTTCGGTTTGACTGTCACAACATCACCGCCATACCTATCTCTGGTTTTTGGTATGAAAAGATTTCAGGTTTCAGCCTAGAGGTATGAAAGACACTTATTCGAAGCGTTCTTAGTCCTCAGTAGTACAAGTCAAGGCATATGTGAAGCTCTAAAAAGTATTATCTGGGCTTAATTAAAAAAAAAAAATTAAAACGCTTTCTACACTCATAGCCCCACATTAGGGTTTTCTCCTGTGTCGTGGGTGCCATAGACACACACAACGACGTATACACAAACACCCAGACCCAGAACAAGAATCTAAACTCATCATTCAAATACCTGTCTGGCCGGGAATTGAACCCGGGACCCACTGTGTGTCAGACGTGTATGGTAACCGCTGCGCCACGCGGGTCGTCATATTACGGGCGTACATGGACGGCAGTCGCCACATACCATCAGGTGGATTGCAAGCTCCTTTGCTACGTCTACAAAATACAAAAATACACATAATAAATCAAAACATTGGTCCCATTTAATCGTAACCCGAACATTCCGATTGTAAAAGAGCATTAGGTAAAAGGTTTCCAACCTCCACGATTAATCTTTTCCACCTGATATGATAAATATTGAGGCGCATCGACTCGTGATCAGACAAGCAATATCGGAGGATGAACGATTCGGTTTGAATGAACATGAATACATAACAAATGATAACACATCTCTGGAATTACATTTTTTTATCTGACTAAAGTAGCAAACGAACATGCAGTCTATCTGATTGTAAGTGGTCACTGCCGCTCATGGACATCTGTAATCAACTACAGAACATAAGTTCCATCTGAAGTCAATCACAGATGCGTTGCTACTCCCGAGGACTATGATGGTCGCCTCATGTGTAACTGTGCCGGCAACCACACCCTTCTATGATAACGCAAGAAATGCTTCACGCTAGAAATAGGTGTGGCGGTGGTACTTCCCCGGTCGAACTACATTGGTTCTACCACTTTGTAAGTATTACCTTACCTTACATAAATATTTTACATCACCTCCTCCCTTAATAGTGAATTCTGGTTTAGTCGAGGAATCAGGAGGGCTAAGGGTATCCAGCATCCCCCCAAATTTTAAAATCTTGCATTTAAAATAGCTATATTTTTTTAAAATAGAACTTATTTCCCCTCAAATCCAAACCACGTGTAATCCATCAGTGCTGAGTTTGTTTTTGCCATAAATTTCGAAAGATTACTTCGAACAAAAATCCTGTATCAGCCAGTGTTCTGGATGAAATTCTGTTTTATCGAAATCATCACAAAACGTGTAACGGACGTTGTTTTAAAATTTAACTTGTATTTTCAGTTAACATATTCAATATTTGGTTACAGAGATTGCAGCTTTCAGCCATTTTGTATTAATCAGAGTATGTGTATCAACAAACCTACACCGAATGTAAATTTCATATGTAAAGGAAATTTTACTGACATTTTAAATTAATTTAATATTTTAATTAGTTATACTGATACTCCAATATAACGTGAACTACGGTAATAACAAACATAAGCTGGTAAATATATGAACTCATTGATAAAGGAAGCGATTTTAATTACTAAAATATTTTGGTACATTCTAGGTTTGACACTAGAACAATGAGTATCGAAGACAATTTATTGAGTTCCTAACATTTATTTAAATTCAGACAAAATCTTTCATGACTGTTGTAAATAATCTTAATAAGAAACAAATGATAAATTAATTTCGTATCATTTTGATTATTGTCGTCAACCCATTATTGTCCTACTGCTGGGCACGGGTCTTCTCTCGGAATGAGAGAGTTTTAGGCCGTGGTTCACCGCGCTGGCCAAGTGTGAATTGGTGGACTTCACTCACCTCCAAGAACTTTTTTAACGAATTATTAAAGAACTCTCGGGTGTGTAGGTTTCCTCACGATGTTTTTCTTCATGGAAAAGCAGTGATAATTAATTTCTAATACGCACATAAATCAGTGGTGCGTGCCTGGGTTTGAACTTCAAACCTCCCGATTGGGAAGGCAAGTTTCAACAATTAGGCTATTACTGCTCTTTTTGATTATTAATAATTTTAATTCTAATGTTCTAGAATCGTGTTGTGGTTTGATCCTGCATAAATGCTCACACGACGAATTTATCTTCCGATCAATAATTAATAATATATATATATTTATTTTAATTTTTCCTACATCCATAAATCAGCTTTTTGATGTCCACTGTTGGACATAATCCTCGCCTAAGTGTCGCCACTCTATGTATGAATATAATAAACCATAATACATTCTTATAAATAGTATTATTGTTGCGTCCATTTTTGTGCAAAACTCAATCTCAAAGTTTCAAAACAAATTATTTATTCCCAAAATCCTTTTTTATTTATGAAGTACTTCATAAATAAAATAAACACCAAGGCACATATAGCAATGAATCAATTTTTTTCATCTAGCCAAACAAAAGCTTAAATATTATTTCCATAAAAATTCTGCATTATTATATATAAATAGATTGCACTATATTTCACCGGATTACTGTTGTTCGCGTGGGTGTATTGTGGGGTCGTGCTCGTACAAAACACAAAGGTAGTAGTAGTAGGTAGTCTGTATTTTCCTTTTTGAAGTTGAAGTATGACGAGCGAAGTCGCTTGGAATATATCTCGTTTTATATCGTATTATTAATATTTCAAGCTACCACCACCCCATCTATTTGCAGCTTATAGCAGTTACTGCATTTGGGTGGAAGGGTGGTTTGCCGGCTCACTTTTATACGCAATGTGATGTTCTTAATCCTTGGCAACAATGCATCAATTTCTTAACATCACATTTCTTACTTCAAATTCATAGACTGAAACTTGGCCATGGAGTTGTTTTAATAAGAAATAACCGGGCACTAATACATTATCTATTAATATCGCTTTTATCTTTCTATTGATTTTATTTATTACTAGTTGACCCGGCGAACTGTGTTCCGCCTTAAAGTCAAAAATCTAAAATTATCAGTGTTCCTCCACTATATTATGCTTGTATTATACATACACATTGAATTCTCTTTTCTCTTGAATTACACTATCTATTAAAAAAACTGCATTAAAATCCGTAGCGTAGTTTTAAAGATCTAAGGATACATAGGGACAGACACCGGGAAATGACTTTTTTTATACTATGTAGTGATTAAACTTAGCAATAGGATAAGTTCACTGATTAGAAGTAGTCACAATCACCTATCGAAATTCGCAAGACCAGTTAACACAGAACTACTGCTTAAAAATAAGTGTGACAGTGGTGCCTACCTAGAATAGAATCTACCACTTAGTTACCATCATTCCTTCCATATTTCGACGTACGCTACGCAAATTAAGTTTTAACTATAAAACCGAGACGGATGCATGATGAATAAACATCAACATTGAACTCTGCCAGAAACTTCGAAACATGTCGTAAAGGCGTCGATAAAAATAACGACATCACGCTTGATTTACGTTCTTGGGTTATGGGTTATTACTCCAAACATTAAAGCTGTAACTGTTAGGGACCTGTTGCACTGTCGTACTATGGTGAGTCTTTACATAGCCATAAAGCCATAAGGTGAACTTCAATTCCTATGTGGTGGGAGTCCCAACGGAGCAGATGTCAACCTTCATGAAGGAAGAGTTTTGGCCGAAAGGTGTTGTGTTCCGGCGTTTCCGAGGCCGGCTACCTGACACCGCGCGTAACACGACGCCGCATATTCGTGCTACTTAAATTTTAAATACTGTTTATTTATAGTAATTGTAAAATTTTATATTTCTATTTTGTATAGAATCATTGGTTTATTATGTTTTATGTATTAATATGTTATATTGTTTACTTGTATTTGTGTATGACTTTCTATGGGCCTTTGTAGCCTGAAATAAATAAATAAAATTTACCCTCTTAACCTCTCGTTAACAAAGGCGATATAAGGAGGGGGAGGAATATTAAGCGATAGAGAGGGATTCTTTACCTGGGCATGTTCTAAGGGGGTTTTGACACCTGTCGTTACGTTAGTATTCACAACATTGTAATGTGTATGTTGTATTAATTAAATTATTATATTGTAGACAGGCAATATTATAGTTATATCAACCCTATTCTGTAGTGGATGGTGCTTGTCACTGTCGATGGTATATGCGACGGTTGAGGGGCCGTCACTAAAATACGAATTGTAGTTAAATTGAAAAATATGCATTTGATTTATATACAGGGTAAATATATCTAATATTTCAATTTACTCTTTTGTATCTTTGTTGCCTCATAGTCACTTTTTAACATTGCTTTATTCGTGAATGATATAAGTAGGAAGTTAGTAGAAAAAAAAATAATAAAAAGCAGAACGGAAATCATTAAATATTGAAACGCAACGCCATTACCTAGAGACAAAAGAGACGTTACTCGTCAGGACAGGATTACAGAGTTTACAACAATGTCATCAAGACATACAATGACTGCATTAGATCAGACTTATGATATTGCAATTTTATACATTTAATTTAAAGTATATAAACGTTATACAACAATATTATAAATTCATGCTACTCCTGAGGACTGAGATGGTCATGGCATATGAAGGAGCCGGCCTTCCTTCGACCAAACTTGTTCATGTTAGAAATAAGTGTAGCTCTGATATCTTTCTGGTCGCACCATACTCCATCTACCTTGGACACCTTACAGAATTTAACGGAAAATATTAGTAAATTAAACGACGTTACGATTACAAAGTGGTTCAGAGCAGCGGTACGTTATATGTCTATTCCTTATTGTAGGCGATGTATATGATTCGATTATATATGTGTTTTTATATAATAAAGTATTATGAATGTACGTTCGTCAGCAGTCAGCGGAACGGCCATATACCGAGTTCTTATGCACTAAATCTCGTGGTGTTAATTCCAGCGTTCCGTTACGGTAACGGTTATTAAAGCCCAACCATTTCAATCATAACTTCAGCCGCACATTAATGAGACGTCGAAAATAATTTGACATGGGGTGTTAAACTGTGAGGAATGCCACGTGCACGCATGTTTACGATCAAAGTCATTAGAAGTCCAAACAAACATACCAAGGTTAGAAATGAATGTTATATGAAAATAAACATAAATAAATGTGTAATAATTTATTTAAACAACCTTGCGGTGATTTTACAAAATTTGGGATTTGTCCTGGTAAGGTAACTTTTGAAGTTCTCTTTGAGGTTCGACCGCGGAAGTACCACCGTCACCACTTTTTCTGCCTAATAAATGCAGCGTTATGCTCTGCTGAGTCTCAATTCTTGTTCTATCGAAACGCAAGGAATGCTTCACGTTAGAAATAGGTGTGGCGGTAGTACCCCGTTCGAACTACACTGGTTCTACTTAAATATGGACTGCATACTCATTACTTTTGAGTCTTATAAAAAAATACTGTCAAGCATTTTTTTATAAGAAAAGTAATGAGCTTTGATCCCCCATGAACCCCAACTCTATCAAAGCAAATAACAAAACGCTTTGACGCACGCTTTCTACACTAGCCCCACAGTAGGATTTTCTCATGTGTCGTGGAAACCATGGACTCACACAAGACCAATACACAAACACCCAGAACCAGAACAGGAATCTAAACTCATCAATCAGATCACCTTTCTGGTCGGGAATCGAACCCGGCACCCATTGCGCGTCAGACCGGTATGGTAACCGCTGCGCCACCCGGGTTGTTTAAACGAATAAATAAGTCGTTCCTAAAACTCCTAAGTCCAGCTATAAAAATATCATACATAATATGAAGTACTAGGCGCCCATAACCGAAAAGGTATTGTGTTTATCGTTTCAAGACATAATATGAAGACCGTTTGAACGGATGCTGTCCCGTGCCTACCAAACCGTAAATAATTCGTATTATCTTTCTCCGGTGGATACACAATTTAGATTTAAGTTACAAGCGAATAACATTTTCGTTTAAATAAACTAAACAGTTATGGTATCTATTAATAATATACTTAGATACCATTGTGTTCCATACTTTAGGTAGCATAGCCTCATACCTGAGACTCAGTAGAAATAAAGTTAATCTTGCGAGCGAAATAAAAACTACGCTTTCAACCCTCCTACCCTCACACTAGGATATTCTCCTGTATCGTGGGTGCTATGGACACACGCAAAGATCCCCAGATCCCCCAGCCCCAAAACGAGAATTTAAATTCATCATACAGATACCTGTCTTATCAGGAATCACACCCGGAACCACCCCACTGCGTGTCAGACCGGGAACAGCTCCAATTTCGAAGGTCGTGAAAAAGATATAAAATATAGAGACATATAAGATTTCAGCCTCTTTGCGTAATAGACACGAATCACGCACACGTACAATGCAAGGATTGTCTCCATGAGTACTCTATTGTGCGGGAGAGTCTGAGTACCAGTCCAGTACTTGAGTGTATCTTGAATGAGTCATTACATTGTTGGAAAATCAGTCACATTTTTTTAAAAACATATTACTTACATTATTAACCATATTCATGTCTTCTAGTAGAAATTTTCTTCGTATTCTTCAGAAATGAAATTTATTTTAGCACTTACAAATTGTCAGTTAATTTTTTTTTCTTACATTACCACCGGATCGGAATACAATCTGAACTAAAAAGATCCGGCAAGAAAGTCAGCGGGATTGTCTTTTTGTTATTTTATATATTTTTTTTATCAGTCATGTTTTTTCATTTGTAATAAAAGTTAGCTCCAATATCTTGCATCTGGGTTTATCAGAATTTAATACCTACCAATATAATGGCATGCATAAAAATAATTAGCCCGCCATCTTATGTCGTCCGCCATGTTGGATTAAGAATGACTTTACTAAACTAATCATGAATTGACATTCAAGTATCTTAATTTTTTAATCATTCGATTGTGTCTAATCAATTTAAAATTCAGATTGTGTCTAAATATTTTAAAATTCAGTTACCAAATTAGACCCTCACATACGAACTAACAGTTTGCAAAGCTTATTAAATGGAATACAGTAACACAAAGCTGTCTTGTTAAGATAAACAACTACATTATCCGTCTATTGCATAACTTGGTTTATAAACAGCTACATTCATTCCTTTATATGTATAACAAGTGAATTTACCTTTGACAATGGTTAGAGGTTGGTTAGAGCTTTGTAAGGTAAATATGAAAATTACATCAAAGGTTCTTGGAAATCTGCCTTAAATACGTCAGTTTGACGGGTCGGAAACCCAACATACATTAGATCTGGAATTAGAAAATACTAAGAACATATTCTTTGCTAGTTTGACTTATATTACACAAAATTAAGTAATGATCAAACGGTAATTTACTAATAGTGACATTTTATGCTATTTTTTGCAGATATTTAATAAGCAAGGCTTTTTATAATTAATTTAATTTGTTTTTAAGCTATTGCATAGCTTCTATCGAGGGCCTTGAGCGCGGGTACCGAATCCAGAAATTCCGTAACGAAAAAAAAAAGAGTTGTGTCACAATGATTTTTGTATAGAAAAATTAATTTTTTACTCTTACAGTCTCACCTGAGTTCTCAGTGACACTTATCATCAGGTGGACTGTATGCTCGATGCTATTGCAATCTTATAAAAATACTGTGGTGTAGAGAGGTAAAAATAAATGTCTGGTCTTATTAGGCCACGAAATTTAACTACAGCGAAAACAATTACAAAATTCGTTTAATGCTGACTCTTGCAGAGCCAATCGAATATTTTGTGATCAAGCAGTTACTCGTACAGTACCCATGGTACGAATTTAATATGATCCTTTAAAACAATCATTGTTCGTGTAACAGCCCATACTTTGCAATGAACATGGCCAGTTTTTTTTTTTGAAGTGAAACTTCTTCATCGGGGTTGGAAAAAAAAATTGTGTAACATTTTTTCGTTACGCGCCATCTTTACGTTACGTTACGGTACGCGCCATCTTTTTTATTCCGTTACGCGCCATCTTTTTCTTATCCCTACCACGCGTGATATTAGATAGATTATTATAGATTAGATTATTCGATAAAGTTTAATAAAAGCCTTTTATTAAACTTTATCTAATTTAACTTTACTTAACCAATTTCTGTAAAGTTACATATAGTAAATTATTTTTTGAAAAATAACGTCATAAAGAAGTTTCACTTCTTACGAGTGTACGCTAGTACACGCACACATTTTTTTGTTATCGAGGGGGAATTTTTAACTCACTAAAACCCCGCCGGTTCCCATCCTCAGTGCCACGCGGAGGACTCCGGGATCTCCAACGGAACACAGGCCTTACCCCTGTGACCGATTGATGCTCACCGTGCCTCTCGGTGTTTACTACAGCATGCGGCTACATATGCCATCGTCCTTCCCAGGGTCACTTGGCTGGATAGTCCAAGCTCCCACTCTTACCGCCCGCAACCCCAGAAGCCCCTTTTAGTCGCCTCTTACTACAGGCAAAGGATACCGTAGCCCTATTCTAGTCCCGGAACTATAAGGACTGTACCTACTCTGCAATTATTGACGAATACGTAAACCATGACTGTTTTTTTAAGACTTAAAAAAGTCGCATCAAGGACGCTAGTTTCATATTAATACACTTTCAATTTTTACCATAGATCTAAAGCGACAAAACGTGTTATGTTTTATCGTGTCATTGTTAAAGATTTTGCGTACATTTCGTTTTATTTCTCATATTAAAAATAGTTCCAACGTAACCCACTTAACGTTTATTCATAGAAATTCGTAAGTATTCACAATTGTTTTGAAGTCATGTCTGTTGCATGCTAATTATTCCGTTGACAGATCTGGAAAAAACACGAATAATTGTTTATTTCTGACGTTCCACTAAGAAAATATCTAAGTACTTTTCAAATAATGTAAAATTGAAAAGAGTGAATGAAAAAACAAAGAATGAAAAAATCCATTTTGTTAAATGGGTCTTGGTGTAAGAAATATGCCATAAAAATAATACTTGTCAAAAAACCAAGTCTCGCAACGCAGTTCTTCTACCGAAATAAGTTGTGAGATCCATGTAATACCAAGTCGGTTATTAATTTATTCAGTCACTATTTATGGGACTTGCTGCCTTAAATTGTTACGCGATTATCTAACCTAACACAACATATTCTAGTGACCATATCAATATTAAATCTATAACGTTTTAAATGAAATGGATTGACTCGGCAATCGCATGAAAACACCATGTGTTTTACAAACTGGAACAACCTATCTTGTAGTACCTACTGTAATCGGAAACAGACGGATTCATTGCAATAAGCTGTTTATTCTAATTAAGTAGGGCATTTCAACTTACCTTCAGTTATGTAGCTATCCTTGAGGACTTAATGAGAACGCTTTATGTAATCACTCGTTCCACTTTCATTGAACTAGAAATGTTATGACAACGACCCGCGTGGCGGAGCGGTTACCATACCGGTCTGACGCGCAATGGGTCCCGGGTTCGATTCCCGGCCATACAGGTATCTGAATGATGAGTATAGATTCGTGTTCTGGGTCTGGGTGTTTGTGTATTCGTCTTGTGTGTGCCATGGCACCTACAACACAGGAGAAATTCCTAGTGTGGGGCTATGAGTGTAGAAAGCGTGTGTTATGAAAACATAAAACCCGACTGCTAAAACTAGTAGAGATTTAGTCTAGTATTTTGTTTTAAATAAAAATAATAACGCTTTTTGGGAGTTTCCGACAAAATATTTAATTGATATTGTTACTGTAATAAAAATATTCTTCAGCCCCTCCCCTTTTTCCTATTGCAAATGCGATATTTTAAAAATTATCCTATGTCATTTTCCAAGCTCTAATGATTCCAATGTTATGTCATAATTATATCATAATCCGTCAGGCTATTTGGGCTGTAGAATGTGCCTAGGAAATAAGCATACATACAACCATTCATACATACAAGCGCACAAAAACTTTTTTTTTTATTTGACTAAAGTAGCAAACGAGCATGCGGTCCAGCTGATGGTAAGTGGTCACTGCCGCCCATGGACATCTGCAATCAACTTCATACAGAACATGTGTTCCATCTGAAGTCAATCACAGATGCGTTGCTACTCCCGAGGACTAAGATGGTCGCCTCATATAAAAGTGTGCCGGCAACCACACCCTTCTATCGAAACGCAAGAAATGCTTCACGCTAGAAATAGGTGTGGCGGTGGTACTTCCCCGGTCGAACTACACTGGTTCTACCACCTTCAACTACCTTCCTTCTACAGTCGGGTAATTAGAATGCAGCAGAAACAAACTTACAATATAATTACCAAGTTGTATATCAAGTATTAGGGTTAGCACAGGTCACCCCGTAACCTTTCATCTTTGAACTACTTAACAAAGGCTTTCACACGTAATTAATGTCGACTAAACATATCAACGCTGTTGCGGATGTGACCCAAATGAAGTTTCCATTGTCGCTAGAACAAAACATACTAGCTAATATTGTTGTGATAAATTCAATTAAAGACAAAAGCCTATGATACTATGCTTATTACTATTATAAACAGCGTTGATAAAATTGAAGTACAAATTGAATACACTTAACAATACTGCCTACTTTTACAAACGGTAGAACCAGTCTAGTTCGTCCGAGGAAGTACCACCACCACACCTATTTCTAGCGTGAAGCATTTCTTGCGTTTCGATGGAAGGGTGTGGTTGCCGGCACACTTTTATATGAGGCGACCATCATAGTCTTTTCGAGTAGCAACGCATCTGTGATTGAATTCAAATAGAACCCATATTCTCTTCATCAGGTGGACTGCATGGGCGTTTGCTACTTCAATCAGATACAAAACTTAACCAAGGCATAGTATCCGAGGTGCAGTAACGTATCTGTTTCTGATCTCTATTAAGACTGATCTCATCATGTTGATTACAGATGTCCATGGTCCCGCCCTGTAGTTCCGGGATCAGAATAGGGCTACGGCATCCCCTGCCTGTCTAAGAGCTGACTAAAAGGGGCTTCCGGGGTTGCAGACGGCTAGAGTGGGAGCTCGAACCGTTCGGTCAGGCCCCTGTTTTGTGTCCCTGATAACTAAAATAGTAGTTCGCTTTAATTGAACTACACAAGTTTCCACCTCTGCAAACAGCCACACAAATAATAAACATCATAGTAGGCAGGGTTTTAGGGGTATATTACAAACTGAGGTTAACATTATGTATTAAAACTTAATCTAGATACTATCCTGTTTCACAGACTTGACATTTACGCTCCAATTAGCCGAGGCGATCCAACTTAGTTCTCAAACACATGAAACCTTTGTAATCGACCTCAACTAGAACTCTTGTTTTATAGAAAATATAAATCTAACACACGTTTAATCATTCTTCATTTACAGACATTGAATGTATTAGACACGGGTCATGACTGATTTAAGAAAGAAATGCCAAATTAATTCATGCATGCTTAGCATGAATTAATTTGGCATTTCTTTATGTTACTTTAATTCTATTTGATAAATTAAAAATAAGAAAGAGAATGTAACTTCATATTATTGTGTTAATTAGTATAAGTGGTATTGTATCGTTCTAATTAACAATAAATAAATAAATAAATAAATAAATAAATAAATGACAGACAAAAATGTACATAGTTTCTGTATAGATGTGTAATACTTATATTCCTGAATAGGTATCAACTAAAAACGGAAACGCTGTTACCCGTTACAAAAATAGGAAAGCATAAAAGGGTTTCACTCCCGTGGCTCTACTAACAGTAATTATTATTATTTTTTTGCCTTTAAAATGAACTTTATTATTTCGACCATTTAAACATATCAAGTTCCGGAAGTATTTCAGCGCTAGTAGACATTTATCGTTATGTTGTATAATGTTTATAATTTTCATATCGATATAATAACATGTTTAAAACAGATCAGATTGAAGTCACAAACGAGCATGCAGTCCACCTGATGGTAAGTGGGCACTGCCGCCCATGGACATCTGTAAGCGACATTATATGAATTTGCGTAGCAGCATAGCGCTGTCTCAGAAGGCCGAGGGCTGCAAGACAGCCTTACGGCAGCACACAACACCGGTGGACAGTGTATCCACTGAGGGAATGCCCGGGTAAGGAAGGGATCCTCGAGGCCCGCAGACCTTACGCCAAGCGGCAACGCCACTCCGCGGCATACGACGATTTTTAATATCAAAAGTCAAGAGATTATACAGAACAAGGTTCAATTTAATGTCAATCACAGATTCGTTGCCACGCCTGAGGACTAAATTGGTCGCGTTATACAAAAGTGAAAATACCTATTTGAAAACATCTTATACTATATTCCAACCCCATTAAGTCATATCCGGGCAACTCAAAGCGTCTGTTTCTATATTTACAGAGGCTTAATGGAAACCTATAAATATGTTACATAGACAACATGCACATGACATTTGAGCGAAATGGCCTACGTAGTTCAACTTCCGGTATCAAACTTCATTTCGCTTACATCCTGTCGTATTCGCCTCTAAATATCGCATGAGTATAAAAGGGATGAGAAATTTACATTTTGTAGTAAATAAAATAGTACACTTATGATTGAGCTTTTCTTCAAGTAAAACGTTACTTTTTAAACTATTGCATAGCTTTTATTGCGGGCTTTGAGCGCGGCGACCGAATCAAGAAATTCCGTAACGAAAAAACCTAACACTCTCCACTCCGTGTACCATGTAGCGCGGCCGAGCTTTCGCTTAATGTGTTTATATGGTACGAAAGTACGAAATTCGCACGAATCGAGACGAGCTGCTCAAAATACTGCATAAATAAATAATTATAATTGCATAACTTGATAAAAAAATGCTATGCAAAAGCCGTTTTTTTTTATTCGCTAGACTAAAACTGCTCCCAATGATGGTATACGTCATTGGCGAAATTTCTAGATATCGAAATAATAGATAAATAGGTCTTTTTGTTTCGTCTGTGACTAAAATATAATTGGGAGCAGTTTTAGTGATGCGTAAAACAGAGTATATCGATTCTCTTTGAGAAGGTCTATGTCCAGCAGTGAGTCTCAAAAGACTGATTATGAATAGATAAAGCGATTATCCCGTCACAGACGAATCATGAGGTACACTACCATCTCAAATTTAATAAATTTACCAGCAGACTAATGAATGTCCAATTGTTATAGGTTTACTCTAAAAGAAATCCGATTTTGACTTAATGGACTTCTGCTGCAAAAAATGGTTAGAAAATTGGAGATTCGTTCATTCGTTCATTCGAACCAAAACTGTTAGTAATTTCAATTAAATATACTCATATAAATAAATACATACTCGTAAATATAAATAAATACTCGTATAAATAAATATTTTGCCTTTAGGGAAAAGTATTCGTCCCTGTAGTTCCGAGATCAGAATAGGGCTTCCGGGGTTGCGGGCGGCTAGAGTGGGAGCTCGAATCGTTCAGTCAGGCGACCCCGGGAAAGACGGCGTTATGTGTGACGGGCCGGTGGGCCCAGCAATGGGGCAACGCGCTCAGAGGATTCCAGCTGCGTTCCTTTGAAGAACCCGCTGTCCTCTTTATAGCGCCGAGGACGGTCACCGGGGGGATTTTAGTGCGGTAAAAATCCCACATAACCCTGCGTTGCTCCCACGGCGTCGGGTACCTTTTGAAGGTACCTCGAAAATAGATTGCTAATATTTCGCAGTTCTTTGTCACGAGGCTAGCATGCTCCAGTTTTATAATTGCAGAAGCTGTCAGGACAAAGGCCACATTAATTACTGTAATTGGTGTAATAACACGATCAGACGTAATTGTCATAATCACTGTCTCACATTCATGTTGTCGTCTTGCAAGGCATGAATAATGTTTTTATTATTATGAGACTGAAGTAGTAAACGAGCATGCAGTCCACGTGATGGTGGTCAACGCCGTCCATGGACATCTGTGACAAACTTCTAGACTCAAATAGAAACAAAGTTGCGTTGCTATATCCGAAGAATAAAATGGTAATAATAAATTTGAAATATAGTCGGCTACCACAACTGTCCACCGAAACTTAGGAACTGCTTCACGCAAGAAACAGGAGATGTCGTTGGCACCTCTCTAATCAAAACATACTTACTCTACTACTTTGCAAATCTGTGTAGTTTATTAATCTCATAAATATCCATGTAACTGCATGGATTGTATAATGATGGTACAATCCATCAGTAAATATTGTACAATCTTTAAGACATGGAAACGTGGTAAAACTAGTGTATTCTACCTATTTCTAGCGTGAAGCATTTCTTGCGTTTCGATAGAAGGGTGTGGTTGCCGGCACACTTTCACGTGAGGCTACCATCATAGACCTCGGGAGTAGCGACGCATCTGTGATAGACTTCAGATGGAACCCATGTTCTGTATGAAGTTGATTACAGACGTCCATGGGCGGCAGTGACCACTTACCATCAGGTGGACTGCATGCTCGTTTGCTACTTCAGTCAGATAAAAAAAAAACATTAGGTGACCATCATAGTCCTCGGGAGTAGCGACGCATCTGTGATAGACTTCAGATGGACCCCATGTTCTGTATGAAGTCGATTACAGACGTCCATGGGCGGCAGTGACCACTTACCATTAGGTGGACTGCATGCTCGTTTGCTATTTCAGTTAGATAAAAAAATGCGACGAAGTTCGGTATTGAAATACTTAAATCAACATTAACCACTTACCATCAGACGTTGTCGTGGCATACCAATCAGTATCCCATTGCTAGACATGTTTCTCCCTTTAATGTAAGCAGAGTTTAGGCTATATTCTACCACAATATTCAGATCTACGAGAATCGTTCCAACAATTTGGTGCTTTACGTAATAAAACGAAATTTAAAACCTTGAAAAACATAACTTCTTTTATCTCAGTCAGGTAAAAAGAATGTGAACGAGTCATTTAAATGTATGACATTATCCTTTGGTTTTATTGACGTTATATATGACCGACATTTACTAGTCTTTTCGTTACAGTAACACTAAAATAAATTCATTATTGTAATTGGACTGCGTTCAGTGCGTGTTAATTTATATTTCCGCAAGTGCATATTTAAATATCGAGTCACTGTAAAAGTGCTTGTTATTTTCGTACGACACGTGTAAACGTCGGAGAACCTGTTTGGAATTATGACACCTTTGACATTTCGGAGATGTATTTTTATGCATTGCTTTGTAAACTTTTCCACGTTGGTTCAGCGTAGGTTTTACACCTTCGGAACCGCTGATAAGTACTCTTAGCGTAGCCGTGAAACCGCTACCGGGCGTGACGAGGAACACCGTGGGGTTCTTGCCTAGAACACTGGAATGTCCTTTCAGCTGCCCCGGTACCCAAAGGAAAGCCATAAAACGTTTTTCCACGAAAGAAAAAAAAGCCAACAGTCTAGCTAGCACGGTTCATGAGATACAGCCTGGTAACAGACAGACGGACAGACGGAAAATAATAGGGTTCCGATTTTATTCTTTGAATACGGAACCCTAAAAAAGGTTTCAGCTTAAATCATCGCAAGGGTGAAAAACATTCGCGTCAAGCGTCAAGCTAGGCTGCAAGATTTACCGTGTTATCTTAAAAACAAATGTATAAGGCCCATCATGAGATCACAAAATGTAGTTGCAAATTATAGTACTTTTTACAAAATTCGCTAATCGCTGACGCGTACAATATAAACAGATTGACTCGTTGCCAACCCATTATTGTTCCACTGGTGGGCACGGGTCTTCTCTCAGAATGAGAGAGCTTAAGGCCATAGTCCAACGCGCTGGCCAAGTGCGATTGGAGGTGAATTGGTATATGATTTATCGATAATTGTCCCTACATGACCCCTGTAGGTACTTCGGTGTATAGTGTGTCATTTCTTTTATAATACGTGAAGTTTTCGATGGCACAATAATTATAAGGTTTTTTAACCGATTTCAAAAAGGGAGGAGATTTCGACCGTAAATATTTGTGTGTTCGCGGATAACTTCGTCTTGTATGAACTGTTTTTTTTAAACTCATTCTGGCTAAGAAAATATATTTCTTAAAAAATAATCTTTTGTAGATGTTGTTCAAATTGTACAGAGGTCAAAGAGGTAACGACCCCTTTGGCCTGTTTTCCTGTATTCTTTATATTTTTAATCTAGCCATCCGCGCCTCATTAAGGATTACCCTCGATATTAACTTACTTTTAATAGAATAGAATAATTAATAATAAATTTTAAAACAAACACTAAACAAGAGTAACAAACAGAGAAAAAAATTAAAGACAAATAGCTTTTTCTTCAACTAATTAAAAAACATTGAGGACGCTAACGCTGTATTGTTTCAATTTAATTACTTAAAACACTTATAAGGACTTCAAAAAAAGTATTTACTTTAGTTTAAAATTCATGGTCCATAAAATGAATTTACAGTTAAGACGTGACTTAATTAAGTCTAATATTAAAGTGTAACATTTAACATTTGTTTCCTTTTCCCAGACTCAAAAACAAAGGCAAACTGAGCGCAGATGAAAACTGTCGGGTGAAGAGAGATGAGATTGGTAAGTTCACTTCATTTTGTTTGTTTTTTACCGGCAACATATTTAAGCGATTTACAGGATGTAAGCTTTTATGATTTCGGTAGCGTATATTTGTTTTTAACCGACTTCAAAAAAGAGGAGGTTTCTCAATTCGACCGTATATATATATATATGTTATGTTTGTTCGCGGATAACTCCTCGTTTATGAACCGATTTTAAAGATTCTTTTTTTGTTGGAAAGGTGACATTCCAGGAATGGTACCATGATAAGGAAACCAGGATCGTATGATGTCATTCTAGAGAAATCGAGGGGAACTTTCTAATTTCGTAGGGGTGACTAGTGCGTTTGTTAATTTTTCTATTAAACAATTTAAAGTACTATAATATTATGAAGTTCTGGAGTCGATCTGACGATGGAGCCGAATGACAGTCGAGGGAACTCCTCGACGATTTACAGCAATATCTATCTGGCCGGGAATCGAACCCGGAACCCACTGCGTTTCAGACTCGTATGGTAACCGCACAGCCACGCGGGTCTTCAAAAACCTTAGAATTATCTTAAAAACTTCTAAAATTTATATAAATTACTTACGTACAGTTTAGCTACCGTTTCAAGCGGTCTTCACAAAATTATAAGAAAATGAAAAAACCGACTTAGTACGGCTTAAAATTGGCCTGAAAATGAATCTAGCAGTTGTTTCATGATACATGCCGGATTTAATTACGAACGGAAACGAAACTTCGTTATACCGAGCTTTGTGCTATTTTTACGCCTGAAATAATCATGTAGGACGACAGTATAGTGCGTGCATGCTTTCATTGTATGCTAGCAGACCATTACTTATTAATAAATATAAAAAATAGTATTAATGTAACATCAAAATTCCGAAAAGTTACAGAAATAAAAGAAAACTAAAATATCATGATGACCCGCGTGGCGGTGTGGTTACCATATCGGCCTCACACACAGTGGGTGCCGGGTTCGATTCCCGGCCAGACAGGTATCAGAATGAGTTTAAATTCTTGTTCTGGGTCTGGGTGTTTGAGTATTCTTTGCGTGTGTCCATGGTACCCACGACACAGGAGAAAATCCTACTGTGGGGCTATGAGTGTAGAAAACGTTTTTTTTATTCTAACATTCTAATGTAGAAACTTTAAAATATTGAAATAAAAGCAAGCAAATAGCAAGTAAAATTCCTGTCCCTGTAGCCTCGGGGTCAGAATAGGGCTACGGTATCCCCTGCCTGACCTGCCTGGTAAGAGGCGACTAAAAGGGGCTTCCGGGGTTGCAGACGGCTAGAGTGGGAGCTCGAACCGTTCGGTCAGGCAATCCCGGGAAGGACGGCGGTGTGTGTGGTCGCATACCGTCGTAAAGACTAGACGGAGCGGTGGGCCCAGCCGCCCATCTGGGAGGAGCCCGATGGGGCAGCGCGCTCGGAGGATTCCGGTTGAAGTCGTTTCGAGATCCCGGAGTCCTCCTTTTCAGCGCCGAGGACGGCCACCGGGGGGGTTTTAGTGCGGTATAAATCCCACATAACCCTGCGTCGCTCCCACGGCGTCGGGTACCTTTAGAAGGTTTCCCCCTCGAAAACAAAAAAAAAAGCAAGTAAAATTCCTGCTCAATCGGTTTCAGTTAATCGGTAAATCATAAGTTTTCAAGTTACAACCGTCTCACATGTACATTCGAACTAACAAGTCAAGTAAAACATTGTACGAGTAAAAACCCGGAACTCTATAACACAAGCAGCATATCCATTTTTACAATAAATATCTGCTGAATCTTGACCCCTTCAGCTACTCAATTGGAAAATTTAAAAGGAAGGTGAGGCAGACGATCGCAGAAATAAAATAGTTTTTTCTATGTTTTGATGTTTTAAAGTAAAATCTTATTTTTTTTTCTTTGTTCAGTTGTGTATGTGTTATTATTAATATTATTTTTTTAATTTTGCAATTTTTAACTTACTGCTCCTTTTTAAACCTTTTTGCGCTAGTAATGTATTAGTAACAAGTGGAAACTTCACTGATCTATGTATTTCTTTAATGTACTATACTAATACTGTGAATTATGTAATCGTTTGTTTCCTAAATAAATAAATAAATAAATCCATGCTCAAGAACCATCTGCATGACAAATAAAAATAACTTCATCAAATCCGTCAAGCTGTTTATGGGCAGAAAAATAACGGAGACGCGCACCAGAATTTCATATATCTAAAAATAATATTTGTACGTGCTCTCGTATGTTTAACTCACGTGTTTTCTGCTCTCACATCCCTTGTTTTCCTGGAAAGTAGCATTTAGTTATTATACATAAGCAGCTTAATGTTACCTGAAATTTCTCTGAAATTGTTCCATGATTTCACTCTGAAATGATTCACATTTGGCACTATATACAGAGAGTACTCTTGAAATACTCACTCACTTTTGTTCCCATCTATATTCAAAATAGGTTTAAGATAAATGCCATATTTCGTGCATGAGTAATTTTTTTTCGAACTTAAGACAGAGTACGTCATTTTTAAAGATTAAATAGCAAACGAAATTCAGTTCACCTGATAGTATGTGGTACTTGCCGCCCATGGACATCTGGAAGAAAGTTCGTACAGAAAAATCGGAAGTCAATCACAGACGCGTTGCTACTTCCCGGGACTAAGATGGTAGCCATGAGGCAAATCTAGTGATTCATTTTTATATCAAAAAAAGTTAACTGACAGATTTGAGATCCAGCTATACAGAGCGATACAGCGGATCAAGGTTAAAACTTAGGTACACCTAGGCACTTTTAAAATTTCGCATCAGTATCGACATTACGAATTTCCGATCGCGTGGAAATTGTATCGTATATCACCCTCATTCTTAAATACGCACATGAATTCAATTCAAAAAAAAATAAAACACTAATGAGATAGGAAACTCAGACTCTAAGGGTGGAAAATCGAAACAAGCAACGCAATCCCTACTTCAAATTTATAATAATAATAAATAAATAAATTCAAAAGCCTCTGAAATCATTACAAGACCGTCTTCTTAAAATTATTTTTTCCTTTCAGAAAATATGGAGCCCGCCCCACCGCGAACCACCGTCGAAAAACCATTTCTTTTATCGGATGGCAGGTACGTGCTATAATAATATCATTTGGTATGTATACAAATCAAAACATATATTTGTACAAATTACACATATTATACAAATAAAAATACATATTTGTATATTTTACCTCCATGCATTTCAAAACCAATGATCAGGTTGTAATGACACTTTGGTATTGTGTTTTGGGGACACTGGCGAAATCTCTTGGCTCTGAAAATCTATAACTACATATATAAATGTACTGTTTTTTGACTGAAATTGTTATTAGTTTTCTTTCTTTATATTTTTCGTGTTACAATGTATGCCAGGTACAGCTAGTATAACATAAAAACGATGCTTAAAGAGAAACAATACAACAGACTTCAAAATCTTCATATTTCTGCCCATAATAGAACTCCCTGTTAGTCTTTTTATTTTTAGGGTAACGTATTGAAAGGGTTAAAATCTTTCATTGTTTGTCCGTCTGTACCAGGGTTCTAAACAAATTTCTTGTTCCGTAATATAGTCACTTATTTTTTTATAAAGTGTGTATTACTATAAAATCTATAGTTAAATGCTAAATTGAAAAAAAAATAACATTAAAGAGAGTTCTCTCCAAACAAGACATTTTCGGCGATTTTCGGCTAGTCCATTGAACTTTAATAGGTAAAATTTCAGGTGTAGCACGTATAATTTTAAAGTATCTGTCACGTGTGTTCTTATACTCGTGTAGCTGCTACCATAAGTAATACTTAAAAATATAGGTTAGAAAATTAGTGATACAGAACCCGTCATGTACGAGTACGACACCCCTTCGCCATTTTTATTAGTTGGAAGTAAATGCAGCAATAAAATATTAAAAAGCTCCGTTCACTTTCTGAATAAAGCATCGTGGAAGAAACCACATAGTTCATTTTCTTATTTTTTTATTTAGCTTTACTTTCATATTCATTTTTGTTTCATTTCGATTTTTCATTTTCAACTATTGTTTTAACATTTAAGCTGTTTTCATATTAGCTATAGTGTAAAACTGAAATGTATAGAAGTGCTTATAGAAGTGGTAGAACCAGTGTAGTTCGCCTGGGGAAGTACCACCGCCACACCTATTTCTAGCGTGAAGCATTTCCTTGCGTTTCGATAGAAGGGTGTGGTTGCCAGCACACTTTCACATGAGGCGACCATCATAGTCCTCGGAAGTAGTAACGCATCTGTGATTGACTTCAGATGGAACGCATGTTCTGTATGCAGTTGATTACAGATGTCCATGGGCGGCAGTGTCCACTTACCATTAGGTAGACTGCATGCTCGTTTACTACTTCAGTCAGATGAAAAAATGTAAATTAGTAGATAGTTCAAAACGCTAAACTGACCCTTTCAATCAGTTTAATGTGTAGGTATACATTATGTTAACGTGTATATATTTTTGGACAGTGGAATTGTTTCTTACGTTCATTATACGCTAAACAGTAAAATAAATAAGCAGCTGTAAAATACTTTGTAGGTTATTTCATAAGGCTGTCCCTGTAGTTCCGGGATCAAAATATTGCTACGGTATCCTCTTCCTGTCGTAAGAGGCGACTGAAAGGAGGACTCCGGTTGAGGTCGTTTTGAGATCCCAGAACCCTCTTTTTAGCGCCGAGGACGGCCACCGGTGGGGTTTTAGTGAGGCAAAAATCCCACATAACCCAGCGTTGCTCCCACGACGTCGGGTACCTTTTGAAGGTTTCCCCCTCGAAAACAAAAAAAAAGGTTATTTCATAAGTGCAACCTAATTGTTGCAAAAAGTATTCTAAACTTTGTTGTTGTGTTGAAACCATTTATTTCCTTATCACAGCCATTAATCTCCCGATAAAATAATTTCCTTGGTAATAAATAGACATTCAAAACACAATAGTTGCGTGCGTGCTATGATTTATTTCACGATAAATCTATTAAGTGACCCTTAAGTAAAAGTACCTTATATCAAGATAATTTAGGATAATAATTACTTTCCAGGTGATAGAAACAGTGTAGTTCGACCGGGGTACTACCACCGCCATACCTATTTCTAGCGTGTAGCATTTATTTTCGATTCGGTAGAAGGGTGTGGTTGCCGGTGCACTTTTATATGATGCGACCATCTTAGTCCTCGGGAGTAGCAACACAACTGTAATTAAGACCTGATAGAACCAATGTTCTGTTTGAAGTTGCTTACGTCAATAAAATATTACAAAAACTAAGATACATATGACTTAAGCTGAAAAATAAGTAATATAATCGAAAAAATATATATCGCTTCAGGAGACCCAAGGGCTGGTGCGTATTTTGGCCAAAAAATCAGTTTGGCCATACAAAGAGGTAATGCCGCCAGCATTCTTGGGACTCTCCCAATAGGCAGTGATATGGACTCTTTGTTTTATTTATAACTAGCATTTGCCCGCGGCTTCGCTCGCGTGGAATTTAGTCTGCCACATAAAGTTTGCGAAGTGGTAGAGCAATGGTTCAACCAGGGAGGCATCACCGCCGCACCTATTTCTACCGTGAAGCAGTTCTTGTGTTTCATTCGAAGGGTGTGCCTGCCGGCTCACTTTTGTATGAGGCGATCATCATAGTCCTCGGGAGTAGCAACGCATCTGTGATTTACTTCAGATTGAACCCTTGCCCTACTTCCTAAGGCGATTAACATACGGTACCGCTCACTGCCACGGTAGGCGGTGAAGCGGGTCTCATGTTGTATTGGGGTCTAATAAATCCGTTGATGCCTCACAAACGTACACCGACTGGCCGCGCGGTCCAGCGGTGTTCTCATCACCACCGTGTCTCCGCGCGAACGACAGTGCGGGGGGTCGGCGCTTCACACACGGGCTGGCGGCTAAGCGCGCGGATCATCGTTGAAGCAAAAATGCATTTCGATGTCGAAAAGTTTATTTTGATGATCGGTCCATCCGCGCGTAGAGGTGCGTAAACCGCCTTAGCGCGCGGGGCACCGCTATTCGCGGCGGTGCGCCGTGCCGTGTGTTAGGCTACGTACTCACGGAGCGGTTTTCACCCGCGGCCGCGCGGTTGCGGGCCCGCAGCTTCTGTAGGATGCAGATATAAGTGTAAAAAATTAAAGCAATACTCACGACGCGTTTTTCGCCCGCAAGGCGCGCGGTTGTTTGCGGCTCCCGCTGCACCGGCGGGCAATCTGTAGAACCGCGCGGGCCGCGGTCAGCCGCAGCCGCGGCGGTTCGCGCCCGCGCGCTCTGCGGTCAGTTGGCGGGCGAGTGCAGTAGTCAGGACCTCAACTGATGGTAAACCGCCCGTCTTGCGGTTTTCGCCCGCCACGTTTGCGGTCGATAATCGCAACCGCGACGGCAGCGGAACCGCAAAAATAGGCGGTCTCGTGAGTTTCGCACAAAAGCTGCGGGCCCGCAACCGCGGCGGCCGCGGGTGAAAACCGCGCCGTGAGTACGTAGCCTTAATCGCCTAAATCAGTGTGTTCAAATTTCAAATCACAGGCACGTATATTAATTTGAATTAGTTTTGTCGGCAACAGATATTAATGCTTACTCTGAAATGAAAAGTTTTAAGAAAGGGTCTCAAAACGCGTGACGGTTATCAACGCACAGTTGGCTAGCGTGGTCAACTACGACCTAAACTACTGCTAATCTGATATATGTGCCGAGTTGTGTTACATTAAAAGGTCAATGACGATTGAATAACATATTTAACCTTTCCGCTGTTTCATTCTCATTGACTTTTTTTCTTTTTTGTCGAGGGAGAAACCTTCAAAAGGTACGCCGTGGGAGCGACGCATGGTTATCTGGGATTCTTAAAGCACCAGGACTTCGGGATCTTCAAAGGAACGCAACTGGAGTCCTCTGAGTGCATTGCCCCATCAGGCTCCTCCAGAGTGACCATTGGCCCACCACTCCATCTGGTCTTTACCACGACATGCGACCACACGTATGCCACCGTCCTGCCCGGGATCGCCTGGCTGGACGGTTCAAGCTCCGTCCATCCTGGCTCTCACGATAGCATGCGACCACACATGCTGACATCTTTCCCGAAGTTGCTGACTGGGTGTTTGGAGCTCTCCGTAGTTGCCTCTTACCACAGACAGAGGATACCGTAGCCTTATTCCCGGAACTACAGAGACGTCATTGACCTTTCACATTTTGCTCCGTGGCAAATGGCGCTTACTGCCGGTCAATCAATTGACTACGCAATATGTTATACTCGTAATATCTTCTAAACTACTTATCCAATTTACATGGTGTAAAAGGCAGATTCAATCTTTATTAGATGCTTGTTTTTTTGACATCATTTATTTTGATAAGGATTAATATTTAGTTTGTATAAAACTCATGGAAACATCAACTTGATATTTTTAAAATTTTCAAAGTATAAAAAGAGTTATTGTGGGTTATACATAAAATATAAACATATGCTGTCGCAGACTTTTATTTAGATCTATGTGAGCCAAACAATCCCATGGTACATTATATTTGGATATCTCCAACGGTTTAGGCAGCGTACGCGAAGATAGCTCTCAGAGCACAAATTTTTTTCCGACTAACCTGATATTTCTCGTTATATTATAACCTTATAAATAAAAAATCATTACAAATTATAGCCCATGTGTTATTCTGATGTATAACCTATACTACTGTAAAGTTTCAACCTAATCCGTTGAGTAGTTTTTGCGTGAAAGAATAACAAATACACATACATCCTCACAAACTTTCGCATTTATAATATTATTAGTAGGATTATAGTAGGATTTCTTTTTATTTTCTTTTACTTTATTTACTTTAAAAAAATGTTCTATTTATTTTTAATGTTTTGTTTTGTATATAGTGTAAATAGATTTGTTTCAAAGTATCGAAAAAATATCCATAAACAATGTATTTACTACCTATATGGTGTGCGAACAAAATATGTTTTTGTAGTAAATTATATTTTTGTTTATTAATTTCTATTAACTATTAATTAACTAAAGTGAAGACTTATTGTATTGTATGTCACTTCAGTGTACATGATCATCTGTGATTTCAGCGCCTACGAAATTATTCTTATTTAAACAACACTCTTGGCAATTCGGCGAAGGGCTTATAAAGTAGCTGATATAATATTCCGTCATATAGAGTAACCTGAACAAATTTGCCAGCACCTACACCGACCACATTTCACATGTATTATGCACGACTTATTTAATAGCTAAAGTTACGTTGAAAACCCCTTAAAGGAGTTCTAAAGTAAAGTAAATTTGGTACTGACATTTCTAAAAACAATGTAAAGGTGCGTTCATACTGGACAAGAGCGGACGCGTGTAACTCAAAACGGATAATAATATTACTAAATTAGTTTTATGACAAGATTAATGTTATCGCGGATCGCCATCAACCCATTATCGTATCACTGCTGGGCACGGGTGTCCTCTATGAGTAACAGTGTTTTAAGCCTTAGTCCACCGCAGCAGCCATTGAGGCGTTAGTGAACTATAAAACTATAAATGTCCACCAATTCGCACGCGGCCAGCGCGGTGGACTATGGCCTAAAACTCTCTCATTCCGAGAGAAGACCCGTGGCCAGCAGTGGGACAACAATAATGGGTTGACAACGAACTATAAACACGTTTAACAAGCTTTAGTTAAGCGATTTTCTGACGTTTAGGTTTTTTCACGATCTATTTTATCCAGGATGGACAGGGTAATATTCTATCCTACATCCTCTTTTCCTAAGTTATCCAATACCTCAAGTAGTAACATATAACGTATGACATAAAACACAACGACAATTCAGAATCGTTTATTCATATTAGTCACCCGTTGCAACGCTCGAAATTCGACCGCAATCTAACTTAAAAAACTAAACTAACTTTGTCCAAAGTATCACGAATAAATCGATTAATAAATTGTATTGATTTTATTGATTAAAATCACTCGTTATGGGTATAAAGAGGTTTTGATTAACTGGACTGCATTTAAAAGTAATAGCGGGTATTTTAACTAAGACATCTGACATTTTTTAAGTTATGTGTTTTCATAATAAGACATTGAATGTTTTATTTCGTTTATTATTTATCTATATGTGTCAAATGCAAGCTAGTGTGTGTAATGTGTTTTAGTTCATTTTAGGTATGTTTTATGCATTATTTAAAAAATATATATGCATTCGATAATCCTTCTCTACATCAACTATATCCTTCTCTACATCAACTATAACCGTGCGTAATTTCATTCTCCCCCGTCCGCGGCAAGTATCTTAAAAACGAATCACAAGTTTTTGCTTCACGTATTAATATATAGATTCTTTATTATCAGGGTGGAGTTGGAGGCCTGGCTAGACAAGGCCACATACTCTCACGGCGAATCCATCCACGTCGGCGTCATCGTCTCTAACCACTCTTCGAAAACCGTGCGTCGGATAAAGGTATTTATACATTTGCATTTTATGTAAGGTATATTTTTTCAGAGATATTGCTTAAGAATTAATAATATTAATCGTAATAACTTGTACGTTTTGCAAACGCAATAAATACCATAATACATCGCGTGGTGAAAGTAAATGGAATTTAAATGAAATTTTCTATTTGTGGGAAATATAATGTTCGGGGAGTATCTTGAAGCGCGTGGTTAATAAAGGGTAGGTTCATTTTGAGATAGTGCGCACTGGTGATTTTTGTCACCGTGACTGTTGCGTCACCATCACCATGTACGTTAGGTTGCCGTCCTCCGCCAACAAAAGTCGCCTAATTGTCACGCATGCAAATGCGCGCACCTTCATTAAGAATAATATACATGGTGACATACGCGGAGTCTTCATTATTTTCCTTTCTTTAAGATTTGAAGTAAAACACAGGAATAAACTTCTTCGATTTATTAACAATTGAGAAGGTACGATCGCTTCGACGGTTAAAACAAGAATCTTTTTCTACCGGCGTTCGCTCGCCTTTTTATGACAATGTTTGGTGGTGTGACAATAACAAATTTAGGGAGGGTAAACTAAATAACAATTCTAAAAATCATTAAATGTTGCTAATTCAATAAACAAACAATTTTCGATCTTTAAACTAACTAAAATAATTATTATCGGCGACGTGTTTTTCATAAATACGCGGTGTCGCGCCGACAAGTATAATTTATTTGGCATTTCAAGTGATAGTAAAATTAATATCACTCTTAAATTATCGTAATACTACCAAGGGGCCATTCACTTGGCACTGCAGGTTTATGGCGAAATTGATATATTTCACTATGTAACGAGTATTCACATAATTAAGCGGTTTTTTATGCCAATTCAACCGAGTTACATGGATCGCGGTGAAAAAAGAGAAAAAAACATAAGACATTATAATGTAACTACATAGTTACGTATAAAGGCCATAAAAATTCGCTGTAACTTGTAGTGAAACTTGCTGAATTTCAAGCGAAAGTTAAGTGACCCTTAAACGAATCTATAAAAATGTCTACTGTAGGATAATGTACGATTATCTTACATCATTTGTAATCACCATAACTAAAAAAACATATTATCATTTTTTTTTTATTTGATTGAAGCAGCAAACGAGCATGCAGTCTACCTGATGATAAGTGGTGACTGCTGCACATTTATATCTGTAAGCAACTTCAATCAGGACATGAGTTCTATCTGAAGTCAATCACAGATGCGTTGCTACTCCCGAGGACTATGATGGTCGCCTAATATAAAAGTGTGCCGGCAACCACACCCTGCCATCGAAACGCAAGAAATGCTTCAAGCTAGAAATAGGTGTGACGGTGGTACTTCCCCGGGCGAACTACACTGGTTCTACCACCTGTAACTACACTGGTATTAATAATGAAACATTATTATTTACGATGAATAAGTCCATAATATGTACAGATTTTGTGTATATTCTAGACCCATGTGCCAACTAAAGTAATAACCGTCCTAAATAGAGTACAGGGTCACTATAACATCAAAATTTCATCATTCAGCCCGCAAAGATCGTAACCATAAAGTTTCACCAATGCCACTGGTATTTGCTTTCATTCACGCATTTATTTACTCTAACCCAGTTGTATTTTATGTATATTGATCTTAAGTGGCCTCAGCTGTAGAAAAATACTAAACATTTACTATGGAAATAGTTTTAACCAAGGTAGTTGAAGTACTTACAAGTAGGTGTCAGCTATGCAGACGTCAGAGTTATACTTTCTAAATTATATTTTAGAAAGAACATGTGTGTATTTTTTTCTGACTGAAGTAGCAAACGAGCATGCAGTCCACCTAATGGCAAGTGGCCACTGCCGCTCATGGACATCTGTAATCAACTTAATACAGAACATGGGTCCTATCTGAAGTCAATCACAGATGCGTTGTTTCTCTCGAGGAATATGATGGTCGCCTCATATAAAAGTGTGCCGGCAACCACACCCTCCCATCGAAACGCAAGAAATGCTTCACGCTAGAAACAGGTGTGGCGGTGGTACTACCTCTGTCGAACTACACCGGTTCTACCACCTTCGTCTAATTGAGACAAAAATTAAAAGGGTCAAATGTTGACCCAACCACATAAACGAGCTCAAAGTTACTTGAAAAAGACAAGATGAACTTTTTGTACATGTCAGGTAGTAGAACCAGTGTTCGATCGATGAAGTACAACCGTCAGACTTATTTTTGAGTGAACCAGTCCTTGCATTTCTCGTATGGGTGTGGTTGCTTAGTTTCACATGGGACGATATTGGCCCTCGGGAGTAGCAACGCATCTGTGATTGACTTCAGAGACTTCAGATAGACACCAAGTACTATAAGAAGATGTCTTAAAATAGTTCATGGGCGGCACTGAGCACTTACCATCAGAGAGGCGGCATGGTAGTTTGCTGCTTTAATCAGATAAAAAATACAGGTAAAAATCTTTATTAAAATTTTTCAGGGGTTGGTTTCTAATTTTCAGGGGTTGGTTTCTAATTTTCAGGGGCAACCATTTAGCAACAGGTGGACTGCAAGCTTTTTTTATATTATAAAAAGAGTAATTACATGCTCGTTTGCGTTATAAATAAAACTCATAAATCATCCTGTTTTCATTAAACGGGCGTATCGCTTAACAAACTTGTTCTAACGAGCTGAAAGTAACTAAGTATCCATTATTTAAACAAATTGTTCTCTAAAATCAACCAGTAATCGAATATTCCATAGTCGCTATTTACACCGAAGTTAACGCGGACTTTTATTGTAAACGCTCAAAATATAAGTTAAACAATACCTTCACTCGCGATACAAAAGCGAAAGCTTGTTTGTGAAGGAAAAGTTTTAATAGGCCTTTAGATATATTGAGCTTTATGTTTCACAGTATATTTATTGAGAATTCAGGAACCTTGTAAACCTCCTTGTGGTATTATAGTCGATTTTAAGAAACTGGCCATTTTGGCATAATATTCTTCACCATCCCCCAATTTGCACTTGGCCAGCGCGGTGGACTATGGCCTAAACTCTCTCAGCAGTAGGACAATAATGGGTTGACGAAAGAAATGTTCAGTAATATTTGTGCATTGCAACAACTACCGTGTTGTCTTTAATATAACGACATTTTCTTTTTTTATCGCACTATTATCTTTATAGCTTCATGCGATTATCACATAAAGATGTTACAAATTTTGATACAGTGGTATGAAACCACGGTACTAGTATCTACAGTAATCTAACTTCTTACAAACGCACGAAACGCAAGTTGTACCTACGGGCCACGATTTCGGTATGCATTCGGTACCCAACAGCTAGCGAATGTGCCGTAGTGGCGAGCGGGCGATGTAACGTTTTTAAGCAGTGGATCTTATTATTTAAATAATAATATAGCGAAGAGCACTTGTAAACTAACTATATTAGGCTGTTTTTGATTGCTTTAATTGTGTATAAACATGTCCAGTGTTAATAATTTTTATTTTGGTTGGTAATATATTATTCGGGGTAAAATTTATAACTATTATTTGTATACGATTTATTATTAAGTCTCTTATATATTAAAAGAACGCGTTGTTTTTTACCTTAATCTACTGAATAAAATACATAATAAGTAAGAAAGAAAGTCAAGTATACAGATGTATTAAAATACTTTAAGCGGGTAGCCCTAACGCGAACTCTCGTCCAGCGTGTATGTAGGTATATATTCAAGGACACGGCAGAGTTAGACTACTGTATGATATTAATACTGTGATGAAACCCTGTAAGGGTGTATCATTTAAAATTAATTTTAAATATAGGCTAATGTAACAATAATTTAAAATGTTCAATTTATCAATTTATAAATTTGATATTTATCTATTACTAAATAACCTACAAAGGTACATTGTAGGTTATTTAGTAATAGATAATTATGAGACGTTTTCTAGATGATAAGATCATTGATAAGGTGATTATTTATGTTAATACACAATTTGAGACAAACGATACATCACTAGGCTTTGAAGTCATTCACATTCCATTGAGTTATCAGAGCTATTAAGAATTTATATTTAACTAATCTTCAAATTCTAGAACAGACAAATAGAGCTAACATTTTAATTGTATTTTAGAAATTCGTCTAAATTTAATTGTATTCAACCTTGCCCTGCCACTTTCAGTTAATTCACGCGCATATTTCTATTAAAATTACGCGAACAGCTGTTATTGTGAACAGAGCGCTCGTAAACAATGTATTTATTAAGTCTGACGAAGCAGGTATATAAGAAAGGTTACGGAAATGAAATTGCGGCTTTTAATATACTCATGATTATGGACCTATGCACCGGACAGGTTTTAAAGATTACGGGTATAGAATTACTTATGAAGGTGGTAGAACCAGTGTAGTTCGAACGGGGAAGTACCACCGCCACACTTTTTTTCTAGCGTGAAGCATTTCTTGCGTTTCGGTGGAAGAGTGTGGTTGCTGGCACTCTTTCACATGAGGCGGCAATCATAGTCCTCTGGAGTAGCAACGCATCTGTGATTGACTTCAGATGGAATCTATTTTCTGTATAAAGTTGATTACAGATGTCCATGGGCGGCAGTGACCACCTAGCATCAGGTGGACTGCATGCTCGTTTGCTACTTCAGCCAGATAAAGAAAAACTTTAATATTCGGTAGTTTTTCTTAACGGGTTTAAATTTTGACGTATGTATGTTAAAGTCAAATACAAATAGGTGACAAATTTACTTGATTTCTCAAATCATTTAGAACTAAATATAGTACCTATCAACCTACCAGGGTACCTCTGCAATAGTACGAAATTATTCGAAACTTTTTTATCGGAATCAGTTACGGTTTCGGATTGATTTTCATTTCGAATACGCAACAGATTCGTTTAAGTACCATAAACTATTTATGTACCATCTATTACTATTGGTAGTAATAAAATATAGACACGATACATGGAAAGGTACAGTGTATAATCTCTCCGTTATAGTAGGTAATGGATATATTTATTTATGTCTATTAATTGACACGAGAAGCACGAATTATATAAAATAAAAAAATCTTTAACACTTTTTAAAGAATCGAGTTTACAGACATCACCAAGTTTACTTAGAAGCACATATTGCTATCTTCTTATTAGATAGGTTTCCTTAGAAGTCCCTGTAGCCTCAGGGTCAGAATAGGGCTACGGTATCCCCTGCCTGTCGTAAGAGGCGACTAAAAGGGGCTCCCGGGGTTGCAGACGGCTAGAGTGGGAGCTCGAACCGTTCGGTCAGGCAATCCCGGGAAGGACGCCGGTATGTGTGGTCGCATACTGTCCTAAAGACTAGACGGAGCGGTGGGCCCAGCCGCCCATCTGGGATGAGCCCGATGGGGCAGCGCGCTCGGAGGATTCCGGTTGAAGTCGTTTCGAGATCCCGGAGTCCTCCTTTTCAGCGTCAAGGACGGCCACCGGGGGGGTTTTAGTGCGGTAAAAATCCCACATAACCTTGCGTCGCTCCCACGGCGTCGGGTACCTTTGGAACGTTTCCCCCTCGAAGACAAAAAAAAAAGGTTTCCTTAGAAAAGTGGGTAAAAACATACATTTATAGAGCATTGCGCATTAGTCTTAAGATATAATAGAGCTACTGGTTTAGACTGCCCTTAAGAGTACTCGCCCTTCGAAGATAGTTAAAGTATCTACCTAGGGAAAATGCAGATGACCTGAATTTAAATATAAACTATCGTAAAACTTCAATGAAATACATATATTGTTCTACATATCATGTACGAGAAGATGCTCACAAATATTCGACATAAAATTGGACTTTTTTTTAAATTATCTAACTGAAATAGCAAACGAGGATACAGTCCACCTGATGGTAAGAGGTCACCGCTCATGGACATCTGTAATCAACTACATACAGAAAATGGGTTCCATCTGAAGTCAATCACAGATGCGTTGCTACTCCCGAGGGCTATGATGGTCGCCTCATGTGAAAGTGTGCCGGCAACCACACCCTTCTATCGAAACAGAAAAATGCTTCACGCTAGAAATAGGTGTATTATCTAACCTCAAATAAATTCCATATTTAAATTACTGTACAAGTTCTTACCTGTCATTTCTTCCACAGGTCCTCGTGGTGCAACACGTGGACGTCTGCATGTTCTCCAACGGAAAATTCAAGAATGTGGTCGCGCTGGTCAGAGGCACAGGAACACCTGTTCTGCCTGGCCAAAGCCACACAGATACCTATACCCTGACACCGCACAGAGGTGAGACTGGTGTTCATATAATAATTTCATATTCTTTTCGTTTTTGATTTGACGTAGGTAAGTATCCTGTAGATTAATTTGGTTAAACCAATTCGCCTTCCGAGGAAACTCTAATAAATCCTTTATAGTTTACTAGTTGACCCGGTGGACTTTGTTCCGCCTAAGAGTCAACTAAACCTACTAAAAAAAACTGTATTAAAATTTGCGTAGCGTAGATTTAAAGATCTAAGCATACAGGGACAGACAGCGAGAAGTGACTTTGTTTTATACTATGTTGTGATTTATGTCATATTGGTTATATACATTTTTATCAATAATTTATAACTTAAAAAAATATATTGTAAAGTGATAGGTTACAAACTTTTTGTCTCTAAATGTGTTAATCGTTACCTGTTTTACCAACAGTTTATATTTTAATGTATCTATCATATAAGTCCATGACTCCAAGTCTAAGTCTGTCCATATTTGTGCCTGCATTACATATAATATGTCAAATAATTTGCTATAATCTAATATTTTTTATAGTGTATTATTTTATTACAACAAATGTATTTTATGTGAAAACCATATTTTAATTTAATCTCGCTCTAATTTATCCTTACCTTTGCGCTACGCTAATTTATTTCGGTCTGTATTTCAAGCATCTTGTTATATTCGCATGCACAAACTTTGTTAATGGATTGAAAGATGAATGGGTTCATAAATTACAACTCAAAGCTCGGCGTTCAGCGCTTTAATACGATTCAGTGCCCCTGATCTACATCGACGATTGCTTGTTGATGTCTGATGCAACTGTTTCACATACAACTATTTTATTAAATTCGATGCAAAAGGTTGGCGTTGCCTTTTTGGCAATAATATTGGTTTTAAAAGCAGTGATAGCCTAATGGTTGAAACTTGCCCTCTCAATCGGGAGGTCCGAGGTTCAAACCCAGGCACCCACTGATTTATGTGCGTATTAGAAATTACTTATCACTGCTTTTCGGTGAAGAAAAAGATCGTGAGAAAACCTTGTGTAGGTTTCCTCATGATGTTCTCCTCCCGAAAGTTCTTACAAAAACAACCCGTGTTCTGGGCACTGGCCTGAAGACCCATGCCCAGCACGCGGGTCTTCCCTCATTCTCTCTCTCTAATAATAGGTTGATGAGAGAAAGTTTATTTTGTAAGTTACCATCAATATAGGCTTAATAATAAGGATATTTTCACAGGTGTCACGAAAAATTGGATTGCCCTTGAAGATTCCTATTCAAAATCTGGTGCAAGCCTCGCATCTACCATCCTCTGCCTCTCCAACTCACCAGAGGATCGAAACGTCTTTGCCATTTACGTTTCGTACTACGTAAAAGTTAAACTCACGCTAAGCGCGATGGGTGGTGAACTATCAGCAAAACTCCCCTTCACGCTTACACATTCATGTATAAACGAAGCTCCTACTGACAGCGTGACTGAGGAAGCAACACACAAAATGATCCTAGAGGGCAAAGAAAACAGCGAAGAGGAAGACAGTAAAGAAATACAGAAGGAGAGAGAAAACAAACAAAATAACAATGGCGAGGAGAATCCAGATACGATCGGTGATGACGGAGAAGTAAAATCTCCGGAAGACCACAGGTGTCTTGCTGATGTGCTCGTGAATATAGAGAACAAGATAAGTGACAGACCGAAGAAATTCGAGGGTCAGACCGAAGTACGCAACGTCAAGCCTAATGATGATGAACTGGATCTGATAGTCAAGTACCCGGGTACTGATACGTGATCCGACGAGGAAATCGGTGACACCGGACAGGGTGGTATAAAGACTGAAAGTTCTAATGATGTGAAATTTAAAAATGCAATTAAAACATGTAAAACAGAGGTCCAAATGCATAAAGGTGGTTTTACAGAGAATTTGAAAAGAGCCGTGTGTTGTATTGATAGGCGACGACAGTCTTAGTTTTATGAGTTGCGTTGGACTAAATAGTGTAAATAAAGTGTTTAGTTCTAAGATTATGTCTAGATAATGATAATGTTATAGTGACTTCCCACGGTTGATGATTTTGTGGATTTTTATATGGACGATGAAGGTTCTTCCAACGATTTATCGGTATTGGGATTCGAAGCTATTTTGTTAACCAAAAGTGGAGAGTGAAAGAGAAACAAAGCGGAAGGTCGTGCCTCTGATGTTATTTACTCGGGACCGACTCGACGCACTGCTTTGGACTTATCCGTGCTACTACATGTGATGCTCTTCCCGCGGTGCTCAGTGCATCCGCTGGTCCGCATCTGTATTATCATGTACTGTGGGAAGTTGCCATAATATAATCAAAACAGTTGTAAATTACGTAGGTGTAGATTTTGTAAGATTTTGAAATATGCCGAATTAATTTCTTACTCCCGCATTATTAATATTTATTCAAAGCATACCTAATGTTTATATGAATATTGTATTCTTAATTAACTAATAACGAGTTTCTATGATGCGTAACTTATTCTAAAACTAAACTGAACTACTGAATACTAGAAACTGCATCGCTATAAATATCATAGAGTTTCCCGACATCAAATCATTTTAACACGACTTCAGACGAATATAAACTTCTCTAACACGCCTTTGAACGGAGAAATCACCTTTTTGAAAGTTTCGGAACCGAGCAGTTTCAGATAAAGTTAGAAATAACGTATAAAAATAACTGAATACTGAAATAAGAACTTCTGTTCGCTATTTTGCACCTGTTTAAGTATTTTTACTACGGAATTCTAAACATTTTTGGGGTAAAACGCTACTATTCTCAGTTCCTGTATCATCACAATATTTACATAAAAACCCATTGAAATTAACGATTCATATGAAAGTCTGCTTTAAAATAAGCTAATACAAAACTATTTTAATGTATGCGCGTATACTAAATATGTAAAATCAAATATAATCCATAGCAATCTGTTTCTATTTTCAGTATCTATTTAAAAATAGTGACTAAAGGTCAAATTTTACGAGTTCATTAAAAGGTTAAACGTAGGCAGTAAATATTTATTAAAAATGAAGTTTTAATACCTTATTCATCGCAGGCCGCTAATGAAGATAAATCGAGTGATGACAACAGCGGCTGATACAGATATTTGTTTGAATATCTTTTATATTTTTAATTGTACCCATATTTTACGCAGATAATTCTTCTTGTAACGAAAATTGAAACAAATATTTTTTACCATGAAAATATTTTATATTTTTAATTGTAATCATATTACACGCATTTTTTTTTTTAATTGTAAAAAATATGAATTGTTCTTTTACCTTTTTGGCGACGCATTTTGAAAATAATTACCAATGAGCGATTTAAAGCATTTATTTATTTTTACGCTATTCTATTTTTTATCGCTAGTGACATAAGTGAATTAAAATATTAGTAATTGATATGATTAGAAAATAATTTTAAATAACATGTATCACGCTTTTGTATGACATTTATTTATCTTACAATTTAAAAAGTTATTTTAAAAATATTTTTTTAAATGTAAGATACTAGTTAGTGTAATACTTGTTTATGTTTAATGTTAAAAACACACATAAAGTGAGTACTTACTAAGTTTTTTTTTATTTTTTTTTTGTATTTGTTTTTTTAACGACATACTATAATATAAATTTTAATGTAACACATTTTAAGGTATACACATATTTGATGTATAAATATAAAAAAGAATACCCAAATATTCCTAATATCTATCCAGGGCCTGATTAACCCTTAGGCTAATTAGGCTGCAGCCTTGGACGCGAGGATTGAGGGGGCGCGCTGATATAGTGTTTTCGCATGCATAGTTAATCTAGCATCATTGCATCTACCCTACATATTTTAACTAGACCGAGAGGATACACTAACACACCGAATGATGTAGATTTGACGACCTTTTTTTGCTCGACAAGCTGTAATTAATACTTTTAGGCCGACTGTAACACACCTGGTGAAGACGCGTCCTTATAATTAGCCTAGAGCGGTCAGAATTCTTGATCATTCGCTGCATCTATCGTATATTATACAACCCTTTTACCTAAATTGTCATGGGCCTACTAACCAAAGCTTTTTTAAATAAATTTGTCAGATTCCGTACAATTCTTTTGTCATTTCTTCTTGTCATTCTTTTTGTTCATAGCTTGACATGTAATTGTTAATTTAAATTCAAGTTGTAATAATAACCTGTTGATTTACATTTCATTGTCTATTTATAGAAATATGCTATAGAAATAATCTATATAAAATAAATATAGGCATGATATCGTAACTTTTTGATTTACTCGAGAAATTCATTTATCATAAATATCTGCGAACTCTTCGTGAACACAAAAATATTTAATAACTATTTATTTTAAGTATAATTATTTGTTATCGCATAATAAATGGTGAGATATGGTAAGGAAGTCATACAATTCTAATACGTAAGCTTAGTTCCCAAGAGTAGCAAGTAGCAACGCATCTGTGAAATCAACTAACCTTCTAATCTTATTTAGAGTCAATTACAGGTGCAGGGTCTTTAAATATCGACCTAATAATCAGTTGTGTCCACCAATTCGCACTTGGCCAGCGCGGTGGACTATGGCCTAAAACTCTCTCATTCCGAGAGAAGACCCGTGCCCAGCAGTGGGACAGTAATGGGTTGACGACAATCAGTTGTGTCATGTTTATACGATTCAAGTAGCAAACGAGGATGCAGTTAACACTTGTCAATGGCAATCATGGAAATAAGAGTTTTATGCAATCATAGGTATGGTACCTGCTACTCCCGAGGACTAAGATGATCGCCTCATATAAAAATGAGTTGGCAGCAACAACCTTCCAGCAAGGAACTACTGGAATTGCTACACAGGAACTGTTTTATGTCATCACCTCTCTTTCCACCACCACACTCGTCCAACCTTGCAAACTTTAATTTTACTTTAAACTTAAAGAAAAACCTTAAAACGATTTCTACATTCATAGTCCAACAGTAGGATTTTGTTCTGTGTCGTGGGTGCCATGGACACACACAAAGACGAATACATAAACACCCCGACCCAGAACAAGAATCTAAAGTCATTATTCAGATACCTGTCTGGCCAGGAATCAAACCTGGAACCCATTGCGTGTCAGACCGGTATGGTAACCGCACCGCCACGCGAGTTGACAAATACAAATGTTTACTAATAACTATTAATGTTTATAATGTTGTACACTAAATTGTCAATCGATGTAAAGGTAAATTGTACGAATAGGCCGTCTAGTCATTAAATAATGTATTAGTGGAATTAATGTTATCAAAATATTTTGATTATATACCTTCCGGATCGCCGGAATAAGCCTGAATGGATATACGCTTACTAAATTGTAGTCGGTGTTAGAGATAATCAAAATTAGTTTTTAGATACATTTTGTAGCGATTTCCTATTTATAACTTCACTATAAGATATATTTATTCTTATTTAACTTACACCGGTTTTAATGTTCGTTATTAAGAAGAGTGATGTAGATTGTCTAATTTGATGTGTAAAAATATTGTAATAGGATATTATAAGCCCTTACAACCCAATTAAATGTTGAACTTGTATTGTTTTGTTTTATTTTCTTATTAATATAGGTAGATGTAAAACAACACAAACGTCAAGCGACTTTTTTGCATACGTTTTTGGCGGCAACGTGTTGCCAAGATTTGAAAAAAGTAACATTTACGCATTGATAGTTCGATTTCAACATTTTTTTTATCTGAGTGATGTAGCAAACGAGCATGTAGTCCACCTGATGGTAAGTGGTCACTGCCGCCCATGAACATCTGTAATCAACTACATACAGAACATGGGTTCCATCTGAAGTCAATCACAGATGCGTTGCCGCTCCCGAGGACTATGATAGTCGCCTCATGTGAAAGTGTGCCGGCAACCACACCCTTTTATCGAAACGCAATAAATGCTTCACGCTAGAAATAGGTGTGGCGGTGGTACTTCCCCGGTCGAACTACATTGATTCTACCACCTTGTTTCCCCGGTCGAATTACACTGGTTCTGCCACCTTGATTATCACATTCAGCGAAAAATTCCCTTACACATAATTCATCTATTTCAGTGGAAGACAACTCTTAAAACTTTTCGTTACACCTCATATATCGTCTCAAGAGGACTTATTGTCTTTAAATATTCCGTGTACAAGTTTTTCACAAAGATTAATACAGCAAACCATTTCTCCAAGTAGCTGCTATGCGACCCGCGTTTCCAGAACGTTGCCGACTTCCTCACAGGAAGAGTTTCAATCAGAGCCTCTACATACTAATGACGGTATCTTGATTAGGCCTTTATAACTTTGAAGACGCAGACGCCTCTCGAATAACAATAGCTTGGAGAGCGTCCAAATCAATTATCGTGTTGCTTGGATCGTGTGACGACAAGAATTATAATTTTCAAAGATAGGGTCAGCTCGGAATAGCAAACTATGCTAATTGGAATGAAAGCTTAAAGGACAAATTTGGACGGCTTTCTTTATTCGAAGAGGATTAATCATCAGCTCTTGAAAGTCCAGTACTGGACATACTCCTTCACTAATCTGCGGTTCTTCGATCATGCCTGAGTCATTTGAATACAACGTTCTTCTAAATACCCGTCGTCTTCTTCAGGTCATCAATCCAATAGGTGGCTGGTTGTGGTCTGCTGATTACGTTAGTAGACAGTTCTACTAGCTCTACCAGCAGTAATTGTTTAGGAATTCGACTACTTAAAAATAATTAACTTAAATTGTAGTAGAACGTTTTGATAGATATCTATCATAATCTATAAAGTGCCAAAGTCGTACGGATGCATTGCTATACCTGACGGCCAAGTAGAACGAGTCGGATAATTAAACTCCCTACATTCAGACCTGAAACTGCTGTAATTAGATGGATTTAAGTGTGACGATGGTGCCTACAGAAATCACTACATCAAATTACAAAGGTAAGATATATCCTTCCTTAGAATTGAATCTAATCTATTAAACTCTGGTGCTGATAATCAGATTAATTGGGGATTTTTTCTCGCAAACGAATTTCACAGGCTCTTTTTCGCTTTTAAATTTCTATGGTTTCTTTTATGGTTCAACTAGCAGAACCCGCGTCTTCATTCGCGCAAACCATAATATGATCCTAGGATTTATTTGACTTTTGGAATCCCGAAGTCGGCGCTCACTATATGTTGCTGGATCACGACGATACTACATGTGTCCTATATGAGCGCCTACTTCGGAACTATATACCTACTAAGGCACTCAATACCCCTGCATCATCAGGATTGAGGAGGTGAAGGTCCAATTTTTCGTCATATGCCTTTGCTTAGCAATGTTATTATAAATCCGTGAACGACATATGTCCAACGTTTATGGTTTAGGCCTGCAGTATCCCTGCATCATCAAGACTGAGGAGTTGAAGGTCAAATTTGTCATCGTACATCTTTCCCTGCCTATTTTATTACATATTCGTAAGCACCAAATTGCCATCTCTTACAGCCTGGGCTTACAGCACTCTGCATCATCAGGATTGAGGAGCTGAAGGTAAATTTTTTCATCATGTGTTTTTGCTTAGTATTATTACATACCCATAAGCACCAAATGACCAACCCTTATGGTTTAGGCTTGAAGCATACCTGCATCATCAGTATTGAAGAGTTGAAGGTCAAATTTTTCGTCTAACAATATCGCTATATATATTCAATGCACAATTCAAGTTTCATAAGAATCGAATCGGCAGAAGCCGAGTTATCTTAAATTATCTAAAAACCATATAGAGTGGTGATGATCTCCAACCTATAACTCGAAGAGTTAAGCATCACAGCATACCCATGTCCAAGAGATAAAGTTGCGTGATGAAATTTTCTATCAAATAAAAGAAAGAAAGTTGAAATCGTTCTAGAAACACCCAAGTTATCCAAGATTTTAAGAAACCGACATTTTCTGATTTTCCGGGAAAACTGCTGGGAGGTTTACATTTTCGTCAAGATGTATGTCAAGCCACATACAAGTACAACACTGTATGTGGCTTGTGTAACTAGCCACATACAATGTTGTATGAATCGTGTCGGTAGGTCGACAGAATCTTGCCAAAACGCCCGAACATACATAAAAAAATGACGAATAGATAAAGATAGAATAGTTAACAATAAGTGTTTTTAGAAAAACCTAATTGGCTCGTACTAGGGGCACTGTCATGAATTTGAGCTATAGTAGGACACAAGCGAATTAATTCCGTTTACCACAAGTTTAATTTGATATTTCATTTCATTACTGTGTTTATTCACTATTAGGCGTTTAGTTCATAATGCTGTTACGAAGTTTAGTAGTCAAATTAAACGTTAATTAAAATCATTTGGATAGATAGGATTAGAATCGAAATTTATAGGAGTTATATCCAGAGCTTTCCGGGTTTGCTCGCTGTTTAGCCACATATAAAATATATGTTTAAATATCAGTCTATGAGTGTTAAATTTATATAACTGCATTTTTTAAGCTAAGCGGCCTGAAGGTCTCTACTACTACTTCTCACTCAAGGGTCCAAGGTTCAAAATCCAGGAATGCACCACAGATATCTCTAAAATGATGAATGCATCAGAAATTAATTGTCACTACTATATGGTGAAAGAAAAAATAGAAAGGAAACCTACACACGAGAGTTCTTTAAAAAAGGGCTTAAATTTGAGTAACGTTTACTAATTCGCAAATAGCCAGTGTGGTGGACTATAGCCTTTTTTTTTTTGTTGTCGAGGGGGAAACCTTCAAAAGGTACCCGACGCCGTGGGAGCGACGCAGGGTTATGTGGGCTTTTTACCGCACTAAAACCCCCCGGTGGCCGTTCTCGGCGCTAAAAAGAGGACTCCGGGATCTCGAAACGACTTCAACCGGAACCCTCCGAGCGCGTTGCCCCATCGGGCTCCTCCCAGATGGGCGGCTGGGCCCACCGCTCCGTATAGTCTTTACGACGGTATGCGACCACACGTACCGCCGTCCTTCCCGGTATCACCTGACTGAACGGTTCGAGCTCCCACTCTAGCCGCTCGTAACCCCAGAAGCCCCTTTTAGTCGCCTCTTACGACAGGCAGGGGATATCGTAGCCCTATTCTGGTCCCGGAACTACAGGGTGCCGTTACTGGCGGCCGCGGCGGATCCTTCTCCGAGAGGGTTCAGCGCTCTCTCTGGCCCTTTCGGCGTCTTCCTTCGCTGACATAACGTCCTCGCAGAAGGTAATCCGTTCCAGGCCTCTCGCCGCTGAACCATCGCCGCAACGACGGCCGCCGGTGAAAGGTTCGCTCCAACCTTTTGGACGAGGATCCGCCGCTGAGACTCCCAAGCTGGGCAGTACTCGAGCGTGTGCTGTGCGGAATCCTCGTCGTGCCCGCAATGGTGACAGAGGGCTGTCTCCTGTCTCTCTATCCTGTTCAGATACTGACCGAAACAGCCGTATACTATGCGGCTCCTTGAGTCGCTCACGGCAGCACCTCATAGCGCGCCATTTGGCTCTCCTCCGAAGAGCTTCGATCGTCCCTACGTCGAAGGGTTCAGTCCCCTGACGGAGGACGCGGATCTTAAAGAAGACCCGTGCGTCCATATCCACCAGAATGTCCAGAGGCGGAAGCCGCCCTACGGTGGACTATAGCCTAAAAATGTCATTCTGAGAGAACAAGATGCCCAGCATTGGGACAATAAAGCGTCGACGACGTGCCCTTCATTGTTATAAGTGGTTTACCAGGAATTAAAAAAACCTATTGACAAACCATCAATAGGGCAGTGTGGTGAATACCTTTTAATGGTATCTCTTCTAGTTTTTGCAGCTCATACAATAACGTATTCTTGTATTGTATCATCGTATGTTTATACTTAAACACACACCATTTAGGTAAAAGGTAACTAAATAAAACTTGTTTGTAAGTAACTTCGAATCCCACTAGAACAGAGGCGTGCGTGGAGTCGCAAACTTTCTGTACACAGTAAAAGTTCCACAACTGAGTTAGTACGCGGCCTGCTATATTTTCTGTGTTTATTCATGTTTACTCTATAAATTAGGTATATTGAGAAGTACTATTAATTGTATGGATAATGACGGAGGTGTTAGTAAATAAATGATAATCAAACATTGTGTTGTCTATCTATGGAGGCGTCTAGCTAAAGTTTATAATTTAACAACAGCATTAAAAACATATCATGGGTGCATTGCTTCTAATATATGGTTCGTAAGAATACCAACTATAGGGAAAGTCAATGCAAGCAGTATCTTCATTGCTCAGAGGCGCTGCATACAAGCTTTATATGGTGTTTCACCGCAAACATTTTTTAAAGACCTACTACTGACATTGAGTACATAATTATATATTCGTAGTATGCGTTTTTGTCAAGACGCACATGCATCTGTTTGAGAAAAAGGGTGAAAAATATAAATTCACAACTCGGTATCCCGATAAAACATGCTTGCCACCCTCTCGAACAGCTATACGCTCTAGAAACGCGTATCATGTGTGTAATAATGTTAAAATAAATTTAAAAAGGAACTACATGAGTGGCTCGTTGAAAAGTGTTTTATACCTTAATCATCATTTAATTCCATGCTGTACCAACACTAAAAATGTATTTTACGCGCCAAATATGGCAAATGTGAGAAAATTTCCAATTCTGTACAAACCTATTCACAACATTTATGCAAATAAATGTGGTGAATAATTATGACTTATGACACTAAATTTAGATCAGTATCATTATGGAGTATTTATTTATGCGATTTAGCCAGCTCAAGTCACGTTTTCCTCGTTAAAAAGTACCATATGTGTGTTATAATCCAACTTATACGAGTGTCTTTCGTCCAAATCCGACCAGTAGTTTTCCGTAAAAGTGTATCAAACATCCATTAATTTATCAGAAACTTTTACACATATGGTATTAGAAAGATTACGTTATGGCGCTCTCTGTTCTGATTAGTTCTGGGTCAAAGTTTGGTAATTGGCTGACCATTTCATCAAAGAATACTGTAAAATTGAGCCTTTTGCATCTTATTCTATCTTTTATTTGTCATGAACATCTACTCTATGCGACATCTTCTCTCTATGCAACTTTCTTTTTTTATAGGTATGAAGTAGCAAACATGCACCCGATGGTAAGTGGTCACTGCCGCGCATTGACATTTGTAAGCGACTTCATATAAATCAAGGATTCTATGCGTAGTCTGTCACAGATGCCTTGCTACTAAGTACTAGCTGCGTTGCTAGAGGACTAAGATGGTCGCTTCATATAAAGATGAAACAGCAAACGCTTACCTTCACTGAAACCCAAAATTTGGTTCATGCTAGAAATAGGTGACATCATTTTCTCTGGTCAAATGAAATATCTGAATTATGCGAAATCTAGGTGTAATTCTTTCTTCTACTCTTATCAGGGCAAAAGAAAACTCTGCATATATGAATTGCCCTGTATGAAATGTGTGCTACGATCCCCCACGACCCCCCGACGTTTAGTTTGAGAAACAATGATAAATATAATAACCTCCTTCTTTTGGAAGTCGGTTAAAATGATTGAAAATGTTTTGATCGTACATGACGCGGTCATCTGGTGTAGCGTTCTCGCGAGGATCGCTCATTAATAATTCAACGGATCGCCCGGCTGTCTGGCTCAAAGAACCAAATGATATTCAGATGTTTAATATCGAACCCCAATGTTTTCAAAGTATTGAAATACTTTATTGATATACTGTTTACGAAAAGATATTCTGTTTGTAAAACCCTCATTGTAATATTCGAATATTTTTAATCTTCCTTTTTTAATATTTTCCAAGTTATTCTGTAAACGGAGGTTTCTTTTACTGAATAACTATATCATATCTGTTTTTATAAGATGAAGTAGCCATGCCATGTAGATAAATGAGCCAGCAGTCCAACTGATGGTAAGTGGAAACGTTCTAAATAGAACGTTCTATGTTAAGTGAGCAGGCAACCACACCCTTCCACCGAAACGTGAAAATTGCTTCACGCTAGAAATACGTATGACAATTGTATCTTTCCTGCAGTGGCGTAGCTAGGCGTGGATGCAGTGGGCCATCAAATATAACCATGCAAAGGGACCTAGCTGATAGGAATTTGCCCACGTCTACAAGGTCCGCGCTACCCACTGCTTCTCTGTCAATCCATATAGGTACGTTATTTCACCTTAAATAGTATGGTAAGTAGCAAACAAGCTTGTGGTCTACCTGATGGTGAGCGGCTGCTAATCACTATTGCTTGCGCCTATTTTTTTATAAGACTGAAACAGCAAACGAGCATACAATCCAACTGATGGTAATCGACAACAGCCGCTGATTGACTTGTAAGGAACTTCGTACAAGAGAAAAGTTCTACATAAAATCTACATGAGTTGCTACTCCCAAGGACTAAGATGGTCTCTTTATGCACCGGAAACTAAAATATATAATACTAGCAGAACTGACACTTCGTTCGCGCAGACTATAATGTAATCTATCCAACCATTACACATTTGAGCACCACTTTGAACATGTCCTTCCCCCCATCCATAATGGGGATTTGGACAATATTCATAGTCAGCAGTGGGTTGATGCTATTCTGATAGTAGTCCCAAAAAATTTTGCGACGACTGCTTTGCGTAAAGGTACACTGATCATTGTGCGGCGGCGGTGTCCAAGTCTTTCGTACCTAGATATTGTTTTGTTCTCTTACATTGTAGAACATCTTTGTTGTTCTATTATCAGTAGATATCGCAGTGTGTGCTATAAAAAAATGCAGCAAAATTTTTGACACTTTGAATTACATTACTCAAGTCTTAGCAAAATTGCCTTATATATTGTAGTAATAATAATTTAAATACATGTTGGTTTAGAGCAAACACAGTTCTTAGTACATAGTCCCGAAGTCGGCGCTTACCATATTTTGCTGGATCATGACGAAACTACATGTATCTTATATGAGCGCCGACTTCGGGACTATGTACTAAGAACTGTGTTTGCTCTAAACCAACATGTATTTAAATTATTTTTTACTTTTATGTGGCATGGAAGTCGGTTGTATTTTTTGTTTAAAATTTTTTTTTTCACGCTTTTCAGTCACGATAAAATCAGTTATGGCTGTTGCTAGTCGTCCGCTAACCGGATGAATAAAATTAATTATTCGTCCGATTTTCGGATGAATAAAATTATGTGCTGACGTCATCATATAAAAATAAACTTCTTTGACACAACCGGTCGGGGGCGCTACCGCGCCCCCTCCCATTAGATTCTGAATTGGAAAAATCTGTTCGAACCTAACCTAACCGAATAAAACAACTTTTTCTGAGTAAACATTTATTTAAAGAATAGACCTATAATTATCAATATTTAAAGTAGAAAAAGTAATATAAACCTTATAACTAAGAGTATAATTCAACTGATACTGATAAAAATAACCCATCCAATTTAAAAAGGTTGGTAGTACTCTTGCATCTTTCAGGTAATTGTATTCAAAGTGGAATTTTTGATCATAATTATATCCTCTCCGAAACTCATTGTTGGTATTGTGAACAACAACATTATGTATACGTAAGCACAATATGGCCGATGCCTACGGTTTAAACTTGAAGGACCACTGCATTATCAGGGTTGAGGAGTTGAAGGTCAAAATTATTATGTCATATCTTTGCTTAGTAATCTCATTACATATACGTAAGCACCATATGGCCGATGCTTATGGTTTAAACTTGCAGTACCCTGCATCATCAGGGTTGAGGAGCTGAAGGTCAATTTTCTTATCATACGTCTTTGCTTTGTAAATATATTACATATCCATAAGTATCAAATGGCCAACGCCTATGGTTTAAGCCTGAAGTACCCCTGCATCATCAGGGCCGAAGAGTTGAAGGTCAAAATTATCATGTCATATCTTTTCTATGTAATCTCATCGCATGCACGTAAGCAACAGATCCCCAACTTCTATGGCTTGGGCTTACAGTACCCTGCATCATCAGGGTTGAGGAGTTGAAGGTCAACTTTTTTATCATACGTCTTCGCTTTGTAAATATATTACATACCCATAAGCATCAAATGGCCAACGCCTATAGTTTAAGCCTGAAGTACCCCTGCATCATCAGAGTTGAGGAGTTGAAGGTCAAATTTTTCATCTTATATCTTTGCTTAGTAATCTTATCAGATATACGTAGCGATCATGTAGCTAACGCCTATAGTTTAAGCTTGAAGCACCCCATCATCATCAGGATTGAGGAGTTGAAGGTCCAATTTTCCACCGTATACAACCATTTTTCTAATGTTTTACCTTACATTTTTTTAAATATCATTTTGAATGCGTAAGATTGAAATAGCTAAGTTTTATGGCTTAGGCATTCAATACCCCTGCATCATCAGGATTGAGGAGTTGAAGGTCCAATTTTTCGTCGTATACCTTTGCTTAGCAATGTTATTACAAATCCGTGAGCAACAAATGTCTAACGTTTATGGTTTAAGCCTGCAGTACCCCTGCATCATCAGGGTTGAAGAGTTGAAGGTCAAATTTGTCATCGTACATCTTTGCCTTGCTATCTTATTATATATCCGTAAGCACTAAATGGCCATCACCTACGGCTTGGGCTTACAGCACCCTGCATCATCAGGGATGAGGAGTTGAAGGTCATTTTTTTTATAATATGTCTTTGCTTAGTATTGTTATAACATACCCATAAGCACCAAATGGTCAACCCCTATGGTTTAGGCTTGAGGCACCCCTGCATCATCAGGATTGAGGAGTTGAAGGTCAAATTTTCATCACATGTCTTTGTTTAGTAGTCTTGTTACATATATGTAAGCATCAAATAGCTAATGTTATAGTTTAGGATAGCTGTAACCCTGCATCATCAGGATCGAAGAGTTGAAGGTCAAATTTTTCGTCAACCTATATAAGCATAGATATATAATACATATTCCAAGTTTCATAAGAATCGAATCGGCAGAAGCCGAGTTATCTCAAATTATCTAAAAAACTTGAGGAGTGGTGGTGGTTTCCACCCCATAACTCAAAGAGTTAAGCATCACAGCATACCCATGTCCAAGAGAAAAAGTTGCGTGACGAAATTTCCTATCAAATGAAAGAAAGAAAATGGAAATCGGTTTATAAACACCCAAGTTATTCAAGATTTTAAGAAACCGACATTTTCCAATTTTCCGGGAAAACCGCCGGAAGGTTTTCATTTTCCTCAATATGGGACTGCCTGTGAAACTAGTCGCATACAATGTCGTATGAATCGTGTCGGTAGGTCGACGATTTCTACCCATTTCGCCCGAACATACATAAAAAAAAAAAAAAAAAAAAAAAAAAAAAAAAAAAAAAAAAAAAAGCCTATGTTACTCAGAGATAATGTAGCATTCTAAAGGAGAAAGAATTTTTAAAATCGATTCTTACTTTTTGAGTTAATTTATGATAAGCACACAAAAATACAAAAATAAGTACAAAGTTTTCCTCTTTATAATATTAGTATAGATATAGATAGTATAGATGAGTAACTTATACATACGTGTACAAAGAAAAGCTTAAAGCTATAGAATACGGCCGGAATTCAGAGGGTCAGTTTGTTTCTGTATTCAAGGTTGCCGTGAAAACATCGATAACTGAAAAGGTTAAATGACGCAAGCATAATTGATTAGGGCTGTCTTTGTATAGGCTTCATTAAAAGTATTTTGTTTTAATGAATTTAATCAAGCCGCAAGAATAGCGTTGCAGATAAATTACTTACCTAGTAATATTATACACAAGTACCTATAAAATATTTTATAAGTACTTTTTTTTATCTGACTGAAGTAGGAAACGAGCATGTTGTCCACCTAATGGTAAGTGGTCACCGCCACCCGTGGACATCTGTAAACTTCATGCAGAACATGGGTTCCAACTGAAGTCAATCACAGTTGCTCTGCTCCTCCCGAGGACTATAATCGTCGCCTCATATAAAAGTATGTGTGTGTACTTACCAACGTTAATAGGTACTGAATGTAAATTACTTATACAAACTGGAACATATTTTATTTACTAGCTGTGCCCGCGACTTCGTCCGCGTGGAATAGTTATTTTGGGCATAATTTATTTTTACAAACAACCTCCTCAGCTTTATAAACCCGTTTTTTTCACATTTTCCATTATTTCTTCGCTCCTAATAGTTGCAGCGTGATGTTATATAGCCTTAAGCCTTCCTCGATAAATGGTCTATTCAATACAAAAAGAATTTTTAAATTCGAATCAGTAGTTCCTGAGATTAGCGCGTTCAAACAAACAAACAAACTCTTCAGCTTTATATATTAGTATAGATTTACGGCAAAAACGTTTTATGTAATGTTAGTATAATAAATCTTTAAGCCACTACGTTAAAAACTGGTCCACCCACCAAATTACTATTGCTGTAAATAATTTCTGGGTTCTAATTTGATAGATATGGTAAAGAAAAACATTTGCACGAAGACCAATTTAATCTTCATGTGCTTATATAAGTCGTCAGATACGACTATATTGCTGGACTTTATGACTTTATGTATGTATATGAGAAATATCGTAGAAATGAACTGCAATTTTTTTTTTAATTAAAAGCCTAAAACAATAACAACAACTTCGTAAGAATAAGTATTTGCACCCTTAGACATGACATTAACAGATAAATTCAGAAATATAATTATCTAATAATATGGTAGAAAGTATAAAAAAAATTGCCGGCTCACTTTCAACGACTATCTTAGTCTTAATGAATAAGAAAACGCAGGTGCGTTAATCATATACTTGTGTAATTGACTATAAAGAAAACCACTTGTTTTATATAATAGTACAGATATACAGACAGAGTACATAGTTACAGATGTCCATGGGCGGCAGAGGCCGCTTACTGTCAGGTTAATTAAATTCTCCTGACATTGTCATGTCACAGGACTTCTCACCCTTCCAGACCCATATATGACGGCCTTGTCAGAGGTAGGAGGCGGGATAAGGAATGTTCGGATCTCAAGGGTCTTCTCTTTATCCGGGCAGATCCTTAAGGGGGTGTAACACCCCTCGGTACTGTTATATTGCTTTACAAAACTTTTTTCACGTTTTCTAAACTCATAGCCCCACACTAAGCTCATAGATTTTCACCTGAGTCGTGGGTACCATGGACACACACAAGACGAATACACAAACACACAGACCCAGAACATGAATCTTAACTCATCATTCCTGATACCTGTTTTTACAATGTACATAGTTTTTATAGGCCGATTGTGCCTTCTGTCGCTCGTTCCACGCTCTCGCTTGCACTTCAAACCTTAAAGAAACGCCTCAAAGCAAGGTAACGCCGCATGAGTCATGTTTTTTGGTGCGTGCAATCGGCTCCATCGAATTATAAGACGTTGTCACGTCAAAAATATAAGTCTGTTAGAGTTTAGAGTTAGTTTAAGTTTAAATGGCTCCCTGAGGCATTTTAAGAGCTTAGTTATCCGTTAAAGTTAGAGAAACGAGGAGTTATATGAAATACTTTGCAATTTAACAGACGTAGAAGCGGAAAAAAGTTTAGTATTTTTGCATTTATTAGATTAGTAGTAAGATTATTAGATTAGTAGTAATTTATTCCTAAATAAAAATTTAGGAATAAATTACTTTTTAAGGTGTTTGTACGAATAGGTACGTAATCCAGAAGTTATACCACTTCAAATATATTTGCCTTTTAAAACTGTTCATACATACACAATCCAGTGTTTATAAATTGCGGAGCTTAAAATATATTACAGATTGTTGCCTACAAATATAATAAATATGCCTTAAGACTTATAAATTTCCATAATATCCATAAAATAAATCCACCCATGAACCGTTTTATATGACCAGCACCCTCACCTTACATAGTAATCAATAGTTTGAGTTGTCTGCTTATTAATACGTTACACGTATATATACATATTATATTCATTTTTAATAGTGTCAGTCCAGTCCGTAACTTCCGTAATCATAGTGCGCCATTTCCGGTACATGCTGAAAAGTGACGGTTTCCCGTAAAGCGCCAAATGGAGTGTCACTTTTTAAATTTAAAGGTTTTTCACAAGATACATAGCATACATACTTAGCAATCGCATTATAATGTAAACGAAAACACCAGTACATTTATAATAATCGATATACGTTCCTACCAAAATGTCACATTGGGCTATAACGTCATGGAAAGTCATAAAATTATCATAGTCGACCTAATTAACCACCATAAAGTTCTTATTTGATATCGATATTGTTGAAATTGCTATGAAAGTGACGTCAAACGTTTGTTTATGTTGACGCGTCACGTTTTCCTAAGGGTGTGTACAGATCTAGCGTTGCAACCGCGCTGCATGCAACATACATTATAGGTGGTAGAGCCTCCTTCGCCCTCCCACCACGCCATTGAACTTGATTAAACAACTTGATCTATTTAATAGGAGAATTATATAATATATGTGCGTTAAAGCTAATTTAAATTATAATCAGTTGCACCATTACGTTAAGAATAGAATTGTATGTTAATATGAAATACTTTGTTTCGGACAACTGAAAGCCGTGTATAATAATAGGTTACGTGCTAATTAGTCTCTAATTTTAACAGTCAGGAATTATACTTTGTAATGGAAGAATGGAACACGTGCTAATTGTTCTCTATTATTAAGTCAGCAGTCAATAGTAAATAGTTGTGTTAATGAATTGCCTTTTAATTTTAACCATGATACTGTGTGGCGAGTGAGTATGGTTTAATAGATGTTAGAACCAGTGTAGTTCGACCGGAGAAGTACCACCGCCACACCTATTTCTAGCGTGAAGCAGTTTTTGCGTTTCGATGGAAGGGTGTGGTTGCCGGCACACTTTTATAAGAGGCGACCATCTTTGTCCTCGTGAGTAGCGACGCATCTGTGATTGACTTCAGATAAAACACCATATTCTGTATGAACTTGCTTACAGATGGGCGGCAGTGACCACTTACCATCAGGTGGAGTACATGCTCGTTTGCTACTTCAATCTTATAAAAAAATACTTGCATGCAATCAACTATGTAATAGCATGTAGTTTATGTATGTATTTGGTGTATTTTCAGCAACGACTCTCGCACCGTGCCGTTAGTATGAGTTTATTACGTTTCCATAAAGGCGACCATCTTTGTCCTCGTGAGTAGCGACGCATCTGTGATTGACTTCAGATAAAACACCATATTCTGTATGAACTTGCTTACAGATGGGCGGCAGTGACCACTTACCATCAGGTGGAGTACATGCTCGTTTGCTACTTCAATCTTATAAAAAAATACTTGCATGCAATCAACTATGTAATAGCATGTAGTTTATGTATGTATTTGGTGTATTTTCAGCAACGACTCTCGCACCGTGCCGTTAGTATGAGTTTATTACGTTTCCATAAAAAAAAATGTTTATGTATTCGCCCATCATTGCAATTTACATTGCAATATATGGGCAAAAACCTTAACGATGATCGTTTTTAAAGAATGTAATGGAGTCGTACTAAGAACGTAGGAAATTGTGCAGAGGCTGCGACTGTGCGCACAAATTGTGAGTGTGCAATTTGTTATCTGATATTTGAAAGGTTGCGTTAAGGTATATAGTTTTTACGCATGCAGCGTAGAAACGCCTCGTGGACATATCACCCAGCATAAAGCATCTATAGAGCCTTTCGCAAACATTATTTCGGCAATTCCATTTAATTTGTACACACCCTTACATAATTATCGATGTAATATTATCAGTTAAATTTATGTGAAATAATGCATCGGTCTCATATTAGGATCTTCCGTGTCCTGGGTACCATGGATACCTACACAAAGACGAAAACATAAACACATAGACCCGAAATAGATATCTAAATTCATTATTTAGATATCTGCCTTACCGCGTATGATACCCGGAAACACCAGTTTGTAAGACCGGTATAATGACCACTACGGCACGATATGAAGTAGTTCACATGACAAACAGTACCTATGTGTTTGAAGTTGATCCAGCGTAGGAGTGAACACCCATACTGAGCTGTCACGGCTGTCATGCACAACCGAATACATTTCGCAATACGCACCCCGCTGCTAGGCAATTGTAAATTACAATTCGTACGCAATAATCTGCCAGGTGCAGGCTTAACCGTAAAATGATGATTCCGTATTTACACGCGATTTTGACCCTTGTTATAAAAGGATTGAGACTGTTTTTGTGTGAATGTACGATCTTTAAACTAGCCTCCGACCGCAGCTTATGCGCTTATGTAGAGTCATCAAAGTAACCTCATAAAAGTGTAGCCTTATGTTACTTTTATTGCTCTGCGTACGTTACAGCTTAAAGTTAGATTTGTAGTGTATTTAATACTAAGTAAATAATATTTAATGAAAATATTTTTTAAACAAGCTTTTATTTTAGTGCACTGGATAAGAAAAAAATAAGTTTTGTAGTAGTCAAACCCATCATTTGTTGCATCGTAAAATTTTTCTATCATATAAAACTTGTGGCGAGAATAGTTTAGGAAACCACGGACCTAGATCTGAGCTAAATTTATTGTGGACAATCTCGCGGCAGCGAGCAATCCTTTCGTTTCGGTCAAAGAGTGTGGTTTTCGAATCAGTTTATTTATTTATTTTATTTATTTAGATACACCATCGACTTACCACTATAAATTGTTTAATAGTTTTTTATAATTCGATGGGTTCAGTGTGAATCGCCATTACAGGTATAGGTATACAACTCATAACATAACATATATATTATATTATATTATTATTTTATTATATTATAATGTTATATTTGTTTTACATACACACCTTTATCACACACATATATATACACTCACACGTACATACATACACACACGCACATGTTTACTTAGTTTTGTTATTTTAATTAAATGTAAATCCATAAATGGCGCCAAGTCAGGCCTATGTGATAAATTTGTGTTATTTGTAATGCTGTGGATTTTGTATTATAAATAAATAAATAAACTCATAATTTATACGAAGTGTAATCTCTCACTAACAAAACGATAAAAATAAACAACTTTTTTTTTAATAAGGCATAAAACAAAATAAAAAAAACTTTCTATATGAGGCGACACTCATAGTCCTTGGAAGTAACAACACAACTGTGTTTGAAATCAGATAAAACCCCTGTTCTATATGAAGTTACCACATAGACGGTAATGACCACTTACTATCCGATGGCTTAAATCTCATAAAAAAATGCAGCTTATGACATCTTGAATTAACAACATTCAACATGTTATACGCTGCATTTCATTTGCATTTTGTAAGTAGATGACTGTGGGACATAACGTTTCTCGGAAAAGTAGAGCAGATTTTACATATTTATTGGTTTACAAGCTTTTATCCCCTGTTTAACCTCTTGGTGAATGATTTTTCAAAAATATTTGTTGATAAATTTTCGTTCTAAGCCCACCAGTTTAAAACTAGCGTTATGTGTCAATCAGTCAGTATTTTTTATTAAAAACTTATTAGAATTAGGTATTGCACTCATAGTCGCTAAAACACACACACACACACACACACACACACACACTTTCTACACTCACTGCCCTGAGTGGGATATAAATTAAACGTTCAATAGCAACATCTCAATGCCAGGTTACTTGGTCAATTAAAGACTTAGGCGATATTGATAAACCGTAATCAGGACTCAAATACTAAAACGTTACAAAACAAGGGATCGAATCCAGAGCCACCAGAGCTACACCTATTTCTGCCAGCACCTTATATTAAAGGCAATGTTAAGCGGATGTAATAAGGGAGATATACAAGTATATATCCTGTTTAACTTCTTGAGAAATTATTTTTTTAACATATTTTAATCAAACTTATACAAAACTTGCACTCATAATCGTTTAATACCTAGCATCATTTTAGTGCCAGGTTATTTGGTCGCTTAAAGACTCTTAAGGTGATATTAATGCACTGTAAAGTTGATCAGAACCCAAATATTAAAACCTCCACTGAGCATTATATAACCTGGGATCGAATCCAGATCCACCAGGGCTACACGTATTTCTGCCAGCACCTTATAATAGCGGCAGTGTTAGGCGCATGTAATAAGGGTGTGTGAGAAACGGTGGCGACTGAATAATATTGTCAGTTGTCTGATTATTTATTTGATATAATATTTGTACGGAGATCTGAAACGGCGGTCCGTTAACTAGTCCACCAAGTAGAAGTCCAAGTAGAAGAGGAAGTTATATGCAACTAGCTGACCCGGCGAACTTAGTTCTGCCTAAATGTCAAAAGTCTAAAATTATTAGTGTTCTTACACTATATTATGCATGTATTATAAATAAAAAAACTTCCGCTTAAACACTCTATCTATTTAAAAAAACTGCATTAAAATCCGTAGCGTAGTTTTAAAGATCTAAGCATACATAGGGACAGACAGCGCGAAGTGACATTGTTTTATACCATGTAGTAGGATGTCCAGGCTGGCGCATCCCAGCGCCGGCTTGAGGACTATCGAGGCAATTCGTCCAATATTTCAGCAGTGGTTGGGTAGGCGATTTGGCATCCTGTTCTTCCGTCTGAGGCAGGTGCTCTCGGGACATGGTTGTTTCGGGAGGTACCTGTGTCGGATCGGGCGGGAGCCGACTGCCAGGTGCCATCATTGCGACGGTTGCCTCGAAGAGACGTCCCAGCATACGCTGGAGGTATGCCCTGCGTGGAATGCGGAGCGCCGCGCGCTCAGCTCTGTATTAGGGGCCGACCTCTCGCTTCCGGCCGTGGTTAGCGCCATGGTTGGAAGTGACAGGTCGTCGCAGACGGTGCGATCCTTCTGCGAAGCAGTGATGCTCGCGAAGGAGGCGGCGGAGCGGGCCAGGGAGGACAATACATCTTCCGCGCCGCTTCGTCGCAGACGCTTGGAGTGTGGCTTTTGCAGAAAGCCACTCTTTCCCAGTCCCATGAGCCCACAGAGGCAGAATCGGGGGATCCTGCCTCTGGTCACAAGGGTTCGAGATGTCGTGTGTGCGTTCTGCATGCACATCTCATGAGGGACACCACTGAGAGGGGCCCCTCCCTCTCGGGACGTGGCTGGCGTTAACATCAGCGCCGGCCGACGTTGCCGGGCCGCGAATGGAATGCTAACGCTTTACTCGTGACCCGGCACCGAACGCCCAGAGGAACGCCGCGGAGTTTTAGTCGGTAAGAGTCCGACAAACCCCTTGCGCTCCCCCGGGCGAAAAAAATCTCGTCCGGGATCCATGAGGATTTCTCCGCGTTAAAAAAAATACCATGTAGTAATGTTGCTATATATAACATAAGTTCTGAGTTATCATATTAAATATTATACAATTTGTGTCTATGACATCTGTATGTGAATATTAAAGTAATTATATTTTTTCTAAATTATTTACATTTAAATGTCTGATTAATAATATTATTGGTAAATATAAATTTTATTACAGTATTTTTGCGTGAACAAAGGGAGAAATACAAGTATATATCCGAGGCATTTCAACATAGGTACTCCTCAGAGGTAGCATTTCATCTACATTGGCCATAGATGCGTTACTAATTGACTGATTACAGATGTTCATGAGCGGCAGAGGTCATTTCTCATTTCACCTAACACAAGCAAAGAAGTAGTCCACATGCTTGTTTGGTAGTTGTGTATTATAATTAATAATACTGTTATATTATTATAACCAAACTCCGACTGCTAAAACCTGTTGATTGCCTTTTGTTTATGTTGATTGTTTTAATTAAAACGTCATTACCCCTGTTTTTCTCTTAGGTACCATATGCCATTAAAAATAATACAGCCTATGTCACTCTGCAAGCGTCAATTCCAATTGTGTATATATGTATTTTACAATTCGTCAAGACGTTTGGTTGAAGCGCGTGCCTACATAATGGGTATACATACATACAAACATATACATATTTATGACATACATAAGTGTTGTAATATACAAACGTACAAGTGTGTGACGCTAGAAAAAAGGTTTGTCATTTTTGTAATTTGACAATCTTAGTTGAAATAATAGTATATGGTGCAATGTTGATCTAGCTAAAATTATATGAAATAAATAGTGTGAGTTGTAAAGTTCACGAGTTTTACTTTCCAACAATAAGCATGCAAAACATTCCCCTCCTTCTGAAGCTTTCGGCTAAACAGGTTATCGTCCCGATTAGTAACCTTTAACAGCAACTAATCAAACGTTCAGAACACTTAACAGTTCAATAATCTCCACTCTAACTGATCACCATGAGTAATGGGTATATAACCCGCTTAATCCATGTCGGCAATTTGGCGGTTATCTGTTATCTTAATCTATACGTGACGCAGATGAGCACATATCGAAATTGTTATTTAAAAACTGTTATGCTAGACCATGGAAAATAACATTGAGTACGTCGACGTTTTTATGTTTGCTTTTACGGTGTTTTTCAACCTTTTTTATAGCGCGACTCCCATGGAATATAAAAACATGTCGTGACCTTCGTCAGGCCGGTTTTTCTGAGTTTTATTATATTACTTTATAAATATAAAAGCTAAATAATAATTACATATTTACTATATTAAGTTGTCAGTTAAATACATCACTTTGTTCCTAAAACAGTCATCGCGAAAAGATTCATTAAAAAAATCGCTTTTTACACTCATAGCCCCACATTAGGATTTTTGTCTGTGTTGTGGGAGCCATGGACACACGCAAAGACAAATACACAAACACCCAGACCCAGAACAAGAATCTAAACTCATCTCATCTAAACTCATCATTCCGGGTTCAATTCTCGGCCAGACAGGTATCTGCATTATGAGTTTAGATTCATGTTCTGGGTCTGGATATTTGTATATTCGTCTTCTGTGTGTCCATGGTACCCACGACACAGGAGAAAATCTTAGTGTGGGGCTATGAGTGTAGAAAGCATGTGTGTGTGTTTCCAATATTGTGTTATTCTTAAAGTAAAGCATAGTTACTAATGTAATGTTAGAGTATGCATTAAGGCTAAACAGCATTTCTTCGGACAAATTGTTGCATTTTTTCAAACAACTCATATAGCCTCCAACAACCTACAGATATATATCCCACAATCCCGGCAAATGAGGCTCGGCTCGGCCATATTACACAATAACCCGAGGGAAGATATCCCACCGAAATTATGGAAGCCATCACCTGTCTCAAAACGCCTGCTAATACTTGTATCAAAAGTTACAGTATCTCACGATTGCAATTTATTTTGTTATAATGCTGAATCTAAGCATAGCCTTTACTTCTCTTAAAGATGAACATGGAACCATTTCAAGCTTATATATTTCATAGTAGCAGAACCCTTTGCGATTCGTCTCTGAAGGCACCTCTGTCATAATAATGTCTGCCTAACAGCAACAGTGTTAAGCTACACTGAGTTTTGGTTTGTACGTGTGGTACGAAGTACTTATCCGAGACGTTGTAATTTACTTCTAAGGAGTAACAACGTATCTCTAGGTAACCTCAGGTGACTCTTACTTTATCAGGGTTTAAGTACAAAACTATACTAAACTATATTTGAAGGTGGTAGAACCAGTGAAGTTCAACCGGGAAAGTACCACCGCCACACTTATTTCTAGCGTGAAGCATTTCTTTCGTTCCGATGGAAGGGTGTGGTTGCCAGCACTTTTATATGAGGCGAACATCATAGTCCTCGGGTGTAGCAACACATCTGTGATTGACTTGAGATAGAACCCATGTTCTGTATGAAGTTGATCACACATGTCCATGGGCGGCAGTGACCACTTAACATCAGGTGGACTGCATGCTCGTTTGCTACTTCAGTCAGATAAAAAAAAATATGGACAGTCCAGCAACCACTTACTGGCAGGTAGACTAATTGCTTGTTTGCTACTCCTATTTAAAAAAAATCATTACCATATTTTAATGTATACTTGAATAATATATGACTTATATGTATGTCGGCGCGAAATCACAAAATATGATCAATTAACTAGATTTAAGCTAAATATTTACTCCAAATTGTAATACAATTGTGTTAAACTTAAGTCCTGACTGTTTGCTTCACAGCGAAACGCTCTTTGTTATAAATTGTTTTGAACTTAAGAGTATGTGCCTAAATTCGTATAACTAATTTTACTAAGTATATTGTTTAATCATTGTTAATAACTTTCGTTATAATGAGAAGATTATTTAAGTACTGCATTGTAATGTTAAAATAATTCAATGGTTTAGTTTAGTTCATTTAGAAATGAATTGTCAATGTTAATTTATTGAGGGTAATAAATGTAGTGGCATTGTGACGGCGTTTTCCTGAAACGAAATAGCCGTCCCAGAGTCACATTCGTCGTTTACTCTTGGCGCAGAAAGGTTCTTCCCTGAAATATCTTGTAAGTAGAACTGTGTATAGTTATAACCTTACATTAGCAAGTAAATTAATATTGTGTGTAGCTATAATCCTAGACTAATTTATTATTTCATGTAATCTAAGAATAAAGCGATTGTATTTGTAAAGTGTTTCATCTCTGCAATGAGCGAACCTTGTAACGATTTAAGCGACATCAGCTCTGCTGATGTCGCTATTGATAAGGACTCTCCTGTGCTTCCAAATCCGTCATCAGAAGTGGGATTCTCACCCACTTCTGCTCGACCATCGCTTTTACAAAATGAAAATTTCACCGATTCTTCTGTACCTTCTGTAAACGGGGTGCCAGCAGAGTTCTTTACGCAAATGTTGCAGATGATGAAGCACATGTCTGATCGTATAGCGACACAACCTGATTTAAAGGTTAAAATTAACGATGTGTTTTTGCCGTCTTACGACCCGGACACTAATATTGGTGTGCGTGAGTGGTGTCAGCATGTTACCACTGCTATGGAAACCTATAACCTTAGTGACTATGAAGTGAGAATGAAAGCGAGTAGTTTACTTAAAGGTCGTGCAAGGTTATGGGTTGACCAATGGCTTGTATCTACCTCCACGTGGTCAGAATTGCGTGATGTATTGATAACTACGTTTGAACCGGAAAATAGGTATTCGCGGGATATTGCTCGCTTCAGAGAACATGCATACGATCAAACTAAAGACATTGCGCAATTTCTATCACAAGCTTGGGTCCTATGGAGACGTATTACTAAAGATAGGTTATCGAATAGTGACGCGGTTGAGGCAGTAATTGGTTGTATCGGAGACGAGCGATTAAGAATTGAGTTGTTAAACGTTAGGGCTGCTTCCGTACCAGAGTTGATTTCTGTTGCGTCTTCAATTAAAAACATTAAACGACCATTATCTGGTACCTTTAGCATGCAGCAGGACGTTAAGCGACCTCGTTTTTCTGGCAAACCGTTTGCTTTTTGCCATATTTGTAAAAGAAACGGTCACGATGCTAAAGACTGTCGTTTTCGTAACAATACAGTCGTGCCTCAATCGCGCCAGCCAGATAACAAAAGTATACCTACAAGTTTGGGTAGCCAGTTTTGTTCATTTTGTTCGAGGGTAGGTCATACTTTTGAAACATGTTGGAAGCGAGAGCGTGCCGTGGTTTCTAATGTGAACTGTGTGGGTAAACCGGAATTAAATTCAATACCTGTTATTGTCGGAAATTATAAATTACATGCCATGTTTGATAGTGGAGCGGAATGCTCTGTGATACGCGAATCTCTTACGGCTAAATTACCGGGAAAAAGAAGTGATATTGTGAAATATTTGAAAGGCCTAGGACAATTTACGATAGTTTCTCTATCGACACTAACAATGGTTTGTGTCTTTGATAACTGTAAAATAGAACTCGAATTCCATGTCGTACCAGACTATGAGGTTTGCTCAGATATTCTCATAGGCATGAATCTCGTCAAAGACACAAATCTGAGTGTTTTGGTCAATTCCGAGGGAGCTACATTGATTCATCAGCCAGTGGTTTACCACATGCGATCTTTAAATGAAAAGTTTGACAAATTAAATTGTGACTTAACCGATGATGGTCAAATAAACGAATTAAAAATATTGTTAAATAAGTTCGAGCATTTGTTCATCCGTGGTTACCCTCATTCACGTGTTAATACGGGTGAACTTGAAATTCGTTTAAAGGATGAGAACAAGTTTGTCGAACGCAGACCATACCGGTTGAGTCCTGTTGAGCGGGAAAAGGTACGTGAAATCGTTGCAGAATTACTTGAACATAATATTATTCGTGAGAGTAAGTCTTCTTTCTCAAGTCCTGTAATATTAGTTAAAAAAAAAAACGGCAAGGATCGCATGTGCGTGGACTACCGCGAATTAAATAGGAATACTTTAAGAGACCACTACCCGTTACCGATAATTTCTGATCAGATAGACCAGCTGACCGGAGGCATTTACTTTTCCACATTTGATATGGCGGCAGGCTTCCATCAAATCCCTATTTCAGTAGGTTCTATAGAGAAGACGGCCTTCTGCACACCAGATGGCTTATTTGAATATTTGACCATGCCCTTTGGTCTTAGTAACGCCGTTGCCGTCTATCAAAGGTGCATAAATAGGGCCCTAGGTCCCCTTCTGATCCCAGCAGCTGGTCGGTCTGAGCAGGTTTGTCAGGTCTATGTCGATGATGTGTTGTCAAAATGTAAAGAATTTGCAGAGGGTTTATCGAAAATTGAACGAATTTTAATTGCTTTGCAAGAGTCTGGTTTCTCTATAAATGTAGATAAGACAGCTTTTTTTAAACTCTCTATTGAATACTTGGGCAATATAATATCGGACGGACAAGTTAGTCCTAGCCCGAGGAAAGTGGAGGCTTTAACAAAGGCACCGATCCCAAAAACTATTAAACAAGTGAGACAATTTAACGGCTTAGCCGGGTACTTCAGACGTTTCATTCCTAATTTCTCACGTGTAATGGCACCGCTTTATGAACTTACAAAAAATGACGCGAAATGGGAATGGAACGAAAGACACGATGAAGCCCGTAACTATATTATACGACAGTTGTCTACTGCTCCTACCCTCTCTCTATTTCAGGAGGACAAACCTATCGAACTCTATACAGATGCACGTAGCATAGGCTACGGGGCAGTATTGACGCAGGTCATCGGCGGCCGCCAGCATCCAGTCGCATATATGAGCCAGCGTACAACTGACGCAGAAAGCCGTTACCACTCGTACGAGCTCGAGACCCTGGCGGTGGTAAGAGCTGTGAAACATTTCAGGCACTACCTTTACGGTCGGAAATTTAAAATAATCACGGATTGTAACGCACTCAAAGCGTCTAAACACAAGAGGGATCTGCTGCCTCGTATACATCGGTGGTGGGCCTTCCTCCAAAACTATAACTTTGAAGTTGAATATAGAAAAGGAGAACGCCTGAAGCACGCGGATTTTTTTAGTCGGAACCCTTCTACAGAGATGACCGTCAATACCATAACGAGAGACCTGGAGTGGTTGCAAATCGAGCAACGGCGCGATGATGTTCTTCGACCAATTATAGATAGCGTTGTTAGTAATAATCCACCCGCTGAATTTATCCTAGAAGAGGGTGTACTGAAAAAGATACATACAGGTTCACCATTAGGTATCCAAAAACTAATTGTAGTTCCTAGATCATTCCAGTGGAGTTTGATAAACTCCTTTCACTCTGTACTACAGCATCCAGGATGGGAGAAAACCCTACAGAAATTACGACAAACATATTGGTTTGACAAAATGAATACAATTATCAGACGGTTTGTTGACAATTGCGTGATTTGCAGATCTTCAAAAGGGCCTTCTGGTGCAACTCAAGTGCAACTTCACCCCATTCACAAACCCACCACAGCGTTCCAGGTCATCCATATGGATATAACGGGCAAGCTTGGGACCAAGAATTCGGAAGGGCAAGATGAGTATGTCATTGTTATTATTGACGCATACAGACGCGAAGGCTCAGTATTGGGATCTACCTTATTTTTAATCTATATCAATAATCTATGCAAATTTTCTCTTTCAAACTGCTCTATATTTACTTATGCAGATGATACGGCATTGATTGTACATGGTAAAGACTGGCCCATAACATTTAAACTTGCTGAACTAAATCTTAAATTAGTGTTGAATTGGTTATCCAATAATCTTCTTACTGTAAACCTAACTAAAACTGTATACCTACCATTCTCATTACAATCCACCACATTACCTATCTCAAACTCATTTACAATTACAGCCCACACTTGCACATCATCCACTGCTCCTATTCAATGTCAATGTCCACAACTGCAAGAATGCGCTTCCACTAAGTACCTAGGTGTACATATTGATAATTTATTAAATTGGAAAAATCATCTTGAAATGTCTGCTACCCGAGTACGAAAACTAATAAACATCTTTAAAAAATTGAGACAATCGGCTGACTATGATACGTTAAAATTAATATATTACTCACTGTGCCAATCAGTTCTGACATACTGCATCACTGCTTGGGGCGGGGCATCTAAAACGCATATGATACACTTGGAACGAGCACAAAGGGCTGTCCTGAAGGTCATGACTTGCAAACCATTTCGGTATCCAACTAGGACTCTTCTTGACGAATGTCGTGTCCTCTCAGTAAGACAGCTCTTTGTTCTACAAACAATACTTCGCAAACATTCCTTAATACCTTACGATCCTAACTATATTAAAAAACGCCGCGTTTACAAGATTTACCCAACCCCAGCAGCCAAAACTGCTCTTGCTAGAAGACACTTTGATGTGATCGGAAATTATCTTTACAATATAGCTAATAAACATTGTAACATTTTTCCCTTGTGTAGAATAAAATGTAAATTGGAAGTGTACAATTGGTTACAAAAACAAAACTATAGTGAAACGGAGGAGTTAGTAAAATTATCAATGTTATAATATTTATTATTATTTATATTTTACTTTTTTATTATTACGGTTCACATACATACATACCCACACATACACACACGCACAAGCACTCACACACACACACACACACACACACACACACACACACTAATATGCTTATTAATGTAATATGGTTGTACTGTACTTCTGTAGCCGTCCGAATGCAAATCTATGTAATCCATCCCAAATAATGGACGCTGGAGCCCATAACACAAGTTGAATCTTAAAATGGGCACCAGAGTTTAATAAACCACATGTTTAAAATACTTTAAATGCATTCACAATCCTGTTTCATAAAACTGTGTATGTACCTACTTTTTATGAACAATAAAATTATTATTATTATTATTATTATTATTATTATTATACACGAAGTATATACTTCTGAATTATTCAAATCACAAGAACCAAAGTAGCAGTCTGGCAGCACTGAAACGCGTAGTGTATTTGTTCGGGACCCCAATACAAGTGATAGTTGACGGAGGGCGAGAATTTCTCGGTGAATTTAAACTTTATTGTAATCGTTTTGGAATCGACATACATGCAATATCACCAGGTGTAAGCCGAGCCAATGGTCAAGCAGAGAGAATCATGTCTACATTAAAGAACGCCTTAACCATAATTAAGAATTATGACACTGAAAATTGGCAAACAGCGTTAGAGACTTTGCAGCTTGCGTTCAATTGCACTCCACATAGAGTAACTGGTGTTGCACCGCTGACTTTATTAACACGCCGTCAACATTGCGTACCGCCCAACCTGTTAAGATTAGTTGATCTAGATAGTGAATCTATAGATTTTGATTTACTAGAGCAACATGTACAGCAAAAAATGAACACCACTGCTTGTTATGATAAGCAACGATTCGATAAAAACAAGGCAAAAATACGCCCGTTTCAGAGGGGTGACTACGTTCTCATTAAAAATAATCCCCGAAACCAAACCTCTTTAAATTTAAAATACAGTGAACCGTATGAGATTTACAGAGTATTGGATAACAATCGCTACATAGTGAAGCGCGTGACCGGTCGAGGGCGTCCAAGAAAGGTAGCTCACGATCAACTGCGTCGGGCACCACAGCCGGGTGACCAGGGAGCCGGGTCGGCGGATACAGGAGATGAAACTGAAGAGCTGCCTAACCCACAACCATCTACAAGTCATGACCAGGGAGCCGCGTCGGCAGAGACAGGTGGCGAAACTGAAGAGCTGCCTAACCCGTCTACAAGTCAATAAGCAGCCCAGAAATTGGATATCCAATATGAACAGGTCAGTTGTTTTTCAACTTGTTTCGTTATCATTCGTGCTTTGAGTTTATAATAAGTTTTAAACAATATTTTCACTCCATTATGTTACAAAACATTTACAACCTTTATTCCCTTCCTATGCCTACACTGCTTTAAGAACCTGTCTGGGTTACTATACCCAGCGTTTCCTTTTTTAAATTCCTTCAAGTTACTATGGACCACGGCGCACAAGACCGCTCAGAGCCATAGCAGTAACTACCCATGAGCAAAGTCATTGTAAATGTAAGTTTTCAGAGCCCTTGTGGACCACGGCGTAAGAGACCGCTCAGAGCCACAACATCGACCTTATCCTCTTTTCCATTAGAGCCTCTGTGGACCACGGCGTTCAATACCGCTCAGCACCACAGCATCAACTTCTTTCGATATGCATTATCAATATAACAATGCCTACAATATTTACATTAAGCAAATCAAACGTAAATCGTGCAAGAATGCGTTGAGCATTAGCACTAAGTAAAATATTAAACTGTGCTCATTTCCCGTTGTATACCACATCATAATTTTATGTGAATGTTTACATAGAATGATTTATTGTTAATACCTATTATTTGTAGTTCTATTGTTTTTACATTTGAACCTCGTAACTTGGATATTGGAATCCCTGTAAAAAAATACTGTAATAACCAAGTTATTAGGTACCCCGTAAACAGCCCCTTTCCTTGTAACAGACTTTTTGTTTGTGATATCGTTTGAATTGTGAAAAAACTTTTTATTTTTTTGTCTGTAATTGGTAAGAATTTGCGGATTCTAATCTCGAGGTATAAGTATTTGATCTATGGAGTGAAGGATATTGCTGAAATAAAAGACTCTATTTTACTTTTATTAATATGCTAAATAAATATTTTTTGCTTTCATATACAGGATTTTTTTTCTTACTGAAGTAGCAAACGAGCATGCAATCCACCTGATGGTAAGTGCCCACTACCGACCATGGACATCTATAATTAACTACATACAGCACATGGGTTCCATCTAAAGTCAATCACAGATGCGTTACTACTCCCGAGGACTATGATGGTCGCCTCATGTGAAAATGTGCCGGCAACCACCCCCTTCTATCGCAACGTAAGAAATGCTTCACGCTAGAAATAGGTTTGGCGGTGGTACTTTCCTGGTCGAACTACACTGGTTCTAACTTGAAACTCAACATTTCGGTACTACATCCTGTACTAAGTGCAGCGAACTGGGAGTGCATTCCAGCTAACCCATACTTCCTTGAATTGATAGCATGGAGGATGAAACAGGACATCCTTCAGCTGTCCAGAGAGACCCTTCTAAGACATAAAACGTTGAAGCCGTCGTCCCATACAAAAAATGTACAATTTCAATCGGCCATTATTTTAAAACCCCGTTTAAAACTCCTACCTCTAAAAAGAGTGTTTTATGAGGAAGTAAATCCTAGAAAATAGATGGATAATAGGGAACAGCTGAGACCACTTAAAGCCGCACTAACTGCATCCCCATTTAATTCTCTCTTATTAACTACGATAGTCGCAATAACTAGGACAAATACTTGTGTTAGACGTAACTTACTCGTATATTAGTGATCTCAGCACCTAACAAGAAATGTTGACATTAAAATAATTTCGTGCGTAATCGAGCGTGAGACACAAAGAACACAAAATAAGCTTTCAGCTCTTAGCGTTTACTCACACTGTATACCTTGCAATAATAATTTATATCCATATATTTATGATACCCGGCGTGAGCTGTGGGAGACAATGTGGTAGACCTTGTCTGCTCTCGAACCGTTCAGTCAGCCGACCCCGGGAAGGACAGCGGTATATGTGGTCGCATACCGTCGTAAAGACAAGACGGAGCAGTGGGCCCAGCCGCCTATCTGGGAGGAGCCTGATGGGGCAACGGAACAAAGGAACGCAACTAGAGGACTCCGGTTGCGTTCCTTTGGAGATGTGTAGCGCCGAGGACGGCCACCGGGTTTTAGCGGGGTAAAATCCCACATAACCCTGCGTCGCTCCCACAACGTCGGGTACTTTTGAAGGTTCTCCTCAAAAACAAAAAAAAGACCTTGTCTGCCAATGATTATACGGGGGCCAGAATGATTCGACCCACAGCCACCTATTTCAAGCGTGAAGCAGTTCTTGCGTTCCTGAAGGATGTGGTTGCCAGCTTGCTTTCATATAAGGCGACTATCGAAATTCTCGGAAATAATAACTTGTTTGAAGGTTGCATGTCCATGATTAGTAGTGGCTACTGGAGCAGTGATAGCCTAATTAATTGCCCTCTCGATCGGGAGGTCCGAGGTTCAAACCCAGGCACGCATCACTGATTTATGTGCGTATTATACTTTAATTATCACTGCTTTTCGGTGAAGGAAAACATCGTGAGGAAACCTACACACCCGAGAGTTCTTTAAAAAAAAAAAGTTCTCGGAGGTGTGTGAAGTCCACCAATTCGCACTTGGCCAGCGCGGTGGACTATGGCCTAAGCTCTCTCATTCCGAGAGAAGACCCGTGCCCAGCAGTGGGACAGTAATGGGTTGACGACGACGACGACTGCAGGTACACTTCGTGGTCGTTTGTTGCTTCAATCGAATAAAAAAATCTTAATGTGTAATCTGTACAATATATTGTCAGGCACGGCCCGGGTCTAAGCATTCGTATTACAGCAGATATAAATAGTTTACATACACTTGATGTGAAATAATACGTATTCTTTTGGTTGTTATAGCCGATGTCATGTATTTTCAAAGCTTTTTAAAAATATGCGGCTAAATAAATAAATAAAATCCTTTTAGTTTAAAAGCAGAAACAGAAATTCGAGAAACGCATCTCAATAGGAACACCAATACCCCACAATCCGATCACAAGTCTACCGTGGTAGACTTGAATCGTACATAGATTATAAACCGACCATTATCAATCAGGGCACTCGATTATAACATTCTAGTCTATTATATTAAAGCCTAGATATTTCACACGCCTAGTTTCCCATACTCAAACACAAGACCATTGTTCATAAACGCTTTGTCCCGAAATAGACATTTCAATTCATTGGGATCACCGTCTGAGCTAAAATCGAACCTACAGCTCTCTGGGTAGCGCAGATAGGATAGGTATTATGGATACCTTTGTCACACGAACTCAAAGCAGAAGAAAATACAATAGACCCTCTAATACTTACGTCGAAACTATATACGAAAATAGGTGAATAGCGCAATAACCATAAAAGTATAAAGACATAACAAACATAACCATATAAAACTTTGTCACTTACAAATTGTCCGTTAGCAAAAAAATACTGTAGCTGTTTATTTATTGTCGGTTCAGAGCCTGAATTTAAAAAATGGCGAGGAACTCTGCGGGTCCTTTTTTCTTTATAATTAATTATTTCCCCTAATTGTTTTCTTATTATTTCATTGTCCCGCGCTATTTTCCCATTACAATACTTGGCTTACTTTTTTTTATCTGACTGAAGTAGCAAACGAGCATGCAGTGCACCTGATGGTAAGTGGTCACTGCCACATAATCATCTGTAATCAACTACATACAGAACATAGTTTCCATCTAAAGTCAATCACAGATGCGTTGCTACTTCCAAGGACTATGATGGTCGCCTCATGTAAGAGTGTGCCGGAAACCAGACCCTTCTGTCGAAACGCAAGAAATGCTTCACGCTAGAAATAGGTGTGGCGGTGGTACTTCCCTGGTCGAACTACACTGGTTCTACCACCTTTACTCCAATTACACCACTATAATATATTTATATATAAATATGTACAAAAACCATACTTAAGCTAACCGGGGATAGAATCCGAAACCCTGCTTTATAAAGTTACAGTATTTTTTATTGTCGTACACGTGACTTACGGCTAAGATGTAATTAAGAAGGTACTGAGTGCCTAATGTGGCACGCTCAAATGCTGAAAGCTTTCCAAATAAACTCATTAGCACATACATCTACTTTTGTCACAAAAATATATAAGTATTTATTACATACTGTTTGCTATTTATGAAAAGGTGAAATGTTTTACCGTTTTATGATATAAAAGAAATATATATGTATATGACGAACAGATAACCTCTTTCCTTTGGAAAGTCAGTTAAAAATAGCAAACGTGCATGCAATCTACTTTTTTTTATCTAACTTAAGTAGCAAACAAGCATGCAGTCCGCCTGATGGTAAGTGGCCACTGCCGCCCATGGACATCTGTAAGCAACTTCATACAGAACATGGATTCCATCTGAAGTCAATCACAGATGCGTTGCTACTCCCGAGGACTATGATGGTCGCCTCATGTGAAACAGTGCCGGCAACCACACCCTTCCATCGAAACGCAACAAATGCTTCACGCTAGAAATAGGTGCGGCGGTGTTACTTCGCCGGTTGAACTACACCGGTTCGACCACCTTCAAATGATGGTAAGAGATAGCTGCCACCGTTGTACACCTCTTCCGTTGTAAGCGACTTCATTTATGGCACGCGAAGGGAAGTCAATCACAGAAAAATCATATGAAAGAATCATATGGAAGTAAGCAGGAACCCACACCCTTCCATTGAAACTCAATAACTATATGTCGTTAGAAATAAGTGTTGCGATCGTACCTTTTCACTCGAACCAAACTCCTTTAATCTTGCTCCTTTAAATTCTGTATCCACATTCATTCTTTAGCATTTTCCTTCTCGTAGTGCGACCTCTAGAACCAAATTAAGCATATTTATCTTTCAAATACAAAATACCGCCAAATTGCTTAAGTTTCAATAATTAATCATTTACTATTTCAGCTTAATATATATTTTTTTTAATTTATATATTTTATTTTTAATAGGCTTCATTCGGAGGCTCAGGGTCGCTCATCGTGGTATGGAGAGGGTTATGCTCGGAATTTCGCTACGAGACATGATTCGCAACGATGAAATCCGTAGACGAACGAAGCTTACCGACATAGCTCTCAAAATTAGCAAGCTGAAGTCTGACAGGCAATGGGCCGGCCACATCGCTCGTAGGACCGATAACCGATGGAGAAGAAAGGTCCTCGAGTGGCGACCACGTTTAGGCAAAAAAAAATACAGGTCGCCTCCCTACCAGGTGGACTGATGACCTGAAGAAGACAGCGGGAAACCGTTGGATTTAGAGGGCACAGGACCGGTTGGAGTGGCGCCATTTAGGGGAGGCCTATGTTCAGCAGTGAACATCAAAAGGCTAATGGATGGATGGTAACTAATCTAATATGTAGTTTATTAATAAATTTTACTAAATCATGAATATAATCAAATTTTAATTAAATTAAAATTTCACCACTCCTATTACATATTCCTGTACTTTTGTTAGTAAACAAGTTATACAATCCCGTACTTCCCCGAATCCAGAGTTTAAGCGATTTTTGGTAATTGCATTGCTAGGATTAGGAACTTGTAATTCCGGCTCACCCCACACTGATATTTACTTTCGCTAAGACTTGGACTTACGGCAAATTACAAAGGTTCGTGGGAATGGAAGAACAAGTAATTTATGATTTAATAACACGTTCTATCCTCAATTTAGACCTTTTTTTTTTGTTTTCGAGGGTCTTTCAAAAAGTACCCGACGTCGTGGGAGCGACGCGGGTTATGTGGGATTCTTACCGCACTAAAACCCCCCGGTGGCCGACCTCGACGCTGCGAAGAGGACTCCGGGAACTCCGATTGACCGCCGCCGATGTCCTCAGCGTGTGCCCCTTCGGGCTCTTCCCTGGTGGGCGTGAACTGCTCACCGCACCTACTGGTTTTTACGGCAGCATGCAACCACACATGCCACCGTCTTTCCCGGGGTCGCTTGGCCGGACGGGTCGAGCTCCCACTCTTCCCGCCCACAACCCCGGAAGCCTCTTTTAGTCGCCTCTTACGACAGGCAGAGGGTACCGTAGTCCTATTCTGGTCCGAAAGTACAGGGACAATCCTCAATTTAGACCTGGGGATGAATTTACGCTTTTCTAAAGTAACTTGTTTGTACTATGAGTCAGACATACATCACAACATAAAGACAATAATAAGAGCTATATTAAGATGTTTGAAATTCATCAGACACGCGTCCTTTCAGGCAAAATAAAATCGTTCTACACAATGTTCTTTTGAAAACATATACATCATATGTAACACTAAGGCGCGGGCACAGGCCGTTAGTGTTGCATTACAGGCAAAGCAATATGATGATGAAATCATAGAGTAGTAACTATAAATAGTGAATCAAGCAATATAATCAGAACACAATCAATTCCCTTCTTGATTGATAAAATAACGTGTGTCCATGTGTGACATTTACACTCTGACTAGAGAGAATATTTATTAAAAGCTCCTTATTAAACCGTTAATTATTTACTCATTTAGGTTTTAATATTTGCGATTTTGAAAAGCCGCCTCGGGAGGTGTCATTAGTACCCAAAAAAATCTGAAGCGCAACAGAAGGCGCCAGATGTTTTCACTTGTACCTCAAATACAAGAAAATGATGACTATTTTTAACCCGCGAAAACTAAAAATGCAAATTCAGAAATTGAACTTTTAAAAAACTATCTAAGCAATCGGTCGTACATTTTTCCCTCTGATGGTAAGTGGTCAAATTAAATTCTAATAATAATAATTCTTCCCAAAGACATCATTCTGTGAACAACATATAGAGAAAGAACTTTACCTGGAACCGATCGCAATTAAGTTGCCAATCGTGAGGACTAAATTCTCCGCTCATCATATAACAACTGACATCCGTCCAGCGCAACATATTAATTTTCTCACATTAGAAATAGGTTTACAGTGGTATATTTCCCATTCTTCCGTCAAGGGCAAGATTTTTTAAGGTGTACATAGCAAACATCCATTCAGTCTGCCTGATAGTATCACCGTCGCCCATGCAAATCTGTCATCAATTCCACATAAAATCAAAGTGTTACCTCAGGTAACTCACAGAGGCATTAGTACCCCATGAGGGGTACAAATGTACATATTATATGAAGCACCTCGAACAATGTCCCCCTTACCAATACTCATGGAATCAGAACACAGCAGCGCACAATACAATTGTTATTAGGCAGAGATAAGTGTGGCTCCGAGCGGTGGGAAGTAACTGGGTGAGGAGAGCCGAAGACCGGGCTCACCTTAGAAGAGGCCTATGTCCAGCAGTGGACTGAGACGGGCTGATGATGATGATGATGAAGAAGTGTGGCGCTGCTGATGTAGTGCTTCCGAGTAAAACCACGAACAGCTCTATCGTTTTTAAACCATTTTTAACTAAAAACATATTGATCACGAGGTCATAGAATGGTCATTTTCAAATAAGGAAAGAATGCCATGATAATGTGTCAATAAATTTCAATAAACAAATAATTAATAAAAAGACCCAAATTTACTTCCCAATTTTTGTTATTACAATAAACTTTAGGTACACGGGTACATTCCTCAAAATCGATTTCCCGTCAATTAGTCTCTAATAGCAAGCGACTAATAGCACTTAGTAGATTATGCCAGTGTTTTCCGGCCGTTGGAAAATATATGAACAGATTTGTAAATTTTCCCGCAATTTTTATATTATTTATATTTAATAACATGAAAAGGATGTCACTTAATGGAGTAGTAAACACTGTACAAATACATTTTTAAAAACCTTTGTTTTCTGTTAATAGAAGTTATACTGTAATTTATGACTATAAATAACAGTATAACTTCTAGCTAGTTAATAAAATAATAGTTATATTTATCAGAAGACAACTTAGCGAATTAGCTTTATCAAATACACTTTGAATTTTGGATAAACGATTGTACCATAAATTATTTATCAAATCGCTGTTGATTTTTTTATGTCTATTGGTCTATGTACTCTCCTTTAATAACTTTTTAACATGCTTATTAAACCTTTACTGTGTTTCCGTAGTTAATTTATTTTGGCACTAACACACAGCGGAAATGTAAATTAACAACAGAATTATATAAATCTGGATGTATGCGGTATGCGACCACGCATACCGTCGTCCTTCCCGGCATCGCCTGACCGAACGGTTCGAGCTCCTTCCTACTCTAGCCGCCCACAACCCCGAAAGCCCCCTTTAATCGCCTCTTGCAACAGGCACGGGATGCAGTAGCCCTATTCTGATCCCGGAACTACAGGGACGAGTGGATTAATAACCTATTGTGCACATTAGTCCTCTTATTTGAAGAATTATATTATTTCATACCCCACCTATGCATAGGGCAAGGGAGAATGTACGCCTTATTCCCTCTCACCTTATATACCAATGACAATATGTTATATGTTTTGGCTATTTACACATCTCAACACCATACAAAAGATACAAATCACAATAGCACATTAGGCACGTGCGCAGACTACACGGCAGCGCCCGGCGTCCCGCGGGGTGACACGGGACCGCACTTGAGATATTACACCATGATGTGTATTATTGGTGCTTTTTTATTCCAGTACATTTATTTTCTATTGGATCTTGACTTAAGATTGGAGAAAAAAACTACTGATATTTTTGAGACGTACAGCTCCACATAACGAGACTAAATGCTAGCTTTAATCCGCCCAGCAACAATATGGAAAGTGGCCGAACGAATATGATTCGACCTTGGAGATACCTCGACCACATCTTTTTCTTGCGTGAAATAGTGTTTGTTATGAGTGATATCGTGGGAGAGACATAGCACAAATGTTTGGCCTGGTTGAACCGTTTTACATCTCTTGACCATGTCCACTAGTATTCTTACGGTACTCCTGCGTACTACTCAAGAATGACAATTCAATTGGCGTTTAAATATCTTCCAAGGTAAGAATATCTTGGGAGAGCAGAAGCTCTTTGTTAAAAATTCAGTTTATTTTAAACCTGACGAGCCCTTTCAACATCAATTGGTCTGAATAAGCAACTCCCAAGTGGCTCCGACCAAACACGGCCGTGGACTGCTTGGAATAATGACTTAATCGTATCCAGAGTGTTTTTGAATGCATTACTAAACCCAAAACGTTTTTAAGTGAAAGTTTAACGAAGAAATATTACTAAAAGTCTTAATCTCATTACGAGCCCTTCTTTCAAATATAACCAGATCTCCTTCTACCTTGTAACAGCAGGGCTTACCGCTGTTTTATTCCATTTTACAGACTAAGGGAGTAATACTTATCTGAGTAATTTCAGCTTATTCCCCAGAGGGAGCAACACATGTGTAGCCGACCTTGGGTTCCTACGTGAGGTGACCTCCAATCTTATCTAGGGTTGATTTTATCGATTTCCAGTTAACATTACCATGGACTTTAGGTAGGATTCTAATCTAATCTGGATCTCAAGTGCCCTGGATCTCAAGATGAGATGGTCATCCTTGTTTCAGTCAGAATACGATTTACATAACTGAAAGATTGGCAATGACAATTATTAGACTTTACTAGACCTTAATGAAATGACTTTTTCCCATAGTGCACGCTAGTATAGGCATGTTCGTACCAATTTATAAATACGTCTCGACTTTGTAACAGCACTTTATCTTAATGTAGCAACGTCATTCCAATGTAATCCATTCCAAGTTGATGAAAATGGACATCGCTGTATCGAGTTGCCATCGGTTCCAATATCCAGAGCCGTCAGAGAGACCAAATACGACGGGTTTAATCATAATAGATTACGAAGTTCGTTTGCAATGCGATGAAGATTACGCCCTGGAGCTATGTCCATGCAAATGAATCTCTTGACACAGTTGTCTTGGCCTAGAGATGTATACATCTTTTTATCCCATCGCGTCCAAAGGAAGTAGTTTTTCGAGCAAATGTAGGTAAAATATGTTTTAGAAATATATGTCCAAAATGTATTAGTATCAAGTTTGTCATTATAAACAAGACTTAAATAATCATTTACAAGAATACTTTTATGTGCAATGATCCCAAGTTACGAAATACGAATAAAAAACGAAACACTGCATACAAATATTATAGATAATTCTCAGATGAATGAACTGACGCTCGAAGATCAAATGCAAAATCTCGTCTTTGAGCGGCTTTTGTTTGTCGAGTTGGAAACGCGACATAAAAACGAGTGAATAAATTAATAATCTCAGCAAAATAGAAAGAAACGAGTTAGCTAAACTTGTGTTAGATATGGATTAGTTCCTCTGTCATGAACTAAACTGCATTGGTGCAGGGTGGAAGATCCAGGTTTCCCCTGCTTTTATTACACGAGAGAAATCGTGTAAAGATACTCGATCTTTTTGGAGAAAAGACGAGTTATGTGACATTTTTACTCGCTATAAATATGTTAACAAAAAAAGCCCACTTCGAAGATTAAAAAATCATAAATTAATTTAAACCAATCTCTAATTTAGCATTCTTAACGTTTATAGTTTCACTTAAATTTATATGAAACCACAGGAGAAATAAATAAAAAAATATTTTTAACATACGATGAAAAATTTTACCTTCAACTCTTCAACCCTGATGATGCAGGTATGAAGTTTAAATGGCTCCCTGAGGCATTTTAAGATCTTAGTTATCCGTTAAAGTTAGAGAAACGAGGAGTTATATGAAATACTTTGCAGTTCCGCAGACGTAGAAGCGGAAAAAAGTTTAGTATTGTTGCACTTATTATATTTTTTATTTAGGAATAAATTACTGTTATAAGGTGTTTGTACGAATGTAGGTACGTAATCCAGAAGTTATACCACTTCAAATATATTTGCCTTTTAAAACTGTAGATACATACGCAATCCAGTGTTTATAAATTGCGGAGCTTAAAATATGATACAGATTCTTGGCTAAAAATAATAATAAATATGCCTTGAAACTTATAAATTTCTATAATATCCATAAGAAAAATCCACCCATGAACGCTAACCCTTGTATGTACCTTTACATAGTAATCAATAGTTTGAGTTGTCTGCTTATTAATACGTTATATTTAATACATATATTTATTTGTATAAAATTTTAATAAGAGCAAATTCAATATATAATTTCATTTTTAATAGTGTCAGTCCAGTCCGTAACTTCCGTAATCAGAGTGCGCCATTTCCGTTACATGCTGAAAAGTGACGGTTTCCCGTAAAGCGAACGGAGTGTCACTTCTTAAATTTAAAGGTTTTTCACAAGATACATAGCATACATAGTTTGCAATCGCATTATAATGTAAACGAAAACACCAGTACATTTATAATAATCGATTATACGTTCCTACCAAAATGTCACATTGGGCTATAACGTCATGGAAAGTCATAAAATTATCATAGTCGACCTAATTAACTACCATAAAGTTCTTATTTGATATCAATATTGTTGAAATTGCTATGAAAGTGACGTCAGACGTTTGTTTATGTTGACGCGTCACGTTTTCCTAAGGGTGCGTACAGATCTAGCGTTGCAACCGCGCTGCATGCAACATACATTATAGGTGGTAGAGCCTCCTTCGCCCTCCCATCACGCCATTGAACTTGATTAAACAACTTGATCTATTTAATAGGAGAATTATATAATATATGTGCGTTAAAGCTAATTTAAATTATAATCAGTTGCATCATTACGTTAAGAATAGAATTGTATGTTAATATGAAATAGTTTGTTTCGGACAACTGAAAGCCGTGTGTAATAATAGGTTACGTGCTAATTAGTCTCTAATTTTAACAGTCAGGAATTATACTTTGTAATGTAAGAATGGGTTACACGTGCTAATTGTTCTCTATTATCAAGTAAGCAGTCAATAGTAAATAGTTGTGTTAATGAATTGCCTTTTAATTTTAACCCAGTATCATGGTTATAGTGATAGTGATAGTGACACATGATAGTGTGGCGAGTAAGTGAGTATGGTTCAATAGATGTTAGCACCAGTGTAGTTCGACCGGGGAAGTACCACCGCCACACTTATTTCTAGCGTGAAGCAGTTTTTGCGTTTCGATGGCAGGGTGTAGTTGCCGGCACACTTTTATAAGAGGCGACCATCTTTGTCCTCGTGAGTAGCGTCTGTGATTGACTTCAGATAGAACCCCATGTTCTGTATGAAGTTGCTTACAGATGTCCATGGGAGGCAGTGACCACTTACCATCAGGTGGACTGCACGCTCGTTTGCTACTTCAATTTTATAAAAAAAATACTTGCATGCAATCAACTATGTAATAGCATGTAGTTTATGTATGTATTTGGTGTATTTTCAACAATGGCTCACGTACCGTGCCGTTAGTATGAGTTCATTACGTTTCCACAAAAAAACATTGTTTATGTATTCGCCCATCATTGCAATGTAAAAAAGCAATAAATGGGCAAAACCTAAACAATGATCGTTTTTAAAGAATATAATGGAGTCGTACCTACTAAGAACGTAGCAAATTGTGCAGAGGCTGCGACTGTGCGCACAAATTGTGAGTGTGCAATTTGTTATCTGATATTTGAAAGGTTGCGTTAAGGTATATAGTTTTTACGCATGCAGCGTAGAAACGCCTCGTGGACATATCACCCAGCATAAAGCATCTATAGAGCCTTTCGCAAACATTATTTCGGCAATTCCATTTAATTTGTACGCACTCTTACATAATTATCGATGTAATATTATCAGTTAAATTTATGTGAAATAATGTATGAGTCTCATATTAGGATCTTCCGTGTCCTGGGTACCATGGATACACAAAGACGAAAACATAAACACACAGACCCGAAATAGATATCTAAATTCATTATTTAGATATCTGCCTTACCGCGGATGGTACCCGGAAACACCAGTTTGTAAGACCGGTATAATGACCACTACGCCTCGATATGAAGTAGTTCACATGACAAACAGTACCTATGTGTTTGAAGTTGATCCAGCGTAGGAGTGAACACCCATACTGAGCTGTCACGGCTGTCAAGCACAACCGAATACATTTCGCAATACGCACCCCGCTGCTAGGCAATTGTAAATTACAATTCGTACGCAATAATCTGCCAGGTGCAGGCTTAACCGTAAAATGATGTTTCCGTATTTACACGCGATTTTGACCCTTGTTATAAAAGGATTGAGACTGTTTTTGTGTGAATGTACGATCTTTAAACTAGCCTCCGACCGCAGCTTATGCGCTTATGTAGAGTCATCAAAGTAACCTCATAAAAGTGTAGCCTTATGTTACTTTTATTGATCTGCGTACGTTACAGCTTAAAGTTAGATTTGTAGTGTATTTAATACTAAGTAAATAATATTTAATGAAAATATTTTTAAAACAAGCTTTTACTTCAGTGCACTGAAAAGAAAAAAATAAGTTTTGTAGTAGTCAAACCCATCATTTTGTTGCATCGTAAATTTTTCTATCATATAAAACTTGTCGCGAGAATAGTTCAGAAAAACCACAGACTTAGATCTGAGCAAAATTTATTGTGGACAATCTCGCGGCAGCGAGCAATCCTTATCCTTTCCGTCAAAGAGTGTGGTTTTCGAATCAGTTTATTTATTTATTTTATTTATTTAGATACACCATCGACTTATCACTATACATTTTAAAAACTTTTTATATAATTCGATGGGTTCAGTGTGAATCGCCATTACAGGTATATACAACTCATAATTTGTACGAAGCGTAATCTCTCACTAACAAAACGATAAAAATAAACAATTTTTTTTTAATAACGCATAAAACAAAATAAAATAAACTTTCTATATGAGGCGACACTCATAGTCCTCGGAAGTACCAACACAACTGTGATTGAAATCAGATAAAACCCCTGTTCTATATGAAGTTACCACATAGACGGTAATGACCACTTACTATCCGATGGCTTAAATCTCATAAAAAATGCAGCTTATGACATCTTGAATGAATAACATTCAACATGTCATACGCGGCATTTCATTTGCATTTTGTAAGTAGATGACTGTGGGACACAACGTTTCTCGGAAAAGTAGAGCAGATTTTACATATTTATTGGTTTACAAGCATTTATCCTTTGTTTAACCCCATGGTGAATGATTTTTCAAAAATATTTCTTCATAATTTGCGTTCTAAGCCCGCCAGTTTAAAACTAGCGTTATGTGTCAATCAGCCAGTATTTTTTATTAAAAACTTATTAGAATTAGGTATTGCACTCATAGTCGCTAAAACACACACACACACACACTTTCTACACTCACTGCCCTGAGTAGGATATAAATTAAACGTTTAATAGCAACATCTCAATGCCGGGTTAATTTGCCAATTAAAGACTTAGGCGATATTGATAAACCGTAATCAGGACTCAAATACTAAAACCACCGCTCAACGTTACAGAACAAGGGATCCAGAGCCACCAGGGCTACACCTATTTTTGCCAGCACCTTATATTAAAGGCAGTGTTAAGCGGATGTAAATAAGGGAGATATACAAGTATATATCCTGTTTAACTTCTTGAGATATTATTTTTTTAACATATTTTAATCAAACTTATACAAAACTTGCACTCATAATCGTTTAATAATACCTTATTTTTTTTTTTCGGGGGGAAAACCTTCCAAAGGTACTCGACGCCGTGGGAGCGACGCAGGGTTATGTGGGATTTTTACCGCACTAAAACCCCCCGGAGGCCGCCCTCGGCGCTGAAAAGGAGGACTCCGGGATCTCGAAACGAATTCAACCGGAATCCTCCGAGCGCGCTGCCCCATCGGGCTCCTCCCAGATGGGCGGCTGGGCCCACCGCTCCGTCTAGTCTTTACGACGGTATGCGGCCACACATACCGCCGTCCTTCCCGGGATTGCCTGACCGAACGGTTCGAGCTCCCACTCTAGCCGTCTGCAACCCCGGAAGCCCCTTTTAGTCGCCTCTTACGACAGGCAGGGGATACCGTAGCCCTATTCTGACCCCGAGGCTACAGGGACGAATCGTTTAATACCTAGCATCATTTTAGTGCCAGGTTATTTGGTCGCTTAAAGACTCTTAAGGTAATATTAATGCACTGTAAAGTTGATCAGGACCCAAATATTAAAACCTCCACTGAGCATTATATAACCTGGGATCGAATCCAGAGCCACCAGGGCTACACGTATTTCTGCCAGCACCTTATAATAGCGGCAGTGTTAGGCGCATGTAATAAGCGTGTGTGAGAAACGGTGGCGACTGAATAATATTGTCAGTTGTCTGATTATTTATTTGATATAATATTTGTACAGAGATCTGAAATGGCGTTCCCTTAGCCGGTCTAGCCAAGGTAGAAGAGGAAGTTATATACAAGTAGCCGACCCGGCGAACTTCGTTCTGCTTAAATGTCAAAAGTCTAAAATTATTAGTGTTCTTACACTATATAATGCATGTATTATACATAAAAAATTTCCGCTTAAACACTCTATCTATTTAAAAAAAACTGCAATAAAATCCGTAGCGTATTTTTAAAGATCTAAGCATACATAGAGACAGACAGCGCGAAGCGGCTTTGTTTTATACTATGTAGTAATGTTACTATGTATAACACAAGTTCTGAGTTTCCATATTATACAATTTGAGTCTATGGCATCTGAATCTAATATTAAAATAATTATATCTATACATTACTTACATTTAATGTCTCAAAATTAATAATATTATTGGTAAATATAAAACTACTGAATATAACATTAAGGCTATTACACACTATTTTTGCATGAACAATGGCAGATAGATATACAAGTATATATCGTTTGAATGTACTCTTCAGAGGTAGCATTTCATCTATATTGGCCATAGATGCGTTGCCAATTGGATAAGTCGTAGACTGATTACAGATGTTCATGAGCGGCATTTCACCTAAGCAAAGGAGCTTACAGTCCACATGCTTGTTTGGTAGTTGTGTATTATAATTAATAATATTGTTAGATTACAAAACTCCGACTGCTAAAAAATGTAGATTGCCTTTTGTTTATGTTGATTGTTTTAATTAAAACGTCACTTTCCCTGTTTTTCTCTTAGGTGCCATTACAAATGATATAGCCTATGTCACTCTGCAAGCATCAATTCCAATGCTGTATAGGTATATGTTATAATTCGTCAAGCCGTTTGCTTGAAGCGCGTGTTTAAGTAATGAGTATACATACATACAAACGTGCACATATGTATGACATACATACATAAGTGTTGTAATATACAAACTTATAATTGTGTGACGCTAGAAAAAAGGTTTGTCATTTTTGTAATTTGACAATCTTAGCTGAAATAATAGTATATGGTGCAATGTTGATCTAGCTACAATTATATGAAATAAATAGTGTCGGTTGTAAAGTGCACGAGTTTTACTTTATTTCCAACAATAAGTCTGCAAAACATTCCCCTCCTTCTGAAGCTTTCGGCTAAACAGGTTATCGTCCCGATTAGTAACCTTTAACAGCAACTAATCAAACGTTCAGAACACTTAACAGTTCAATAATCTCCACTCTAACTGATCACCATGAGTAATGGGTATGTAACCCGCTTAATCCATGTCGGCAATTTGGCGGTTATCTGTTATCTTAATCTATACGTGACGCAGATGAGCACATATCGAAATTGTTATTTAAAAACTGTTATGCTAGACCATGGAAAATAACATTGAGTACGTCGGCGCTTTTATGTTTGCTTTTACGGTGTTTTTCAACCTTTTTTATAGCGCGACTCCCATAGAATACAAAATATTTCGTGACCTTCTTCAGGCCGTTTTTCCTGACTTTTATTATACTACGTTTTAAATATGAAAGCTAAATGATAATTACATATTTATTATATTAAGTTGTCAGTTAAATACATCACTTTGTTCCTAAAACAGTCATCGCCTAAAGCCTTAATTAAGAAAAAATAGCCTCACAGTACTATTTTCTCCTGTGCCATGTACACACGCAAAGACATATACCCAGACCCAGAACAAGAATCTAAACTCATCATTCAGATACCTGTCTGACTAAGAATCGAACCCGGGAACCACTGCGTGTTAGACCGATATGGTAACCGCAGCGCCACTTTGTAAAAATATATTCTTGAACTAACCTAACCCCTTATGTGGGCTTAGTTATCCCCCAAGACGACCCGCGTGGCGCAGCGGTTACCATACCGATGTGACGCGCAATGGGTTCCGGGTTCGATTCTCGGCCAGACAGATATCTGAATGATGAGTTTACATTCATGTTCTGGATCTGGGTGTTTGTGTATTCGTCTTGTGTGTCCATGGTACCCACGACACAGTAGAAAATCTTAGTGTGGGGGCTATGAGTGTAGAAAGCGCGTGTGTGTTTCCAAAATTGTTATAATCTTAAAGTAAAGTATAGTTTTTAAGTTTAACTTTTTTAGGTTCTATAATCAAGTGAATTACTAATGTAATGTTAGAGTATACATTAAGGCTGACCAGCATTTCTTCGGACAGATTGTTGCGTTTTTTCAAACAACTCATAAAGCCTCCAACAACCTACAGATATATATCCCACAATCCCGACAAATGAGGCTCGGGTCGACCATATTACACAATAACCCGAGGGAAGATATCCCACCGAAATTATGGAAGCCATCACCTGTCTCAAAACGCCTGCTTAATACTTGTATCAAAAGTTACAGTATCTCACGATTGCAATTTGTTATAATGATCTGAACCTAAGCATAGCTTTTTCTCCTTTTACAGATGAACATGAAACCATTTCAAACTTACATATTTGATAGTGGCAGAACTCTTTGCGATTCTTCTCTGAGGGCACCCCTGTCATAATTATGTCTGCCTAACAGCAAAGGTTTTAAGCTACAATGGGTTTTGGTTTGTACGTGTGGTACGAAGTACTTATCCGGGACGTTGTAATTTAGTTCTAAGGAGTAACAACGTATCTCTAGGTAACATCAGGTCACTCTTACTTTATCAGGGTTTAAGTACAAAACTATACTAAACTATATTTGAAGGTGGTAGAACCAGTGAAGTTCAACCGGGAAAGTACCACCGCCACACTTATTTCTAGCGTGAAGCATTTCTTTCGTTCCGATGGAAGGGTGTGGTTGCCAGCACACTTTTATATGAGGCGACCATTATAGTCCTCGGGAGTAGCAACACATCTGTGATTGACCTATGTTCTGTAAGAAGTTGATCGCAGATGTCTATGAGCGGCAGTGACCACTTAACATCAGGTGGACTGCATGCTCGTTTGCTACTTCAGTCAGATAAAAAAAAATGGGTAGCCCAGCAACCACTTACTGGCAGGTAGACTAATTGCTTGTTTGCTACTCCTATTTAAAAAAATCATTACTATATTTTAATGTATACTTGTATATTATATGAATTATATAATCTACGTTTTATGTTGACATTAAAGTAGATTTTACTACTACTATCTACTAAGCTGCATCTACTCTACGTTCTTCCAAGAAATAGTTATCTTTCTACAACCCACGTGTATAGGCGTGGTAATCAGAAATGTATTAAATTCTCGAGAAATGCTCGTCACCATCAATCAATATTGAAGCCTTCAAAGACCCTCACGAGAGGGTATACAAGGGTGATTATACGGAGACGTGGATTGGGTCAAATGGCACTTCAATTTCTTTCCGACCTCGCCCTAACCTTGAGTAAAGGTTTGTGCTTGCAATAGCACTAATTATGTCAAGTGTTTTTTTTTTTTTTTTATTTGACTGAAGTGGCAAACGAGCATGCAGTCCACCTGATGGTAAGTGGTCACTGCCGCCCATGAACATCTGTAATCAACTTCATACAGAACATGGGTTCCATCTGAAGTCAATCAAAGATGCGTTGCCACTCCCGAGGACTATGATGGTCGCCTCATGTGAAAGTGTGCCGGCAACCACACCCTTCTATCGAAACGCAAGAAATGCTTCACGCTAGAAATAGGTGTGGCGGTGGTACTTCCCCGGTCGAACTACACTGGTTCTACCACCTTGAAAAACAGTTAGTGAACAGTCAGGCTATGTACATGATATTACCGACCGATTGATATATATTTATTTCAATTTAAAAGTTAGAACTTGTCAAATACTTTATGCATGCTCTGTTTGCCTTAAAAGGTACACACGTAGGTACTTGTTCTGTAATAGCTTAGAATATATATTGTGATGTAACTGTATGTGATGTAACCCTCGGTGAGCCTAATAAATAAAATTAAAATTAAAAAATAATAAAATATTAACTGCTCCACTCCTAGGCACAGACACAGGTCTCCATTCAGAAGTGATAAGTATAGTTCACAGTGTTTATAAAGCAAGAGAAGATGGTTCAAACTCTTCTAAGAGCACTATGAAGTACTTTGGGGCATTTAGGTTAATTGACATGTATAAACTTGGTTAAGGATATTGTATATGTAAGCGTAAAACACACACAAAAAGGTGGTAGAAACAGTGTAGTTCACCCATGGAGGTACCACCGCCACACCTATTTCTAGCGTGAAGCATTTCTTGCGTTTCGATAGAAGGGCGTGATTGCCGGTACACTTTTGTATGAGGCGACCATCACAGTCCTCGAAGTAGCAACGCATCTGTGATGGACTTCAGATAAAACCTATGTTCTATATGAAGTTGCTTACAAATATCCATGGGCAGCAGTGACCACTTTCCATCAGGTCGATTGCATGCTCGTTTAAGACACACACACGCACACAAAGGCCCACACTAGAATTCTCTACATCGTGGACAAAAAAAACAGACATACAAAAAAGTACACAAAGAGCTAGAACAGAAGCTTTAATTCATTATCTGTCAGTTCGACATCGAAGATCGAACCCGGACCACTGCACATAAGACAGGTATGATGACTGCTGCGCCACGTAGAACGTAAAATAATGTACCAATAGGCTGTACCGTTATAATTAAAATAGATAAACGAAACATTTTAATTTAACGTAATTTAATTTAACAAATTTAACGTTTTTGGAATATTTGGTTGTAGACATTAAATGCTTGCAGTAACTACTTTGAAATAAACCATGAGGGTTAGTGACAAAACAGGTAAGTTAAAATTTACCCAACGTTACCCAATTTGTGTCGCGTGAATATTTAAATTTCTCTTAAAATTTGTTCCTCCCGTCGCTCATGTTATCAAATATGTAATACCTACTCGCTTCTCGTCAATTTTTAACATACTTTGAAGTAACATATCACTTTATATAAGTTTTTTAATTTATGCAATCATTTTAAGCAACAAGTTTCTATACATGTATCTATAAATGTACATCAACATGTAGCTTGTGTAGTTAAATCCTGATCAGCCCAATATCATCCCACTGTTGGACATTGTACTTTTTTTTGGAATATGAAAGACCCCATGAGCATCGGTTAGAAGACGAAGAAGTCGGTGACGTGCATTGGTAGACAATATCATTCTCTGACCTCTTTTTTTGATATCGTGGGGAAACCTTCGAAAGGTACCCGACGCCGTGGGAGCAACGCCGAGTTATGTGGGATTTTTACATTACTAACCCCCCCCCCCCCCCTCCCGTGGCCATCCTCGGCCCTGTGTGGAGGACACCGGGATCTCCAACGGACTGCCACCGGTGTCCTTCGAGCGCGATGCCCCCTTCGGGCTCTTCCTAGTGAGCATTGTACTCAGTGCGCCTCCCTGGTGTTTACTCTCTGACCCCTTTTTTTTGTTTTCGAGGGGGAAACCTTCAAAAGGTACCCGACGCCGTGGGAGCGACGCAGGGTTATGTGGGATTTTTACCGCACTAAAACCCCCCCGGTGGCCATCCTCGGCGCTAAAAAGGAGGACTCCGGGATCTCAAAACGACTTCAACCGGAATCTTCCGAGCGCGTTGCCCCATCGGGCTCCTCCCAGATGGGCGGCTGGGCCCACCGCTCTGTCTAGTCTTTATGACGGTATGCGACCACACATACCGCCGTCCTTCCCGGGATTGCTTGACCAAACGGTTCGAGCTCGCACTCTAGCCGTCTGCAACCCTGGAAGCTCCTTTTAGTCGCCTCTTACGACAGGCAGGGGATGCCGTAGCCCTATTCTGATCCCGGAACTACAAGGACGACTCTCTGACCCCTACACTACAATAAGCATGTAAACCCCTTCCTTTGTAAAAAATATAGCCAATTTATCCCAAAGGAACCGTCCTTTTTTCCAGATTATAAGAAATATAGAATATAGTTTGTACGTTATTGCAGACTATATTCTAGTGACAAACATCCTACCACCTTCATAAACTTACTTCAATAGTCTTAAAATTTTCGAAATTGTACGTTTAAACTAATAAATTACTCTGGTTTGTGAATTAAATTAGATTTAATAGAAACCTCAATTACCCTAATTATTTCCTCAGAAAGTTTAAGAATAAACCAAACGCTAACTTACAAAGGCGTTGATAATAAAGCAAGCCGTTGTATTCAATTTCAGAGGATTCCCGAAGGACATCAATCAATACACAAAGCCTTCAGCATGATGACGTGTAAATAAAAGTATTATTGGGTGTAAACGGATCTAATGCGTTTATTTTCATTTTTCTTTCAATAAACGCATTTTAGAGTGAGTTTGCTACAAGATTGTAATCGCTAGAATTAGAACTTTTGTAGTTCAAGTAATACATTTAACGCTGCTACTACTTTTATGGCGTACCTTTTTATGTTATCGAGGGAGAAACCTTCAAAAGACACCCGACGCCGTAGGAGCAACACCGGATTATGTGGGATTTTTACCACACTAAAACCCCCCCGGTGGCCATCCTCAGCGCTGTGTGGAGGACTCCGGGATCTTTAATGGAACACATTTGGAGTCCTCCGAGCGCGATGCCTCCTTTGGGCTCTTCCCAGTAAGCATTGTACTCATTGCGCCTTCTGGTGTTTACGACAGCATGTGGCCACACATGCCGTCGTCCTGCACGGCGTTGCTTAGCTGATACCGTAGCCCTATTACCGTAGCCCTTGATCCCGGAACTACAGTATCTACCAAAACAATACTAACAGACTTGCATACGAAACGTTCCTTAGTCTTAAACAGTACATACATATATATAATGAGAATTTTATTGGAGCTTCCTTCTTAAAATAAAATAATAGACAAACCCATATTGCAGAAAAATCACCAAAGCTATGTATGTTTTCCACCGTGTTTACTCGGAGCATGTAGTAGTATATACCTAGTTGATTTTTCCTTTTCGGTTAATTTTATTTAGGAGTTTGTTACAACATGATTCTATTTGATAACATTTCGAGTTCGAGGGCTTTAATACTAATCTCATAACTAAACGGATAATTAATCAGTATAATTATGATATTAGTTAATAGTACTCGTAATAATAGTTCTCTTGGGAAGACATAAATTCGAAAGTCTATAACTGAAAGCAGTAGAAATTTATGTGGTTAAATTACGAAGCCACTGGTTTAAGGTTAGCTAAAATAAATTACCCTTACACCGAGGCGTTAAAGCTTAGTCCTTAGAGGTAGCAAACGCGTACGTCAAATGGAAGTTTAGCTCCGTCCGGGTTTGATTATACATAGATGTCCTTTAGGGTAACGCCCCTCTACCCTCAGATCACTTTTATAGTTAAAACATTGGATGCCAGTATGATTTTGACGAATACTTCCTCAATGCCCTTTGAGCGAATCTGGCGTGTTGCTGGCATGGCTATAAAGTATACAAAAAATATGTATGAATGTATATTAATATTATTATTATCTTTATAAAAAACATTTTTCGGATCCAAGTTGGCACACAGGATATCAGGTGCCGAATACTCGGTGCCGACAGCTAGGGATGGTAATAGTTTAGCAATGGACGGGACGCTCGGTCGGATCCATGTGTGCGGCACCGCCACTATGGCCCCACCAAACTCGGATATGAGTGAAGGGCACTAAATGTGTTTTACAGTTAAAATACTAAATACAGTTAAAATACTTGTACAGTACAAAATAAAAATGTAATTGCTTACATATAACAATGTATGGCACAAAAGGGAATAAAAAATAACATAGCCTCCGGCCCAAGCGGCATTTCACTGTTGCAAACAGCCCCTTTCCTTGTAACAGACTTTTTGTTTGTGATATCATTTGAATTGTGAAAAAACTTTTTTATTTTTTTGTCTGTAATTATTAAGAATTTGCGGATTCTAATCTCGAGGTATAAGTATTTGATCTATGGAGTGAAGGATATTGCTGAAATAAAAGACTCCATTTTACTTTTATTGATATGCAAAATAAATGTTTTTTGCTTTCATATACAGGATTTTTCTCTGACTGAAGTAGCAAACGAGCATGCAGTCCACCTGATGGTAAGTGGCCAATACCGCCCATGGGCATCCGTAATTAACTACGTACAGAACATTGATTCCATCTGAAGTCAATCACAGATTCGTTGCTTCTCCCGAGGTCTATGATGGTCCCCTCATGTGAAAGTGTGCCGGCAACCACACCCTTCTGTCGAAACGCCTGAAATGCTTCACGCTAGAAAAAGGTGTGGAGGTGGTACTTCCCCGATCGAACTACACTGGTGCTTCCACCTTGAAACTCAACGTTTCGCGACATCCTGTACTAGGTGCGGCGAACTGGGAGTGCGTTCCAGGTAACCAGATAGCCTATAGTTCACTGAATTAATAGCATGAAGGATGCAAAAGGGCATCCTTCAGCTGTCCAGAGAGCCTTCTAAGATTATAAAACGTTGAAGTCTTCCAAACGAACTTGTCCCATACACAGAGTGCAGTTGCAATCGGCCACTATTTTAAAATGCCGTTTAAAACCTTTAAAAAGAGTGTTTTATAACGAAATAAATCCTAGAAAATAGATGGATAATAGGGAACAGCTGAGACCACTTAAAACCGCACTAACTGCATCCCCATTTAATTGTCTCCCTTATTAGCGATAGTCGCAAAATCTAGGACAAATACTTGAGTTAGACGTAACTTACTCGTATATTAGTGATCTCAGCACCTAACAAGAAATGTTGACATTAAAATAATTTCGTGCGTAATCGAGCGTGAGACACAAAGAACACAAAATAAGCTTTCAGCTCTTAGCTTTCACTCACACTGTATACCTTGCAATAATAATTTATATCCATATATATTTATGATACATGGCGTGAGCTGTGGGAGACAATGTGGTAGACCTTGTCTGCTCTCGAACCGTTCAGTCAGGCGACCCCGGGATGGACAGCGGTATAAGTGGTCGCATACCGTCGTAAAGACAAGACGGAGCGGTAGGCCCAGCCACCCACCTGGAAGGAACCCGATGGAACAACAAGCTCAGAGGACTCCGGTTGCGTTCCTTTATTTCCCGGAGTCCTCTGTGTAAGCCGAGGACGGCCACCGGGTTTTAGTGCGGTAAAAATCCCACATAACCCTGCGTCGCTCCCACAACGTCGAGTACTTTTTAAGGTTCTCCTCAAAAACAAAAAAAAGACCTTGTCTGCTAGTGATTATACGGGGGCCAGATTGATTCGACCCACAGCCACCTATTTCAAGCGTGAAACAGTTCTTACGTTCCTGAAGGATGTGGTTGCCAGCTTGCTTTCATATAAGGCAACCATCGAAATTCTCAGAAATAATAACTTGTTTGAAGGTTGCATGTCCATGATTAGTAGTGGCTACTGGAGTAGTGATAGCCTAATGGTTAAAACTTGCTCTCTCGATCGGGAGGTCCGAGGTTCAAACCCAGGCACGCATCACTGATTTATGTGCGTATTATACTTTAATTATCACTGCTTTTCGGTGAAGGAAAACATCGTGAGGAAACCTACACACCCGAGAGTTCTTTAAAAAAAAAAGTTCTCGGAGGTGTGTGAAGTCCACCAATTCGCACTTGGCCAGCGCGGTGGACTATGGCCTAAGCTCTCTCATTCCGAGAGAAGACCCGTGCCCAGCATTGGGACAGTAATGGGTTGACGACGACGACGACTGCAGGTACACTTCGTGGTCGTTTGTTGCTTCAATCGAATAAAAAAATCTTATTGTGTAATCTGTACAATATATTGTCAGGCACGGCCCGTATTACAGCAGATATAAATACTTTACATACACTTGATGTGAAATAATACGTATTCTTTTGGTTGCTATAGCCCATGTCATGTATTATCAAAGCTTTTTAAAAATATGCGGTTAAATAAATAAATAAGATCCTTTTAGTTTAAAAGCAGAAACAAAAATTCGAGAAACGCATCTCAATAGGAACACCAATACCCCAGAATCCGATCACAAGTCTACCACGAATCGTACACAGACTGTAAACCGGCCATTATCAATCAGGGCACTCGATTATAACATTCTAGTCTATTATATTAAAGCCTAGATATTTCACACGCCTAGTTTCCCATACTCAAACACAAGACCATTGTTCATAAACGCTTTGTCCCGAAATAGACATTTCAATTCATTGGGATCACCGTCTGAGCTAAAATCGAACCTAAAGCTCTCTGGGTAGCGCCTAGGATAGGTATTATGGATACCTTTGTCACACGAACTCAAAGCAGAAGAAAATACAATAGACCCTCTAATACTTACGTCGAAACTATATACGAAAATAGGTGAATAGCGCAATAACCATAAAAGTATAAAGACATAACAAACATAACCATATAAAACTTTGTCACTTACAAATTGTCCGTTAGCAAAAAAATACTGTAACTGTTTATTTACTGTCGGTTCAGAGCCTGAATTTAAAAAATAGCGTTCTTTATAATTCATTATTTCCCCTAATTGTTTTCTTATTATTTCATTGTCCCGCGCTATTTTCCCATTACAATACTTGACTTACTTTTTTTTTAACTGAAGTAGCAAACAAGCATGCAGTCCACCTGATGGTTAGTGGTCACTGCCACCCATAGTCATCTGTAATCAGCTACATACAGAACATAGTTTCCATCTGAAGTCAATCACAGATGCGTTGCTGCTTACAAGGACTATGATGGTCGCCTCATGTAAGAGTGTACCGGAAACCAGACCCTTCTGTCGAAACGCAAGAAATGCTTCACGCTAGAAATAGGTGTGGTGGTGGTACTTCCCGGTCGAACTACACTGGTTCTATCACCTCTACTCCCTTTACACCACTATAATATATTTATATATATAAATATGTACAAAAAACATACTTAAGCTAACCGGGGATAGAATCCGAAACCCTGCTTTATAAAGTTACAGTATTTTTTATTATCGTACACGTGACTTACGACTAAGATGTAATTATGAAGGTACTTAGTGCCTAATGTGGCACGCTCAAATGCTGAAAGCTTTCCAAATAAACTCATTAGCACATACATCTACGTCAGTCACAAAAATATATAAGTATTTATTACCGTTTGCTATTTATGAAAATGTAAAATGTTTTACCTTTTTATGATATAAAAGAAATATATATGTATATGACGAATAGATAAAAAGAATAAAATATCAAACGTGAATGCAATCCTTTTTTTTTATCTGATTCAAATCAAATCAAATCTAATATCTTTATTGTGGAATACAGGTAGGTACATGCAGAGTTCTTAAATTATATATTGTTCGCCGTATTGAATTAGAAAACCAGCACGCAGTACACCTGATGGTAAGTAGCCACTGCCGCCCATGGACATCTGTAAGCAACTTCATAAAGAACATGGGTTCCATCTGAAGTCAATCACAGATGAGTTGCTACTCCCGAGGACTATGATGGTCGCCTCATGTGAAACAGTGCCGGCAACCACACCCTTCCATCGAAACGCAAGAAATGCTTCACGCTAGAAATAGGTGTTACTTCGCCGGTTGAACTTCACCGGTTCGACCACCTTCAAATGATGGTAAGAGATCACTGCCACCCTTGTACACCTGTAAGCGACTTCATTTATGTCACGCGAAGGGAAGTCAATCACAGAAAAATCTTATGAAAGAATGATATGGAAGTAAGCAGGAAACCACATCCTTTCATTGAAACTCAATAACTATTTGTCTTTAGAAATAAGTGTTGCGATCGTACCTTTTCACTCGAACCAAACTCCTTTAATCTTGCTCCTTTAAATTCTGTATCCACATTCATTCTTTAGCATTTTCCTTCTCGTAGTTCGACCTCTAGAACCAAATTAAGCATATTTATCTTTCAAATACAAAATACCGCCAAATTACTTAAGTTTCAATAATTAATCATTTACTATTTCAGCTTAATGTATATTTTTTCTTAATTTATATATTTTATTTTTAATAGGCTTCATTCGGAGGCTCAGGGTCGCTCAGTGTGCTATGGAGAGGGTTAGAGACATGATTCGCAACGTCACTTAACCTATCTTAAATCCAGAGAGCAGAGATTCCTTAGTGCCTGAAGTCGAAATTATTCAATGCAATGTGTACTCAATGTCTGTCCCAATGTGTGTCGCCGAAACGTGGTCTTTCAATGTAGGCCTCATTCGAAGGCTCAGGGTTGCTCACGCGTGCGATGGAGAGGGTTATACTCGGAATTTCACTACGAGACATGATTGACAACGGTGAAATTCGTAGACGAACGAAGCTTACCGACATAGCTCTCAAAATTAGCAGGCTGAAGTGGCAATGGGCCGGCCATATCGCTCGTAGGACCGATAACCGATGGGGAAGAAAGGACTTCGAGTGGCGACCACGCTTAGGCAAAAGGAGTACAGGTCGCCCCCCTACCAGGTAGACTGATGACCTGAAGAAGATAGCGGTAAACCGTTGGATTCAGAGGGCACAGGACCAGTTAGAGTGGCGAAATTTAGGGGAGGCCTATGTTCAGCACTGGATATCAAAAGGCTCATGGAAGGTTGGATTTTGATGGAAATATATTTTTTTAATTAAAGTAGAGTAACAAATCTAACATATAGTTTATTAATAAATTTAACTAAATCATGAATATATTTAAATTTTAATTAAATTAAAATTCACCACTCCTGTACTTACGAATTCCTGTACTTTTGTTAATAAACAAGTTATACAATCCCGTACTTCCCCGAATCCAGAGTTTAAGCGATTTTTGGTAATTGCATTGCTAGGATTAGGAACTTGTAATTCCGGCTAACCCCACACTGATATTTACTTTCGCTAAGACTTGGACTTACGGCAAATTACAAAGGTTCGTGGGAATGGAAGAACAAGTAATTTATGATTTTAGAACACATTCTATCCTCAATTTAGACCTGGGGATGAATTTACGCTTTTCTTAGTAACTTGTTTGTATTATGAGTCAGACGTACATCACAACATAAAGATGATAAATAAGAGTTATAATAAGATGTTTGAAATTCGTCAGACACGCGTCCTTTCAGGCAAAATAAAATCGTTCCACACAATGTGCTTTTGAAAACATTTACATCTTATGTCTTACATTGCAGGCAAAGGAATATGATGATGAAATCATAGAGTAGTAACTATAAATAATGAATCAAGCAATATAATCAGAAAACAATCAATACTCTTCTTGATTGATAAATGAATGTGTGTCCATGTGTGACACCCTGACTAGAGAGAATATTTATTAAAAGCTCCTTATTAAACCGTTAATTATTTCCTCGTTTAGGTTTTAATATTTGCGATTTGGAAAAGCCGCCTCGGGAGGTGTCACTAGTACCCAAAGAAAGCTGAAGCGCAACAGAAGCCGCCAAATGTTTTTACTTGTACCTCATATACAAGAAAATGATCACTATTTTTAACTCGCAAAAACTAAAAATGTAAGTTCAGAAATTAAACGTTTAAAAACTCCCTAAGCAATCGGTCTTACATTTCTTCCTCTGATGGTAAGTGGTCAATTCTTCCCATGGACATCTGTGAACAACATATAAAGAAAGAACTATACTTGGAACCGATCACAAATAAGTTGCCAATCCTGACGATTAAATAGTCCGCTCATGTACCTATATAACAACTGACAAACATCCAGCGAAACATTTATTTTCTCACGCTAGAAATATGTGTTCGGTGGTATATTCCCCATTCTTCCGTCAAGGGCAAGTTTTTTTATCACTTACAGATGATATTGCTAGCTATAGTAAAATAACTTTGTAAACAGAAAAAAAACATAGCATTAATAAAAACTTATAAGCATCTAAAATTATTTTTAAAAAAGTAACAGAAATATAAAAGAAAAACAACAATGAAACAAAAACATAACAATACTATCCAATATTAGTCTTCCTATAGTTTTGATTAAAATTTTAAATTGAACCAAGGACATCGAATTAATATCTATGTTGAAGTCCGGTATCAACGTCGCCTATGCAAATTTGTAATCAATTCCACATAAAATCAAAGTGTTACCCCAGGTAATCTACAGAGGCGGTAATACCCCATAAGGATCAATATGAAGCATCTCGAACAATGTCCTTACCAATACTTATGGGATCAGAACACAGCAGCGCACAATACAATTGTTATTAGGCAGAGATAAGTGTGGCTCCGGGCGGCGGGAAGTAACTGGATGAGGAGAGCCGAAGACCGGGCTCAGTGGCGCGCCTTAGGAAAGGCCAGTCCAGCAGTGGACTGAGATGGGCTGATGATGATGATGATGAAGAAGTGTGACGCTGCTGTTGTAGTGCTTCCGAGTAAAACCACAAAGAGTTCTATCGTTTTTAAACCATTTTAAACTAAAAAACTTATTGATAACGAGATCATAGAATGCCATGATTTCAAATAAGGAAAGAATGTGATGATAATGTGTCAATAAACTTCAATAAATAAATAATTAATAAAAAGGCCCAATTTTTGTTATTACAATAAACTGTAGGTACACGGGTACATTCCTCAAAATCGATTTCCCGTCAATTAGTCTCTAATAGCAAGCGACTAATAGCACTTAGTAGATTATGCCAGTGTTTTCCGGCCATTTGAAAATGTATCAACAGTTTCACAAAATTTCCCGCAATTTTTATATTATTTATATTTAATAACATGAAAAGGATGTCACTTAATGGAGTAGTAAACACTGTACAAATACATTTTTAAAAACCTTTGTTTTCTGTTAATAGAAGTTATACTGTTATTTATGACTATAAATAACAGTATAACTTCTAGCTAGTTAATAAAATAATAGTTATTTTTATCAGAAGACAACTTAGCGAATTAGCTTTATCAAATACACTTTGAATTTTGGATAAACGATTGTACCATAAATTATTTATCAAATCGCTGTTGATTTTTTTATGTCTATTGGTCTATGTACTCTCCTTTAATAACTTTTTAACATGCTTATTAAACCTTTACTGTATTTCCGTAGTTAATTTATTTTGGCACTAACAAACAGCGGAAATATAAATTAACAACAGAATTATATAAATCTGGATGTATGCGGTATGCGACCACGCATACCGCCGTCCTTCCCGGGATCGCCTGACCGAATGGTTCGAGCTCCTACTCTAGCCCCCCGCAACCCCGAAAGCCCCTTTTAGTCGCCTCTTATGACAGGCACGGGATGCCGTAGCCCTATTCTGATCCCGGAACAGGGACGAGTGGATTAATACCCTATTGTGCACATTAGTCCTCTTATTTGAAGAACTTTCCCACCTATGCATAGGGAAAGGGAGAATGTACGCCTTATTCCCTCTCACCTTATATACCAATGACAATATGTTATATATTTTGGCTATTTACACATCTCAACAACATACAAAAGACAAAAATCACAATAGCACATTAGGCACGTGCGCAGACTACACGGCAGCGCCCGGCGTCCCGCGGGGTGACACGGGACCGCACTTGAGATATTACACCATGATGTGTATTATTGGTGCTTTTTTATTCCAGTAAATTTACTTTCTATTGGATCTTGACTTAAGGTTAGAGAAGAAAACTACTGATATTTTTGAGACGTACAGCTCCACATAACGAGACTAAATGCTAGCTTTAATCCGCCCAGGAACAATATGGAAAGTGGCCGAACGAGTATGATTTGATCTTGGAGATACCTCGACCACATCTTTTTCTTGCGTGAAATAGTGTTTGTTATGAGTGATACCGTGGGAGAGATATAGCACAAATGTTTGGCCTGGTTGAACCGTTTTACATCTCTTGACCGTGTCCTTACTAGTGGACACGGTACTTACTAGTGCTTACGGTACTCCTGCGTACTACTCAAAAATTACAATTCAATTAGCGTTTAAATATCTTCCAAGGTAAAAATATCTTAGGAGAGCAGAAGCTCTTTGTTTAAAATTCAGCTTATTTTTAACCTGACCCGCCTTTCAACATCAATTGGTCTGAATAAGCAACTCCCAAGTGGCTCCGACCAAACACGGCCGTGGACTGCTTGGAATAATGACTTAATCGTGTCCAGAGTGTTTTTGAATGCATTACTAAACCCAAAACGTATTTAAGCGAAAGTTTAACGAAGAAATATTAGTAAAAGTCTTATTCTCATTCCCTTCTTTCAAAGATAATCAGATCTCCTTCTACCTTGTAACAGCAGGGCTTACCGCTGTTTTATTCCATTTTACAGACTAAGGGAGTAATACTTATCTGAGTAATTTCAGCTTATTCCCGAGAGGGAGCAACACATGTGTAGCCGACCTTGGGTTCCTACGTGAGGTGACCTCCAATCTTATCTAGGGTTGATTTTATCGATTTCCACTTTTTTTTTTTTATTTGACTGAAGTGGCAAACGAGCATGCAGTCCACCTGATGGTAAGTGGTCACTGCCGCCCATGAACATCTGTAATCAACTTTATACAGAACATGGATTCCATCTGAAGTCAATCACAGATGCGTTGCTACTCCCGAGGACTATGATGGTCGCCTCATGTGAAAGTGTGCCGGCAACCACACCCTTCTATCGAAACGCAAGAAATGCTTCACGCTATTTCTTTCGGTTTCTACTTCCCCGGTCGAACTACACTGGTTCTACCACCTTGTAATTAACCACTTAACATTGCCATGGACTTTAGGTAGGTTTCTAATCTAATCTGGATCTCAAGTGCCCGAGATGGTCATGCTTGTTTCAGTCAGAGTACGATTTACATAACTGAAAGATTGGCAATCACAATTATTAGACTTTACTAGACCTTAATGGAATGACAATTTATAAATACGTCTCGACTTTGTAACAGCACTTTATCTTAATGTAGCGACGTCATTCCAATGTAATCCATTCCAAGTTGATGAAAATGGACATCGCTGTATCGACTTGCCATCGGTTCCAATATCCAGAGCCGTCAGAGAGATCAAATACGACGGGTTTAATCATAATAAATTACGAAGTTCGTTTGCAATGCGATGAAGATTTTACGCCCTGGAGCTATGTCCATGCAAATGAATCTTTTGACACAGTTGTCTTGGCCTAGAGATGTATACATCTTTTTATCCCATCGCGTCCGAAGGAAGTAGTTTTTCGAGCAAATGTAGGTAAAATATATTTTAGAAATATATGAACAAAAAATGTTTAAGTATCAAGTTTGTCATTATAAACAAGACTTAAATCAATCATTTACAAGAATACTTTTATGTGCAATGATCCCAAATTACGAAATACGAATAAAAACGAAACACTGCATACAAATATTATAGATAATTCTCAGATGAATGAACTGACGCTCGAATAAGATCAAATGCAAAATCTCGTCTTTGAGCGGCTTTTGTTTGTCGAGTTGGAAACGCGACATAAAAACGAGTGAATAAATCAAAATGGAAAGGAAATAATATCCAACACGAGTTAGCTAAACTTGTGTTAGATATGGATTAGTTCCTCTGTCATGAACTAAACTGCATTGGTGCAGGGTGGATGATCCAGGTTTCCCCTGGTTTTATTACATGAGAGAAATCGTGTAAAGATACTGGATCTTTTTGGAGAAAAGACGAGTTATGTGACATTTTTACTCGCTATAAATATGTTAACAAAAAAAGCCCACTTCGAAGATTAAAAAATGATAAATTAATTTAAACCAATCTCTAATTTAGCATTCTTAACGTTTGTAGTTTCACTTAAATTTAAATTAAACCACAGGAGAATTAAATAAAAAATATTTTTTAACATATGATGAAAAATTTGACCTTCAACTCCTCAACCCTGATGATGCAGGTATGATTCAAGCCTAAACCATAGCGGTTGGCCATTTGGTGCTTATAGGTATGTAATAACATTACTAAGCAGAGACACATGATGATGAAAAATATTGACCTTACACTCCTGAACACTGATGATACAGTAATTGCTGAAATTATGCTCGACTGGGTTTTAAATCCTGGTGTTTCAAACTGGCTAACGACTCCGAAACCCATTCAAATGGACAGACCTTTTTTATAATTTAAGACAATTTAACTAGCGTTGTAATCCTAATAATATAACAATAAACCTAAATCAGAAATTAACCTAGCACTAATTCTAAATTCAGGTTAATTAATATGTGGATTGAACCGCTTTAAGCTGACTGAAATAACATTAAGTGGCAATGCATTCCCTACTCGTCACTTAACCTATCTTAAATCTAACTAAGGTTTTATTAGTCCAGAGAGCAAAGATTCCTCAGTGCAGATGTCGAAATTATTCGAGCAATGTGTGCTCGATATCTGTTGCAATGTGAGTCGCCGAAACGTGGTCTTTCGCTGTCGGCCTCATTCGAAGGCTCAGGGCTGCTCAGCGTGCTATGGAAAGTCCATAGCACGCTGAGCAGCCCTGAGCCTTGCAGCTTGCTAATTTAGCAAGCTGAAGTGGCAACGGGCCGCCCGGCCACATCGCTCGTAGGACCGATAACTGATGGGGAAGAAAGGTTCTCGAGTGGCGATCATAGCGTTGGCAAAAGGAGTACAAGTCGCCCCCATACCAGGCAGACCGATGACCTGAAGAAGACAGCGGGAAACCGTTGGATTTAGAGGGCAAAAGACCGGTTGGAGTGGCGCCATTTAAGGGAGGCCTATGTTCAGCACTGTATGAAAAGGCTGATGGATGGATGGATGGATGGAATCCAGAGAGCAGCTACACAGACCACAATTCGATTACATACTTACCACTGATCGTGTACAGAGTACAAACCGGCCATTATCAATCAAGGCACTCAATTATAACACTAGACATATCACACGCCTAGTTTCCCATACTCAAACACAAAGACCATTGTACATAAACGCTCTGCCCCGAAATAGACATTTCATTTCATTGGAATCACCGTCTGGCCTAAAATCGAACCTAAAGCTCTCTTGGTAGCGCCTATTATGGATACCTGTGTCATACGAGCTCAAAGCAGAAGAAAATACAATAGACCCTCCAATATTCACATCGAAACTGTATACGAAAATTGGTCAATAGCGCTATAAATATATAAAGTTTAGGCGTAACAAAACATAACCATAAAAAACTTTGTCACAAATTGTAATTTATAACATGAATACTATTACTGTTTATTTATTATCGCGAATTGAAAAAAGGGCTAGAAGCTGAGCGGTTATGATTTTTGCCATATAATCTTTTTTCCATAAATACATTTGACTTCCTAGAATACATTTACATAAATTTATAAAATCGACACACAAACAAAAATATTGAGTCATCATTTCGACTTCTGCTGACCGGGGATTGAACCTGGAATCCTGCTTCTTAACAAAACAGTAGTGTAGAGCAGTGATAGCCTAATGGTTGAAACTTGCTCTCTCGATCGGGAGATCCGAGGTTCAAACCCAGGCACGCACCACTGATTTTTCTAAATTATGTGCGCACTAGAAATTAATTATCACTGCTTCTCGGTGAAGGAAAACATCGTGAGGAAACCTAAACATCCAAGAGTTCTTTAAAAAAAGTTCTCGTAGGTGTGTGAAGTCTACCAATTCACACTTGGCCAGGGCGGTGGCTTATCGCCTAAACTCTCTCATTCTGAGAGAAGACCCGTTGGACCAGTTGGACAATAATGGGTTGACAAGGGAGAGAGAACCGATGTTTACCTGCCAGCATTTGGACTTACTAAAATAAATTTATTTACAAATACAAACGATACAAAAACCGAATAAAATACTTGTGATTCTCTCTAAAATTCTTTATTTAGTCGATTGTCTTACCGGAGTTCGAATCCAAGACCCTGCTTCATAAACTAACAGTAACCACTGATATACATTTTTATTGTCGTATATGTGAGTTACGGCTTCGGTGTAATTATGAAGGTACTTAGTGCCTAATGTGGCACGCTCAAATGCTGAAAGCTTTCCAAATAAACTCATTAGCACATACATCTACGTCAGTCACAAAAATATATAAGTACTTATTACCAACTGTTTGCTATTTATGAAAAGGTGAAATGTGTTACCTTTTTTATGATATAAAATTATCAAGTATACTTTTTTTTATCTGACTGAAGTAGCAAACGAACATGCAGTCCACCTTATAGTAAGTGGTCACTGCCGCTCATGGACAACTTCATACAGAACATGGGTTCGACCTGAACTCAACCACAGATGCGTTGCTACTCCCGAGGCCTATGATGGTCGTCTCATGTGAAATTGTGCCGGCAACCACACCCCTCCATCGAAATGCTTCACGCTAGAAATAGGTGTGGCGGTGGTACTTCCCCGGTAGAAATACACTGGTTCTACCACCTTGATGGACGTGTCTGTTAAAATATTGTATTGACTTATTGTAAGGGGGCACATATTTTGATTTAAATAAAAGGTAATATGATTAATGATAGAGTATTAATTATTATAACTTGATTCAGATACTGAATCATCACTATCTGAATCAAGTTATTTAACAGTATAGCGAATGCTTGCAAGCAATATAATCAGAAAACAATAAATTATCTTCTTGATTGATTAATGAATATTTGGGTGTTAATATATTTTTATGTATGTGTGTCCTTGACATTTACACCCTGACTAGAGAGAATATTTTGTGGCTTGGTTCCAGTTCCAGTTTCATAGAGGAGCTATAAAATTTTTCGCCAATTAGAGACGATTTAAAATGTACAAGAACAATATTTAATATATATTTATATCAGTATATATTTCTATAAATATATATTTATATTAATTAATTTGTGCACACTTGATTTGCCTGACACTCCGATCTCAGGGCTGCTGGAAGAAATTTCATTTTGAAATAAGCAGTCCTTTGTACTTTATTTACATTATGTCTGTTTTTATGTATTCTCTGTGTACAAAAAATTATAAATAAATAAATATAAATAAAAAATTATTGGTAGGCTTAGCAAACATCGGTGATCGTTAAAATGTTACAAATGAAATGTTATGTGTTTTACAATATGAGATAGGTTTATCATAATGATGGTAGAATCCATCGTGAGTCAACTGCATCTAACATATACAGTAAAGCTCCCTATTTGCAATATTGAAACCGTGAATGAGGAACGGTTCGGAAAAGCCATTACCATAGTATATATAATAAATGTAAAAGTGTAGCGTAGCTTGCCAAACAGGGCATCTTTTTTACTGAACTGTAAGGCAAGATACTGGAGCTAACTTTCATTACAATGTAAAAAACATGATTGTAATTATATGTAAAAAAATAACAAAAAAAACCAACCCGCTGAGTTTCTTGCCGGATCTTCTCAGTTGAGGTCGCGTTCCGATCCGGCGGTAGTGTAAAAGAAAAATGTAACTGACAATTTGTAAGTGCACCCGTAGGCCTATACAAAAATAAAGACATATCATTTCATTTCTGCATCCAGACGTGCCATCAGTACTCGAAAAAAGCTGAGGCACAAACCGAAGGCGCTAAAAATGTTTACTTGTACCAACTACATCCGCGATTAAATATTTTCTTTGTCGCGAATACAAAGAAAATGGTCACACTTTTTAACTCACGAATACTGAAAATGCAAAGTTGTAAACTGAAATTCTAAAAAATGGCTTTAAAAAATATGTAATCAATACCAACTTCAGAAGTTAATTTCCAATGATACTTTATCAAAGTTATGGACTATGACTATTTGAACCAATTATATCTAAATTATCTCTTTCATAGGTTTAAATAGCAAACAATAGTTTAGGCAAAAGGAGTACAGGTCGCCCCCCTACCACATGGACCGATGACCTGAAGAAGACAGCGGGAAACCGTTGGATTCAGAGGGCACAGGACCGGTTGGAGTGGCGCCATTTAGGAGAGGCCTATGTTCAGCAGTGGACATCAAAAGGCTGATGGATGGATGGATGGAAATAGCAAACATGTGTGCACTCTACAATTTAATGGAAATTTATAAACAATTGTACCAGAAACTGATCACAAATGAGTAAACTAATGACTAAACAGTCTTCATATTACTTAAGACTGGTATTATCGCGGAATTGATACATTTTAATAATATTTTACGGGCAATATTTTTCTGACGTGTCTCACCTTAATCTTTACACATGTGTACTTGGGATCCTACGTGAGGTGACCTCCAATCTTATCTAGGATTGATTCCATAGATTCCCGTATCACGAATATTTTGTCGACTTCAAGTAGGATTCTAATCTTGTCTGGGTTTGAACTTACCATCAGATGGAATGCAAGCTTGTCAGTTAGACTTCGATGAAAATATTCAGAAGATTTCATTCAAAATCATTACAACTTACTCGACTGTAATGAAAGGCCTCTTTTTCTATTGGTTCACGCTATATGTGTTCGTTCTTTATAAAGACGTGTCGACTGTAACAGCACTTTATCTTAATGTAGCGACGTCATTCCAATGTAATCCATTCCAAGTAAATGAAAATGGACATCGCTGTATCGTGTTGCCATCGGTTCCAATATCCAGAGCCGTCAGAGAGATCAAATACGACGGATTTAATCATAATAGATTACGAAGTTCGTTTGCAATGCGATGAAGATTACGCTCTGGAGCTATATGTCCATGCAAATAAATCTCTTGACGCAGTTGTCTTGGCCTAGAGATGCGTATATCTTTTTATCCCACTGTGTCAGGAAGAAGTTGTTTATACGGATATATTTTAGAAATAAATGTAGAAAAAAAATATTTCAGTTTGTATTCGTTTCTGCGTGCTCATAGTATATCTGATACAATAAACTTTTATGTACCAGATTATTATTAAAGTTGTTTTTATAAACAGGACTATAAACGATCATTTATAAGAATACTCCTATATGCATCCTAAATTACGAAATTTGAATAAAAACAACGAAACACTGCATTAAAAATATTACAGATAATTCTCAGATGATAACCTGCCTCTCCAATAAGATCAAATGCAAAATCTTGTCTTTGAACGGCTTTTGACTGTCCTGTTTTAAACGCGACGTAAGAACGAGTGAATAAATTCTCAGCAAAATAAAAAGGAAAAAATATTCGACACAGTTAGCTCAACACGGATTAGATACTGGTTAGTAAATATTAGGTAACTAAACTGCATTGGAGCAGCGTGGATAATCCAGGTCTAATCTATTCTATCTGCTTTGGATACACGAGGGAAATCTTCTAAACACACTCGACCTTTTTAAAGAAAAGGCCGAGTTAGACGACATTTTTTCTCGCTATAAATATCTATACTAATATTATAAAGAGGAAAACTTTGTGTTTTTGTATGTTTGGCATGAATTAACTTGACAACTACTGAACCGATTTTATAATTCTTTCACCATTAGAATGCTACATTATCCCCAGGCAACATAGTGTTTTAATAAAAAGCCAACTTCAAAGATTAAAAATGATCATTAAAATTTAAACCAACTTCTATTTTAGTATTCCTAAGGTTTGTGTCTTTTCTTCAAATTTAAATCTATGGTTCCACATATGAGAAATAAACGAAAAGAAAACTTATTTACGACGTCCATTCACAAACGACGGAATAATAGAGTAAAAAACACATAAAAACAGTCAAATTGGTAATCCCGTTTTGTAAAATATTTTTTGTAAAATTAAAACCCGATCACTAGCCTCATTACATGTATATGGAAACCCTGGAACCAAGTGGTAGAACCAGTGTAACCTTTGAAGTACCACTGCCACACCAATTTCTAACTTGAAGCATTTTTTGCGTTTAGATGGAAGGATATGGTTGCCGACACACTTTATATGAGGCGACCATCCTAGTTCTCGGGTGTAGCACCGCGTCTGTGATTGACTTCAGATAGAACCCATGTTCTATTTGAAGTTGCTTACAGGTGTCCATGGGCGGCTGTGGCCACTTAGCATCAGATGGACTGCATGCTCGTTTGCTACTTCAATCAGATAAACAAAAATCGAGTAAGTATCTATCGTCGTAACGGCACTAATGTAAGTGTAGGGTATTTTGCACTTCCTCGGAGCATACGCTATGTGTGTTATATGGTATAAGAGAGATTTTCAAAATTAATCTCTTCATTATATTCACAGAACCTACTAATTTATACGCATCTTAAATCAGTCGTTACACTTCCTGCTCGCAATTTTAGCCATTACTAACGGATGGTTAATAATTGCTGAAATTATGCTCGACTGGGTTTTAAAGCTTGGTGTTTCAAACTGGCTAACGACTCGGAAACCCATTCGAATGGACGGACCTTTTTTATAATTTAAGGCCAAACGAGCGTGCAATTCAACTAGCGTTAAACCACTGCAGCCAGTTGTAGTTCTAATAATACAACAATAGACCTAAATGAGGTATTAACTTAGCACTAATTCTAAATTCAGGTTACTTAATACTACCCCAATGTGGATTGAATCGCTTTATGCTGAGTGAATTAACATTATTTGATAGGTGGTAGGCCCAGTGTAGTTCGCCCGGTGAAGTACCACCGCCATACCTATTTCTAGTGTGAGGCAGTTTTTGCGTTTCGGTGAAAGAGTGTCGTTGCCGGTACACTTTTATATGAGGCGACCATCATAGTCCTCGAGAGTAGCGACGCATCTGTGATTGACTTCAGATAGAACCCCATGTTCTGTATGAACTTGCTTACAGATGTCCACGGGCGGCAGTGACCACTTACCATCAGGTGGACTGCATGCTCGTTTGCTACTTAAATTTTATAAAATAAAAAAATAAAAAAGTGGCCAATGCATTCCCTAGTCACTTAACCTATCTAAACTCTAACCAAAATTTTATCAACTCTGAGAGCAAGTTATTTGAGCACATTTTTGCCGAAACGTAGCATAAGAAAATATTACTAGCTACTGAGTTTAATAAGTTAGCATAAACCTAGCGATATCATCTATGCGTGTCATCTTGATAACCTAAGAGAAGAAGATAATGAGCAGGCAGGCATTTAAAGATAAAGTCAAAGGTTATTATCTCAATAAACTTTACCGGAACTAATTTATATATTTTTTTTTTATTTCATTCCTATATATGTATGTTTTCAATATTGTTTATATATTATGTTTAAATATTAGTGTTTATTTATAATATATTATACTTGCATATTTATATTTAATATCTATTTTTGCTCTTTTTTTTCATTTCATTAAAATTTAGTTCAATAAAATACCACCTTCGTTGATTTCTGCTTCACCTAAAGGTTGACTGGGAGAGAATGCCTATGGCATTAAGTCCGCCTTTGTACCACTCTAGGTATATAAGAATAAATAAATAAATAAAATAAATAACCTTTTTGAAGCCCGCTAAAAAAAAACGCTTGCAAAAATATATGAAAACGTGAAAAACTGTTATGTTCACACAAAGTCAAGGGATAAGGTGCTTTCAGACCGCACAGTTAGTGTATAAACTCGTTTAGACGATCTCTAAGAACGTGGTAAGCAAATACTTCACTGGTCAAATGGGCAAGTGGCAGCTTTATAGGTCCTAGGTGGCGGAGTCTAGACTGCACTATAAAGTCCATCTTATACTGAGTGCAGCATTTCTGCAAATGGAGGTCTTGAAATTTAGAGAAGATTGGAATGAAAAAGCAAACGTAACATGCATTATGGATATGTTCGTGCTGGGTACAAGTTACTAACAATGTTAAAAGTGATTGGTTAACAATTGACCGTCTATTTTTTAAATTCGACCATAATGCAACTGTTGTTGAGCATAATTTCACTTTAAAGAATTGCTCGAGATTCCAATAGAAATAGATAACTCAAAGACATATTATAACCACGTACATACAAAAAGAGAACAAAATATTGTGATATTTAACATATAAATTGTATCGTTCAATTTTCTTTTCACATTATGTTAATTATTATAGTACTTATCTACTTTCAATGGCCGTAAACTCTTTTATGGTTCAACTCTGGGGACCCACTACCAGACAGGACACCTGATGGTAAGTGCTCACTGCCGCCCATTGACATTTGTAAGCAACTTCAAATAGAACATGACTTCCATCTGAAGTCAATCTCAGATGCGTTGCTACTCTCCAGGACTATGATGGTCTTAAAAAAGTGAGCCGACAACCACACCCTTCTACCAAAAGAACTGCTTCACGCTAGAAATAACGGTGGCGATGGTACCTCCGTGGTCGAACTACCTGACAGACTGTCCAATTGATCACGAATGAAAACGATAAACCTCGTCGGATCTTCTCAGTTGAGCCTGTATTCCGATCCGATGGCAGTGTGAGAAAAAACAGTGTAAGTGTCATAATAGGCCTACAAATTAGCTAACAAAGACAAAAAAGCGAGGATAAAAATAATAATGCTATTAAAGATACTAGCTAAACCCCGCAGCTTCGTCCGCGGTAAAAAAATCGATGTATCGGTTGTCCCGTGGAAGTAAGATATTTTCCCACAGTAAAAAGGACCTTTTATGTTAATCCAGAGCATCAGCTAACTCCCTAACAAATTTTATGAAAATCGCTCCAGCTGTTTAGACGTGAAGAAGTAACAAACATACACACTCGAAAACATTCGCCTTTATAATATTAGTATGAATGATACTTGTCCTTAGCTTGTTGTAGGAAAGTAGAATTCTTTGTAGCTGACAAAGTCTTTTCTTTAGACATGTATTATGATAAAAAGAAAAATAACATTGTTAGCGAACGTTGCCAAAAACCAGACGGTTCTAAATAGTCTCGTCAAAGTAAACGAGCAATTTGTCACTTCAACGCATCCAATATATAATGTAGTATGTTTTTAGACGTCAATGCCAAGTTGACGAAAGCAACAGCAGGGAATTGAGTGAAGAAACGAGTTATTTATTTATTTATTTAGTTACACCAACAAAGTAAATACACATTTATTAAGTTGGATATTGAATAGATACTAAAACTAAGTGTCACCTCAATTATAGGTGTAAACTACGTGCTAAGGCCGACAATAATTAATTTAAATGATTTATAAGACATACATTTATATTTATAAATGTATCTCTTATAAATCATTTAAATTGAATTGAATTTATATTTATTTGTCCTTTATTAATCATTTGAATTGAATTTACATTTCTTTGTCCTTTTTCCATTGCAAATACTAATTTATTAAATTAGTAGCCGTAACCCGCAACTTGGCCCGCGTTAAAAAAAATCGATGTGTCAATTGTCCCGTGGGAATAAGATATTTTCTCACAGTAAAAAGTAGCCTATATGTTAATCCAAAGTGTCAGCTAACTTCCTACCAAATTTTATAAAATTCGCTCCAGCCGTTGAGACGTGAAGAAGTAACAAACACACATACTCACAAACTTTCGCCTTTATAATATTAGTATGATTAAAATGATTATAAAAATATTGAATCTGAAACGACACCCCTAATTCCTCCATCCCATTTTGCGTACAGGTGCTTTGTTTAATATGTAGTTTATATCAGTCTTACGAATAAAACGAATCCGACAATTCATAACGTTAAAACTGTAAAGCCGTGTGGGCTATAGAGCTTACCAATTAGATGAATGTACATACATAGAGCCTATAAATCTCTCATTCTGAGAGAAGACCCGTGCCCAGCAGTGGGACAATAATGGGTTGACGACGACATACTTAGAAAAAAAACGCTCTCATTCTGAGAGGAGACAATAAGGGGTTGGCACACACATACTTAGAAAAATGTACACAATGCCTTCAAAAACATTAACCTCATTCTGACGCATTCGGGCATAAAGTATTTACTAAAAATATATTTAAAAAATAAATAAAAAGGATATAAATAAATAAAAAAAACCTCGTTAAGAGGGGAGATCTGTGCCCAGCATAACGGGTTGATGTTAAAAGCATGTTGCATGAAAATGCCTCGTTAAAACTGCGTAGTACCGGGAATCTCTAACATATCTTTGAATGACACTTAAGCTATGTACGCAAACAATGTACTTGATACAGTTTATATCTATCCACACTTACATAAAAGATATACTTATGTTTGTTTGTGCTAAGGTTCGGAAGTACATATTAAAAAATATGAGCACATGTATGAACGGGGAAATGCGTGTGTAAATATATTCCCTAAGGTTCCATTAAATTCATGTTTTCTTACGTATTCAACGAAGTGTAAGTATACAGAAAGTCAACATATTTGGAAGTCACAACCTTGAAGGCGGTAGAACCAGTGTTGTTCGACCGGGGAAGTACCACCGCTACACCTATTTCTTGCGTGAAGCATTTCTTGCGTTTCAATGGAAGGGTGTGGTTGCCGGCACACTTTTATATGTGGTGACCATTATAGTCCCCGGGAGTAACAACGCATCTGTGATTGACTTCAGATAGAACCCATGTTCTGTACAAAGTTTATTACAGATGTCCATGTGTGGCAGTGACCACTTCTCATGAGGTGGACTGCATGCTCGTTTACTACGTCAGTCAGATAAAAAAATCACTGCACAAGTATGAGTAATACTTATTCTATAGAAATATTTTCCACTGACTATTTTTGGAGACCTAACCTAACACAAACAAGTAATATTGTTAAATTATTAAAACAAAATGCCCAAGTGCTCAAAAACGATTAATTACTTTAAGTTATACCTATATTGTTATGATAGTAGTAAAAACTATATGCTACTCTAATGACTGAGTGCATTCCAGAACGCGATCACAACGCCCCAAACGCCAAAAACGTCGTTCCACAAGACGGCCGCGGTCGTTGTGTTCGCGGCGAATACGTCACTCATGACGTCATAACGCCCACGCGACGCTCACGACGACCCATCTAACAAGGTGGGTCGAAGTGATCGTTCTAATGGAACGGGAAAAACTGCGGTCGTGAGCGTGCGTTTCACGATCGCGTAACGCACCCAATGATACATTATTTATAGCAATCTGTCAATCCGTTTGTGGTGTACAGATTGTCAAAAAATAGACATACATACATATAACCATACAAACATGCGTTAATAAAATATAACCCTTCTGACACAGTTGGGTTAACGTATCTCGTAAGATCTATATTTCAAATGGAGTGAAATGATAATATTTAACTGCGCATTAAGCTATACAAAAGCTTCATTATTTCCGGTAAAGGTTCCTATTCCAATTAGTTATTTATTATGCCTGCTTAATTAACGGTAAAACGAATAATATTATTACGGTAGGTAATTGGGCGTTGTAGGTTGTATTTATTTATAGGAAGGAGGGGTGTTTTTAAGGCTACGTAAAATTAGAAATTAACGAAAGTTTTATTGTAAACAAAGGTTGACATAAATACAACCTACTAAAACCTCCTCGGTGGCCTTCCTCTGCGCTAGCAGGTGACACCGGGATCTCCAACGGAACGCACCGGTACCCCCTAGCGGAGAGGAAGGCCGCCGAGGAGGTTTTAGTAGGTTGTATTTATTTCAACCTTTGTCTACAATAAAACTTTCGATAATTTCCTATTTTACGTAGCCTTAAAAATTACAAACATAAATTAAGTGAAGTATTGTTAATATGAATATTTTATGATTACAAAACTGTAAAATAATTTTGGAGATTTGTTCTAACGTATCCTTCAGAATGTATCTGGCTCAAATGACCAAATAAAAAGTTTTTTGTTTAAAAAATATAAATAACCCTTAAACTATTCAAATGAATGCGATTGATAATTTTCAACAAATTTACAACAACAGAACAGAAGAAATATATAAATCTTTAAGATCAGAATAGAAATTGTTGCTCAAAGGGCTTTCAAATAAACAAGCAGAGATATTTTCAGTGAAATCTGCTTTTCTTTATCGTTTATATATTGTGGAGTTGAAGGAAATACGTGATTGTCCAATTCATTTGAACTAGTCACCCGCCGCAACGGTCGTAATTCGACCGTATTTTATATTAAAAAATTAAACTTCGTATTGTCCAAAGTACGACGAATATTTATTAGATTCAAATAAATTGTAATAATTTTCAAGTTATTTAGAACGCACCCGCTAAAGGTAAAAGAGGTTTAATTAGCTAAACTGCATTTAAAAGCAATAGCGGGTATTTTGACAAAGACATCTGACATTTTTGACATCATTTGTTTTCATAGTAAGACACTGAATGCTCTATTTTGTTTATTATGTATATGTTATTGTAAATGCAAGGCAGTGTGTGTAATGTGTTTTCAGTTGATTTTATCTATGTTTTTTGCATTATTTGAAAAAATATTACCATTGCGTAATCTTCTCTACATCAACTATAACCGTGCGTAATTTTATACTCCTTCGTCTGCGGCAACTATCTTAAAAACAGATCACAAGTTTTTGTTTCACGTATTAATCTGTTTTGATTCTAATCTGTTTTGATAAACTGAACGGACGATGAATACTTTGGTAAATAATATGTTTAAAGATTTTGTAACTAAATGTAAATATTAAATTAATGCCCTTTATAACATTACCAGAAGATCCATGTCTATCTTGTCTCAGGTTGTAAAGCCTAACAAATATAAATTTTGGACGTAATTTTACTTACAGATCTCAAGGTTTTACAGCAAACTTACACACCTTAATTTGAACCTCGAAAATCGGTTTTCGAAGAAAAATAAATAAAGTTATCAAAACGAACACGATGATAGAAAATATGTATGTAGAAATTCTTGACCTGAATAATGTCGATAGTCGAGTAGGTAACCTGCTTCTAAATAAACGTAGCGTAAAATCCCTGCAGTGCTCAAGGTGTAGTACTTGGCTATTTGAATGATTTTGCGATCACTTATTGATAAAATGTAAAATCTTAAAGTTTAGTAAATAGAAGTGAAGAAATCATAAAGTTACAATAAAAAGGTTGATGAATATTCACTAGATGAAACCACGATAGTAAGGCAAAAAGTTTCACATGAGGCACACACTCACATCAGCACACTTTCACATGAGGCGACCATCATAGTCCTCGGGAGTAGCGACGCATCTGTGATTGACTTCAGATGGAACCCATGTTCTGTATGAAGTTGATTACAGATGTCCATGGGCAGCAGTGACCACTTACCATCAGGTGGACTGCATGCTCGTTTGCTACTTCAGTCAAAAAAATTGGTTAAAGAATTTTAGTTTGTACAATAGATCTATAAAAGATTTTCTATATTGCATTCTAATTAGCAAGACTAATTATCAAGACGTAATAACAATTATAATATTTATATGGTTCCTCGTAGATTTGTAGGGCCGTTTAAATATGTAACTTTTACATGTGGAGAAACCTAATTGATCTTCAAGAATAGCAACCCCTTCATCCATCCATCAGCCTTTGATGTCCACTCATGGACGTAGGCTTCCCCTAAATGGCGCCACTCCAACCGGTCCTGTGCCCTCGTAATCCAACGGTTTCCCGTTGTCTTCTTCAGGTCATCGGTCCACCTGGTGAAGGGGGTCGCCCCTTACTCCTTTTGCCTAAACCTTTAGTAGCAACCCAGCCCTCTGTGACATGGAGCACCTGTTCTATTGACTAATTCATTACATCACGTCTACCGTGGTAATGGGTATTCCATCTGTTTTTCTAGGCCTTCTCCACCAATTCGCACTTGGCTAGCTTGGTGGACTATGGCCTAAAACTTCTTATTCTGAGAGAATACCCGTGTCCAGCAGTGGGACAATAATGGGTTGTACCCCATTCCAGGTCTAAACTATCTGTGTGCTAAAGGAATTGGCCAAAAAAGTACGTTCTACGAACACGTACATGGAAAATATATTGTACAATAAAAATCAAAAAATATAAATAAACCCATAGTTTTCACCCTCTCCACGCTTGTCAACCCATATTTCAAAATAATAAGTAATTCAACGTATCGTTTATCAACTGCCGCCATGATGGACCAATATATATGGTTTTGGCGTAAATCAGTAACAAACACAATATGTCAACTTTCATAATATGTATTGTTGTTAGTAAAAGGAAGGCTAAATCCGGCTTGGAGAACTTAAAGTTTTGACATGTTTAAATTTCTATAGAATATATGCTACGCATGACAAACTTATTATACGACCTGCCAACTTATTCCACGGGGACAGCGAGACATTCAGAGCTAAATGTATTAACTTTACATAAATAACGAAGTGAGTGAGTGACATCAGGATGGTCTAGCTCTTCATTATTATTAATTCTTGAAGATTTCAAGTAAAACACAGGATTAAACTTCTTCGATTTATTCACAATTGAGGAGGTCCGATCGCTTCGACGGTTAAACAAGAATCTCTTTCTACCGGCGTTCGCTCGCCTCTTTATAACAATGTTTGGTGAGGTGACAATAACACATTTATGGAGGGTAAACTAAATTACAATTCTAAAAATCATTAAATATTGCTAATTCAATAAACAAACAATTTTCGATCTTTAATATAACTAAATTATTATTATCAGCGACGTGTTTTACATAAATACGGGGTGTCGCGCCAACATATAAAATACACACCCACTACTGCTAAACATGTTCCACGTTAAGACAAGATATCCAATCTTGGAATGAAATACAGAACAGAAATATTTAAAAAAGTCATCCTTTTCCAACTCTGAAATATCACCCTATGGATGACACTGTAGAAATTTAGAGTGGATTGTGTTTGAGACGTAGCTTCTTTGTATCTCGAGTGGACAGGTCCTTAAACTTTGCTAAGGATTCGTTCATATTTGTACCAAAAGATAAGACTTGAAATAAAGGTTTAGGCATTTACATTGTGTTTATGTATGTATTTTATTTACAATGCTCTTGTTTTGCTAAAGAAACGTTTACGGCAATTAAATTGCTTTATCTATCTTTTTATATATGAGAAGGGGGATAGATAACCTTAAGTAGTTATAGCCGACAACGGACATTCGCAACATCAGAAGAATAGCCAATACTTCGCCGCCTTTAAGTGTTTTTTTAATAATTTGTAATTAAACTCCAGAGCTGAAAATTTTCATCCAACAATTTTTATAAGTCCTGGGCAAGATTGCACCGGGAAAATGATTTTGGTATTTTGATGATTATTATTTTATGTATATTTTGTTCGTGTTTCCCGTAGATATGTATAGAGAAACACATTGGTACCATCTTGATTTACACTTTTAGTTTACAAAAAAATAAGGTATGGGAAAAAGGAAACATAAAAATGTATCAGTATTAATGTAAGATGGTAAAGTTCTTTTCGTTTCCACTCCAGAAGCATCACCGCCAGACCTTTTTCTGTCCAATAACAACCAACCAAGCGTCCTAGAAGCGTATGGTAAGGAAGAGATACATGAGACGTTCCACTTAGACCTTAAGGGTACCAACACATCGTATATGTCTTTTTTTATTATATGGAAGTAGCAAAAGAGCATGCATGCAGTCCACCTGATGATAAGTGATAACTGCCGCCTATTGACATATGTCAATTAGAAATGCAATACTCCTGAGGACTAAAATGGTCGGATCATACAAAAGTGAGCCGGTCAATAAGAAAAGGAAAATGATAGATTTAAAGTTTTTTATCTTATCTGTGCAACGGGAAAAGGGGTGGACTTCCCTATCCCTTATTCTTATTGGGGTTCCACACGCGGGCATGCCCTGAAGCTCTATTTTTTAACTTTCGATGGTATCGATGTTGTTTGCGACACCGGTTTCCAAATATACAAGCCGCGGGGTCCAGCTCTTCTTAAGAATAACTACATAGATAAATTAGTTTTAAAATCAATCATAGAACAAGTAACACTTAATAAAATGCCTAGTGCTAGTCTACGCGTAGTCTATTAAGTATCAGTACCTAATAGTTATCAATGCTTCCTATAAAAGGGCTATCTTCAGAGAAACAATGGTAAGTCCTTGATATATTTCATATGTACGACACTTGTTGTCAATAGCTTAATTGGAATAATTAATAATTCATAAAATGTTTATGATAATCGTCTTGGGTGTACTTTCTTACGCGTCATGCATTCACGGTAAGAATTATTTTCTTATTTTATCTGTTAAATATTATAATTTAACGATATTATACAAATAATATTTAAGTGAAGACTATAACTTTTTAATTTGTAAAATATACTTTTACGTACTTTTTTGGAACTAAAAATATGTTTTTTTTTATCTGATTTAAGTAGCAAACGAGCATGAAGTCCACCTGATGGTAAGTGGTCACTGCCGCCTATGGACATCTGTAATCAACTTCAAACAGAACATGGGTGCTATCTAAAGTCAATCACAGATGCGTTGCTACTCCCGAGGACTATGATGGACGCCTCATATAAAGGTGTGCCGGCAACCACCTTCCATTAAAACGCAAGAAATGCTTCACGCTAGAAATAAGTGTGACGGTGGTACTTCCCCAGTCGAACTACTCTGTAAGGTAATGTTCTACCATCTGTAAGGTAATGTTTCCAAATTTTCGTATGAACTGATCCATTTTGCGCAAAGTTACACCCAAATACCCATATAGAGAACTTATAAGTGCGTAAACTTTCATCTGAGAGAGTATATTCAAATACTTACTCAAACTTCTGGAAAAAATGTAAAATAATATTCATTAGAGATGGGTTGCTTGCTACATTTTTTTTTCTTTCTTCTCCGTCAAACAGTACTTTATTTTCATCCTACAAATATCTTAAAAAAAACGCTTAAATAATTCTAATTAATCAGAACACGGTTTGATTTTTCTTATACAATCAAAACAGTAATTTCAACGCTTCCTAATTTGAAAGGGCTTTTGGGAAGTCAACAGAATCTTCCAATTACGATCTAAAAAGATTTGCAAACTTCGCGGGTCTCTATTTTCGATAATTCATTCAGCAGAAATTAATTAAATATCATTTATTCGTCGAAATTTTATTCGTCGTGACTCCTATTCAGTAGATATTTTAAATTCTGCATAGACAATAATCTTAATCCCTTATGTCCCCCTTATATCCCCGTATGTTGCAACAATTGTCGAGCTAAAACACCATATTACGCTGGATCACGACGAAACTACGTGTCTTATATGAGCGCCGACTTCGGAACTATGTACTAAGTATTGTGTATGCTCTAAACCAACATGTATTTATATTATTTTTTACTTTTTTGTGGCATAGAAGTCGGTTGTAATTTTCGTTGAAAAAATTTTTTTTCGCCCTTTTTAGTGATGATATACTCACTTTTACTAGTATCAAAATAATTTCAATAAGTTTAAATGGTGCATAGATAAATGGAAACATTAAGTCAATCTCAACACTACATGACAAATTGAAGCATCATAAGGGTTAAGGAGTTGAAGTTCAAATTTTTCACCTTATGCCACCTTTTGTCTAATGTTCTACTACGATCTTTCCAATCTCATTATAATAAGGCGTTAGCAAAAAATAGCTAAGTTTTATGGTTTAGGCAATCAATACCCCTTCATCATCAGGATTGAGGAGTTGAAGGTCCAATTTTTTGCCCTACGCCTTTGCTTAGCAATTATAAATTCGTTAGCAACAAATGTCCAATGGTTTGCAGTACCCCTGTAATATCAGGATTGAAGAGTTGAAGGTCAAAATTGTCATCGTACATCGTTGCTTTGCTGTCTTATTATATATCCGTAAGCACCAAATGCTCATCTATTACGGCTTGGGCTTGCAGCACCCTGCATCATCAGGGTTAAGGAGTTGAAGGTCAAATTTTTCAACATGTGTCTTTGCTTAGTATTGTTATTAGATACCCATAAGCACCAAATGGCCAACCTCTATGGTTTAGGCTCGAAGCATCCCTGCATCATCAGGGTTGAGGAGTTGAAGTTCAAATTTTTCATATGTCTCTGCTTAGTAATCTTATTACATACATTTATGCATTTAAATGGCTAACTATAACAGTTTAGGCTAGCAGTAGCCCTGCATCATCAGGATTGAAGAGTTGAAGGTCAAATTTTTCGTCAAACTATATTGCCGTACATATTCAATGCACATTCTAAGTCTCATCAGAACCGAATCGGCAGAAGCTGAGTTATCTCAACTATCTAAAAAACATGAGGAGTGGAGGTGGTTTTCAACCCATAATCGAATTGTGAAGCATCATAGCATACATATGTCCAAGAAAAAAAGTTGCGTAATGAAATTCTCTATTAAACAAAAGAAAAAAAATTAAATTGGTCCAGAAACACTCAAGTTATTAAAGATGTTATGAAAGTGACATTTTCCAATTTTTGGGTCTGGCCGAAACGCCTGACCATACATAAATATATATATATATATATATATATATATATACACGACGAATAGATAACCTCTTTCCTTTGGGAAGTCGGTTAAAAACACAATTAACTAAATAAATTACAAGTAAATGAACCACAATAATGCCTATTTATTTTCCATTATTTTTTCGCGATTGCATTATAACTTTGTTTCTTCTACAAATATTAGTTTATCTGGAGGAGATCGCTACTTTAGTGATAAGGCCGCTTATTGTACTTAATACGTTGATGTGGTTTTTATTTTTGTTATTTATTTTGGTGTGCAATAAAGATGTGCTGTATTGTATTGTAGCTCCACAGATTATTTACAAGAAGCTACATATTTTTTTGTACAGTTCTCTTTTAAAATGTATACGTGCACTGTCGGTAAAAACTCGTATTTTCTCATATTTCTACGTAAGCGGATTACTTACCCAGATAAAGCCCACAATTCACTTCCACAAAGCATTTTATTGTATAAAAGTTAGAGAAGCCGTATAATGTTACGTCTTCCTGTGTACGACGAAAAGTATTTTAAATTTCACAACAATATTAAGTTACGTCAAATTATAAGTTATAATAACATTGTATAGTTCATTTAAAGTTATTAGAACTAGTGGGGTTTTGTACTGTGTCTTGGGTATCATTGACACACACAAAGACGAATACACAAACATCAAGACCCAGAACTTAATACGAAATTCCGCATTCAGTCACCTGTCTGTCTGGTCAGTGATCGAACTCACTGCGTTCCAGATGGGTAAAGTGACCGCTTCGCCACAAACGTCTAGTCCAAAATCGTACCACTCTTTGTAATTCGATTCTGGAACCGATACCACCACACCTATCTCCCCCTTATAACAGCGTTGACCCTTCTATATTCTGATTTAAAGAATGCAAGACAGAATAAATAAATATGCATATATTAAATACGTGGAGCAGTGATAGCCTAATGGTGTAGAGCAGTGATACCCTAATGGATGAAACTTGCCCTCTCGATCAGGAGGGCCGAGGTTCAACCCAGGCACGCACCACTTCTAAAATTACCACGATTTTTCTAAAATTATGTCCGTATTAGAAATTAATTATCACTGCTTTTCGATAAAGGAAAACATTGTGAGGAAACCTCCTATTCCTAAACCTAAACCCGAGATTTCCTAAAAAAAAAGTTCTCAGAGGTGTGTGAAGTCCACCAATTCACTTGGCCAGCGCGGTGGACAACGACCTATGTTTCTCTCATTCTGAGAGAAGACCCGTGCCCAGCAGTAGAAGATTAATGGGTTGTCGATGATACATTATATTATGCCTTAGGTTAGGATAAGACTACTTCGGAAAATCCGCTACAACTTAATTATGTTGCTACCCATATAGGTCATATGTATGTATGTATGATGGCGTATAATTTTCATGCGCATTCGAAGAAATATAACTTTTGGTGGCAGATTGTTCCAGATTTGTTTCCAGATTGTTCTTTTTATTATTTTTCAGGATCTTTGCTTCCTCAGACATTGATTCCCTTTAACTACTCCCCTCGGATAGTGGGCGGTGAAGATGCCCCAGAGGGCGCCTTCCCCTACCAGGCATCGCTGAGGAATTTGTTAAATTCCCACTTCTGCGGAGGTTCTATTATAACCAACAGATGGGTGCTGACCGCAGCACACTGCACCGTTGGGTAAGTAGACAAACTGAGAGTATAATAGTAATACCATTAATGTTAGTGGTGCAACTTTCTAGAACTCGTCAAGAGATGGCGCCACTAGTTTTTCTGAAACATCTATTTTCTAAAGATTTTGCGTACAAATTTCGAATTGAGGCTTTTAGAGAACGGCCGAACGTATACATTGTCTAATATGGCAAATGGAGATCCCATTTGGATCCCCATGGAGATCCCATATTAGACAATGTATATGAATAGTGGTGGTGGCCTACTACAGGTCGCCACCACCACTGCTACGCCAATTTCTAACGTGAGGAAGTTCTTGAGTTTCGCTGGAAGGGTGTGGATGCCGAGTAACTATTAGGCGACCTTAGTACGCCGGAGTGGCAAACTGCTTGAAATCAGCGTTAGGTAAAATATCTATTCAAAACTTTTCACTTAATACCATTTTGTGAGTTTAATCAAATTTACATAATTGGCAATATCATTGAAAAGTAAACAGAGTGAAAAATAAACATCATATCAATTGCATGTAAGCGGCTTAATGTACACATTTAAAATGTACCAGAATTATCAACAAAATTGGAGATTTTCTGCGAAATGTAACTGAATTAAAGTATCTTATTTACACAACTTTTATAAATAATAACTCATATTAATAAATAACTACGTAATTTAACAAGAGTAGGTATTAATAATGGAATGAAAAATTTTATTTTATTTGTATACAGTCATTGCCTGATTTCCGCTAAAATCAGTCGTGTCGCGCGCGTGCTCTAGTTAGAGCAGAAAGTGCATACGAAGCAAAACATTGTCGCCGCGCTGCCGGCCGCGCCGTGCTTGTTGCGATGACCCAAATAAAGTGCAAGGTCTTATAACCGATTAATTTATAATATTAAGGTGCAGCTACACTTACCGTAAGTATGGCTAAGCAATCCCCCTTAAAACTAAAAACAGAGACGGAACATATGCTTTATGAAGCATACAGAAAGGAAAAAGCTGAGAGAGAAAATCTTGAAAGCATAATAAATAACTTCAAGAGTGAAATAGCTAAATTGCAGCAAGAAATAACAGAACTTAAAGCCCAGAAAAACACCGAGAGGAATGACCCCAATGAGCAGCCTACTCACTCGGTAACATACACTACCGACGAGGAAGAACTAGCCAAAGAGACTGAATGGATTAGACAGAAAAGTAGGAAGAAAAGGAAATTAGCTACATCGCCCACTTCAGTTGAGCAAGATGCCTGTCCTCAAAAGGTATCTGAGAAGACAAAACCTAAAAAGGTACCTCAGCCTCCCCCCATAATAGTAGATGGTATAAAAAACTATCAGAATTTTTATGATTTTTTGACTCAACATGTGGTTGGTGACACCTTCAACGTTAAAATGGTGAGTAAAGAAACCGTTAAAATTAATACTATAAATGAAGACAGCTATAGGATTCTTAGTAAAAGCCTGTCAGATAAAAAGTTATTGTGGCACTCGTACGAAAACAAACGTGAGAGGCCAATACGAGTTGTTGCGAAAAAATTGCACCATACGTGTGAACCTAAAAGAATCGTGGAAGACCTAGCAGATAAAGGTTATAAGATCATAGAGGCTACAAACAAGTTAAGGTGGAAGAACAAACAGCCACTTAACATGTTTATGCTTACTTTTAATAACGAAGAAGACATAAATAAGGTCTATAATATAAAATCAATTCTAGGGTGTAAGGTAGAAATTCATCCATTGAAAACCTCTAAATTAATTCCTCAGTGTAAGAGATGCCAAAACTATGGTCATACTCAGAAATATTGCGCAAGAGAACCAAGATGCGTCAAATGCACTGGCAAACATCTGACTACAGACTGTCAGAAACCGTCAGATGCTAAAGCTAAATGCATCCACTGTGGTGAATCACATCCTGCGAACTATAGAGGATGTATTGTAGCAAAAGAGATGCAAAAAATGAAAGCAAAAAACCAAAGTAAAACAAGAAAACCAGATAATCGTCAACCGATATCGGTACAAGAAATTTCAAAAACTATTGACAAAAAAAGTAGTTGTATTAACAACCAGGAAGTTAATCAAAGAGTCTTAAACAAATCTTACGCTCAAGCAGCAGCAGCTAACAAAAAGGTACAACAACAACAACCCAACCCAAACACAAACAATAAAGAAACTGATAATAAGTTAAACCAAATTCTTAAGTTCATGGCAACGTTCAATGAACGACTCAATAAACTCGAAAAAAATATAATTACACAAACTAATAAGCAATAATGTATCGCACACTAAAGATAATGGCATGGAACTCAAACGGGCTACAGCAACATCAGCGCGAACTTCAAGTAGTCCTAGACACAAAAGATATAGATATCTGCTTAATTTCGGAAACACACTTTACCCTTCAGACACACATAAAATTTAAAGGATATGCGGTATATCACGCAATCCATCCAGATAATTGTGCTAGAGGGGGAAGTGCTGTTATTGTTAAAGAAAATCTCTATCACTATGAGCAATTTAAACATCAAGAACCAGATATACAATCAGTGGCAATTTGTATTGAAACTAAAGACTATCATATGACTTTTGCAGCAATCTATTGCCCACCCAGATACTCCCTAAAAAAAGAACAGTATGTACGATTTTTAAACAAATTGAATGACAAATTTATCCTAGGTGGTGATTTTAACGCCAAGAATACTTATTGGGGTTCGAGGTTAACAAATCCCAAAGGCAAAGAATTATTATTCAATGCCTTGAAAGACATACAATGTGAAGTTATATCAACAGGACAACCCACATATTGGCCCACTGATCCTAACAAAATTCCTGACTTGATAGATTTTTTTATATATAAAAAAATATCAAGAAGTTATATGAGCATTGAGGGTTCATACGATATGAACTCGGACCATTCACCAATCATACTGACTCTAAATCAAAGCTTTATACACAAAAATAGCCAGCCAAGCCTTGTAAATAAGCGCACCGATTGGGAAAGTTTTAAAATGGATCTCACATGTGATTTAAATTTGAATGTTCCACTTAAAACGCCAGAACATATAGACAAAGAAGTTGATGAATTCGTTAAAAGTATCCAACGCTCAGCCTGGAAAAATACCCCGCAAGTTAGAAAGCGAGTCACACGTCCGACCTATCCAAGGGAAATACTCATCCTTATAGGGGAAAAACGGAGACAAAGAAAAAAGTGGCACCAAACTAGGTCACCTGAAGATAAGAAACATCTGAATAACCTCACAAAAACTCTGAGGAGAAAAATCACACTATACAACAACGATACCCTGAAAAGCTATTTATCAGGCTTAACAAATGATCGCAGCACAGAATACTCACTTTGGAAAGCAACCAAAGGATTAAAACGCCCAACCAAGCAAATTTACCCAATTAAGGATAACGATGGTAAATGGGTTATAAATGATGTGCAAAAAGCTTCAGAATTTGCCGTTCACCTAGAAAAAATCTTTCAGCCAAATGAAGGAGAATGTATCCATCAAAATACTAACCATATAGAACAAATAGAGCTAAAAATTAAACTTGTGACACCGAAAGAAGTATATACAGAAATACAACTCAACATCAACCCCAAAAAAGCTCCTGGATTCGACCTAATCACAGGTGAAATTATGAAAAATCTCCCTAAAAAAGCGATAGTTAAATTAACTACTTTAATTAATGCTTCTCTTAGAATCCAATATGTACCAGACTTATGGAAAATTGCAGAAGTAATCATGATTCCTAAACCGGGGAAACCGCCACATGAAGCTGCATCATACCGGCCTATCTCCTTGTTACCTATAATGTCTAAGGTCTTGGAGAAGCTCTTGTTACAGCGACTCAAACCCATATTAGAACACAAAAAAATAATACCTGATCACCAATTTGGGTTCAGAGAAAAACACTCCACAATAGATCAAATTCATAGGATTACCAATACCATAGAGAAATCCCTAGAAGAGAAGAAAGTCTGCTCTGCAGTGTTTTTAGATGTAGCACAAGCTTTTGATAAAGTCTGGCATGAAGGCTTGATATTAAAGCTAAGAGCATTATTACCGAAGCAATTCTCAGAAATATTAATATCTTATATTTCAAACAGAGCTTTCCGAGTGAGACAAGGAGAAGCATACTCTGATCTCAAGGAAATAAAAGCTGGAGTGCCACAAGGTAGTGTATTGGGGCCGGTCCTGTACCTTTTATACACCTGTGATATCCCAGAAACTGAAAATAACATCTTTGCATCTTTTGCTGATGATACTGCTATCATAGCTGTGGGGGATGATCACGCTGAAGCAGCGCAGAAATGTCAAATGGCTATCAACAAAGTAATAAATTGGACAAGGAAGTGGCGAGTGAAGCTCAATGAAAACAAATCGGTACATATTGATTTTACAAATAGGCGTCATAATTACCAACCCATATACATAAATAATACACCTATACCATACGCAAATACAGCCAAATATCTTGGCATGACTCTTGACGCGAAGCTGCGCTGGAGAGCTCACGTCAAAAAAAAACGGGACGAGTTAGAGCTCAAATACAGAGCTATGCATTGGCTGCTGGGGAATCATTCCTCTCTGTCTACATATAATAAAATATTATTATATAAACAAGTCCTAATGCCAGTATGGACATATGGTATTCAACTCTGGGGTTGTACCAAAAAAAGTAATGTAGAAATCATTCAAAGATTTCAGAACAAAGTATTGAGGGGTATTGCTAATGCACCTTGGTATGTAAGAAACGAAGATCTACATCGGGACTTTCAAGTAGACCTTGTCAACAAAGTAATTTATAAATATGCCGAATGTCATCAAAAAAGACTTCATCATCATGTTAATATCGAGGCCATCCAGCTCCTCGATACGACGGACCTAGTGAGAAGACTCAAACGGACTAAGCCCTTTGAGCTAGTGATATAACATAGTGTAGTGTTAGTGAAATAGTGACTTAATTTAAATTATAGAACACAAGAACAATGTGTCTACCCCTTTATGTTAGAACAAAGAAGTGCAGTGTCAGTGGACGCTTCCTTCAATACACAATTATTTAGCAGTTTAAGTTAGATTAGAATTACTCATTAGCCTTATATAAGGCTAGATTGTAATTGATATGGAGTACCCTATTATTCAGTCGGTACTTTATATGTAACATAAAAAAAAAAAATTGTATACAGGTAAATGAAACTGACATAACATGTAGTCGGCTATTGCTTTATTACATTAAAACTTGCGTCTGTCTATTTGCATGACTTAGAATTAGCTCATATATTTTTAAAAGACCTAATTAGGAAATAAGTAGCCCGCCCTTAGGTAAGTGGTTATTGCCGCCCATAAACATCCGTAAGGAACTTCCTACACGATAAGGGTTTTACTTGAAGACAATCACAGATACGTTGCTACTCTCGAGGATAAGATTGCAGCCTCACATGACAGCAAAACGGCAACCACATCCTTCTACCGAAATGCAAGAAACGGTTTTGTCTGTCTAGAGTAGACGCATCAACACATTTTTACCGTAACAAGCTACGTCTAGGAGATATTTTAAAATACTACATCATGATATAAAAGCTTTTCAATAAAAATATCTAGACATCCTGTCAGGCAGATCATGCCAACGAAATGCAAGTATGTCGTTACACACACGAAAGCTTTGAAAGCATTTCTCTGCGAAAAATAGATGTAATTTCAGTGAAAACTGAAATTACATCTATTTTTCTATTTTTTTTCTCCAAAAGGTAACAGATGTACGTCCGTACACAAATAATTTTAGATTTGGAATAGAGCATTGACTGTATTTTTAATTGCTTACTAATCATAATACCTTGCATTAATTGTACCTACAATATGATTCCAGTTCCACCCCCTTAACCATGCAAGTGGTGGTCGGCACGAACAAACTCCGCACCGGAGGCGACAAGTACTCGGTGGAGCAGATCTTCATCCACGAGGAGTATGACGGGGTCCTCATCGTCAATGACGTCAGCGTGGTCAAGGTTGTCACCGAGATCCGGTTCGGAGAAAAAGTGCAGCCGATCCCACTAGCTGACCAGGACACTGGGGCGGGTGCTGACCTCATACTGACTGGCTGGGGAAGACTTTCTGTAAGTATGGAATACAATACACTACTCTAGGTACGAGTAAACAGAGAGTAGGTGCATAAGCAAGCGGACCCTTACAATCTTGCATTGAAGTAAGAAGTTACTTACGGAGTTGGTAGAACCAATGTAGTTCGTCCGAGGAAGTACCACCGCCACACCTATTTCTAGCGTAAAGCATTTCTTGTATTTAGATAGAAGGGTGTGGTTGCCGACACACTTTCACATGAGGCGACCATCATAATTCTCGGGAGTAAAAACGCATCTGTGATTGACTTCACATGGAACCCATGTTCTGTATGAAGTTAATTACAGAATTCCATGGGCGGCAGTGACCACTTACCATCAGGTGGACTGCATGTTCGTTTGCTACTTCAGTCAAATAAAAAAATCTTAGAAATAACCAAGGTGGTCTTAGTACGGTATTACCGTAATGAGTATGGTTTGACTGAAGAAGTACCAAGTGTGAAGCAGTTCTTGAGTTTTGCTAAAAGGGTGTGGTTGTCAGCTCACGTTAACATGAAATGACCTTCTTAGTTCTCAGGAGTAGTAACGCATGTGTGTTTAACTTGAGATAGATCCAGGTAGGTTACCATACCGGTCTGACGCGCAATGGGTTCCGGGTTCGATTCCCGGCCAGACAGGTGAATCTGAATGATGAGTTTAAATTCCTGTTCTGGATCTAGGTGTTGTGTATTCGACTTGTGTGTATCCATGGTACCCACTACCCACGACACAGGAAAAAAACTTAGTGTGGGGCTATGAGTGTAGAAAGCGTGTGCTGTTCTATATACAGTTGGTTACAGAAGTCCATGGGTAACATTGGCCACTTACGATTCTAAGGTTCGTTTGCTACTTCATTCTTAAAAAAAATCATTTAGTATTACACGTTCTCAATTTTGTAATATAAATAAGAAATAATTTTTCAATAACCGTGTTTTCAGTATCCAGGCTTCTTACCGGACAAACTGCAAATGATTCCGCTGAAGTCTCTAAGCGTTGAAGATTGCCAGGCACGATATGTTTACGTGAACCCAGTCTACGACACCCAGATCTGCTCACTGACTAAGAACGGAGAAGGAGCGTGCCATGTAAGTACATATTACTTATTAGGGCTTAGTATTTTTACCTTTTATATAATTCCTGTCCATACTTTTGATAGAGTCAACGAAAGGCCAGAGAGCTACCACATTAATTAGCCTATTCGACGAAGTCATGTTGCTGGTATTCTGGGAAATATTCTTAGAGACGGCAATTTGGCCAAAATACGCACCGGCTCTCTCCTTACATATATTTATTCATTACTTTCTTATACCGTAATGTAATAAATTCCTAATTATTTTGTAATTTTATAAAGTGAAAATTTTAAATTTATATGATATGAATTGCCATTATAATGTAAATCGGTTTCACCATTAAATTACAATTATTTTAATTATGAAAATGTAATACTGATGGGGAAAGATCCTCGAGTGGCGACCACGTTTAGGCAAAAGGAGCACAGGTCGCCTCCCCACCAGGTGTACCGATGACCTGAAGAAGACAGCGGGAAACCGTTGGATTCAAGTGTCACAGGACCGGTTGGAGTGGCGCCACTTAAGGGAGACCTATGTTCAGCAGTGGACATCAAAAAACTCTTGGATGGATGGAATATTGATATTTTTTTAGATTAAGTTGTAGCAGTTCAGGTTTATTTAAGGTTTGCACTAATAACTTGATTAATCATACAATTAAATCTAAATTATTCTCTTCAGGGTGACTCCGGCGGTCCTCTGGTGGAGAACGGCAAGGTGGTTGGTGTGGTGTCCTGGGGGGTACCTTGCGCCCGTGGCTACCCCGACGTGTACAGCAGGGTCTATTCCTTCAAGGACTGGATCCTGTCCAAAATCAATGATACCGACTCCGCGAACATCAAGTCTTACCCACATATTTTCTCTCCATACCGTTTTAAGGGCTGAAAATTAAATGTTACGATCCGATTAAACTATGTACCTAAGATGCATGTCATTGTATAGTGTATTATATATGTTTTTAACAGAACAGATGTCTAATTTCAGTATTAATACCAGATCGATTTTAACCTACTTTCTACCGTGAACTTTAATTACTTAAGGTGGGCATTCACGTTACGACGGTCGCACGAACTGTCGCACGAACCACGGTTGCATGCGACAAGTTCGATCGTGAATGGCTTGGTCCTAAAGCGGACTGTACGACCAAGGTCATGTCGCAGGTCCGTTGACGTATTCAACTTGAACTGTCGTTGCGACAGTCTGTGCGACCGTTGTAACGTGAATGCCCACCCTTAGTACTAAGTCCGAGATGCGAATCCGAGGCACGCCTGATTTTTCAAAGTTATGTACATAGTATTAGCATATGACAAGATAGATTAACTGAGGTTGAAGAATATTTTATTACCTCCTCTCTCTCCTTCCAACCCGCTATGGTGTACATTATAGCTCCGGCGAGACCCAAACAACATTATCCTGAAATTCTTACGAAAGTGGAGCGAATGAAATAAATAAGTTTAGACACACGCCCCAAGAATTTACGAGGGATATGGGGTACGTTTCGTGTGAGCTAGATACATGTATACACATCTATAGATATATACATGTATATACATGGATATATCAACCATCTTGTTCTTCTTTCTTCTTCTTTATAAAAATGAATGTTTGTCTGTATGTTCTCTATGGAATCGTAAACTATTCATTTCATCATGTGACGATCTTTAGCAAAGTTGTTACTCATGAGCTCGCGAAGGATGTATTTTTTTTGTGATGATGTAGCAACGCGCGCAGGGTACAGCTAGTTAATATATCAATACTAGCTCTTACCCGCGTCTTCGCCCGCACGGTCATCGGGAATTAACATTAGCATTTGATAGCGTGATTCAGAACTTGCAAATGGATTTTACTAACGCCATTAACAACGTCTGGAACTACTAAATCTGTATCAACTAACAAAACGTCGATATTTTCATGGGAACGAGAGAGCGCGGTAAAAGTTAGCCTACGTCACTTTCCACCCTCCTAACTATCTCCCAGCATATAAACCGTATCATATAATGGCTATAAGGTGACGTGAAACAGGAATAAACAAACACACTTTCACATTTATAATATTAGTATGGATTTAGAGGTTGGTAGAACGTGTATGGTTCGACCACCACTACATCTACTTCTAGCGCTCTTGCGTTTCGATGGAAGGATGTGGTTGCCGCCTCGCTTTTACATGAGACGACCGTCTTAGTTCTCGGAAGTAGCAACGCATCTGTGATTAACTTCAGAAACCCTGTTCTATAGTTGCCTACAGATATCCATGGGCGGCAGTGAGCACTTACTATAGCGGACTAGATGCTCGGTTGCTACTTCTTTATTATAAAAAAAACACAGATGGTCCGTAATTCTCTCGACAGCCCATTATTATCCCACTGCTGGGCACGGGTCTTTTCTCGGAATGAGAGAGCATTAGGCCATAGTCCACCGCGCTGGCTAAGTGCGGATTGGAGGACTTCACAAACTCCGAGAACTTTTTTTTTAAAGATCTCTCGGGTGTGTAGGTTTCCTCGCGATGTTTTCCTTCACCGAAATTTAATTTAATTTCTAATATGCACGTCATTTTAGAAAAATCTGTGATACGTGCCGGGGTTTGAACCTCGGGCCTCCCGATAGAGAGGGCAAGTTTCAACCATTAGGCTATCACTGCTCTATTTTATCTATTTTAACTTGTGTCATTACGTAGTGTAATGATGATGTTTTGAAGAATAGAAAGAATATAAAAGTGAATTTGGAAACACGAAAGGTCGACCCCGGACGCACCATCGCACCGCTACATCATTGCTCTTAGTAAGACTTTATTACGTTTGTTCTGATCAATAATTGATTACGTTTTCGTATGTTTACGTTTCTTATATCGCATGTTTACGTTTTTTTGGCCATACCTTACAATGTGTTTTGCAAAGATTGGCAAATGCAAAAATCACTTGTACTAAATGCAATGTTTCTGTCCTATAACACTGGTGTTAAGCGCTGCCGAGATTTGGTTTATACGAGTTCCATGAACGCCATGCAAGGCTATCCAGACATCACCGCACAGACAGATGTGTTGTATGACTTGATTATTTACTACTCCTATATTGTAAAAAATTTTTAAATCTATCACCGTAAATTGACAGTTCGTTATAGCGTGAAGGCTGGACATGGATCTCATCTCAGAATGAGAGGTTACAGCCCATGGCTAAGTGCAATGCAAGTTTTATTGTAATAATAACGTAATACAATTTTTAAATTTTTATCCTGTTTAAATTTTTATTTATATTTGTACACCCATGACGGGTGAAGTAAGCGGACTTATACGGCATACTATTGACCATCTTTGTAATATACCTTATTTCGACAAATAAATGATATTGTATTGTATTGTATCATTCTCACGACGTTTCATGATGTCATTTCTCACGTTGTTTTATTTCAATATACCTACAGCAATAACAATTAATGTGTAATATGCTGATAAATGCATACCTTCTTTTTTCTCTCGAGGGGGAAGCCTTCAAAAGGTACCCGACGTCGTGGCAACGACGCAGGGTTATGTGGGATTTTTACCGCACTAATACCCCCCCGGTGGCCGTCCTCGGGGCTACAAAGAGGACTCCGGGATCTCCAGAGCGACGCAACCGGAGTCCTCTGAGCGGGCTGCCACATCGGGCTCCTTACAGATGGGTGGCTGGGCCCACCGCTCCGTCTGGTCTTTACGATGGTATGCGACCACACATACCGCAGTCCTTCGCCTTTAGTCGTCTTCGTTTTTAGTCCCCTCTTACGACAGGCAGGTGATAACGTAGCCCTATTCTAATCCCGGAACTATAGGGACGTCGGTTGCATACCTGGGATTCATATCGCGAACCCTCGATTGAGCGACGACTCGTTTTAACCATTAAGCTATCACTGCTCTACCACAAATATTGTTTATTATTATCAATTCCAAATTGTTTTGATTTCCTTGTCAAAGGGCCCTTTACTTTGAAAACATGGTAGATGATAAGGTTCCGTCTTGTTGATATTATTAGAAACTCTCTGTATAAAGCTAGCGACTGACCTGTGCTTATCGTTTGAACGGCAGCATGTTAATAACATTCCTGTTAGTATTCTGCCCAGCGAGTCGTTGAATGCCGCTCGCTTCGTGATGCGTTGCAACCTTTTGTCTTCTGCGAATCCATTCCAGTTACGTTTCAAGTATGGAGGACTGTGCTTGAATATTTTATGAAGGCTTTAGTGAGCGTAACATGATTGCAACTCTTTTTGGCAACGATATTTGAAGTTATTCTCTATCATGCTACTCCTCATATAAGGTTCGGTAATGGAGACGTATATTATGTTTTAAAATTCTAAACCCTGCAGCAAAGTAAATGCCAAAAGCGGCACCGAAGGGTTAGACGGCCTTTCCAAATCCCGGCAGCGCCCATCCCTGCTTTTTTATACTTAAACCTAATGATAAAGCAGGCGAAATGCGTGAAGGAAAGTTGTCACCGCCTATGAATATTCGCAACACCAGAGCAATATTTAGGAAAGCTCCAATTGCACCTTTTTTAAGAGTTCTATGTCTCAGCGCTATGAGGATACGTGAGCAGCAAACAAGTATCAACAGAGGGCACAGAATGTAACGTAACAAGCTCTTTGCGAATATAACGTTACGATAAATTATTCAGGTCAGTTCTTAGGCTAATAGAAGACGTCGCGCTAACGAACTTACTAGTTGTTTCCGGGAAACTTTTTATTTAAAAGTGCCGTTCAGAACAAGACTAACTAGCTTCATTCACGAGATATTCAGTATACAATTTAAAGATAACTTGAGAAGTAGCAGAAATCATTTTCGATGTAGATATTGCTAAATAAAATTATGTATGTTTCAAAAGTTAATTCATCCATTCATCTTTTTGATGTCCTCTGCTGAACATAGGCCTCCTCTAAATGGCACCACTCCAACCGGTCCTGTGCCCTATGAATCCAACGGGGTCCCGCTGTCTTCTTCAGGTCATCGGTCCACCTGCTAGGGGGGCGACCTGTACTCCTTTTGCCTAAACATGGTCGCCACTCGAGGACCTTTCTTCCCCATTGGTTATCGATCCTATGAGCGATGTGGCCGGCCCATTGCTACTTCAGCCTGCTAATTTTGAGAGCTATGGCGGTAAGCTTCGTTTGTCTACGGATTTCATCGTTGCGAATCATGTCTCGTAGCGAAATTCCGAGCATTACCCTCTCCATAGCACGCTGAGCGACCCTGAGCCTTCGAATGATGCCTACAGTGAAAGACCACGTTTCGGCGCCATAGGTCATCACTGGCAACACACAAAAGTTAATTATTATGTATTTTTATCGCGGAATTTATACTTTACCAGGTGGGGCAGAACCTATGTAGGTACTTGGGTGGTACTTATTCTAGCGTAAAGCAGTTCTTGTGTTTCGATGGAAGGGTTTGGTTGCCGGCACACTTCTATATAAGGCGACCACGTCTTTTGGCGAGCTTTGTCGCGAGAAGAGTTTTGGAAACCACAGACCTAGATTTGAGTTAATCTAATATAGAATGACTTATTTAGTGTAGTAGAGCAGTGATAGCCTAATGGTTGAAACTTGCCCTCTCGATCGGGAGGTCCGAGGTTCAAACCCAGGCACACACCACTGATTTTTCTAAAATTTTGTGCGTATTAGAAATTAATTATCTCTGATTTTCGGTGAAAGGAAACATCGTGAGGAAACCTACACACCCGAGAAATCTTTAAAAAAAAGTTCTCGGAGGTGCGTAAAGTCCACCATTTCTCACTTGGCCAGCGCGGTGGACTATGGCCTAAAACTCTCTCATTCAAAGACCTGTGACCAGCAGTGGGACAACAATGGGTTGACGACAACATAATGTAGACAATCTCGCGATATGCTTTTATATGATAGAAAATTGTACCTTGCACCAAAATTATGGGTTTGCCTACAAAACTTATTTTTTTCAGTCTATTGAAAACCATATTAAATTTAAGCACATGTTTGCTAGTCTGCCTCTTGCATCTATTTTGAAAATGGCGAGCTTGATAAAACAACGTTGGATGAAGTTCAATAATATTGGATAGCAAAAACTGTAGTTCAAAATAGCCAATCAAATTTCAATATCAAAATAAATATTGGAGTAATGTTTTTGTAATAAACTATAAAGCTTTCATTTTCTCTTTCGGTACAATCTCTATTAATACAAAATAAAATACCGAATATAAAATAAAATAATGTACTTTCAATGTACAAATAACAAAAAACCGAAACTAAAATTATTCTATAGTAAATATGTCACATTTTTTCTTCAAAAATGGTGTGTGTGACTATGAATCTCGTGCAGAATAAGAAATCTTGGGGTTATTTACTTGACATAATTATCACAAAGTCTTCTAACACAAATACAGCAACTAATACATTTTAATGGTAATAATTTTATAAAGAAAGAAAGTAACGAAGGGACAGTTTCGCGTTCCCGTCATTTTCCGATTGACGTAAACTATGATTGTCTATGCCACCCTCGGCTGGCGTCACGACTCTGCGAACCTTGCGAAACCTTCAAAAGGTACCCGACGCCGTGGGAGCGACGCAGGGTGATGTGGGATTTTTACCGCCATCTGATAGTGGTTACCTACTACCGCGCACGGACGTCTGCGTGTTCTAATGAATCAGAGGTTTTTGTCTGAAGATTATTATTTATCTTTACTACTCCCAACGACAAATAACCTTACAAAAAAAAGAGAGCTAGCAACCTTTTCACCGATACGCAAAAACAGATTCCCGCTAAAATTGGATGTGATACTTCTCCAGTCGAAACTGCTTCTAAATCCTTGAAATGTTAAATTAATATTTAAAACGTCTGCTGATATATTTAAAGATATACAGGGTGATTTGTAACTCGACATATTCCTTCTGGGATGTGATAATATAACTAATTTCCAACAAAATTTACTATAATGACCCAAATTCCATGCTCGTTATCGAGATATTCAATTTTTTTTGCTTTTTTTATTTTTCAAAAAATCCCGAATTAACTACCAAATAAAAAAACAATTAGGAAAAAACTGCTGTTTTGAATTAAGTTTTTCTTAGTATTTACCAGTTACCAACACATTATAATACGGGTACTCACTTAACGTTTACTCACGATATGCGGTTTATGAATTCTCATAGAATTCTTTTTGCTCATATTTCGACCCAGTTGCATGGATCGTGGTCACGGCCAATCTGACCAACACATCAACAAATTTTTATTAATACTAGTAATTTATGTCAAACGTTTTGAAATAACAAGTGAATTTTTATCCAATTTTGTTTTGATATACATATTTTGTCAATAGAAAACTGATATATTTTGAAACATCAACTGTACATTATGCGTACAACTTTATTTTTTACGTAAAACATTATAATAAAAAAAATGCGATAGGACTCCAATGAAATTGTAACCCAGTGTAATAAACTTAAAAGAAAAGATTAATTTTCTCGACATTACAAGATACTTCACCACAATTTGTCACGAGTCCAAAAAGTCACGATTTAAGGATCAGGGAGTTGATAGCTTGGGATCCGTAGACATTTCTCAAATGGGCGCGGAATAATGAGTCTTTCCAGCTTCCGAAGTTCTGAAAAGTAATCAGGCGGCTTTTTGGTAATTTGTTATGTCCGACTTTAAAAGATAATTTATTTCCGCAGTCAAAACGCTAGTAATATTACAGGTCTTAGAAACAGTGTAGTTCGACCGGGGAAGTACCACTGCCATACCTATTTCAGCGTGAAGCATTTCTTGCGTTTCGATAGAAGGGTGTGGTTGCCGGCACACATTCACATGAGGCGACCATCATAGTCCTCAGGGGGTAGCAATGCATCTGTGATATATTTTTTTATATATTAAATAACTTATTTTATAACTATATGTATATATAAAAGAATAACTTAAAAGGTAAAGAAAAAACAAATTGCTAAATTAAATATAAAATGCTGCATCCAAATTACTGTCCCTAGGATGAGTTCCCAGAACGCTGGCAACATTACCTCGTTGAATAGCAAGGCTAATTCGTTGACCGAGGTATGTGCCAGCTTTCTGATCATTCGTTGACTCTATCAAACGTTTGGACAGATGCTTAAAAAATAATTTAGCATTTAATCCCCACGGTCCCATAGTTTCAACGCCAAATGCCAGAAATATGTAATCTTTAATTATATCTCCATATTTCTGGCACTTGCGGATTTCAGCGTCAGTCGCCACGACACCGGCTGCCCTCGAAGATATATTAATATGAGAAGGTGCCAGTGTGTCAACGCAAGTAGCGTCCCACACTAGACACCTCCCATTCTTCCAGGCGATGAGAGTTATACCGTCGGGCCTCTTGCCATCACCACGTACTAAACCATTCGGTTCAAGTTGAGCCGGTACGTTGGCAGTGTCAATAGCCCTCCGGATAACATCATTCAAAGCCGCGTGTCGTGAAAGACGGCCAGCACTTCGATGACAAGAAAGACCGTGAAGACCCAAACGATCGACTTGAGCTCCACAAGGGCAGCAATGTGGATGATTTAAAAAAGTGCCCAGTCGTAGGCCCACTGCTATCGAAAAAGAAGTATTATCTAGAAGAGTTCCTAGATTAGCAGAGGGAAGAGCTTGCAACCAATATCCAGATTCCCTAACAGAAACTGCCAGGAGACGAGCGCGCTCAATAGAATTTTGACAACTGTTTACAAGGTGAGAATGCACATATTTGCAGAGCACGTCGTCCCATAGCCTTTGAGAACTTAAACATTCGGGGAGGGATTCACCTGGACATGCTGCTAACAAAGATTCCTTGGCTTCTGCACATTATGAAATTTCCGAAACATCTAAAGAGGAATGTGTTAATTTTTGAAATAATGAATTTGTACTGTGTACAGAAGACAAAAAAGCTGGTAAAGCAATTGAAGAAATTTTCCTAATACCAATACCCCCATACCTAATTGGCAAAGTAGCTTGGCACCAGGATTTATCATTTAAAGTGCAATTTAAAATTTTGATCAAACAATCCTGAATTAAAGAATCCATTGAAAGGAGATGACTTGTAAATTTCCAAATTGGAGAACATCTCAAAAAATATGTGAATTTAGGAACAAACAAACAAAGCCGGATAATATGATATGCAACATGAGAATTAATTTTGCTTAAACGGAAAGAAATATTATCGAAATTACTAATTTGTTCATCTAGAAAGCTTGGTATAGACTCTTCCAAAACGGGTGAACCCAAGAGGCGAAGAGACTCTTTGTTCTGAAGCTGAATATTTGGTGTCAAATTTTGAAATTGGTCAGTGATATTCTTTTTTTCTAAAGCACATAATGAATTAGGTATATAAAGTTCACACTTAGAAAAATTCAAATCTAAACCTAAATTTTGAAAATTTTGAATAAGAAATTTCAAATCTTCCAGAACTGTATCTGCTTCACCTCCAAGAGTACCGTCGTCTAAAATTTAGAGTCGAAATGATTGGTTGGATACCTAAACTAAAAATTGCAGGTCCAAGTCCCCCTGTTGACAACCTACAGATGAATTAATTAAATTATCACGGAAAATTAAATCAGAAGGAGAACCGTATGCTTGATTTAAAAATGGGTAAATTTCAGGAACAATTTTGTAAGCTTCAGCCAAAAATATGTCACGATTAATAGAATTGAATGCATTTTTTACATCCACCTTTAACACCACGCTCCTGTTATCGTAAGCATATAACTTCTAAGACTGTGGACTGCAGCTTCACATCCTCCTTTTGAGCCAAATCCTAATTGAATTGGTTGAAAATAATTTTGAAGCTTAGGGAGAATGTGTCTGCAGCACACCTTAGAAGCTATACGCCTAATGGTATTTCCTACAGCTATTGGCCGAATTCCTCCATCTTTCTTTTTTAAAGCGCATAAATTTGCTCCAAACAACGTATTTGTGATTTCCTTATTAATATCGCCAGATAATATTAGGTTTATAAGCTGGGTTAAACAATTCAATAAGGTTTTCCCAGCTTCACCTGTAGCTCCACAAGTAAGATCTTTAAGATGTTGAGGAGTCAGCCCATCAAGGCCTCCTGCCGAACCAGCTTTAAAAGACATAATAGCTCCTAAAATTTCTTTTGGGGTAATTTTAAGAGCCATACAATTTAGCGGTGGATTAACAGAAACTGGTGCCAAAGATGAAGGGTGTTTTGATCTCAAGGCGGCAAGTGTTTCCGGGGAATCAGGAGCAATAATATCATTTGAAAAAAGGAGATCTGCAGCACCTTTAATGTCTCCATCACCTACTCTTGTTTCCACTTTTTTATAAATAGAATAATTATGTGATTGCGATTTTATGCCAGAAATGTATATATTCCCTAGGGGTTTTAAACAATTTTGTTTTAATTTTAGAGTTAGGGATGTTTTATTTATCGAATCTGGTGTAGCATGAAGGAAATTGTATGAAAATGTGAAAAAAATCTGCCAACTTACAATAGAATTTTCTTTTAATATATTGTTAATGCACTGTGATAATTTTGTTGCGATGCTTATACGAGCACCCCTTGGAATACGCTTCACTATAGGGACTGATGACTTTAATTTAGAAAGGTTCTTCCAAAAAGGTACAAATGCAGATGAGGAGTCAATACTTTGGGATGGAAATGAATTGTTTGAAATATCATTACAAAGATTTTAGATTGATGACCTAATTTCACTGTGCTTCTTGCCAATATGTGTATTTAAACCTTTTGGCCCCATAAAATAACGGGTTTGCGAACAGTGCGGACATTGTACAAGGTGTGCAGATGTGCTGAATTGGTTGCAAACATTTCCGGATGTTGAAGGTACCTGCGACATGGGCTAAAAGAGAGTACTTAGGAAAAATAAATTATTATAAGCTTATAAATAAAAATTATGATTAAATTTATTACTAAATTATACAATAAAACTAAAGTAAATAAAATTATATAATAAAATTTTCTTTAACACCACATGTTCCAATTTAATTTTTCATGCCTAAACTTCTTGAGGTAATAAAACATTGAAGAAAACATCGCTTTGTGAAGAAAATTACACGTAGAAGGTGTAGCATGTAGTATTAATTTAAAAATATGTATCGATTTTGGATACACTAGATCTTCTTATCCGGCAAAGAATTTTTTAATTAGGCCGCCATCTTATATGAAATCACAAATCACATTGTATATCACTCCATCACATTTATGCAGTAATTATCACAGATTTTATGAAAAAATTAACAATTATATGTAAATAATTGCTATAAAATATAATTTTATTTTCGTATATTAAATTTTACTAGTCACCCGTAGCATCGGCCGAAATTCGACCGTAATTTAAATTAAAAATCAAATATCATCTGACATTCTTGACGTTGTGTCTTTTCATTTTCATTTACTAAGTACATATGTGTTTGTGACAAATGCAAGGCAGTGTGTGTAATGTGTTTTTAGTTGATTTTATGTATGAAAAATGCATTATTTGAAAAAAATATTAACATTCTGCACTCCTTCTCTACGTCCACTATAACCGTGCAAAATTTCATACTAATCCGTCCGCGGCATATTACTTAAAAATCCGTCACAAATTTTTGCTTCACGTATTAATATAATAAATACGTATTGACAACGTCAACGGCTTTTTCTTTTTCTGTGATTGACTTCAGATGGCACCCTTATTCTGTATGTAGTTGATTACAGATGTCTATGGGCGGCAGTGACCACTTACCATAAGGTGGACCGCATGCTCGTTTGCTACTTCAGTCAGATAAAAAAAAACTCAAAGAATAAGTCCTATTATGTCCGTGTGGCTTCCCACATTTAAGTGTCTGATCAAATCTGGGTTTGATTACACATCTTCATGGACGACTGTGGCCGCATAACAACAGGTCGAGAGCACGCTCCTTCGCTACTTCAAAATTATAAAAGAGGTATTCTCCACGGTGTAATGAAAAGTAATTGGCCTTCGGTGCACCGGCGCCACATCTATTTTTACACCTCTGGGAAATCTTGAACTTGCTATTTGTGAGAACAAGTCATTTAAGTATTAAAGGTAACGAAGTATCAAGCGTTGCACCATCAACGCTACACATTTTTGCAGGGTTACCAACTGTCAAATATTTATCCCCCTAAAGCCTCCATTAAAACCCTTAAAATCCTCACAATGATTTGGAGTTCCTGGCAACCTCCCGTATTTCTGAATCAGGTCGCAGGCTCGCAGGTTTTTCCCTGACGAAAGAAAAGGTCATCGGGTGTAGTGCATGACCTTTTTTTTTCGTCATCAGGGATGGTCATGTAGAGATTGCCCTTTAAAACACCTATATGTTGAAGTTATAAAAAACCCCTAAAAGCACACCATCCTCCTTTTTTATCCCCTAAGTTTAGGGGAAAACTTAGGGGTTTTCCCAACCTTGCTTGCTTGGCATGCTTGGCAACCCTGCATTTTTGTTCCATACAGTTAGTCTACGACAACTCTCTTCTGGTCTAAAGATTACTTCACAAGTTATTTTTTTTACAAATTTATTTTACTGACGATCCGCTTTTCGGAGCGATCATTATGCTGATCTTAAGTAATGATTTCAGGTTCGATCCCTGGCTAGACAGAAATGTGTGTCCAAGGAACTTACGATACAGGAGGAAATCGTAGCGTGGGGCTATGAGTGTAGAATGCGCGAATTTATTCACACTTTTATGTGTCTCTGGGAAGACAGTTATTTTCTAGATTATGTAGCATCATAAGACCGCAGTTTGATACAGGACTACGATTCAAATCATACAAACTATATAATTTATTTGATTTTACTTTTGATCTTGCATATCACTTGACATACAAGGTATCAAATCAATGTTCTAACATTCACGTATAAACACTCGTGGACGATACAAGCCTTTGTAATGTCTCACGAGAAGAGGAGGCATGAAGGTCCACCGCGTTAGCCAAGTGCTGATTGGTAGACTTCACATCTTTAATAACATTTCAAGAACTTTCCAGATCGTTAGTTCTCTTACGATCTCCTTTTTGGACAAGTGCCAATTAATTTTTAAACACTTACATAACTTTAAAAACCTTAGAAAGGATTCGAATGTTGAACTCAACGATTAATAAGTCAACATTTAAACACCTACGTAAAGAAAGAATACCACTACGCTCTCAAATTGAGCAGTATATATGTTTAACACATAGACAAAATATAGTATAATCAAGTCATAGATAATTAAACGAAATTCTCTATCACTATGCCTCCCATTCTAAAATATCTTAAGTGAAGTTTATTACATCTACATGTTACCACGATTACTTCATACGAAAGTCAATTTGTAATTTAATAATCAAAATTAAAACTAGAAACCGCATTTTGCGGTTATCTCACTAAAGCTCTCGAAGAAAACTTTCCAGGAATATCAAAGCCGCAAGAGGAAGTTTTCGTTAAATGAAAATCCTCTTTTAATGAGTTTTTTAATACAGAAATGTAAAAGCAGATCATAATATAATAATACAATTTTGTACTTTGTTCACAAAATGTTTTCAGGGTACGTGCAATGTTGGTTGCCTCATCACCGTGGGTACTTCGAAATTAGTTTTTCTCGAGTTTCCTTTGTGAAAGTTGGTTTTTTGTCATGCTTGTACTTTGAGATGGGCTGTATAACTTAATCATCGTGACTTCAATAAATTATTTATATTTAAATATTCTTCTTAGATCTATCATCTTCTTCATCAGTGGGTTTATTTTTTTCAAAATATACGAGATCGCTTTCCGGCATCGATAAGTACTCAAAGAAGGAGCATTTCCATAGACAAATTGCCAGAGTTCTTTAGAGACTTATTAGTATTACACACTTGAAATGTATCGCTATTTACGCTAAATCTGAATTTTTTTTTTTTACGTTAAAAAGATTTAAATTTAAACGCTTTGACACACCGAATAGAACGTGAAAAAAAGTGTGTGTGTGTCAGCTCCGACGCACGACTGGAGTTTACTAGCATTTAAAATAGATGGCTCCATACTCCCACCCTAAATATATAAATAATACCAATACATGGTTAATTTTGAAAAATTATATCCAATATATAAGTACGTATTATAATATTAATATTGTACATATTAACAGAGTATTTACATTACCTAACGATTTACTATTTTAAATACCATTGAGATTTTGGTAAAACGTAAACACGAAATCTATGCATTCCATCCACGCGTACTGATAAAATAGTTCTAAAGTTTTAACTAGATGACGTTATTCTCAATAAAAAAACATAATGAGGTCATTCATCAGTTTATTTTCCTCCTCACAATTTTCTCATACCGGACCTTTATATATGCAAATCGATTCAAAAGGAGTAAACTCCAAAAAATGTAAAGTTAAACATCACGTGGCCTAGTCGGGATTTGGACGGTGGCTACTATGACAAAATTCTCAGATATAAATAAGTAGAATAAGTCAAAACACATTAATATTTTTGCCAGAAACTCAAATATCTGTTCTGGGTTTAAGTTAAAGTGTTTGTCCGACGCCCGGTCCTGAATACTCTACCAACAGTTAAGCTGAATTATCAGACTTTTTCTAACTTAAGCTCTGATATTTTTTAAAGGTGTTATCAAAAGTGTAGTCCAGTGTAGTTCGACCGGGGAAGGTACCACCGCCACACCTATTTCCAACGTGAAGCATTCATTGCGTTTCGATGGAAGGGTGTGATTGCCGGCACACTTTTATATGAGGCGATCATCCTATCCCCGGAAGTAGCAACGCATCGGTGATTGACTTCAGATAGAACCTATGTTCTATATGAAGTTGCTTAGAGATGTCCATGGCAACAATGAGTGTGGAATGTGTGATAAGTATAATATTGATTATCCTGGATTTGTATTACTTACCTTGTATTTGAATATATATATAGGCACTATTATAGCAATAGCTTATTATTATATTAATACGTGAAGCAAAAATTTGTGACGGATTTTTAAGTAATATGCCGCGGACGGATTAGTATGAAATTTTGCACGGTTATAGTGGACGTAGAGAAGGAGTGCAGAATGTTAATATTTTTTTCAAATAATGCATTTTTCATACATAAAATCAACTAAAAACACATTACACACACTGCCTTGCATTTGTCACAAACACATATGTACTTAGTAAATGAAATAGAACATTCAATGTCTTACTATGAAAAGACACAACGTCAAGAATGTCAGATGACATTTGATTTGAATTAGAGAAATATTCGTACTAATTTGGACAATATGAAGTTTAGTTTTTTAATTTAAATTACGGTCGAATTTCGGCCGATGCTACGGGTGACTAGTTCATTTAATTACTGTACTTACTGACAAAGTTAATCGGCGTTTCTCAAAGTTATTTCGTTAAAGTTTGAATAAATTTTGCCATTCTCAGTAAAGGATTCATAACAAATGAAATAATAACTCGGCTCTATTTATAAAATAAATAAAGACTGTTGGTGTTCAACAGATATTATTTTGGTTTTTCCCGAAGAAATTCTCGAAGAGAATTTTTATAATACTCATCGTATTATTAAGTCATACAATTAAGTTAAGGGTAAATAATATTAACGCCCGTTATAAATGATGGTGTGATGTGATGAAGGAATCGTGAAAATGTAAGAAGAACTTATATCCAACAAAACGGTCAAGTGCGAGTCGGACTATGGCAGATTATTATTAGACAACGTGGCAACACGCTGAGCTTGGCAACACGTTATCGCGTTTTTAGCAGGAAAAATACGTTTATTTAATGGGAGCCCCCCCCCCCCCCTCTCCACCCTTAATTATTTTTTTCCTGTTTTGTTGTAATGCAGAAGAAGCAGAGTTGTAAACTCGATGAGAAACTCAGCAGGTGTGACCTTTTGTCACAAAAAGCTGCAGTACTAATCTTTTGAATGTAAGCCTATCAAATCACTTTCAAAAGATACATGCCGCCGTGGGAGCTACGCCGGGTTATGTGGGATTTTTACCTCACTAAAGCAAGGACGCCGTCCTCAGCACTGCGTGGAGAACTCCGGGATCTCCAACGTCTTCTTAGCGTGATGCCCCTTTCAGACTCTTTCCCGGTGAGCAATGAGCTTTCCGTGCCTCCTGGTTTTTTCTGATTTGGTGGTATATCCTTCCTCCTTCTCGGGGTAACCTAGGTACCGGGGGATTTGAGCTCACGGCTAGAGCCGCCCGCAACCCCGGAAACCTGTTTTAGTCGCCTCTTACGACAGGCAGGATGTTAGCGATAGGGAGTGAAATAAAGGAAACCGCGACACTGCTTTGAATTTGAGGGGGCTCCGGAGGGCGTATTGCGCAAAGACGGTTCAGTCGCGCTCGAGAACAAAACAAAAGGCAAACTTTTTTCTGGAATATTTTTGAATAATGTCACCGCTGTTGCGCTTCTAGCGCCCTCTGCCGCCGCCCTTCATCTTTATTGAGTTTATATATTACATGAATATAATATTCAATAAAAAACACTACGAGTTAAACGCGTACATCATTAACACAGGATATACCCTATTCTGATCCGGAACTACAGGGACGGAAAAAGAGCTGTTAAATTTAAAATACTGCTCGAACCATATTGATCTACCTGGCGAACATATATGTTTAAAGTAAGTACAAATTGATAAGCTGGCAGCTAATGTGGAGGCGTATGATAGATGAGGACCAGTGAAGTGTGTGATTGATAATCTTATGAGCTCTATTGTATTAATATCTTTGATCCGCAAATAGAACGCCTGAGATACAGAAAACATAATGGAGTAACGAGAATTCTATTTTATTAATATAAGTATAAAATTAGATTACCATTATCTAATATATAAAATTCTCGTGTCACAGTTTTTGTTGCCATACTCCTCCGAAACGGCTTGACCGATTTTTACCAAATTTTATATGCTTATTCAGTAGGTCTGAAAATCGGCCAACATCTATTTTTCATACCCCTTAAGGGTTGTCCACCCTTAACATTTTTTTTTATTCTTTATATGGCAAAACAACGTTTGTCGGGACAGCTAGTATTAAATCTAAAAATAGGTTTTAAGTATGAAAATCAATTTGCCTTCACAAGAGTAGGTTATGAAAAGGCAGAAAACGAACTTCTAGTCCATTCCTACTTGATATTGGTAACTGCAGTCCATTTACATTGGTTACCATGTACACATACACTGTCAAATTTTCACTTTATATGATTTTAGACTAATATTATCGCGGAATTGACACATTTTGATACTTAACGGGTACTCACGATATGCGGTTTTTGAATCCTTTTCGAATTCTTTTTTGCCGATATTTCGAGCCAGTTGCATGGATCGTGGTCACGGCGAAACTGCGGTGGTGGGGAGAAACCGTTGACAAGCACTAGTGATAGATTAACCTATCAACCCTACGTCTATTTCGTTTTTCTTTTTTAGGTTCCATATCACGACACACAACATTATTTAACTTATGTAATCTGTAAAATAAGTGATCCTTTTACGTTTAAATGTCGTTAACGACTCAAGTTCAGTTCGCCGAAACTTCCTTTGACCCTTGGTTACTTGGTCCCTTGACTAAGTAACTCTTAGTTAGATTCGCGTAAAATTTTAATGCGAAACGGACCAACCAACATAGGTAAGCAACTCAGTTTTTGAATGTCAATGTTAAGTCAGTGATGTGTTTAAAATAAATGTATGATTTTTTTAGTAGAATTAATTAGAACACTAATTCGAGCACTGTCTGATTTTTATGATTTTTTTTATCTGACTGAAGTAGCAAACAAGCACGCAGTCCACCTGATGGTAAGTGGTCACTGCCGCCCATGGACATTTGTGAGCAACTTCAAATAGAACATGGGTTCTATCTGAAGTCCATCACAGATGCGATGCTACTCCTGAGGACTAAGATGGTCGCCTCATTCAAAAGTATGTCGGCAACGTCACCCGTCAACGAAACGCAAGAAATGCTTCAAGTTTGATATAAGTGTGGCGGTGGTACTTCCCCTGTCGAACTACACTGGTTCTACCACCTGTAAAATGATGGTATACGACCACATATACCGCCATCCCTTCTACGTTGCTTGACTGAGCGACATCATAGTAAAGCAAAATTGTTTATCAGACTTTTAATTTATTTAAAAGGACTTTTTTATTTGCCTATTTCACAGGAAATGATCGTTATAAAAATACCGTCTATTTTCCTGAACTGGAATTTTACGCGCCCATAGTCCACTGGCACTTTATATGGCCGGTCCCCCGCTCTACAGGGTCGGCCCTGTCCCTGAGCATACCCTGCAAACCACATGAGCCTGAAATTTAGTCCGATATTCACCTAAGGCCCGACAATGCCCGACATTGCTCAACTTTGTAGGTCAATTACGATGTACAGTCTCGGGGCTAACCACGCGTACAACCTCGCCTAACATGTTACACAGGCTCATGTTCATTCATATGTGGCTTAGCAGGAATATCAGAGTTGTTGTTACTTTTGCATATTCCGTGTACACAGGCACAAGTTTAATTAAGTTTAATAAAATAAACAATGTTGTCGAGCAGATTTGAGTATGAAACATCTGCCTAATATATAGAATTACAGCCCCATAAAGAAAAAAAGGGTAATAATTATTTAAAAAAGGATAAGCCCCTGCGTTGCCTTTCTTTTTAAGTCAATTACGTTGTACAGAGGTTCGGGACTAACCACATTTCAATTGTAACGTTTTAAAAGTTGTGGAACTCTTTGTCTTAACTGGACACACCACCACCACACCTGTCTGTGCCTAATAACAGCAATAATACGTTGCCGACTGCCGCGGTAATGCTATTGTATAGCACTTTTTATGAACTTAAGCAATTATAATTATTTATTTATTTCTCCATTTTTTTTATATCATATTAATTTAAGTTTTTTTCTTTGATACTATATACTTTCTCACAAACAGCTGCTTACACATTCGTCCGATTTCCGAGCAGCTCGTCCCGATCCGTGCGAACTTCGTACTGTGATACTATAGACATACACGTTGCGAACGCTCGACCGCGCTACATGGTAGGCGGAGTGGGGGGATGTTAGCTTTTTCGTTACGGAAATTATTGATTCAGTCGCCGCGCTCAAAGCCCGCGATAAAAGCTATGTAATAGCTTAAAAGCATGTTCATGCCCGTTTACTATTTATATAAAAAAAAACTAACTACATACGAGTATATCTTCTAATCATAACAAACGAGTCTTTGGCGAGACACACCGAATTCGGTCTTTGTAAAGTAAGAAGTAGGTCAATGTTGCGACCCCGCTTCCGGTCACCGAAGTGGCGTGTCAAGAACGCCTTTGTTTCAGCCCCGTTTGTTAAGAAATTAACACTTACTACCTTGATTGAAAGGATGTTATGTGATAAAGATGTATTAACAATATCCGAAATGATGTTTGTGCTATGCTTCTTATACTTACCACTACATAGTATAAAACAAAGTAGATTCCCGCTGTCTGTTCCTATGTATGTTTAGATCTTTAAAACCACGCTACGGATTTTAATGCAGTTTTTTTAAATAGGTAGAGTAATTAAAAAGGAAGGTTTTGATGTGTAATATATGTATAATATAGTGGGGGAATACTGTCAATTTTAGGTTTTTGACTTGCTTGCTTGAAGTTCGCCAGGTCAACTAGTGTAATGTAAATGAAATAAATGTGAGTACTAAGTACCTGATAAATATTCACTGCTGCCTTTAGATATTTGTAATCAAATTTGTATCATAAAATTTCAGATAATGGTGAAGTCGGCCATAGAAACGTCGCTACTTTTGAGGACTATGAGATCTGTGGTATAAGTGTTTAATTTACTTGCCTTATATGTTTATAAACCAGAACACTGCAGTACTAATAAACAAAATGAGATAATATCTTTATAGCATAAATACCACGGAATATTAGCAGTGAACCCGTTGACGTTGACGGGTGGCGCAGCGGTTACCATACCGGTCTGACACGCAGTGGGTCCCGGGTTCGATTCCCGGCCAGACAGGTATCTAAATGATGAGTTTAGATTCTTGTTCTGGGTCTGGGTGTTTGTGTATTCGTCTTTGTGTGTGTCCATGGCACCCAAAACACAGGAAAAAATCCTACTGTGGGGCTATAAGTGTAGAAAGCGTTTTAAGTTTTTTAAGTTTTTTAAGTGAAGATCAGTGGCGCAGCGCGGATCAATGTAGACGTGGTCAAACTCCTATCAGCGAGGCCCCTTTGCATGATTCCATTGCATAGTACCCTTGAAAATGCCTCCGCCTCTTCCTACAAAGAGGCCTCGCGAGTCCCCTTTATGTGCGAGGCCGTGGGGGATAGCCTACTACGCCCACCCCTAGCTACGCCACTGTTAAAGATTGAGGACTCATCCACTCGCCTTTTATGGTCTACTGTTGTACATAGGCCTTCCCTAGTATGGATTCTTGTCGTTAGTCATGGCGCCTGGCATGCGTATTGGTGACCACAGTAAGTGTTGATAATACTTAGGGCGACGCTGCTTCCCATCCTTTAAATTTTGGTCCTTAGTTGCCTCTTTCAACATTCATAAAAAAGGAAAAGACGACACCACACAGGACCCAAGATTTAACATAACCCCCTCAAAATGCAAAAAAAATGGCTATAAAAGAAAAATGTGTTTCACAGTTTTTTCTACTCTACAATAACTTACAATGTTGGGAGTTCTTGGCATTGTCATTATATCACGTTTTGAGGACCCTTCAGTCGTTTGATCCGCTCGAAGATTGTACTATTGAGTTATTTTCACATTTTTAACCAAGAATAAGGTTTTGTTGAAACGAAGACAATGTTTGAAGAAGTAGGTAGGCGATATACATAACATATAATTGTATGCAATAAAACTTAATTGCCACAAGTATTCTCCGCGTTCAATAATTAAATTGTTGAAATAATATCGAGGTCAGGGACAACTGTTCTTTATGTCATTGTAACTGTTGAGTATTGAGTTTCTTGATCCTCACTCGAGAATCAATAGACACGAATACTCGGCACGAAAAATGATAATAGCTTGAAAACGTGATTTTGCACGCTTTGTGCTTTACAGTCGGTCGAAAGTACCGACTGACTTTTTTTTTGTTTACGAGGGGGGAAACCTTCAAAAGTTACCGCACTAAAACCCACCCGGTAGCCGTCCTCAGCGCTGCGTGGTGGACTCCGGGATCTCCAACGGAACAAACGGAGTCCTCCGAGAGCGATGCCCCTTTCGGACTCTTCCCTGGTGGGCGTAAAATGCTCACCGTAACTTCTGCTCTTTACAGCGCCATGCAACCACACATGCCACCGTCCTTCTCGGTGTCGCTTGGCTGGACGATTCGAACTCCCACTCTACCAGCTCGCAAACCCGGAAGCCCCTTTTAGTCGCTTATTACGACATACAGAGGGTAGGTATCGTAGCCCTATTCTGGTAACGAAACTACAGGGACAAAGTACTGACTGACCTAACTAATCGGTCAGTTAGTAAGTACTTTTGACTCATCGTAAAACACAAAGCGTGCTAAAGGACGCAGAGAATACTTTTGGCAATTAGGTACGTTGCTAGAATGTAATGTGTACCATTTATTTAATAAGTAGATATAGATTTATTGAAATAATATACATAAAGTACGATTAATTTATAACGCATGGCTAATGCGTACATACTACATAATTAACGATAAGATAACGAATTATTTTTATATATTTCATTCATAGTTATTATTATTATATTTTATTTATTTCATTTCATTTCATATTTTATAAAGGTGGCCAAAAACAGCGTCAGACAATCGACACGTGCCTCTGCGATAGTTGAGACACGAGCGAGCGGAGTGTAATCAAAGAGATCATATCCAAAGACATCACTCGCTGTTCAGTCGAGTCAGTTAAGACCCTTCTGATGGCAACTGTTGCATAGTTCCTCAGCGGTCTTATACATTTTACAAGTATCTTTCGTTCGCGTGTTTCAGAAGACAACTAACGTCATCTATTGTTAAAATACAAAACTAGAATTAAAGTTGCCACACCTAATGTCAATACTTTTTTCTATTTATAAAACTGCGACTTAAACTGTAATTAAAAATAATTAAAAGCTTACTGCATATTAAGCTCAAATATTTCAGAAAGACAAAAAGTCGCCAAACTTTTTGGCTATTATTATTGGATTTATCTTTATATAACTATTTATAATAATTGTACAGAAAAGAGGTTTTAATTAGATCCAGGGCTTTTAATAATTGGTTCATTCCAATATTTCGTTTAAAAATATATTTGATAATTGTCCTCAAATTGTCCCTATTCCGTGCTTCACTGAAATCTTCGAACAATGTCATAATAAACTTAATATGTCAACTTGTCATTTTGAAATTGACAATTAAACACGCATTGATGTATTTACAAATTTGAAATAATGTACTTTGTTTAATTTTATTTTAGTCTAGAAATAAGTCTAGAACTCTAGAGTGTAACGATGGATTTTATAATAGATACAGTTGGTGACGACGAACTACAAATAAAAACAGAACTATTGGACACGGACGATAAACTTTTTATAGGTTAGTTTTGACTATTACTATTTTGTAGTAAGTTCTCATGTACTGAAGTTAAAATCCCAGACTATGCTGAAAAGAATTAACTAGAAAGTTGCTAAAAGGTTCATCACGAATTCTACTTCATATATAGCAATCGGTTAGGTAATACAAAAATAATAATTCTTTGGGTACATGTAAGATGGTTAACTTTCCGCGGCGATGGGCATTCAGGCTTCTAAACGGAGACCTGCTCATCGCTGCCGCCCACGTCGCGGACTGGTCCAGATCTGCTCGACGCTGCGCTGGTTTTAGTGCGGTAAAAATCCCACATAACCCTGCGTCGCTCCCACGTCGTCGGATACCTTTTGAAAGTTTCCCCCTCGAGAACAAAAAAAAAAGATGGTTTACTTAGACTTGGTTTCAAATGGTCATCAGCTGCAGTGATTAATAAATTTGATATATTATAGCCACTACATGCTCGTACGATTAATAAGCATCAGTAATCAACCACATGTTGGAAACTTATCAGATTTGACAGCTGTGCTGCCATTAATACATTTATAACTTAACTGAACATCCTACCTACTCTACTCATCGTCAAACTATTATTGTCCTACACATGTCTCAGAGGAAATTTCAATCCATAGTCCACCATGCTGGCTAAATGCAAATTGCTAGGCTTCACACATCTTTGAGAATTTTATTTTGGTCTCCCATGTATCAGGCTTGCTTACAATGTTTGTCTTCACTGAAAGCAGTAATAATTAATTTTTAATACTCACATCATTTAAGTAAAATCAAAGGTGCAACCCTGGAATATGAACCTTGGACCTCCTTTGGGAGGGAGTGTTGCACTCATTCCACTATCACTGCTTACTCTACTACTAATAATAATTCTCTTTCCCATAGATAAGGAAAACAAAACCCAAGCCATAATAACTCTGTTCAACAATAAAAAAGAAGAATTAGATGCACAAGTCTCCGCAGAGGAAAAATTACAGAGAAAACTGAACAACCTTAAAATAGACAGCTTATTTGATGATTTCTTCTCTGAAATGATGTGGACTAATTCATCTATAATCAAAAAGGATAGAAAGAAGAGAAGGTTATTTCATTTCGACCAATTGGACCTTGAAACAGGAAAGCTGAAGTCTAATCTTGGATGTGTTGATGTGGAAAAGGAGATGCAAAAGTCAGTTCTAAAACCAGGAATAGAAAAGGAACATAGCCTGCCCCCTTACAATCTTAGCGAGAAGAAACTCAAAGCAATGAGAAAGGTATGTAATATTATTGTAATATTTAGTTTTGTAAAGACAGTAACAAACAAGCATGTGGTATACCTGATGGTAAGTTATTGCTACTATAGACATCTTCAAGCAACTCCAAATAGAAAAGCATTCTGCCTGAAATCATTTTAAGTTTAAGCATTTTAAATTTTAATTACAAAGACACACACTAGTATTGATACATATATAAGCACATACTTACCAAGTACCAAATATACAACTACTCATTTTATTTTCCTACTTTGTTTATTTTAAGTTTAGGTTTACAGATATTTATTCACATAAAAGATAATTTTTTAGTTATAATGTTAAGCTGCTTGTTACATTTAAAATTATATCTAAAAAGTGCACATAAGAACCACTTTGATATAGAGTGCAACCGTCAAAATGTATTTGTTGAAAACTGTTATCCGTAACACAAGTTAATTCTTAAAATGGATACCAGGGATCAAAAATCACATTGTTATGCTACATATAGATCATTGTGTTAATTATCTTAAGTTCAAATTGTACAACTTCTTTGAGAAAATAAATTATTATTATTATTTACTAATACATTACTATGAGGATGAGAAGATTACTGCATAAGTCAAATAGAATATCAACATCCATACAATGGACATGGGGTCCAGGACTTCACACTCGAAATAGTTGTGATGACACTACTTATGTAATCTGTACAATAATTTTATAAAATGGTACAAAGTTATCAAACAGAATGCTGAAGCTTCAATTTGTAGCCTACAACCATATATGAGTATGAATGGGTTGGTTTACACTTTATACACTAGGTTAAACACTGTATTGCGGGTGTCATAGACATGCAAAAACACCCAGACCCAGAACAGAAATCCAAATTCATTATTTAGATACCTGTATGGCTGAGGATAAAACCTGGGAATAATTAAATGCATAAATGCATGGGGCAGGGTTCCCAACTTAGGGGTTTTTCCCCCAAATTTAGGGGATAATTAAGTAGGATGGGGATTTTTAAGGGTGTAAAATTTTTAGGGGTATTTTCAGGGGTTTTAATAACTTCAACATATAGGTGTTTTTAAAGGGAAATCTCCCGCCAGGCTATATCATCATGCCTCACGTAGAAAAAAAAAAGGTCATGCACTACACCTGCCTTTTTTTTTTCGTCGTCAGATCTGGTTGCCCCGAAGAATTCCAGTTAATAATTCATTTTGGGGTTTTTGGGGTTTTTAATGAAGGCTTTAGGGGAATACATTTACGAGACTTGGTAACCCTGGCATGAAAAAAATGCATGCAAAACCCTCTGTATAATATGGTAGACACTTATGGTACTTTAATAATTTACAGATTATAGCAACTATATATATTTTTTTTCAACAGAAAGAGAGACAAAAGACCAAAGGACCAGGCTGGTTCGATATGAAGGCACCAGAAATGACAGACGAATTGAAAAATGACCTGAACATCCTCAAAATGAGATCCGCTTTAGACCCCAAGCACTTCTACAAGAAGAATGATATGGAAGCCCTTCCCAAATACTTCCAGGTAGGAAAATATTATTTGAGATACTAATGTTTAGATAATTATCAAATAAGAAATAAGGGGCATAGTACATCCATACATGTAATAAAAATGAAAGGTTTGCATGTCTGCACATTGCATTTATTAGAAAAACAAATTTGTGAGACAAAATATTTAATGAGTAAGTAATGACTGATTTTTATCATTTTTGAATTGAGAGATTTGAATCATTAGCACAAAAATGCAGGCTTATATTTTAAAGTATACAACTTAAAAAAATACTTATATATTTTTTATTTTTAGGTTGGCACGATAATGGATTCAGCCTTAGATCATGTAAATGAAAGGCTAACAAGGAAGGAGAGAAAGAGAACCATGGTTGATGAACTTCTAGCAGATGCAGAATTCCAGAAGTATAATAAGAAGAAATACAAAGAGATTGTAGATGAAAAGAGAAAAACAGAGTACAGAACCTTCATGAAAGACAAGAGGCAGAAGAATAAAGCAACTCTAAAAGCAAACAAGATAAAACCTAAGAAGAATGTTAAATAAATGACTTCTTAAAAAAAAATGTATTTATTCATATTGAATTCCCTCCTCTTTGCTGACATACTTATAAAAACAGTCAATTCTGACACAAAATTCTGCAGGAAATGCAGGTTGCAGGAAAAAAAGTTGTTTTATGAAAAATACGAACTTAATTTATATAAGTACATAAAATCAATTTCACAAAATTATACTAATATCGCAGATTGGATTTAAGTTTCCAGTGTAGAATGAAATACGTAACAACTTTTGGATTTAGTAGACAATCTAATTTTGAAACTCTGGATAAAGCCAAGGATACACTAGGGGACAAATGTCTCACGACATGTTTTGTCAGCATGTCAAGCGAAGCCGGCCGATTTCGCCTGACATATATGGCGAAAACGCGCGACTTTTTACAGGTGGTAGAACCAGTGTAATGTGACCGGTGTAGTACCACAACCACACCTATTTCTATCGTGCAGCATTTTTGATGAAGGGGTGTGGTTGCCGGCACACTTTTATATGAGGCGACCATCTTAGTCCCCAGGAGAAGCAACGCATTTGTAATGGACTTCAGATAGAACCCTGGTTCTGTGTAAACTTGTTTAAATATGTCTATGGGCGGTAGTTACCCACTACCATCAGGTGGACTGCATGCTCTAGGCTACTTCAATCAGATGAAAAAACTTATAGCCGTAGCGACGTCAGATGCCAGGCGTCATGTCGACCAGAGTCCAGCAACGTCGCGCCACTGCATCCAACGTTGCCGGCGACATGTGTCGCAGGACTTTTATCCCCTAGTGTATCCTTGGTTTTAAGTGCATTTTTTGATATATCAAAATTTCTTCCTGGTATTGGCATATAATATCCAAAAGCAATAAATGTAATTAAATAAATACATTCTTTATACAAAAACTCCATGATGAACTTTATGATTTTTGAGATAATAAAAATACATTATTAAAATGTAATTTATTCAACAAGTTTTACATATAACAGTCTTAATATAAGTAAATAGGTTCATATATATAAGTATAACAAGTAACATTTGAAACCCAGACCCGTTAAATATTTCCCAATGCGTAAAAAAAGTTACTGCTTTCAGTATAAAACATTCCTTAATAGCAAAATGATATCACAAGTATAATAAACAGTTTGTGCATTTTGTATATCTTCGAAAATACCTAAGTTTAAGTAACTTTTTTCACACGACAACGCAGTGTGATGCTAATTCGTATGTACTTAAAACTAGGAATAAAAATATATCAAAAATATCCCATTTCCTATAAATACACTGTACATATATAGATATTACGTATTAAGTATGTAAAACTATTGACTAGTTTCCATTTAAAATCCACCGGTCACATCTATGGCTGCTCCAGTCATAAAAGAACTCTTATCTGAACTTAAAAATGTTATAACTTCAGCAATTTCTGAAACAAATAAAATGTGATTGGATCTACCTTATTTTGTAAGATGACTACCATGGACTTCTATAAGCAACTTCATATGGAACAAAGGTTCTATCTGAAGACAATGACAGATGTATTGCTATTCCCATGGGCTAAGATAGAAGTCCACCAATTCGCACTTGCCAGCGCGGCTGACTGTGGCATAAACTCTCTCATTCTGAGAGAAGACCTGTGCCCAGCAGTGGGACAATAATGGGTTGACAAGAAGATAAAAGTGACCTTGCAACCACACTTTTATCAAAAAGCAAGAACTCATGCTAGAAATAGTTGTGAAGTTGTATCTTCCCAAAAATATACATTCATCACCTTAACTAAGTTCTAAAGTGCTTACTCATCTGTGGCTGACTACAGGATGACCTCCAATCATATAATAAGGTTGATAATATACATCCAAGGAAAACTATAATTGGGCGTATTGTAAGCCTCATTAAACTAATTTTCAAAGTTTTACTTCGTAAATTATTTTACCTTCTGGTTCCCCCATTCTTCCCAATGGTACCATCATAAGCATCATCATCATCACCTTTTCTGGCACAGTCTTAATGATTGGAGTATTTATGAAACCTGGCAATATTGCATTCACTCTGAAACATTGTATTATAATAAATATATATTTTATATGATTTTTTTACCAACAACCAAAATATGTCAAAAATTCTTACCTGATATTAAATTTGCCTAACTCTTTCGCAGCTGTTTTAGTCATAGCCACAACACCAGCTTTACTAGCCGTATAGTTGCTCTGACCTGAAAGGTAACAATAAATAATACTGCTTATTTTCAATATTTCAAGGTACAACCAGTTTAGTTCGACTAGGGAAGTACCACCGCCACACCTATTTCTAGCGTGAAGCATTTCATGCGTTTCGATGGAAGGGTATGGTTGCCGTCACACTTTTATATGAGGCGACCATCATAGTCCTCGGGAGTAGCAACGCATCTGTAATTGACTGTGATCAGATGAAACCAATGTTCTGTATGTAGTTGGATTACAGATGTCTGGACTGCATGCATGTTTGCTCCTTCAGTCAGAAAAAAAAATCACTTAAAGGAAGCATTAAACTAAATAAATATAATATTTATATATGTTCACCTAAATTTCCATATTTGCCGACAATACTTGATATATTTACTATAGATCCAGTCACTGAGGCCTCTGTCATTGCTTTTGCAAATGTTTGCATTACCAAAAATGTACCCTGGAAAAATACCACAGATTAATTTTAAGGCAAATGAATTTCTGATAATTAAATTATGTATGCTCTCAACAGTTCACAAGCCAAATAGTCTAAGAAAGACACAATAATTTATGACGAAAATTATAGTTAACTTTTGTGTCAGAACAATCATACGTACTTATTTTTACCATTTAAGAGTGTTACTGTAATATCTAAACTTAGCACTCAGGAGTGATTTCCATAGTACAAAAGTTTTTATATATGTCCTAAGTAATAGAAAGTCTACTTAACATCTGCTTAGCAAATGTGCTATGTCCAAAACAAGAAAATGCATGTATTATATATCAATTTGTACAACACAAAAGTGAAATTATTACAAAATGATTGTTACATATCACATGTTATTATATGATATCTGTTAATTGATCCTTCCATCCATAAACAGGCTCTAAATAGTTCACTGCTGGACATGGGCCTCCGTTAAACTGCATCATTTTGACGGGTCCTGAGCCATTTGAATCCAGCAGTTACCCCTTGTAATTTGATACCAAACAATTTTTTTTGTAATGGCCCAGAGTAACCATTTCCGTAAGCAATGCCATTACAAAAATATTTATACCAATACTTTATTTATTTACATGGAGCAGCTTTAGAATTTTTTCGCCAAACAATTCTGACTTTCAATTTTCTAGACAAATATACAAAGTAAATCTAGACTAACCTTCAAATTAACATCTAGAACACTATCATAGTCACTTTCTGACATCTTGAGCAACCAGTTATCCTTTGTAATACCTGCCGAGTTTACCACAATGGTTGGTGGTGCTTTGTACTGCTTTAGAATATTTTGCAGTAACCCATGGACTGATTTGGAGTCAGATACATCCAATTCCAATGCAGAATGGTCACCTACATCTGCAAAATATATAATTATTTATGACAGAAGGAGTAATAAAACTTGCAGTTTACTTGATTTTAGACTAGTATTATCATAGAATTGAAACATTTTAATAATTAACGGGTACGTGGTTATGAATATGTGGTTTTTGAATTCTTTAAGAATTATCGTGGTCACCACGATCCATGCAACTGGGTCAAAATATCGGCAAAAAGAATTCTTAAATAATTCAAAAACCGCATATAGTGAGTACCCGTTAATTATTAAAATACAGTTTACTTGTACTGGTAAATTTAAAAAAAAAATTGTATTACCGAGTTCTATCAAAAACCAGTCACAGAGCTTAGATTGTAACCTCATATGTATCTAAGCCTGCAGCCCCACCATTCCACAAAAAAGCAAGAACTGCTCCACATTACAAACAATTGTAACTTCAAGGTCAAACTACACTCATTCTAGTACCTTTCAAAAAATTATTGTAAACCCAATTTTTAAAATATGAGTAGTCTCTAGTATTGGATCCAACTGTAATTTTATGCCCTACTTTTGGGCATGAACAATGGTGTAGTATATAGAGAAGTATGGAACACATATAAATTGGATACAGGTATTGTAACAGCCAATTAAACAACCAGTACCATTGAAGATTTCACAAGGTTTCATAAAGATTTACTTAATTTTGATAATAATAAATTCAAATAAAAACAGTTCATGTGAACCACATTTAAATCCTATACAAATCAAGTTAATTAACATACAATTAGCAATTAATCTTTGCCTGTTGCAGACAAAAAACATGTGATTTCTTACCAAAAGCACCACTAGCTAGTGCTGTGTGGGTTTTAATTGTTTCCAGTGCCGCATCATGGTTTTTATCAGCTGCTATTACAGTGGCGCCCTCCCGAGACAGTACCTGACAAGCTGCTCTACCTATGCCAGAACCAGCTCCTGTAATTTATATAAATATCAAGGCTTGAAACAAGACAAGTTTACATACATCATGTATTATTTCTGAGACATTGTGACTCCCAAATAATTGTAATCATTTTTGTTTAAAAGGTGAATTGATCCAGTGATGCAAACTGGTAATGACTGAAATAAATCTGTTGTAGATATAAAACCTTAAAATAAAACAAGTTCTCAAAATATAAAACATAAATTTAGACTAGAATGGTTTAAAACATAAAATATTTTTAACATACCTACGTTATCTCGTCGGGGTCATTCAGGATCTTTATAATTTAACTGGATAATAAATAGATATAGAAACAAATAGCTGTACATACCTACTATCTTAGAAATGACTTTCGCGTATAACAAATACCAAACGACCTTACAGATACATATAGAATTATAATATCTTTCAGTTATTAAATCCTACTTTATTTAGTTCTTAAACAATTTGAAGTTTCTCACTCGATTTGCTTATTTATAATTAAAATATACTTTTAAGTTCTGTTATAAGTTAAAAGAGAAGATTTATAACTAAAATTAGCCGACCTGTAACTAAAGCGAGTCTTCCAGCCACGAGTCCTTTCACCATTTTTAAGTTTCCACTTCAAATGAACGTTTTGACTTTGAACCCAAAACTTGTGATTAAAGTTACGGAGATTTTTTAAGATTACGATTGTACACAATAAAACTGTCAGATGAATTGATAAGAAACGTCAAAATGATTAGACTCAACAAGGACACTTGTGTTTCGGTTCGGAACTTTGTACCGTTTTATATTATTGTTACAAAAGATGTAAATGTAACTCTTTACTAAACAAGCATTTACATATAATAAAAGTTTGTATCTTTATTTTAATTGTATGTAACTTTTTATTGTATTATATTTGGCTTTAAGTATCATAATAGATGGCGTTGCACAGTTTAAACAAATATCGTCCCTTAGGTTCTAACACCGCGAATTTCAAAATTAGCAAGTTTTCAGGAGAGCAAATTAAGTGTCGCAAGTAGTGTTTAATTCTACAACTACCGAACAAATATATTGCATTTAAAATATTAAAATAATATTTTTTATATTTTTTATGAGAATGTAACATGTGCCTATATTATTTTGAGATTTCCATTATTTCATTAACTCAAAATGGGCATTTTTTGAGTTACGCGGTGTTAGAACTTAGCGACGATATACTGAAATTAAATTTTTGATTATGATATCTAAATCTACATTTTTTAAACAGTTCGTCGACCGACAATAGCTATCATATCAAATAAACAATAATTACTTTACAACACTGAAAGATACGACGCTGATTAAACATAAGTATTGAACAATACTTCTATAAGTATTCTAAGTACCTATGCAAAAGCATCTATATACTTTTGCATTATAAGTCTAAATAATATCTAAATAATACTTAAGTTTAATCAGCGTCGTATTTTTCAGGGTTAAAACAAGGAAATTAGATCCTAACTAATTTAGATTAATCAAGGATAAATTAAAGACACTTAAACTACTTGAACTTTTTAATTATGTATAAAAATAAATGCAGGATAGAATGAGCAACAAACATAGATGAGTAGGTACTTACCTACATTTAATTGTTATTTAATAACATAGCTAAGTCTCTTAAAAATACACTAACAAGAATAGTAAATGTACAATCACATAGAGATTCTTCAGAGTTGTTCATTTTGAAATATCTCCTACACTATTATAAATTGTATTATAGCTAATTATTAAATTAAAAAAACTGTGCAAGACAGGATTCATAAACATTTTTTTTTACTCACACTAATAATACCTACATTTAATACAAAAATATTATATACTAAGGCATATATATTCATAAACATCTGTAAGTAATTTATACATTATTTCTATGAAAAAACTGTTTCTAACAATAAGACATCTAAATTATTTCTACATTGTACACTTTGTATGTAGAAACACTAGGTGTAAAGAAAAGAAATTTATAAGTATATTACTCTTATAATAATACAATGTATGGTCAAAATATTTCAAATTCTTATAAATTAATGAGCTAAATGTTTTAGTACAAGATGGAGTGAACGGTTTGTCTTTGTCACTTTGATTTTGGTTATAGGTTTACTAAAATGGCCACAAATTGCATATGAAATATCATATTGGCTAAATTGTGTCACTGTCTTTACCTAAACTTTAAACTACCCTCCCTACAGTCCTTTAATATCTTTAATTTTCATGACTCTTCTGTTTGCTGAAATAGTATAATTTCTCATGAATATTACTTTATTAAAAAAAACTTAGGTTCTCACAAGTCAACCATGACAATTAACAAAAAAATTTAAAAAGCTGCTCATTAATAAATCTTCGCTAATTTTAAAAAGAAATTTCCATATATACATAACTATGTCTATGATACTATCTAAAAATTATCACAACATATCTGCTATCATTATCAAATCTGAAATTCGTAATTATGTCAACAAAATGCAAAATAAATTTATTATTCAGCTCTTCTTTTCATTTACTCATTTTAAATATCGGTTAAAACAACCAATATTATGATAGAAATTTCTTTTTTCATACTATATAAGTAGCAAATGAACAAGCAGTCAATCTAATGGTGTATCCAATGGTCATTAAAGATGACCTAGATGTACCCAACATAATAGTGGCTTTACGAGCACGGTCAATAGAATAGGGTAATTTTACGGATGAGATTAAGGCCCTTAAAATGTTCACAACTCAAAGTTGCCACCAACCATAACTGCATTGTGTTATTGACCCTTTACTCAGACACAAAATAAATCTTTTAAACTTTTTCTTGTATGGTGACAAAAATAATGTCAATAGCCTAGCAGTTTAATGGAAGGGTGTGGATGCCTGCACAATTTTATACTGCCCAGATAATCAAAGTCTATTCAGGCTGGCCCCTGAACACTGGTTTGTATGAATAACTACACAACTCAGTATTCATCAATTTTAAGTTGAAGATATAGTTTTATTCAGAGAGGCATAGATTTGAAAATTTGGTAGTCCAACTAAATTGTTTTTGGCCTTTTAATTAATTTTAATGCTTTTAAATTCATTAATTAAAAAGCTAAAACTGGAGAGAATTTTAATTATTACCTGGCTCTAATCTAAAATATGCATTATTTAGATGTGCTTTATTCAAATCAAGCTGCAAGATATGTCACTACCTCTAAGTACTTATGCCTCTCTCACCACACCAATCACAATACTGCAGCGCTTCATATTGCTGTTTAGGGCAGAAATAGGTGTGGCACTAGTGCCTTCTCAGTCCAATCACTAAGAATTGTATCATGAAGAAGCATATATTAAAAATAATTTATTACTACTTAGAAATTAAGTACTTTTGCAATTATTTTACTTAAAAATAAATAAGTATGTTCATAGTTTTAAAATCTCAAGTCACATGTATTTTCTGCTTTGCAAAATATATAAATGCGTGACCACTATACACTTTTACAAGGAAAAAGTTGTAGCATGCAAGCTTTTAAACAGGTTGGCCCGATTAGGTCATTTACCACCATTAAGAGTATCCTATGTACTAATACAGCTGACAAATTATGTGTGCAAAATTTCAGCCAAATCGAAACATTAATTTTACAATGTAATGATCACATATACATCCTCACAAATTATTGCCTTTATAATATTAGCACAATTTACTAATTGGTTTAACCCAATTTGTTATACATGGAATAATGGTTTAACTCACAAGAATCTGATGTGTATGAGTGTGTGGGGAATACCATTTAATATTGTGGGGTATACCATATAGTGTCAAGTGCCTGCTTATATGTCTACAATAGGCTTGAACATTGTCCACAATCTCTCAAACTCTACTCTGTACTGCTCTACGAGATGCTTCTGAGACGTTACGGTGACATCCTCCCAGTTGCCATAAAGGGCATTGTTTGTCCAATTCAAAGATCCCATGATGACTAACGGTGTAGCGACATGCGCGCCCATAGTGTCAATGAGGCAGAACTTGTGGTGCATGAGCGCTGTAGACTTCATCCAGCGTACTGGTATGCCTTGCTTCTCTAGCTTCTTAATAGTTGAACCGCTAGAGAACGCCATATCAGCGTCAATTATTATCCTTACTTTAACCCCTCTGAAATTCAGCTTGAGGATAGCGTTCGTGATTTCCATACTCGTTAACACGTACATGCATACGTCGAGGTTGTACCGCGGGCTGTTCAAGTAATACAGTAATCGGTCCATGCTCTTGGAAATCATTGTTTTGGAATGTTTGCTTTTTCTCAACTCCGCTGCACCGTAACTGAACATGATTACCTCGTTTACATCAACCCGCTTTTTCTTCTTCAACCGGCAATAGTTGTATACCACATGGGATGCGAAACTTAGAGAGAATACCACGAGTAGCGCCTTGCCGACTACTTTCAAAGACATGGTTGGAGAAAATCGTGGCGAAAGTTAATACCACATATTCACGTACGTTTTTTGTAGTTTATGTAATATTGAAATTGGCACAAAAGTGCAGTTTAAGGTAAAATTTATAAGGTATGATTATTGAGTATCAATATTTAGTCTTTTCACTAGCAAAATATTTTTACCACTCGCCGAGTGACACTGACAAATATGTGACAAGTGACAACTGTGACAAATAGACAATTAGGTGCACATTTTTTTTTTGCAATAAAAGATAATGATAATTTAACGACTCATCCAAAATTGTGAGCTTTGTTTTATGCGTTACTAGAAATCTGCAAATTGTAATATTTGTTTTGTATTTTTATTTTAGGATTTTGTTTATTGTGGTTTGTTATCTCAATTAACTTTATGAAATGTCATTTCTTATATCATAAATGTAGTGTAGTTTTACTTAAAATATGTACATGTTACTACCAATCTTACTACCAGTAGTAAGACGGGGAATTTTATTACCGTTGTTACTACTGCTGCTGCTAGTAGTAGCACGGGGAATAAAAAATTACCCTTCTTACTACTATCATAAATCTCAAACGAAAAATCCATTTGGGCTCTGGGCTGTAGAGTAAACCCAAGAAATGGATATTCATACACAGTCATATGCTCGCAAAAAATATACCCTCCTTACGACGCAGTCAGTTGAAGTTAAGATTAAACTTTTTTTATGCGACTGAAGTAACGAACAAGCATAGAATTCACTTAATGGTAAGCGGTTACTGTTGCCCCTGGACGTGTCCAAGTAACTTGGAGATGTCAAGAACATTGGTTCCATCTGAAGTCAATCACTGATGCGTTGCTACTCTCGAACACTAAAATGTTTTTTTCTCTTTGGTTAACAACAATTTTATAAATTGTATTTTCTGAATTTATACGAACTAGACGTACCCGCTCGCAGGGCGATACAGCGCCCTGCTCACTTAACTATGTGTTTTCTTAAATATTACAACCAAACATGACATCACCATACAACTTCTATTAAAACAGGGATTCGATTTGAAGTCAATCACATATGCGTTGCTACTACAAAAAATTTAGATGGTCATCTCATATAAACGTGAGCCGAAACTCAACATTCGCTTTACACTAAAAAAATAGTGTGGCGGTGGTATGGATGTACTTCCGTTTAGAACTTACCCAAGATCGAATCAAAATTGGTACATTTATTTATTTTAAACACGACATAAACGATTTTCTCACTTTTTTAACATAAAATGCAATAAATATAGATTTAACAGAAATATATTAAAAAAGAAGTAATAGGCCATATGAAAATTGTCATTATTTGCCCTGTACATTTTTACACAGGACTAGTGGCTCCAGAAAAAATACAGATGAGCACCTCTTTTTGAAAGTCGGTTAAAAAGTGCGAAAATCATCCGAAAGTGGTATTTTTCGCCAAATCTCAATTAGATACGATACAGTAATGTCTACCTACGCACTTTCCGCAGGTACGTTGGAGTTTGATCTTAGAAGTCTTATTCTTTTTTATGTTTTTTAACGGGTATTCTTAAATTATGATGAAAAATTTTACTTTGAATTCCTTTATCCCGACAATTAGGGTTTGGTAGAACTATATACGTTGGATGTCGGATGAATTAGATTTGGATGTAACATAAAATAACACACAAACTAGCGTTCTGCGAGCGGGTACGTATAGTTCATGTAAATTCAGATGGAACCAATGTTCTTGACATCTCCAAGTTACTTGGAGGGTATTTTTTGCGAGCATATGACTGTGTATAAATGTCCATTTCTTGGGTTTACTCTACAGCCCAGAGCCCAAATGGATTTTTCGTTTGAGATTTAAGATAGTAGTAAGAAGGGTAATTTTTCATTCCCCGTGCTACTAGGTACTAGCAGCAGCAGTAGTAACAACGGTAATAAAATTCCCCGTCTTACTACTGGTAGTAAGATTGGTAGTAGCACGGGGAATGAACCAAATTTTCAAGTGTCATTTTCTTCATTGTTCACATTTAACAGATTACAACAAAAGAAAAAACACAGTATAGTTATTAACAGTTTTCTTCATTGCATCTGCTTATGAAATATAAAAACTGTTCTAAAATTATGTGAATGAATCTAGACGGAACATGTTTAATAAATAAAAACAAGATTTTGATCTGGGAATAAATACTAAGTTTTTAATTCGCAAAACGTTACATCAATAACATAATTTCATAATGCTATGTTATTTATGCTAAAATCGTGAGGACGGAGTCTCAAATTCAAATTGTAAGAACTGTGTGCGCTTTGCAACGGTCCGCTGTAACCACCTATGAGAGCGCAAGATCCATAATTGTTGTCAGCTGTTCCTCCATAGCTAACACCTTGACTCATTAAAGTATTGGTGTTAGGCACATATTGTCTGTTACCAACATTTTGCATCATGAGCGAATAATCGTTTTGGTATAAACTTGGTACGCCTAAGTTAAAGTTTAAGTTGTTTGTTTGAAAGTGGTGTAGCCAGGGCTCTTTCGGATTCCTCGTGTAGTCTTGTCTCGGGTCGGCAGGTGGCATGCCAATGGGGACGGGTATCGGCTCTGGAGAACTTTGGCTCGTCGAACCTCTATGAGTTGAAAGAGCTGATCTTTCGTTTCTTCGGAACTTCGCCCGTCTGTTTTGGAACCAAACCTGGAACAAAAGCCCGATATATGTAAAAATAATGAAGTAATCAATCAATAGGTAATTTTTGGCAATACTTTTAATTACCACTTAAAAATGAAATAATATACCTACGTGTGCAGACATCATATCTAATTAAGATTTTTTTACCCAATTACCTACTTACAATTTGTTTGTAAAACCTAGAATTTCTCATACAATAAACATGCAAAGTGAGCAGGCAAAAGTAGGTACATATATGTACATATAAGTACATTGGAAACTTCGATAATATCATCCTTGCTACTCAGTAATACTACTTTTACCTTCTTTTTTTGTTCTCGAGGGGGAAACCTTCAAAAGGTACCCGACGCCGTGGGAGCGACGCAGGGTTATGTGGGATTTTTACCGCACTAAAACCCCCCCGTTGGCCATCCTCGGCGCTAAAAAGGAGGACTCCGGGATCTCGAAACGACTTCAACCGGAATCCTCCGAGCGCGTTGCCCCATCGGGCTCCTCCCAGATGGGCGGCTGGGCCCACCGCTCCGTCTAGCGTTTACGACGGTATGCGACCACACATAGCGCCTTCTCGGGATTGCCTGACCGAACGGTTCGAGCTCCCACTCTAGCCGTTTGCAACCCCGGAAACGCCTTTTACTCGCCTCTTACGACAGGCAGAAGATGCCGTAGCCCTATTCTGATCCCGGAACTACAGGGACAATACTTCTTTTACCTATCTATTTTACTCAGTCTTTTAATTTATGGGGTGTGTTAATTAGTAAGTAGTAAGTAAGGGAAATTTTAAAGAATGTGAATACTTTAAACAACCTTCATACTATTTAGATTTGTTAGTGGGGCCGCTAGACATCCACATATTGTTATTCACCTACACTTTCTCTACCACAATTTATTCATCTCTTGTCATCAACCCATTATTGCCCTACTGCTGGGCACGGGTCTTCTCTCGGAATGAGAGAGTTATAGGCCATAGTCCACCGCGCTGGCCAAGTGCGAATTGGTGGACTACACACACCTGCGAGAACTTTTTTTTTAAATAACTCTCGGTTATGTAGCTTTCTCACGATGTTTTCCTTCACCGAAAAGCAATGGTAATTAATTTCTAATACGCATATAAATCAGTGGTGGATTTGAACCTCGGACCTCCCGATCGAAAGGGCAAGTTTCAACCATTAGGCTATCACTGCTCTATTAATCTCTTACATCTATTCAAAACAATATTTTAAATGTGTTTTAGTTGGATTTATTTAGGGTAGTAGCCAAAAACTTACCTGAACCCTTGCTTCAGTCAGATTAACCCTAGACGCCAAATCTTCTCTCACAAACGCATCAGGATAGTGCGTCTTTTCAAATACCTTCTCCAACGCAGCGAGTTGCTGACTTGTGAACGTGGTCCTGTTTCTTCTAGGTTTCTTCCTATCATCTGGTTTCCCGTCTCTTTCTTCCTCCGACTCCTTATGTGGCTCTCTATCTTTGGTCTTCACTTCATCAAACTTTCGCCTCATGTCTTCGTATGCTAGGTAATCGACAGGCTTGAACTGACGCTGCAGTTCTTTTGGGTACCAAGTGATATCGTTTTGGTAGTTTGGATCGTAGGTGTTAATCGGACGACCAGCGGTCAAGTGGTGAAGGCGTAACAGACTGTCCTCATGGCATTTAATCATTTGGAACAAATTGTGATTGTTGTCCGAATAGTTCCCAGGGTTTATGTTGTAATGTTGACCTTGCGATTTGGCTTCGTATATCTTCGTCGTCACGTCTTGTCTTGTGTTTTGAATATCTGTGAAAAAGAAAATTTATTAGCATAACCATCCACTTGCCTTTTTATCAGATTGAAGTAGCAAACGCGCCTGCAGTGTGATGGTAAGTGGTCACTGCCGTCCATGAACATCCGTAACAACCTCATATACTTAGAACATGGGTTCTACCTGAAGTCAATCACAGATGCGTTGTTACTGCCGAGGACTATGATGATCACCTCATATAAAAGTGTACCAACAACGACAGTCTTCTAACGAAACGCAAGAACTGTTGCACGCTACAAATAAATGTGGCGGTACCTATCTGGTCAAACTATACTGGTTATACCACCTGTGAATACCAATAGATAAGATTGTTAATAATACACCCTGAATAGAGCAGATGTGGTTGTAGCATAGCATAAAAGAATTACTCCTACATATATCATATAATTAAAGCGTTATGTAACCTTTAACATAAAGTTATCTTTCTTGCAAACATCTCTAAAGTTCGCAATCAGAACCAACTGAGCAGAAAACAATGAGTCAATGAAACAAAGCTTAATACTAAGCACATGTCTGCACTGACCAGCGACCGCAATCAACGATCGCTTGTTTGATTGCCCTGTGCCTAATGCACGTGCTATACATTTGATGCTCCCGTAATTACATGGCTACTCTTATATCCCATAATTGAACCTACTATATATCTATAATATTAATAATATAACTCACAACTACATATACAAATACATACACTCTCATATATATATGAATACTTCGTATTTGATGGGATCTATGTTACATCCAGCAAACAGTATCAAATAGCAGTTTGCTGGAATGCAATATTCCCATGAATATCACAGCTTTACCTTTTAAAATCTCAAAATAAACTTCAAAATATGTGAACAACGACAGAACAGTATATTCATGGTATTAATTTAAAAAAAAACTCCTATATCCCTCTGTTAGGCAAGAGTCTCTGTCCACTATTAAGGACGTTGAGTACAGTAATATAGATTTTGATGTAAAATATACAAATGGTCATTTGCACAGTGATAAGTCCTTGAATTGAATTAGGTACGTGTGTAACGTTATCAATTTAATGAAAAATGGCTAAAGTGGCCTACAATTTCAATTTTAGGGCTTTTCTCTATGGTAGGTAAATGGTCACTACCGCTCATCGACACTCATCTGTAAAAACTCTATACAGAACATGCGTTCCATCTGAAATCAATCACAGATGCGTTGCTACTCCCGAGGATTATGATGGTCGCCTCATTTAAAAGTGTGCCGGCAACTACACCCTTCCATCGAAACGCAAGAAATGCTTCACGCTAGAAATAAGTGTGGCGGTGGTACTTCCTCGTTCGTACTCCACTGGTTCTACCACCTTGAGATAAGTTACAGTGTTATGTACTTGAACTCCCTGTGTATAACGTTGTCAATTTAGTGAAAAACTGTTAAAATGGCCTACAATTTCAATTTTACGGCTTTACTCTATCTATACTCTTTACTCACACAAGCTTAGACATCAGAAATCAGCAGGAATCTCAGAAATTCACCGTTATGAACGAAAGTTTAACTCCAAACCTGCTTGTAACCATTATAGAATTTTTATCGTAATAATTTAAATTGTCTACAACATTACATTGTTTCATGTCTGCAATCAAAATTAAATTAATTATTATATATTATAGATATAAATTACATAACAAATAAAACCTGTTTAAAAATTCTTCATCATTAAATAAATTAAATAAAGTTCAAACTAAGCTCGTTATATGCAACAGTGAGTAAGATCTGAGGAGCATTGTTTTGACGTGCGCCGGCGCAAGTATCGTTTTACCATAGCGCATGTGTGATTTAATGTAATTTATGTTCCTTTAATTTCAATATTTATTTGTATGTTCATGCAAACATTTATAAGCAATTACGACGATCACTACGCATACCTACGTATTATTTGGACGTAAAATCTATGATACTCTTATTAGGTCTTCCCTTTTTGTGACTAGTGCGTTTTTTCTCTATATAGGCTCAATATTTGCTCATACGTAGGTCTTTTTTAAGGTTTCGAGGACATTGGCAAAAGAAAGAATGCTGCATGCATTTATTTCATTTAGACGTTAAAATTTAATTTGGAAGGTAAATATATACAATGGTGAAATAAAATTCAAAAAAAGGATGGTATCAATAGGTACTTGAAGGTTATGAAAAAAATCAAGTAAAACTATAAATAAAATGTCAAACTTAGTGTCCTTAATTAAGAAACTTTCTATTCCTTATGACTAAAAGCTGACGTAGCAATGCATTAATCCGTAGACATTAGGAGCTACGCGAATGATACAATCATTTGTAAATATTTGTACCTACCCATTTCATCCCTAAACTAAGTGTATTTTTTGCTTGCAAACGTAAAAAATACAATCAATATGTTTCTAATGTTTTAAAAATAAATCTAATAATTAAGTTAAATTTAATTATGTCTAAGTTAATTTTTTTTCGAACTCGAGAATCATTTTTACTTTGTAAGGTGTAAAATTATACACAACTATTTAAATTTAACGACAAATAATTTAAATAACATCTATCAGTTTTTAGAATAAATAAAATGCATATCAGTCATTTCATGTAAATTTCATTAAGCACATAAAGGACAGTATACCTTTTTTTCGTTTACGCGGGGGAAACCTTAATAAAGCACCCTACGTCGTGGGAGCGATTATGTGGGATTGTTACCGCACTAAAAGTCCCCCGGTGGCCGTCCTCAGCAAGTTTGGCGGACTCCGGGATCTCCAACGGAACTCAGCCGGAGTCCTCCGAGCGCGATGCCCCTTTCGGGCCCATCCCTGGTAGGCGTGAAACTCTCACCGCATCTTCAGGTCTTCCGTCCTTCCCGGGCACTTGGCCGGACGGTTTGAGCCCCCACTCTTCCTGCCCGCAACCTCAGAAGCCCCTTTTAGTCGCCTCTTACGACAGGCAGAGGGTCTCGTCAACCCATTATTGTCCCACTGCTGAGCACGGGTCTTCTCTCAGAATGGAGAGTTTAGGCCATAGCCTATCGCGCTGGCCAAGTGCGAATTGGCAGACGTAGGGTACCGTAGTATGGTAGGCACAGGGTACCGTAGCGCTATTCTTCTCCCGGAACTACAAGTACAAAGGACAGTATACCTACTGTCCTTCATTGTCTTCATTTCGTATCGTAGGTATGTACATATTTTAATACTTGGAATCAGATGACTGATGATTTTGTCTACAGATAAATTTAAAAACAATGTTATGTTAAAATATTATTTTGGAACTAGGCGTATTAAAGATCAGATGATGTAATAAGTAGGTACCTATATCAAAAAACCGATAATTTATCGCAAACAGTTGACCATATCAATGAAGTTTTGACCAATATTTCAAAATATTTGATTGTTATGGCACTAAATAATGATTGAAACAATTAATTTAATTTATTTTATTTGATTTAAAAGCATATAAAGCTTTATTTTACTAAGTATTTCTGTATTTATTGTTGTAGGTGTTTCATAACTATTTTTTTTTCTAACATTCAGTACAAATTTTATTCATTCATGTGCCAGAATTCATTTATAAACAATACCTACCTATATATGTTAGAATTTATACACTTTAATAACTGTCGTTTTAAAATATAAAAAACTAGCTGTACCCGCGGCTTCGCCCGCGTAAAAATGAGTGTATCGCATAGTTTTTCCCGCACAAATCTCGACCCCGTTGAAATTATATGATAAAAAGTAGTCTATAATTATGTTATTTTACAACCATTTCTATAGTGCAAGTCCTATCCAAATGAGTTTAGCCGCTCGGCCAGCGATTACCCGGATATACAAAGAGTGAAGAAACGAATTTAAAGTATGTATTTGTAGTTAGGATCATAATTGTTATGTAAAAATATTTTAAAAATTAGACAAATTAAAATTAGAATTTTAAAATTAGACGATTGTAAACCGCCTTTCTTTGAATTAATTGACAATCTTAGTGGTCATACAATACCAAGAAACACCTTGTAAACCAAATCCTCCTCCACATTTAAACCAAAACGCATCGATTACAAAGATTGATTTTAACTTTTCCGCAGTATGTTTCAAAGTTCTCAGGGTGATGCTGCAGGGTGAAGTGCAATGTTTGTACTGGTCTAATACAAAACGACGCTACTCTTACAAACTCATTTAACATTCGTATCCTACTCAACACTGGACACTATCAAGTGGTCAGATTACTCTAATAATGCACACGCATCGGCGGCCGGCTTGTATTAGCATGCGCGAGCGAGACGGTTACCTACCCCTGCCGAGAGACACATCGCGATCTTAATTATTTTAAATCTCTAATATCTTTAAAAGTATTTATTTGATGCATATAGTGTAAAAGCTAACGAATGCATTTATTTATATAAGGATTAATACCGAACAGACGAAAATACACTCGAAATTAACGTAATATTTTTAGTTGAAATATGGAACATAAAAAAAATATTGTGACTTAACCATAAGTTATAGAGATATACTATCGCGGATTGATTTTATATTTAAGGTTGCAATCCAGTGTTTCATAGCCCTTGACGGAATTATTAGTATTCAACATCAACATTTAATTTATCGATAGACTTCGTAGTTGTTTTGTAAATACGCCACCTTTTTTTTTTTTTGTTTTCGAGGGGGAAACCTTCAAAAGGTACCCGACGCCGTGAGAGCGACGCAGGGTTATGTGGGATTTTTACCGCACTAAAACCCACTCAAAACAGCACTCAAAACGACTTCAACCGGAATCCTCCGAGCGCGTTGCCCCATCGGGCTCCTCCCAGATGGGCGGCTGGGCCCACCGCTCCGTCTAGTCTTTACGACGGTATGTGACCACACATACCGCCGTCCTTCCCGGGATTGCCTGACCGAACGGTTCGAGCTCCCACTCTAGCCGCCCACTCTAGCCCACCTATCGCCTATATTCAATGTAATTCAACATAGATGGCGCAAGTATACCTAATATTTATCTCATCGGTAATTCCTCGTAATTTTATATTGTGGGTAAATTAAATCAAATTTATATCACATTTATTTGTATGATAATTAATTGTTATCGATTTATAGGTATGTATTATTTCATAATGAACTAAGGATCAGGATGACATCAGGGCAAAATGGGTAATATGGCGATAGTTGGAATTTGGAATTAAACAAAAGTCGCGATATACCGAGTTTTACAGATATATGTATGTTGTCGACTCAAAATCAACATTTTTTAATGTTTTATTATTGAGAAAAGTTTTCAATCTAGTCTATCTTGCCCCTTGACGGAATTTTATTATCGTATCCTTTGAAGGAAATTATATAAATTGATATCTCTAATAACTTTAAACGTATTTATTTGATGCATACCTACAGTGTAAAAGACAATTTTGATCTTTGTTATAATTACGAAGCTAACGAATGCATTTATTTACTTATGGATTAATACTGAACAAAAGACAACAGACTCGAAAATAACATATTATTTTTAGTTACAATATGGAACATAAAAATAATTATAGTGAGTTAACCTTAAGAGATTTAGATATGCTATCGTGGATTTATTTTATATTTATGTTTGCAAACCAGTGTTTCGTAGCCCTTGACGGAATTATTAGTAATTCAACATCAACATTTAATTTATCGATATTACGTCGAAGTTGTATTGTAGATAACGCCATCTATCAAATGTTCATTCAACGTAATTCAACAGAACAGTGATAGATAGCGCAAGTATACCTAATATTTAACTCATCGGGAATTCCAAGTAATATTATTCGTATCTTTCGCATTATAAATACATTTTCATATTATAATAAACTCATATTAAGGGTAAATTAAATCAAATTTATATCACATCTATTTGAATGATAATTAATTGTTACCAATTTAAATGTATTATTTCTGAACGCACTCACGATGACGTCCAGGCGAAATGGCCAATATGGCGATTGTCATTTGCATTGGAATTTAACAAAATTCGCGACATATCGAGTTTTACGGATATATGTTGTCGACTCAAAATCAATATTTTTTAATGTTTTATTATTCACATAAGTTTTTAATCGAATCTATCATACCTCTTGACGGAATTATTAGTACACCTCTTTGTCAAAAGCCAATATGGAGATTGTCATTTGCATTGGAATTTAACAAAATTCGCGACATACCGAGTGTTACGGATATACGTTGTCGACTCAAAATCAATATTTTTGAATGTTTTATTATTCGCTTATGTTTTTAATCAAATCTATCATACCCCTTGACGCAATTATAAGTACAACTCTTTGTCAAAAACGAACTACCATACAAACATTTATGCTTGATTTTAACATTTTCAACCCATTTTTTGAAATAAAAAGTAGCCTATAATGGATCCCAAGGTCACCACTATCTGTGTATATAATTTCATAAAAATCGGTTCAGTAGTTTTGGCGTGAAAGAGTAACAGACAGACAGACAGACAGAGTTACTTTCGCATTTATAATATTAGTAGGGATGTACACTTTTATATGAGGCGAGCATCTTAGTCCTCGGGAGTAGCAACGCAACTGAGATTGACTTCAGATAATATTTTTGACTATTTGTACAGTCAATTTGGGTAACATTGAACAGCGGTGTAACTTTGAACAAAGTTGTGAAAAAAATATATTAATTTATTACATGGAAACTTCTTGTTGTTTCAATATCGTACCTGCGTAAAATGGTTTGCCAAAATGTTGTAATAGCAATGAAAGTAAAAAAAAGGTACCTGTCAATATCATAATTTTAAAAAATACCGCCTTTTCCGTAGTGAAGTTGTTGCAAGTGTTTGATACTTCATTTTGAAATAGCAAATATAATATAAAACTTACCGTAAACAGGTGTGTTTTGGTGTTTATCTTTAAAATGTATATTGTATATTATTATTTTGAAACTGTACTATCCGTATCCCATGTTGAATATTGCGTAAAACTGTTAAACTTTTGACGACGTCGAAATTGGATGTTATATGGGTAACTTTGAACGGTTCAAAGTTACCTGTATCATAAAAAAATATTTTTTTCGGAGGCTCAGGGTCGCTCAGCGTGCTATGGAGAGGGTTATGCTCAGAATTTCGCTACGAGACATGATTCGCAACGATGAAATCCGTAGACGAACGAAGCTTACCGACATAGCTCTCAAAATTAGCAGGCTGAAGTGGCAATGGGCCGCCACATCGCTCGTAGGACCGATAACCGATGGGGAAGAAAGGTCCTCGAGTGGCGACCATGTTTAGGCAAAAGGAGTACCGGTCGCCCCCCTACCAGATGGACCGGTGACCTGAAGAAGACAGCGGGAAACCGTTGGATTCAGAGGACACAGGACCGGTTGGAGTGGCGCCATTTAGGGGAGGCCTATGTTATGTCCATGTTCCGTCCATCCTTTTTTTTTGTTTTCGAGGGGGAAACCTTCCAAAGGTACCCGATGTTCCGTCCATCCTATGGATGGATGGAATAAATAATCAAAAAAAAACTAGTATCTTTTTACCACCAAATTGATCGACCTTGATTCATATGGCAAGACCAAGTTGTCTATTGTATTTATATATCAAAATAAATGTATTTTTTATAGATTTGGTTTTAATTAGCAAAAATATGTTAATTAATTTTACTCAGACCTTAAAATATTCGATTAATGACGGATTTTATATCCTCAAAAAATTATATTCAAAGTTACCCAAAACTAAGGATAACTTTGAATTTGAGTTTTAGGGGTAATTGTGGATAGTTTAATTGTTTTCTCCGTAAATTTATTGTGTTAGATTAATAAACCAGCTAAAAAGGACACTATTAATTTAATAAAAACAAGGTGCAATAAATATAAAACAGATTATAATATCACAAATATTGTAAAAAATGTTCAAAGTTACCCAAATCGAGTTTAATGATTTTTTTTAATTTTTTTATAAGTATAATGATTGTTAATAATTCTTAATTATGATTTTTAGATATATTTTATTTTATGTTAATGCCTAATATTACGAGTATAATTAGTGTAATTGGTTAAAGCCGTGCTAATTATTATAAAATAAATAAATAAATAAATAAATAAATAAATAGAGCCTATGTTCTATTTGAAGTTTGTTACAGATGTCCATGAGCGGCAGTGACCACTTACCATCAGGTGGACTGCATGCTCGTTTGCTACTTCAATCAGATAAAAAAAAATGTAATTAATCATTAATCATTAGTTTTACTTCTCATCTTGACCATCTGCAGTGGAATCTTAAGAAAATTAGATTTTTGAAATTATTGTAGGATTATTTAAGTGGATATTTGGGAGATTACGCTTTCGATAAAATAGATAAAAAGCTATCTTGATTAAAGAAAGCGTCTCATTTTGCTAGAAACTCGAACCGTGTCCGTGCCCATGCTGTGGATAGGTAATTTTTGTTTATAGCTCGATTTATTAATGGTGATATAATAATATACCTACAACGCGCAACGACCGTGTGCAGAACTGTTGGTATAGGAATTGCTATGAGTTGCATAGCAATTCCTATAGCAGTTACAAAAAAATCACAGTAGATATGTTCAGTGTTAAAAAAAGTAAGTATGTCACTCCAATTATACTAATTTTGTATAAAAATACCTACTGCGAGGGTAAATTCCTCGGATTTCAGTTTATTAGTACAAATACTTGCGCTCTACCATTTCCAATTCATTGTAACTAAGTCGTGCTCTAGAGAGTAATATAGGTACATAAGTATTTAAAAATTTACCGAATTTTAAGTACAGCATTTTTTATAACTTATTCTATTTTTATTAGTTATTTAAAATGATTAAAATCACTTACCTTTATTTTGATCCATTCCACTGGTACGCGTTGAAAACTCCGTCACTCAGCATAAAAATCACGTCGCCGAAAAAAATCACCGCATAGGTACATGTCACAATCGTTACAATAAAATAAAAGCAAACGTCCAATTCAACTTTAATCGAAACAGCAAATAATTGTTATTAATTCACAACCTTATTGAATTACTGTAATTAAATAATTCGACTAACTCATCCTAATGTGCGAACTAATGGAGTCTGTGCAGTGATCTGGCTTCGCTACGCAAACCCAAAAACGACATGTGGCCACAATAAAACCTTGTTAACATCTTATTTTGAACACACCCATTAATGACCCGCTAAACACAGATTTCACCCTTATTTCTATCAGTATAAAATGTATAATTCCGATTTCGTTGCATCGAATTACAATATTTCATGGTCTTTCCAATGGCAGCCTTACTCCTCTTAATATTAAATTAGTTTTGCATCCACAGAATATAAGGGGAGTTTCGTCTCGTTCTACATCTAAAATTATTCCAATCAACCAGGCGTGGCTTTATTTTGCCCGCCCGTTGAAAAAAAAATCAGCGGGAAACGACTTCAGTTCACGATAATTGACACGTCAACAAGTATTATTTATGGCGGTAATATAGATAATTAACATAAACTTTTTCTGTAATTGATTTTGAAAACTTTATGTTCGAAGAATAGTGCGTTACGGACGAGGAAATTATTTTTTATTGAGCTCGAAAATACTTCACGAAGTAATAACATTGTGATGTAAAAAATGTAGAGTTTGTGACAAAATCACTCTTAAGAAGTAATTTTACTTTTAGAAAATACAGTTTTCGTTTTTAATTCGGTCAATTTAATCACATATTTAATTATACTTAAATAATTGATGATATCTATGTATCATAAAGCCAAAAATATACCTGTACATAGCTGTAAATGCGGCAGATTTTTGGGGTGTGATTGTGGTACCTACTACCACAACTACCCTAAACTTAAAACTGTTATAATAAGTCTAAGTTTAGACTAGTAGGTATATATCGTTAAAAATCCTGTTCCATTTGGTGTTGCTTATAAATTTAATTTTAATATAAAACAAGTACTAACTTTATGCGGTTTTCGAATTAAGTACTTTTAAATTCTTATGCCGATATTTCAGCCCAGTTAACCTTTTAAATGTCACGGACGGTATTGACAGCTTAACATCTTCATCATTTATAACGAAATTTAAAAAAATACATTAAAGAAAAGTTTTAAATATCGAATGTGTACGACCATGTGTTTGCTTTATGTAAAACGTTAAAATAATAAAATAAAATAATTAAGAATTTGTATGAAGAATTTGTCATTAAACTCGTCACATGCAATACAAGCAGATCATATCTTAGTCGCTTGCCAAATGACAAACCAAAGTGGCGATTAGTAGCATCATTTTTTAATAATTAATGATGACGGGTAGTCTCAGTAGTAAGTAGGTACGTATCTAAATAGATACCTACAACATATTGTTTATAAATTATTTTTGTAACCAATTCATCTAACAGGGAGTTACTTGTGTTTTGGACACAAATTACATTTCGGTAACTTAGGTATTAATTACACAAATGAATAAGTATTTGGCTAGGATAATATTCCTAATTAAATCATATTTTAGCGCGGTAGAGCAGTGATAGCCTAATGGTTGAAACTTGCCCTCTCGATCGGGAGGTCCAAAGTTCAAACTTAGGCCCGCACCACTGATTAATGTGAGTTAGTAATTAATATTCACTGCTTTTCGGTGAAGGAAAACATCGTGAGGAACCTACAAACCCGAGAGTTCTTTAAAAAAAGTTCTCGGTGGTGTGTGAAGTTCACTAATTTGCACTTGGCCGGCGGGGTGGCCTATGGCCTAAAACTCTCTAATTCCGAGAGAAGCTCCGTGCCCAGCAATGGGACAATATTGGGTTGATGATGATGATGACGCGGTAACGGCGACTTCAGTCATTTGTATTTATCACGGTAATGAGTAGATATCTATCCTTATTGTGAATCTAGATCATAAAATGTGAGCCACAGCGATAGTTAGCATACGTCCGGTAGTTAGCATGAAAGAATTACTAACATGCATATTTATTGCGGTAATCCCTACTAATATTATAAATGTGAAAGTAACTCTGTCTGTCTGTCTGTCTGTCTGTCTGTCTGTCTGTCTGTCTGCTACTTAATCACGCCTAAACAACTGAACCGATCTTTATGAAATTGGGCACACAGATAGTGTTGACCTCGAGAAAGGACATAGGCTGCTTTTTATCGAAAAAAATGGGTTGAAAGTGTTAAAATCGGGCATAAATGTTTGTATGGAAATTCGTTTTTGACAAAGTCCCATATTGTCAGTCCGTCAAGGGGTACGATAGACTTACTTAAAACCTTATCTAAATAATAAAACATAAAAAAACATTGATTTCGAGTCGACAACATATATCCGTAAAATTCGAATTGTCGCGTATTTTGTTAAATTCTAATGTAAACATGTGTGACATGACAGTAGTGTGACATGACAGTAGCCATAATGGCCGCCCGGATGCCATTCTGAATTCATTTAAAAATGATACGTATAAATTTGTAACTATCAATTATTATAAAAATAGATGTGATTCAAATTGATTTTAATTTAATTTATGAATTTATGAAATATTTCAATAATAAAAAAGCATACGTTGACGCGCTGCGGCCGCGCAGCTTGCGACCTAATGTAAAATCGCTCTTAGAGTACAGGGATTCCCAATTGATAACAGATGGCGCGTCATACTATTATAGTAAAATAGTTATTCGAATACAATAATTCAAAGGCGATAAAATGTTTTAACATTGTTTCAAAATAAAATTATCGACTCCATTTGTCACTCCATGTTAATCTTACATAAATAGTTTCTTAACTACTATTATTGCATAAATAAAGTTATGTTATTGACCAAACCCGTACATTTTAGCGAAAATAAATATTAAGGACAAAATACAATTGATAGTCTTTTAAGCAAAATACTAACATTAATAAGTCGATCAATACCTAAATAAGATATAACAATTATATCATGAATTATTATTATAAAGAAGCTTTTGCAACTTTTGTGATAAATAATTGTATTTATGAATATTGAAGCATGGTTGATGAACACTTGGCTCTAATAACAAACGAGCAAGGTCAACATTATTGTTCTTTTTATATTTAAAAGTAGGTTCACCTATATGTAATCTTACTCAGAAATTAAAAGGACCAAAATTACGTAAAATAGTATTTTTCAATTCATAAAAGTTAAAATCCATCTTTATAATCGATGCGCTTTGGTTTAAATGTGGAGACGTTGTTTGAAAAGATGTATTCCGATATTGTTAATGTGACCACTAAGACTGTAAATTGTTTCAAAAAAGGGGCTTACGATATTCTGATTCGTCTTATTTTTATAACATTATACATAACACTATGCACCTACCCACAAATACACAGTTAAAATTCGTTTTTTCACTTTGTGTTTTTCCGGGTAATCCTTGACCGGCTAAACCGATTTTTACGGGTTTTTTACTATAGAAAATTTTATGGAACAACATGTAGACTACTTTTATCGTAGAATTCCCACTGAGTGGAGATTTGCGGGAAAAACTTTGCGATACACTGATTTGCACGCGGGCATAACCGCGGGTACAGCTAGTAAGATAATATTTTATACTTATGTAAGTACTTAAACAAGCTTTTGTATAATTTGTATCCATCCATCCATCCATCCTCTATGTAAAATACCCACATCACTCGGTGACGGTCATCACCTTTTGAAGAAGAACTTTCGTTCAATAGACCGTATAAAGTGATTACTGGACTAGGTGTGTTTTGTAAACCCTTTATAAATGCTACTAGCGGATCCAAAAATCTAGAGTAAGGCCAGCACCTACCCAGACTGAAAAAAATCCGCAATCAACACAGCGCTATCCATTGCAATCCGGAAAACCGGATCCGGTAATCCGGCGGGTCCGGCACCTATATACACATATCGGATCCGGTACCAGGTTAGTATCGCCGGCTTTGAAGGAAAACTCTTTTCGCACCTTTTTTGAAGAACCCTATGTCATAACGCTCCGGGAATACTTCAGAAAGCTCATTCTATATCTTGCACGTCCGTGGCAAAAACGAGCGTGCAAATTGATGCGTTGATGGGTGGAACTTCATTCTTTGGCGAGTGGTGCGGTGAAAGAAAGGTGACGAAGACAACCGGTTAAAAAGTAACTCACACTCACAATTGTAAAGCCAGTATAACACACAGAGTGAGCCTAAGTCCCTCCGTAGAGTCGGGGTTCTAACCGATCGGTGAACCTTGGGTCATTGACGAATCCGACCGCGCGTTTCTGCACGGAATCTAAATGGAGTACCTACTGCTCGGAATGCTAGCAGTAGGTACTCCATGTGGGTTCTCACTTGTGCCTTATAAAGCAGAAGGAGATGTCCCGCAGTGAAGTAATGCTTGAGTTTGTTCAAGACACTCAACTTCTTAGCTTCACGTTGACATGCCAATGAATAAATTATTTTAAATATATTGTTTCGTTACTCAGATTTTTAAAGTTTCACTTTTAATTTGTAATTATATATTTTTGACACTTAAATCTAATCTTTTGCTCTAAGTATATAATTTAAAAATTAGTTTTATAAAATTGATTTGTATATGTATCGTTTTTTTACATCGCATGAACTAACAGTAACTTCGATCTTTCCGAATCCGAATCCAATCATCTATTTTTTCATTAATCAACGAATTTTTAGTAATCCGGCTGCATCCCGTAGGATTATTAAAAAAATATGTGTGCGTGTACTAGCGTACACTCGTAAGAAGTGAAACTTCTTTATGAAGTTATTTTTCAAAAAATAATTTACTATATGCAACTTTACAGAAATCGGTTAAATAAAGTTAAATTAGATAAAGTTTAATAAAAGGCTTTTATTAAACTTTATCTAATAATCTAATCTATAATAATCTATCTAATATCAAGCGTGGTAGGGATAAAAAAAAGATGGCGCGTAACGGAAAAAAAAGATGGCGCTTAACAGAAAAAGATGGCGCGTAACGGAAAAAGATGGCGCGTAACGAAAAAATGTTACACTATTTTTTTTTCCAATCCCGATAAAGAAGTTTCACTTCAAAAATCAGCCAAATCCCGCCGCATTGAAAATGAGTCTGGACTGCAATCCCATGATAAATGAGTCATTTTTAATTTTCCTTTAATGTTCTAGATCTAGGTTGAAGATTCCATGAAGTACCTACCTATAAATAAAATATAAATAAGAAATGAGTGGGTGCTATTTATAACAATTAAAAAATATATTTTTATTTAAAAATTGCTCTTTGACGTATTATATAACTACGATTTTACCAATTTATTTAAGAGGAAAATTTAGTTATTCAGTAAAAAACCGATATTCAGTTTTCTTAAACTGTTTCTTCATTCTTTCATTTAAAAATCCATATTTTAATACTTATAATATCAAATGTAATAACACTTTATATCATAAGTATTAATATTATTAACATGCAAAAACATTGTCAAATATAATTCAACTAGCAGACCCGGCCACGCGTTGCTGTGTAGCTTATGTGAAACGGTTGTAATTTTAACAAAGCGCCATTACTTACTTAATCAAGTTAACAGATAACATTACACCGCCATCTGTTATTAGGATTATATAAAGCTTACAGCTGAAGCTAAAAAAAATATTTGCAATTAAACCTATAAATTAAGATATAAACTATCCTATCTTTCAAGTTGGATCAAAATGCACACGTTGTGTAAATTTGATTATAATCGGTTCAGAGGCTAAAGAGTCCATTGCGGACAAATAAAGTGACACGTAATTTATATATATTAAGATAATAGCGAAAATTAGACGAATAAATCATTTCCAAGATAACTTTGTCTCCAGCGGAATGGTGCGCGGTGCCAAGTACTGCGTCGCCGGGAATAGAACCGGGGTCTGTCGCTTTCAATTAGTGTAAAGAGTAGAAAAACGCTTGCAGCCGCCAGGCGTAGTTCAAATGACGCTCACTTGACTCACTCCGTTTGAAAATATAATTTTAATACTGAGGAATACCGATAAAGGAAAATATAGCAAACTGTCGCATTTTTTAAATGCTTACTGTCTTATGATGTACCTACTCAATAAATTTTATGTACATTACATTAATATTGAAATCAGTTCTATAGCTAAATATTATAATTTTTCAAAATATATTTTTTTTAATGAGTTTTCATGGCATTGTGAAGTAACACTACATATTCCTTTTATTGACCTTTTCCCTAATTAATGAAAACACAAAAAATCATATGACTTAGATACTGTGTATTATACAAATTTCATTAGAATGTTGTACCTACAAGAAATGGGATCTTTTTCAATATAATTATAATAATTATTTATTATTAATATAATATATTAACAATCTATTTTCAATTATCTTGTAAATCTTCCTTTAGGTATAACTATTAGTATACGTTTTTGATTTTAATGCCAATGTATGGTCATTAGAATATTTAAAATCTTATTATTAAATATTGAAATAGTTCTATGAAAATATAATAATCATGAAGATCTCGCTTATAGGGAGGTACCTATATTAATAAATTTAATAAAAACGAAAACTTAGTTTTATTTTGTCCCAACAAACCGAAAATTAAAAAGAATAAAGCATTCCTTTACGTGTTCTATATTCAAAGGCAAGCGCGCGAAAGTGTCATGGCGGCCATAATTGGGGATGACAGTTGTCGGCGGTGGCATCTGCTGGAGACAGGTCTTTTGCGAGCGCGCGTAACCAGAACGTACTCAACTCATCTTGTTCCCAATAATAATAAACAGGGATGTCTATTAAAATAAACGTTATTTAATTTATAGGTAATATAAATAGGTATATAGGTACCCATTTAAGCTTCTGATAAACACATAACATGTAGTTTACAGATATGAGTATTGGGCTGCGACGGCAGGGCTTATGGTTTAAACTCATAGCACATGAGTAAATAATAATATTTTTACTCTGTGCTCATAGTAACTATTACTTTACGAATTTGTTGATATATTTATCACAGATTTAAACTATGAAGGATTAAACACGCCTTCTTAAACCTTACCTTATTGTCCTCCATTTTTACTGTGTTAAATAATTTTTAGTAGATATGCACATAACTTTGGAAAATGGAAGTTGCTGGGGATTCCAAACCCAGACCTTAATGTGAATAATATGTAAGGTCTACACTTAGCTAACGGGTTGGATCTAAAAGCTAAAATCATTCTTATTTAAACCCGTGCCCTGTAAGATACAGTTAAAACGTATAACATAAGTACGATTGGTCCCATAACCAGTTTATTAGAGCAACCACCTAAAATTAGTATGACTTCTGATTAAGGACCACTATTTCACTTTTATTTCTGTTTAATACCAGGGGTCCTTGCAGTTGTTTAACTACTGAGTGTAGTTGTACCTACCTACACGCATACCTAAATATAGGGCTACCGGGTTGTCGATATCGATGGCATATATTGAGAGTTTCAGCGACGACTTCGGTAGCACCACCGGTACACCATTTTCTGCTTGCTTAATAAAGCGAAGGAGAGAAATAGAGCAGTGATTAGGCTATCCTTTTTTTTTTTTTTGTTTTCGAGGGGGAAACTTTCAAAAAGTACCCGACGTCGTGGGAGCGACGCGGGTTATATGGGATTCTTACCGCACTAAAACCCCCCCGGTGGCCGACGTCGACGCTGTGAAGAGGACTCCGGGAACTCCACTTGACCGCCGCCGGTGTCCTCAGCGTGTGCCCCATCGGGCTCTTCCCTGGTGGGCGTGAACTGCTCACCGCAATGGTTCAAACTTGCCCTGTCAGTCTCGAGGACTGAGGTTCATACCCAGGCACCACTGGTTTAAATGCTTATTAGAAAATTAATTATCACTCATTTTCGGTGAAGAAAAACATCGTGAGGAAAGCTACACACCCGAGAGTTCTTTAAGAAAAAGTTCTCAGAGGTGCGTGAAGTCCACCAATTCGCACTTGGCCAGCGCGGTGGTCTATGGGCTAGAACTCTCTCATTCTTATCTGATGACCCGTGCCCAGCTGTGGGACAATAATGGGTTGTACCCCAAAGCGATGCTGTGATCTGGTTTGAAGGGCCACGCGCTTGAAGAGTGTTTTAATTGAGGAATAGACTCAGATAAAAATCTAAATTTATTAGATTAAAATCAGGGGTTGATTACAGATGTCTATGTCTATAAGCGGCAGTCAGCATCAGGTGGACTGCATGCTAGGTTACGACTTTGATATCATTGACTAAAATGATCTTCTGGAGTTGGTTTATAAGAAAATATCCAATACCGAAGATAAAAAGATCAATACATGAAAACATACGCTCTCTAAAGTTAAAAATAAGTATAGACCAACTCTCGTTGTGGCTTAACAAATCGACCTAATAGAATAATTCGCCGAAAATCAAAGAACTAATATAGGTTCGTATACTTAAGTAGGTATAATAAATCATAATTTCTGTTTTTGGCGGTACTCGGTGGTCTATATCGGCGCCTACATGTTCATTTCGTTGGGATGTAGGCCCAATAATGCGTGAACATAGCCATTTGTCAAAACATCATCCGGTACGGTAACCATCGTAATCGTACTCCACGGACAAAGGGGTAGCAGTCAACACCAATTCATTTAGAAAATATGATATTTGGTAATACTCAAAGATAGGACATTTAGTCGATACCGGGTTGAATTATTCTAATAAAAACATAGGTAAGTAGGTACATCACATTTTACAAAATAAAAAATAATTATACACGAACTAACATTAATTAGAGACAACGTTTAGTCTATTAACTATTTTATTGGTGTCATGCCACTTTTCTCAGATATCTCTCTTTTTTTCCAAAATAACCTTAATAGTACTTCCTACCTGCCTCCCTTATAACGTCCAGGCTTACTTTGCTTAGGCACGAATTACAAATCCCAGAAAGTGATATTGATCGACTCTAGAAGCGACGTTTTTTTTTAATTTAATTGATTAAATAATCCGAAGAATAAGTGGAACAGAATGTCTTCAAAATGTACCAAAACTTGGTCACTAGAGTGCGCGCGCGCATTACAATTACCTCCACTCAGTGCATCCATCAGTCACGTCGCGTTCACGCGCCGGTTCGCTCCAACGATTCATTAAGAGTTTAAATTTAACGCCGTCTTTAAAAAATGCACATAAACCATTCAATTAAACGTCCACGCAAATAGAACTGAAATTCGTAAAATGATGGGAACACACTGCTCTACTGTTACTGCTTACTTACTAATCAATCATTTTACAATAGATACAAGTACCTACTTATAGTCACAATAAAAAATGAGTCTCGTATTTTTTTTTGTAAAAAAATACTTCAGAAATAAGTTAATTTCTATAACTTTAGTCTGTTTCAAACCGCATCGAGACAAAACGTTAAATGTAATACGAGAAAATAAATCTCATTTAGTTTCTCGTATTGCCAAGTCAATCTATTTATTTAAAGCGTTAAGATTTTTAATATTGATATGGTCACTATATGATGTTAGGTTAGATAATTACGTAACAACTTAAGACAGACGGATCCTTCAGTAGGAACTGAATAAATTGGTAACCGACTTGGTTTTACATGGAGCTTACAACTTTTTTTCCGTAGAAAAACTGAGTTGCGATCAATAGCTTCCTTATAGCAGTAGAGTTTCCTTTTAATTTTAGATGTATAAGACATAACAATCAGAGGAAAAATACCAACTTTCTTGAAAGTTTAAATAATAGGTGCTATGATTGAATTCGTGACTCTGCTATGTGATAAATAATTACCAAGGTCAATGCATCACTATGAATGTGTGCAGCGTTATGTGAAGCTTGAATATAACCAAAGTAATGTACTTATGTATGTCTTATGAGAAAAATAAATATTCTTTAACCCGTAATAGTGTAATAACTTACCACTGTTTAAAATGGTAGAGTCGTAGTCTGTTTTTTTAGAACCTACCATTTACCTATGTTTTAAAAATAGTTTCCTCACTTATGTTTCAATTAAATGATAATGGATTTATTGCGATTATTGAAAAAGAGCACATTATAACTAAACATCATAATTGTAACAAAAATATAATTCCAAAAATAATAATTGATCCCCCATTAAGACCATAAATAGAGAATATACGCAAAATATTTATCACAACGTCACGCCTTATTGCCAACCACTCCGGTGTTGACATTTGGAACGTAATAATGAGTTGTGGCTAATTAATGGGTTGGGGCAAATTAATGAGATGTAGCAAATTGATGGTTTTTGCCACAAACGGGTCGTGCGATTCGCCACTCGTGCATTTCCGGAAGTCACAGGCGCCAGTCTTGAAACTCCTTCTTAGAAGTTTAATTGTCTTTTTTTGAGTTTCGAATGTATTTCATATATCATAATTACGTATTTCATAAACAATATGGATTTTTGTCCTTGATAGAAACAACAACACAAGAATTCAGTCCACCCAATACAAATTGATTAATGGGTTCTTATGATATTATATTTAGCGTCAATTTAAAAATAAATATAATTATTTCTTTGAAGGTTACAGTTCGTCAATGCCGTCACAATTACTTGAACGTAACTAAGCACTTTCTACAAGATTGAACACAACATACACGCAGTCCATCTGATGATTAGTGGTTGCCGCCACCCATTGACATCTGTAACAACTTCATAAAGAATAGGGGTCCTATCTGCAGTAAATCGCTCATGCATAGCTAAACTCTAGGGCTAAAATGATTGCTTATCATACTAATATTGTAAAGGCGAAAGTTTGTGAGTGTGTATGTTTGTTACTTTTTCACGTACAAACGGCTGGAGCGATTTTCATAAAATTTGGTAAGGAGTTAGCTGACACCCAGAGTGTCATTAACATATAGGCTACTTTTTATTGTGGAAAAATATTTTATTCCCACGGGACAATCGATACATCGATTTTTATAACGCGGGAGAAGCTGCGGTGTTCAGCTAGTAGGGAACTAAGTCCTAAACCATGCCTCTTCTAAAACGCAAAATCTGCTTCATGCTAGTGATAGGCGAGGATCTTCTCGGTCGAATGATGCTCGTTCTATTGCAGATTATAAATGTATACAGATATAGGCAATAGCAATATACCTAATCATATAGGTACGCAATGTAAAAAAGTTTCCCGCTTTGCCTTTTCTGAATAGCAAGAACATCTTTCCATAGCAGTGGTAGATTTTTGTCGTTGGAAAAAACCTATAGTATATGAGTACTATATTGAGTTTAAATAGATTTATTTGCCTTCAATTATGTGATTTCTGTGTTCTTGTTTAAAGTACATAGTGCAAGTGTGTATCAATCCTCTTCTTAAATATGTAAAAAACATCCTTATGTAAAACCTTATGTCCATATCGAGGTCCATACTGTATCAATTTTTTTAAAGTTCTTACATAAACAAATATCAAAGGAACGGATGCTTATTAAATGTACCTATATATTAATAGGTTCATCCATCCATCCATCCATCCATCAGCCTTTGAAAGTCCACTGCTGGACATAGGCCTCCCCTAATCTGCGCCACTTCGACCGGTCCTGGGCCATCTGAATCCAGCGGTTACCCGCCGTCTTCTTCAGGTCATCAGTCCACCTGGTCGGGGGGCGGCCTGCACTCCTTTTGCCCAGACGTGGTCTCCATTCGAGGACTCTTCTACCCCATCGGTTGTCTGTCCTACGAACGATGTGGCCTGCCCATTGCCACTTCAGCTTACTAATTTTGAGAGCTATGTCGGTAACTTTCGTTCTCCTACGGATTTCATCGTTACGAATTCTGTCACGCAGGGAAATACCAAGCATAGCTCTCTCCATAGCTCGCTGAGCGACCTTGAGCTTACGCACGAGGCTCACAGTAAGGGACCACGTCTCGGCGCCATATGTCATCACTGGCAACACACACTGCTCGAACATCTTCGTCTTCAGGCTCTGAGGTATATCGGATGAGAAGATATGGCGCAGTTTCCCGAACGCTGCCCAGCCGAGTTGGATTCTACGAGTGACCTCTTTCTCGAAGTTGGACTTACCCATCTGCACCACCTGCCCTAGGTAAATGTATTCGTCAACAACTTCGAGGGTGGTGCCGTCGACAACAACCGGTACGGGTGTGACATGGACGTTAGACATGATCTTCGTCTTGTCCATGTTCATCTTAAGACCCACCCGTTGAGAGGCACCAGAGAGGTCGCTGAGCATGGTGTTGAGGTGCTCCATCGACTCCGCCATGATGACTATGTCGTCTGCGAATCGAAGGTGAGTGATATATTCGCCATCGATGTTGATGCCGAATCCTTTCCACTCCATCAGTTTGAACACGTCTTCCAATGCAGCGGTAAACAGTTTCGGAGATAACACATCCCCCTGTCTCACACCGCGCTGCAATTGGATCGGGTTCGTACTTCCGTCGTGTAATCGGATCGACATTGAGGCTGCCTTATATATACACTTCAACACTTCGATGTACCGATAGTCAATCTGGCACCGCTGAAGCGACTCCAACACCGCCCATGTCTCGATAGAATCAAAGGCTTTCTCATAGTCCACATAAGCCACACACAACGGCAGATTGTACTCCTCGGCCTTCTCTATTATCTGCCGCAGTGTGTGTATGTGGTCCATGGTACTAAAGCCTTTTCGGAATCCGGCTTGTTCGGGAGGCTGAAAGTCGTCGAGCCTGCGAGCTATTCGATTATTGATGACCCTCGAAAACACCTTGTAGATGTGGCTCAGAAGCGCGATGGGCCTGTAATTCTTCAGCAAGGACCTGTCGCCTTTTTTGAAGAACAGTATCACCACGCTTCTGCTCCACGCCTCCGGTGCTATACCCTGGCTTATGACGGAATCGAACAACTGTTGGAGCGCTTTTAAAATTGGTCTCCCACCTGCTTTTAGCAATTCAGTTGTGATTCCGTCTTCACCGGGCGCTCGGTTGTTCTTGAGCTGTTTGAGGGCCAATCGGATCTCGTACAGGCTGACGTCCGGGATATCTTCGGTATAGTGTCGGGTTAGCGTGGCTCGCTTGTCGTTGACAGGCGGCAGAGGGCCACGCGAAGCGGTATATAACTGCCCATAGAAGCGCTCAATTTCTCTCAGAACTTCAGGCCTCGCGGCAACTGTGGTGCCTCCATCCGTCTTCAGCTTCGTTAATAAGCTTTGCCCAACACGCAAATCCCTTGCGAAGACCTTGGAGCCCTTGTTTCGCTCAATTTGCTCTTTAATGCGATTTGCATTAAAGAGACGAAGGTCGCGTCGCATCCTGTTAGAGATTTGCGCGTTGAGCCGCCTGAACTTCGACAATGAAGCTGGAGACTGCACACACATTGCCCGCCGTTGTGCCATGAGTTCCAGAGTTTGGACCGACAGTCTAATAGGTTAATAACCGAAAATAATTGTTAAAGATAAATTTTCCCAGAATTGAACATAACAGATATCCTTAAAACATCCGAAGCGACAAATTAGGTACTAGCTAATCAGATATTTCCTGAGGAAATCTGTAATTTGTGCGTATAGCCATAATCTTAATTAGAAACACACACTGTAGAAGCTATTTCTATTTTTTAACGTAATGTCGTTAAACTTTGACACTTTTTTACGGCATCGGTTTATCTTTGTATCGCAATCTCGTAAGTGCATGTCACTGTAACCTATTTCCATTTTTTATTAAAAAAACTGTTTCGTAAAAACTTTGTGACACACCCGCTGACATCTCGCGGGATTTGACGTGCACTTTTGTTTTGATGAGAAGTTTTTTTGCTGCACTTAACAGCAATCATAGCTACCACTTAAAGATTGTCAGTAGCTAAGTGGTGATCATATTTGACATCCTTTAGGTGTGTAGCATTTGGGTCTCGAGTATTTTGTTTGGATATTTCATGTCTGTTAATCAATTTGACCGATTATAGTAATTTATAACAAGTAACAGCCGAACCTACCATCAGAACCTACTGTCAAAAACAATTAAAGACACTGGCTGATAAACCGTTGATATGGGGGGGAACAGTTGGACTTAAGCGACGCCGAATGATAAAAAGAGCAGAAAAGAGCAGTGATAGTCTAATGGTTGAAACTAGCCCTCTCAATCGATAGGTCCGAGGTTCAAACCCAGGCACGCACCACTGATTTATGTGCGTATTAGAAATTAATTATCACTGCTTTTCCGTGAAGGAAAACATAGTGAGTAAACCTACACACCCGATAGTTCTTTAAAAAAACAAGTTCTCGGAGGTGCGTGAAGTCCAACAATTCGCACTTGGCCAGCGCGGTGGACTATGGTCTAAAAGTCTCTCATCCTGAGAGAAGACCCGTGCCCAGCAGTGGGACAATAATGGGTTGGCGACGAATGATAAAAAGGTTATTTTTATAGGTGTTTATCTATAGTAGGTAAACGAACCACGCTCATGGCGGTAAGGGAGAGACATTTATACGAGGTTTGATGGGATTCTAGTGTAAAATACGCAATTTTTATAGGTGCCCTTTGTGTTTGATTGACAGGTCCTATTTACCTTCAGGTGGACTGTACACTCCTTTGCTACGTCTATACTTTATAAAAAGATAGAAATGACCAAAAAAGGCCCATTTAAGAGTATCTTTGTGAATACAGAAAACGAGTGCGGCACCATACCAACATATCTCATGTATAAGACACGTAAACAGCTTCCGTACGTAACTCGATACAGCATCGGGCGCAACATTTCCACGAATCTTCGTAAATAGCGACCACCCTTGTACCAATATCGCTTACAGACGCGCCGCTGTCACCAGATATGTCAGCGGACCGTGACCTGCGACTGCCACCAATATTAAAATAGGTCATTCATGAACATAGAATTAGATTTCATGCGACTAGCAGATCTGTACGAGTATTATGTAGTTGTACGTTTTATTTTCTTGCCCAAGTATCCATTTGCACTCGGCCAACGCGATGGTCTGTAGCCTACATACCTACTATTGACTGTCGCCTGATCGCCTGTTATTCTGTTTGGAGACACGTGCCCAGCAGTGGGTCAATAATGTTTCAGATACGTTGTATTGCACAGAGAGAACAGAAAGAACCGAGCATTTAAAATTAAATATTTCTTTTTTTTTTAAAACAAGCTTTTATTTAAATGCACTGAAAAGCAAAGAAACATTTTGTAGTAGTCAAACCCATCATTTTGGTGCATCGTACAATTTTCTATATAAGATAGAATAGATAGAAATCCTCTGATAAGTAGGTTGACGACACCATACCTAATACCTAATATCTATAATTATAGTCTACTCATTGCTGAGTATATTCGACATTTGCGATTGACATATTTTTATAATGACAATTTTTTTGTAAATAACTTCTTATTAAAAAAAATGCAAGAAACGCGAAACTTTTCGTAAAATAGCGAGAACGTTCGCGAGTTTAAAATAAATTAACCCACATTAACATCTCCTGCTTAATTTCGCGGGCAATCAGAAGTTGATTTTATTATTCGGTTCTGCATTAACTCATTCCTGTACTTAGCTATAAATCCGATTAAATCGTCGCCTCACGACACTCGCTGCGAGATTTCAAAGAGTGAAAATTTGTCCTGACAATATTTAGTGCGACAGTCGAGTCGCTCAGATCAAAGATGCTGCGTAGGGTGCGCAGTTATTTATCGCTCCCAGGATTGTCTTTTTTGCAAAACTTATAACCGCAAGTCAGATAAATTCTATATTTAAAAGTAAGAAATTATTTTTGGTTTATCAGTACTAATTGTATTTTAAAATTTGCATGTCATATTTTCAAACGAGTGGTTTGCTGTCTTGTTAATTAAAAGTAAAATTAATTATTCTCCTGTTTATATCACATTTTGGATCAAAGCTGTTGTCGCTAAAATTATTTATTGGTTTAGACATATTTACAAATAAATCACCGCACTCGTAATTAACTGCTTTCATTTGAGATAATGTCTTCATTTACCTACATAAATAATCTGTAAATTTTCAGAGACGCGGAAAAAATATTTAGGTACGTATTTCCTATGTTAAAAGCAAAATTATCAATCATTAATTTATAGTCTTACTAGCTGTCCCGACAAACGTTATTTTGCCATATAAAAATAAAAAAAATGTTAAGGGTGGACAACCCTTAAGGGGTATGAAAAATAGATGTTGGCCGATTCTCAGACCTACTGAATAAGCATATAAAATTTGGTAAAAATCGGTCAAGCCGTTTCGGAGGAGTATGGCAACAAAAACTATGACACGAGAATTTTATATATTAAACAAGGTGATTTAAAAACGGCACTAGAAAAAATGTAGATGACGCATTCTACTGTGTCCTGTATTTTTACCGTTAATTCATTCAATATGGTCATCCCACACATCGTCCACGTGTGCCCCGAAACATGGAGGTCGTATGGCTCCTTAGGGAGTCTTCAAAAAACTTAAGCTTGTATGTTTTGTAAATAATATTTTATTAGCGTCCTCTTGGATGTTTCAAAGCGCCGAAAAAGATAGAGCGCGTTGGGAATATATAAAAAATGCAATGCTTGAATACATTGATGAAAAGACACCTACTTTATTAATCGATTTACCTACAAATGTGGTCCCAGTAAGATTATGTTTTACTCTCGCTAGAAAATATATTTAATAATTTCGTTTATTCGTGATTAAATTGATCTAAAGTTATCTCTTTCTTAATCAACGATTTATACGTTGAGTATAAAATTCCCATCAAAAAATTATTTTCAATCTACCATTTGCCAGTTGCTTATCCTAAGCCCGTATAAGAAAATCGATTGTAAAACAATACCATCGAAAAAGCAGCGCTCAAGTACCCCGTTCACTCATACCAGAAACTTTTTGTCTGAAAGAAACGGCAGCGGTCAAGGACTCATAAGAGCTACTAAAGCGTTTGGCATTGATATTAACTGTGGGTCTATATTATGTTACATTATGTTATATATACCTACTTCTATGCAACAATAATGCAGCTATAAGTTTAACACTTTTATAATGACAAAGATAAAAGAAAACTAGCATTTAGTAACGTCATATTTATAGATTCGTCCATCAGAGCGTTATTAACATTATTGCAAATATACGCCAATGGCTGAAACTTGCCCTCTCGATCGGGAGGTCCGAGGTTCAAACCCCGGCACGCACAACTGATCTAAAATTATGTGCGTATTATAAATTAATTATCACTGCTTTTCGGTGAAGGAAAACATCGTGAGGAAACCTACACACCCGAGAGTTCTTTAAAAAAAAAACGTTCTCGGAGGTGTGTGAAGTCCACCAATTCGCACTTGGCCAGCGCAGTGGACTACGGCCTAATACTCTCTCATTCTGAGAGAAGACCCGTGCCCAGCAGTGGGACAATAATGGGTTGACAACATGTAAAAAAAATGCATATTTTTTTTTCTATCAGTATCTGATATTGTATGATGACTCTTTGTAAATTCTGTCAATCAATAAGTCTTTCCTTACAACTAGGATATCTGGCCTAACACCAAGTTGCGCCCATAAAGATTTGTAGAAGTGGCAATGTGTGTCCGATGTTTTCAAATCGCTATCTTACGAGTATAATATAAAATAAAAAAATGTGTGCGTGTACTAGCGTACACTCGTAAGAAGTGAAACTTCTTTATGACGTTATTTTTCATAAAATAATTGACTATATGCAACTTTACAGAAATTGGTTAAATAAAGTTAAATTAGATAAAGTTTAATAAAAGGCTTTTATTAAACTTTATCTAATAATCTAATCTATAATAGTCTATCTAATATCACGCGTGGTAGGGATAAGAAAAAGATGGCGCGTAACGGAAAAAAAAGATGGCGCGTAACGGAAAAAGATGGCGCGTAACGGAAAAAAAAGATAGCGCGTAACGGAAAAAGATGGCGTGTAACGAAAAAATGTTACACTAATTTTTTTTCCAACCCGATAAAGAAGTTTCACTTCAAATAACAAACGTCCGTCTAACGGTAAGTAACTATGTCTATCTATAGTAATTAAATTTCGGATAGGATCCGAGAACGATCACAGATACGTTCTTACCACTGAGGACTAAGTTGAAACGCCTCACATAGGTATGTCTCCAACCCTTCTGTCTTCCTTCAAACGGGTGATTACCGTGATTAACTATCATCATACTAACAGAAGACTTAACCTATTCTCTTATTTAAGGATAATGTACAAAACAAAAAAACTTATTAGGGATCATTTTAATTAAACAAATTTAAGTCCAAAAATAAATTATAAAGGAACTTGAAGGATCCTCATTAATCTTCTTTCCTCTTGTTCTTTATTTTTTTAAGACTTCTTAATCCCAAGCCGCAGGACAGTTGTAGTGCCTGTTAGTCCTGAGCCAGTCCTTGTCTGTGATAATCAGACGCTGCCCCATAGTACCTTCGTGTTCCTGTTAAAATTAGAATGAAGAATAAACAACGTAGTCAATAATACTTGATCACAGGTAGACTCACTAAGAAATCATAATTATGTAAAGTTCTGAAGATGTGCTACAGCCTGGTTCGTACATATGGTTCGACCGGGGAGGTACATACCACCGCCACACATATTTCTAGCGTGAAGAAGTTATTGCATTTTACGTGAACGTTGTCGGCACACATCAGGCGATCATGAGTGATTGATTTTAAATAGAACCTTTTTCCTTGTGAAGTTGCTAACAGATATCCATGAACGGCGGTTTTCACCTACTATTAGGGAGTGGACCGTATGCTCGTTGGTCGCACGCCCGCACGCTTTCTACATTCATAGCCCCACACTAGGATTTTCTTCTGTGTCGTGGGTACCATGGACACACACAAGACGAAGAAACAAACACCCAGACCGAAACCATGAATCTTAACTCATCATTTAGATACCTGTCTGGCCGGGAATCGAACCCGGATGGCGCGTCAAACCGGTATGGTAACCGCTCCGCCACGTGGGTCGTCAGACGTTTGATATTGCAGTTTGCAGTGGAGACAGTCACACGTGAGGTCAGTAGAAGATCTGCTACTACCCGTATCCCAGATGCTATCTAAGATGGAACATATCGTTTAACTGTCTCTCCGTTACCACTCTCTTCAAATATGAAACAGCAGATCAGAAGTACTTAGCACTGTTATTATAATTCAGATAGATGTGACGACACTAAGTATGTTCCAAGTTCGATGCCGCCCAGACAGATATCTCAATGATGAATTTAGCTTTCTGTTTTTTGTGTCCTCGAGGGGGAAACCTTTTAAAAGTACCCGACGCTGTGGGAGCGACGCAGGGTTATGTGGGATCGCCTGGCTGGACGATTCAAGCTCCCACTCTAGCCGCCCTCAATCCCGGAAGCCCCTTTTAGTCGCCTCTTACGACTGGCAGCTGATAACGTAGCCCTATTCTGATTCCGTAACTACAGGGACGTATGTTCTAGGTCTGAGTATTTGTTTATCCGTCTTTGTGTGTGTCGCTAGAAACCATAATTAAATCGAAAAGCGATCCCGTTGTATCTCGAAAAATGCAACTTTACGCTAGAGTCAAAAAATATTTAAATAAAGTCGTATCGTACTAATGTTCTAAAATATTGATTCTTATAACTAAATACACTACTAACTAAAGATACTATGTCTAGTCTTTAAAACCATTCTAAGATTATAACTTAAATTTGTATTTTTTAGATACAGTAGGTAGATGTAGCTTTCCTGAGTGATACATATGTGATTAATGTTCTGTTCGTTAAGCACAATTTCTACAAAAATGAAAATACTTAGTTGCATTTACATACCTTCAAGGGAACAATGGTGGGTTCGCCGTTAACGGAGAACGCGAAGGGTCCATAGTGCATGCAGCTCACGTAGTCGTACTCCACGTTCAGGTTCGACACCAGGTCGGAACTGTAGATCGCGAAGTTGTGCTCGGTGCCTGAAATACGAAAAAAAATATTTGGATGTAAAACTACCAACTTTTAATGCGACTACTCGAGACAAAGAAATGAAATGTCTTTATTTTATTTTGTATAGGCTTACGGGGGCACTTACAAATTGTCAGTTACATTTTTTTTTCTTACGCTACCACCGGATCGGAGAACAATCTCAACTGAGAAGATCCGGCAAGAAACTCGGCGGGTTTATCTTTGTTGTTATTTATATCTTTTTTTTAAATAGGTATAATTACAATCATGTTGTTTTTTACATAGTAATGAAAGTTAAAAGAAAGGATTAAGTGTGTGTTTAACATATATGTGTATATGTTCAGAAACAATCAATTTAGAAAACCGCATATCGTGGGTACGCGTTACATATTAAGTATAAATTCAGAGATAATGTCAGTCAAAATCTTAGTTTTTACTTCTCTATACCTTTTAACGGGGTAGTTCAAATCCTCTAAGCTCTCTTATAAACGCTCAGAGTTTCATGAAAGTTCTTGAAAGATTTTCGTAAATTAAGCGTAAATCGCAAATAAGTTAAACATTAGATTTGTTAATAACTAACTTTATATGTCACTCACAGTCCATTTGCCGTAGATACGATGTAAAATATGTGTAGTTTTCTAGGACAGGATAGGACATAATTAATAAAGAACATGCAGAAAAGTTCAACTGTACCTGGCCTAATGTTCTCTTCAACGATCTTCACGTAGTCGTCTCTGTTGTATGTGGACTGCATGTGCAGGAAGCCGATGATGTGGAGCCACTCGTGGACGATGGTGCCATGGCGGAAGCAACCCACGCCTGGGATGTTGCGCGCCAGGTTCATGGTGTGGACTCCACGCTGCTCCCAGTAACCGACGTGGGCGTAGCAACCACCGGGGCCACCCTTTTGATATAAACATAGTTTGATTTTTTCTCGACTGCCTAAGGAGGGTAATGTTTTTGTTACGGTGTTCTAGTGTACATACTACTAGGGTGTGTAGCTACATATTTTAATGAAGTTTTTTTAATAGGTAGAGTGATTCAAGAGGAACGTTTTTATGTATAATAAATGCATAATATAGGTGAGGAACACTGATAATTTTAGATTGACTTTCAGGCGGAACGAAGTCGCCGGGTCAACTAGCCTAAGTCTATATATGATCCATGTTCCGCAAGTTTACATAAATAGTTTTTTTGTCAAATAACAAAATAAACCAAAATATTTATAGTAAAAAAAAAGAAATTGTTCTTTTTTTTAAATTATCGAAACTGAAAGATATGTTCAGCCACTTACAGTTACTCTGACGAACACAGTGTCTTCAGGCTGACGGTAGCGGAACTTAATGCAGGTGTGCTTTTCGATGTCGGCAATACCTTCTTCAATGGCTGCCTTCTGCAAAGGACCTGTAGAAATCGCTTTGTTAAGATTGTGACGACACCACCTATGTATTTCTATACCTATATTAATACATGAAGCAAAAACTTATGATTCGTTTTTAGTATACCCACCGCAGACGGAGTATGAAATTACGCACAGTTGATGTAGAGAAGAATTGCGCAATGCTAATATTTTTTTTTCAAATAATGCATAAAACATACATAAAATCAACTAAAAATACATTACACACACTACCTTGCATTTGACACAAACATAGGTACATAATAAACGAAAAATAACATATAATGTCTTTTTTTTTCGAGGGGGAAACCTTCAAAAGGTACCCGACGCCGTGGGAGCGACGCAGGGTTATGTGGGATTTTTACCGCACTAAAACCCCCCCGGTGGCCGTCCGTCCTCGGCGCTGAAAAGGAGGACTCCGGGATCTCCAAACGACTTCAACCGGAATCCTCCGAGCGCGCTGCCCCATCGGGCTCCTCCCAGATGGGCGGCTGGGCCCACCGCTACGTCTTTACGACGGTATGCGACCACACATACCGCCGTCCTTCCCGGGATTGCCTGACCCAACGGTTCGAGCCGTCTCCAAGCCCGGAAGCCCCTTTTAGTCGCCTCTTACGACAGGCAGGGATTACCGTAGTCCTATTCTGACCCCGAGGCCACAGGGACGATATAATGTCTTACTATGAAAACACATAACATCAAAAATTAATGTCTTCAAATCAAAGGGGTCTTTGTCAAAGTACCCCTTATTGCTGTTAAATGCAGCTTAGCTAATTAAACCTCTATTTACCTTTCATCTAACTTGAAATAACTTCAATTTTTTACAATTTAGGTATTTGAATTTGAGAAATATTCGTGCTACTTAGGACAATACGAAATTTAGTTTTTTAATTTAAATTATGGTCGAATTCCGATCGTTGTGACGGGTGACCAGACATAATAATTAATTAAACGTAGTATTATAATAAAAAACGCAGCAATCGTGATTTTTGCGCAATCGATATTTTTGCTACCTATCTAGTATCTACTAATGTGACCTCTCTACTACCTGTAAGCAACTTCATATAGAAAAGAGGTTCTACATCATCACAGATGATTTGCCGTTCCCGAGGACTAAGATGGTCAACTCATATAAAAATAAGCCAGCAACCATGCAAAATATATTTCCAAATATTCTGTAAAATAACATATATATACTTTATGTACATTAAAATTATTTTAATAGACTTTCATTTACGTTTGAAACCCACGTGACCATTAAACTTTAGCTACAAAATCAGAACTACCCTTAAAAATGTTTAGCAACCTTTGATGTAGAGAAATGACAGTAAGATCACCATGATCTTATTTATCATGAAATTACCTGAACCCCGCAGCTTCGCCCGCGTTAAAATTATGTATCGATTGTCGAATATAAATCGATGTCCCATGGGAATAAGATATTTTGCCACAGTAAAATGTAGCCTATATGTTAATCCAGAGTGTCAGTTAACTCCCTATCAAATTTCATGAAAATCGCTCCAGCCGTTTAGACGTGAATAAATAACAAACATACACGATCACAAACTTTCGCCTTTATAATATTAGTACGAAGTGTGATGATTCATACAAAAAAAATTGCAACAAAGCAAAGCCGTAGTAGATAACAAAAAAGTAGGTAGATAACATTATTCTGTTTGTAATTGGGGAAATACAAGGACCCGATAATGATGATTAGATAGAATAACACTATTATCATTTATTCAATCTCAACATAATAATTGTGATAACAGGTAATCACGATAGATACGATTTGGCTATGATACCTAATTGAAAAACATATAGCAGCCTATCGTGATTAATTATATAATTATCGGCATTAATAAACTAATTTAATGATCCAGATATGTTCCATTTTAACTTTATTAGTTTGTAAATGCAATTTCGCGTGTTTAACGTAAAAATTACCCGTATAAAAGTGAAAATTTTGTTTTTTTAGTGCCGGCTCATGTCTTTATAACAGCAGTTACTTCACGGTGTCTCAAACTCAAATACTACTTGGTGTAAAGTAGAATAACGTTGAATTACAGCCAGTAGGAGTCTGGCACAACCTTCCCGTTGATCCCGTAATTGGACTGTATTTACATACTGGTAGCTGCTATGCTTATTTACTAGTTTCATTTCATAAATAAATAATCACATCTTTCAAAGTACAAAGCAGTATTGCATCATGCTGTGCCATTTTCACGCAGACAAATTTTAAAGTACCTACCTACACATTGGTTTTATTTATTTTTATTGTTTTTCTGTAGTTTGTAAGTATGTAACATTATTTCAATTGTACTTTTTATGTATATCTATTTTCTATCCTTACCAACTCACATTGGTGGTGCTTCCCGGACGCTCTAAGCCTTTTGCCATTTATAAAAAGAGATCCTTCCGTAGAGCCGTAAATAAATACATATCTGCTAATCCATCCGTTCATCTATCAGCCCTTTGATGTCCACTACTGGACATAGGCCTCCCCTAAATGGCCACTCCAACCGGAACTGTGCCCTCTGAATCCAACGGTTCCCCGCTGTCTTCTTCAATCATCGGTCCACCTGGTAGGGGGGCGACCTGTACTCCTTTTTCCTAAACGTTGTTGTCAATCGAGGACCTTTCTTCCCCATCGGTTATCGGTCCTTCGAGCGATGTGGCCGCCCCATTGCCATTTCAACTTGCTGATTTTGAGAGCTATTGAGAGCTATCAGCTAATATATTTCAAAAAATACTTACCGAACTCATCTTCTCCAAACTCCCATACAACAGTGTTGTCGGGCCATTTGGTGTTCGGCCAGACGTAGGCGTTGCGTCCCGTCGCGTACTGCTTCAGCATGTCTTCAATGATGAAGTCATCTAGGATAATGTCCCCTTCGAACTTGCCGCTGTTCTCCTCAGGGTTCGCGAGGGGAGACGCATTTGTGCGGGCGAGGAATTGGCTACCATCGTCTGGAAAGTTATCAGCTGTTATTAGGTCTCTTTCGTCAACCCATTATCGTGCCACTGCTGGGCACGGGTCTTCTCTCAGAATGAGAGAGTTTTAGGCTATAGTCCACCGCGCTGGCCAATTGCGAATTCATGGACGGCGGTGGTGGCGGATATTAGGTATTTACTTCTAACTCTCGCCCATTTTTGGTAAACTGAGCGAGACAACTATACAGAAGTATATAAATTCGAAATATTTTTCTTTTAACATAGAAACATGTAAGTTTTAAGCAAAGTCAATGACTGTTTTTTATCCGTTGCACCGACAATTTAAATCACTTTTATCACATTTATGTCAAAAAACCAAAATATGTGGTTTCCTTTAAGTAGGTACCTATTTATCTATGTATTTTGCGTAAACACCTAACTGCACCTACAATACAATCTAGTGGAACTCATTATAAGTCTTTATACTTATGTAAATGTTACTCTTACCAGATTTAGTGCTCTCTAAGAAATGCCTAAATGATTCGATCTCCTCCTTGCTTCTGAAGATGGATGGCGTAGCCACCGCCACTGCCACCAAGCCCAACACAATCAACCCTCTGAACATCCTGCCTACGTATATCTTATAAACCAAATGCTACCGTTTATATAGAACGAATAATCGATTATCAGAATAGATAAGTAAAGTGCTTAATTAGTTTTTGTTTTAGTCATAGAGCCGCTGCGTAGATTGTTCTATAAGAAATTTAGAGAATAGTAGATTTTTTTATAACAGTAACAAACGAGCATGTAATCCAACTGATTGTAAGTGGCCACTGCAGCGCACTGATATCGGAATTTAACCTCACATTACATACATCGGAGGTTTTGAAGTCGGCCACATATGCGTTGCTACCCCTTAGGGTTAAGTTGGTAAAACTTCTCGACTCTCGGTCTTTGCCACCACCTTTAACCAGAATGTAGCAATTCATAACACTGGTATTATTTGGCAGAAATAGTTGGTTTAATGCAGAAAAAGATTGTAATGAGCTTAGTAAAAATAAAGGTGGTAACCCCCAAGGACGACCCCCGACTTATGAGTAGCAAGTGAAGCAATGCATTTGTTTTCGGCATTTCGTAGAACTTCTGTTCCACAAGCCTAGAACTAGGGGCAGAGGCAGATCGATAGTTCTACCTTGTATGCTAGCATCAAGCGATAAAATTGTAGTTTAAGAGGGCGGCAAAATCAGTTCACATTATCGGGGCGGCAGAATTATCTTTACGATCTCTTTTTATATTTGCACACATGCTCCGTGGGGTAAATTTCTACTTAATGAAACGGTTCGAAAATAAAGAAATAAAATAATTCGAGCATATTGTTCAGATTGTTCTTTATAGAAGAGTAACAGTTACCATTTCATTTGCTACTCCATTCCTTTACAATTTATCTCTATTGGCTTATTATCTTCCTTATCTACCTATACCTACTTACTTTGTATATATTATCAATTAATTTACATAGTAATGATAACTTTATATCATAATACCATATCGATAAATGACGTACCGATGTTGTGGTTATGACACCTACATCCATCCTCCCAGAACAATGACGAGAACTAGGTATTTCAGCTACATGAAGAAACATTTGTAAAAAATAAAGACAGTTGTTTAAACTTCAACGTAGAAGAGAAGAAAGTAGTTTCTTCTTTAGAACCACTTTAAAGTAGTTTTAAATTACGCTGCCAAACTTCTTTGTACGAAAGAAAGCGTTCAATTTTCAAAATTAAATCAGTATTCCTACCGTCAAATGCCCTAATCTTGCGTCGCGTCCTATGATTGCCTTTTAAAAAAAAAATGATAATATATTTTTTAATTTCATTGTTTGCCAATAGAAAAAATACGTATCGTTAAGAAATAATAACTAGCTACACTAATATGTTGTCGTTTAATATGAAAAGATTATGAAAATTAAAGAGTTATGAGTTGCCAGAAAACTTTTCAAGTAGTAAATTATGTATCTTCTTAATGTTTTCTAAATTAATTCTATGAAATATTGCTTTTTCATTTGTTATTGCAAACGATTGGAATAGAAGTACCTAAATTTAAATGAGAAATTATGCATTAACATTGCCTAGGGTTGACTCCTTGAAACAATGTACTGTATTATTAAAGATGCAGGTATATATTATTTTAAGCCATTAAATTTTTAGAGTAAGTAATAAAAGTGCTTATTATGCATATTAAATTTAAATTGCAATTAATTTGTATATCTTACCTTCCAAGTCCCTCACATGCTACGGCAAATTCAATATGAAGGCGGTAATACTACAACGTTGGTAAAAACTTCAAAGATGGCAGAACCAAAAAGCAAAAAGTAGTTCGACCGGGGCAGTACCACCGCTGCACCTATTTCTAGCGTGAAGAATTTCTTGCATTTCGTTGGAAGGGTGTGGTAGCCGGCACACTTTTATATGAGGCATAGTCGTCGGGAGTAGCAATGCAACGTGATGGACTTTAGGTAGAAACCATGTGCTGTATTAAGTTGATTACAGATGTCCATGAGCGACAGAGACCACTTTCCATCAGGTGCTACTTCCGTCAGATAACTTTGTAATTTAATGTACAAATGCGATAAATGTTTGCCAACCCCACTCTTTATTTGGTGGTTCGGTACTTATTGTACGTCGTTTCCCAGCTTACCCGCGACGATGTAGTCTCAATAACTGCTCTACATCGAACATAGATTATGTGTTATGGATTTTAAATCATGCAAGCCGATAATATAAATAAGTTTTGTTTTGAATTTTAACTTTGGATAATAAGGGACAACCCTAGAAATTTTTAGTCAATGTATGAAGATTGCACAAAATTGATAATTAAATCTACTAAAACATTAACAAAACTTGTAACTAAAAGTGTATTCTTTAATTATTAATCAAGGTACAGGTTGTATCAAAATAAGGCTAAAATAATTTTACAAATAAAAACAATAAATAACATTGCCTATATTCAATAAAAATTAAAAATAAATCGTTTAAAAATATCAATTTCAAAAAAAAAAATTAAAATTGTAAAATATCCGTTGTTTTCTAAGCTACAGTGTATCTACAACATGAAAATCATTTAAAAGATTGTTTTATCGCACTTTTAAACCCATAAATATCGAAATCCGTGAAAAGTCAGAGCACTTGACATTTGGTAGGTACCTCCATAACTATCTAATTATCTAATTAACTTTGCTTTTGAACTTTCCAAATATTAATAAATACATAATTCTACACAAAAGTACAGAATAACAAATCCAATATTAACTAGTTGTCATGACATTAGATATTGGTAAAAATCTAATGAGTATATTTCTTTTTTGATAAATGCTATGTAGTACTTAGCTATTCACTTTACCTTATCAGATAATTATATGAGTAAGATGCCTAAGTATTATCAAACTTATTACATTTCGGAATACGATTTTAAAAATATGTAGTTATCACAAATCTTTTAAAATGGAAATCTTTTAATAAATAGATAAAAATATTTAATGTCTTATTTATTGTTATAGTGGCAAATTATTTGTGCTGTTTAACAATTTCACAAAGAAAGCACTGATTTCTTTCTAATTAGAATTTTGACAAAATATTTTTTATTGATTAAAGCCACGGTACAAATATCTATATTTATATTGTGTTAAAGCCATTTTCCTACAAGTGATTATTTTAATGATAATGAGGGAACAATGCACCTATAATGCAGGCATCGCTAATTTGGACGCGTCACTTTTGAACGGCTTGTTGATAAAAAAACCGACACTATTGCATACTGATCCATAACAGGAATTTACAGTATCCCTAGGTATTATTTGTGACTATGGGTATAACGCATATCGTACGATTTTTGAGTTTGAGAAAAGTATTTATTTCATGGTTATTTGAAAAGTGTTTTTTTTTTAATAATAATAGCTATTAAACTACTGCATCTTTTTTATCAATTATTCTATTTGAAGGAGTAAATACTTAGTCTAACAGTTTTACATGTTTTTTTTTATACTCTAAAACCGTTTAAAAATGGAGACAATTCTTTTTCTATTACGCATACTATTATGGTAAAACCCATAGATGGTTCCCGCTCCCCATGGGCAAATATAATTCCCGATAGTATTGAAATGTCAAGGTTAATCACAGATGCCATTATATGCAATTTATTTCCACCTGAATAGTCTTCTCCTGTTTGCAAAACTTTAATTCTATAGATCAGTTATTCGCAGTATGTACTCAGCAAGAGAGCAATATTAAAGAAAACAAAAATAGTCATTCAAAATTGTTTTATTTTTTTGCTCTATATATAAAAAAATATTTCCATAGGCCATAGCTCTACAAAATAAAGAATAAAATATCAATATAATACTTATTTATATATTATAACAAACGTAGCTACAAAATATTGGACGTGTTACCATTCTCGCGTACCTCCTAATTTTTAATATAAAAATTATTCGGACCCTCCCAGACATTCCTTGTAACCACACATACTTCGCTGAATATAAAAATATAATCTTACGACTAACTTACATAATCAGTTCAGTAAAGTTAGACTATTACTACTTTCGAACTAATTCGTACACTACATACCTACTTATTGGCAAATTTTGCGAATGCGAAAAAATCACAAATTAAAATCTCAATGTCAATTTATATTAAACATTTGTGTGGCACGTGTTTCAAAAACATACTAACATAAAATTAACTTAGCTTACGTGAGCCTTCGTGTAACTAACTAAACACATTGAAGTACTTGTGCCCTTATAATGGCTATTTTTGGCGAATACAGATGCATAATGATTTTTATATAAATTCTATTTTTATGCCTTGACAAGCCATAATTTGACAGAACTTTGAATGAAGTCATATTACAATGAGACCAGCCATTCACAGTACCTGCAGTAGATTTTCATTTAAAAAATGTACCATAGACAAGAAAAACTATAGAGCTTGAAGAATACAAATATTCATTTTTCTTTATGTTTAAAAAACTATAATATCTATGTTACCAGGTATTTCAGAGAATCTTAACTTAAATGGACTTCTAATCAAAATATTACAAAACTACATTAATTTTACTACTACACCTAAAATATACCGAACATTTCTACAAAGAACAATATATTATTGCAACAAAACATTACAGTTTGCTTAGAGCAATATTCCTTAATTTTACAAATGGGCAGTGAGTACTGGTTTCGATAGCTGTCATTGAGCAGCTTAACACGTAAATATCTAATAATAGAAGCCAAATATTCTGCTAATATACATATAAAATGGAATTTAATAAGCAACCGATGTTAAGTATTGCACAGGAAGAATAAATAATATTTCATTAAGTTATTGCAGACACAGTTTTGTTTATGCCATGACTAATGAATTTAATATCAGAAAATTATTTATTTTGTATATTGTATATAATTGTAAAACAAAACAAAGTTTATATTAAATGCCAAAGTAAAGTTAGACTATTATTTAAACTCGTACAGAAATCGAATATTAAAAAGAAATTTCTTATTCGAGATCATAATGTAAATATATAGTAAAATTGAGTTTTATCAAATAAAAACCGCGAAGTATAAATAATTTTCTTAGTCACATTTTTTTGTCATGGCGCATAACTTCACCGTGTTTTATACAATGCCAATTACTTTTTAGTGTAAAAATAAAAATAAAAAATCTTTACAAAAAACTCCAAGACGTACATTGTTAAAAATATACAATATAAGATGCACATAAATATGATTTCTTACGCTACGTTACTCTCGAGAACAAATTAATAACCTGTTTCAATTACTAGAGTAATCAAAGACAGCGACATTTCTTTTCACCTTTCGCTCTTTTTCTATAAAGTGAGCGAGAATTTTACAATCGCTACAATTTTCGAATACATTAATTTTTGAAACAAGTTATACAAAAGTGCTTTATTTATCAGCTGTTTTTCATAAAAACACCTTTATTAACATAGATATTGAAATGACATCTGAAAGTTACACCTTCAGACCACTATCTAGTATGGACTAATCACTAATAATATTAAGTAACTAACATAAAATGGCAATGTCTATATTGGGTTTTAACTTGAAAGGTTAACTTTGTCATTTAGAAGACAATAATTAAGCATCACGAACCAATTACTTTTGATACTAACATAATTATAAAAGTTTCATTTAAAATTACATATTATATTGCACAGAACAAATATCATGTGAAATAAGATTAAATAAAATAATACATCTCAATTGCATACTTGCATGAAACTTTTCAGCGGTATACAATTGTTCCATGAACAAGCACTATAGAAGTCTATCCTGGTCGGAAGATTGACAAGCAAAGCATGCAAAATTCATTATAACTTAGTTCTCAGTGATGACAACGCATTTGACAGATCTGGGGTGGGTGGTTTACAAAGGTACATGAGCGGCATTGGCGCTTAATCAGACTGACTTTATTTCTAATATTGTTATTGATGTTTTTGATAAAAAAAAACGCCTGCCGCTCATCGCAATATGTACTCCGTGTAAATGTGTGCCCATGTGTACAGGATATATCTTATGTCCTCATCTGAGGTTTTTATTATAATTTATAGAATTAGTAAACGAGCATACTGTTCATCTGATAACAGGAGGCAACTGCCGCTCATGAACATTTGTAAAGTATTCCAGTTAAGTTTGTTCCTGCTTGAGCTTAGGTACAGATTCATTGCTATTTCTAAGGACTAAACTGGAAAGCCTTGGATAAGTATGTCTCCCATAACACACTTCAATACATTACACAGCCACACCTATTTCTAGCGTGAAGCATTTCTTGCGTTTCGATAGAAGGGTGTGGTTACTGGGCACACTTTTATATGATGCGACCATCATAGTCCTCGGGAGTAGAAAAACATCTGTGATTGACTTCAGGTGAAACCCATGTTCTGAATGAAGTTGCTTACAGATGTCCACGGGCGGCGGTGACCACTTACCATCAGGTGGACTACATGCTCGTTTGCTACTTCAGTCAGATAAAAATACACAGCTGCGCTTAACTAACAGTTCACAGTAGTGCTGCTATAAAGCAGATATAGGTGTTCCGTGCTTTATTAAAACCATGAACATTTTGTCTTTTTAAAGCCACGAAGTACACATCTCCCTTTTATAATTGTCTTAATTATAACAGGTATTGTCAATAGAATTATTTTTTTACATGAAAAAGGGATAATTAAGTAGTAACATGATATGTGTTCTGTAATCATAAAGGTCATAAGAAAAGTGTGATAACCCAACTGATTATCCAAACTAACAGAAAATTATAATAATTACAATAAATAAATACACATCTTCATATTACACATAAAATGTACATTACATCATTCATACTTCAATAGAGACGAACAAGCTCTGTAGAAAAATATATCAAAATCCGCCTCTTCAAAAGCAGGCTGCATACATTAAGTAGTTACTTTCCTAATGTTCCCAAAACTTGGTGTCATCATCATTTAAGGGCAAATCTTAACGTACGCACAAAAGTTTCAATATCAAATACATTTAGTTATCAAAATCATTTTAAATTTAAAAGCACTTATTTAAAAAGATTTACATTTTTATTACTTTATTTTTTTTCTGATGTATCTCTCCCAACACAATTTACTTATATATTTTAATATAAACAATTCCTTCGAATACTTTTCTTACACGATCTTTTTGATTTATGTAGCACTTCCTACAACTTTTATTTTAATTTGTTACAAATAGCATAAAGCACATAGCATTAAAGACTTGCAGATATGATTATTACATTTGTACCGGAAAAGCAAACGAACACGTGATCCACTTGATGGTAAATAATCACCGCCTTCCCCTGGACCGGAATTTCAATCCGGAATAGAATTAAATACCTATATCGTTCGGCCATAGACCCTACATCCTTCAAATTAGACCACAGCAGTGTTTAACACTGTTGTTAAAGCCAAGAGACAGGGTGGCAGCATTGCCAACTGAACCACCATAAGGCCTTAAACATTCAATATGACCTTAGTAAATCATTCACATCTCCATATATTATAAGTTTTCACAACGCAAGGAACATCACTCAAAGAGTATGCGATACAAGAGATACAGTTAGAAAATACACATAAAACATATTTACATAAATGACTATAGTTACCAAAACAACACTACAAAATGTTGCAAATGTACTGTTTTCTTATTGTACCAAGGATGATACTATAGACATGCCAACGCTCGGCAGATATATCATATGATTCTATGCTTATTTACAGCCTGAATAAAAACGAAGAATTTTTTCATAAGTTACAAAAATACTTATCTCAAAACAAATCAGAATTTGAGTTCCTAATTTACGATTTAGACGCGTAAGAGTTGTTACTACCAAAAACATTAACTATTTAATCAATAATTGTTATGTGCCAAGCCACACTGACACCTCTATAGACATGTTGCTCTATGGCATAGGTCTATGGTATGGACTTCTGTAACGAAGTTCAATATTGACCTTGAAGTCTCTAATAATCCATTATAATTCACTATATCACCCATAAGTTGAAACGGTGTACGTTCTACCGACTGTACGTTCTACCGACCATGCCAAAGACCCACACAACATATTAAGCTAATGCAACATTACTTTACGCCAAAATATATGAGAAGTTCTGAAATACATGCATAAAGCTATTTCCTTGACTGTACAATGTAACTATGATTAATTGTTCCCTGGGCCTTACATTACTTAGACGCGCTATAATATTTATATAAAAGCTTGTGGCAGTGTAAGTTTATCAGATTTGTCATTTATACATTATACATAGAATACTTAGAACACATTATGTACACGAATATTGGTTGATATAGTTCTTGCAATGTAATGACCGCTCGATGTCGTACATTCAAACATTCTTACCTATCAATTTCGATTACCAACTGGGTTAAATGTAAATAACAAATTATAATACTATTACTAAGTTGAATCATTTAAATCAGCCAGAGACTTTTTACCTCCGTAAGGACTAAAACGAAAGCTCTCAGGCGTGTGGATCGAGGAATATTTTTTGGTGAAACGCAAGGATATAACAACCACCAAATATAAGGGGTCAACTGGGGGCCCTCATTATAGAGATATTAAAGACCCAAAGTTGTCGGGCCACGAAAAACGAGAGACGGCGATAAATTGCAAGAAATATATCAACGAAAATATGGAGATATGACGAGTAAATTCACATGTTACATACAAAATATCATCTCTGAGAGCGTGTATATGAGTCGAGATATAAAATAAATGCACTTTAGTTAATATTAGAATATTAAAATACGTTGGCACAATATGTATTATAAAATATTTATTTACCAAGCGATACGAAATTCAATTTTTTCTGCACTTCCATAAGGTTGACTGGGAGAAAATGCTATTAAGCATTAAGTCCGCCTTTTGTCCATTGTTTTTTTTATGGTCAATAAAGTTTAAATAAATAAATAAAATACGAATGATTTGAAAGCAGTCTTCTGTTCAAAGGCCGAGACAAGTAATGATTGGATTTTTATTATGTAACGGGTACTCACGATATGCGATTATTGAATTTCTTTCTGTCGATATTTCGACACAGTTGCATGGATTGTGGTTACGGCCAAACTGCGGTGGAGAAACCGTTGACAAGCACTAGAGGGTCGGCAGGTCGGTCGGAAATACCGGCAGAAAGAAATTCAAAAATCGCATATCGTGAGTACTCGTTACATAATAAAATGTATAAATTCCGCGATAATACTAATTTAAAATGATATAATGATTGGAGTTTATTAATACCCACCAAATCAGTAGACCCGCGGTAATCCGACAACTGACAGTTGCAACGCCCCCGGTTAATCGACAAGACAAATATTCGTCACCGTATGACTGAAAACTTTTATCAGGTTGAAAAAGCAAAACATTTGCAGGCCACTACCGGCTATGGATAAGTAAGCAATTTCATATAGAACAAGGGGGTCACTTCATTTTAAAGTAAACCACACACACTTCAAGATAACTATCAGGCTACTGTAATGGGGTTGATATATATTTTTTATGTCATTGTTACACTATTTTATTGATATTATCCTATGATAAAATATTTATAAATCGGGGAAAAATCCAAACTTTGCCTTTTTGAAAATTATTCCAGACAAAGAGGGTAGTTGAGACCCGAATATGTGCCTACCCTTTATGTTGACGACAAATGATAGATTTAGAGGGTAGGTAATTAGCACTAGCTTACTTTACAAGGCAGTATGATAATATCACTATAATATTAACTCATGTCTTTACTCGATATTATGTGTCAACATTCCAAGTCTTTATTTTTATACTCACTATGTATGCGTTAATCTATATAACGTATATAACGTACAGATTTTTAAATGAAAATTTGTATTTTAATAGAAGATTTTTTTTTTTAATTTTGTAGTTTCTTTTATTTTACTCAACCATTTAAAACTACATAGTCAATGCCTGATTGTTTGATCAGAAGCTTGTAAGCGGTAAGGCTTTTTTAATTTGTAGTACTTTTGCATCAGACTGCGGACGCTTTTCATCACATTCCCGACTGACAAATAATATAGTTATATAGATATACACATACACATAATTTCTTATGTTTACATCATTATTTAACTACATCTACGTCTCTACAATTTCATTTTGAGCAATGTCATCTCTATGTAATCGGACCAGCCAGTATATTTAAACACTTTAAGTAGTCAGAACCACCACATTACTTCTTAAAATCATATAAGGTCCTTTCAATCCCTTGTTTTAGGGTTATAAGGTCATCGTTTAGGGTCCAAAGTGAAAGTCGATGGAGCCAAGGTCAGTGGTCCCCCCTCAGTAGTTCCATGAGCAGGTTGAAGCTTGGCCCTTCGCCGTCTTTGCCCTTGTTCGCCGGATTGAGCATCTCCTTGCCAACTTGCATAAAGAACTGTGTAAACAAAAATAACGGTCATAATAGTAAATTTACTTTCTTGTGTACACGTGTTAAATACTTATATAATTTGTTGTATAAATAATAAAAAGTTGAGGTTAAAGTGTAAATATTTTTTAGCGTTAAAACTGTAAATTGATTATGAGTACATGAGTTTTAGCATATTCTCTATGACCTTGTTTGTCATGAATTATTCCTTCAATCTTTTTGCTGCATTTGTATATCTACAACCACCTCCTTTCTCTCCTTTCCTTTGTATATATTTATTCACTGTCTCTGCCCTACTTTCTGTTTACATGTACCTATAAGTTTGCGTGTGCATGGATATATGTATGTATACATATATCCATGCACCAATTCGCACTTGGCCAGCGCGGTGGGCTATGGCCTAAACTTTCTCATACTGAGAGAAGACCCGTGCCCAGCAGTGGGACACAAATGGGTTGACGAGAGATGTGTGTGTGTGTGTGTGTGTGTGTGTGTGTATGTGTGTGTGTGTGTGTGTGTTTGTCTCTCTCACTCTCCCTCTCTACTAGTGTCTCTGTATTTCTGTCGGTCTCTCCCTTCCCCCTTTCTCTCTCTCTCTGTTTCTGTCACTGTCTATATGTGTATCATTATCTCACTCTTTCTCTCAATCTCTGTCAGTGTGTGTGTATTTGAATGTGTGCGTGCGTGTATGAGAAAGTGCGAGAGGCGGGTACACATGTACGCCGGTGTGTGCGTGAGCGCGTGTCTGTGTGTGCGTGTGTCTCTGTGTCTTCACGTGTGTGCCTGCTATGTGTGCGTTTGCGTGCGTCTCTGTATTTATCTGTGTGTGATCACTTGATTGTCTCTCTGTGTGTGTATGCGTACCTGGCAGGTGCGCTGCAGCTCGGGGATGCGCAGCAGCAGCTCGCCGAACTTGGCGGGCGCGTCGGGCGAGTGCGCGGCGGTGTACGCCTGCAGCGCCTCCAGCGCCTTCTCCTGCGACGTGCGCACCTTCTCGGCTTCGCGCAGCTCGGGTGCGTCTGTCAATATATTCAATGCTATTTATTTATTTGATTATAGTAAACTCTTGGTTAAAAAAAAACATTTTATTCCCTTCAACCCATAACATCATACTTGTAATACGATTCCTCGTGTGCCTGTCGTCGTGGTGAAAGTTTTTTGTTGTTTTATAAATAAAATCGAAATTAAAACAGAAAAATGAAATGTTATAATTATATTTTCATTGATTTTATAAGGTAAATAGATCACTTTGAAATCATAGCAAAATATAGGTGCTATTTATGCAGTTCTATTAATTAATAAACCTGATTTACCTCGAATATAATAAAAACAAGAATCAAAGCCCTTAAGCCGTTTCGTTCCAAGGCCCATCTCAAAGTAAGATGGTTAATTATCATCTAGCAACGACCAATATCCAGCTGTGGGAGTATAATAATCCAAAAATATTACCTGAAGTGAGAAGGACGATAACTTTGAGTGCGACGTATTCGTATCGGTCGACCCGCAACCTTCGCAAGTGGTCGGTAAAACTGAGCATTCGTTCTATGCACGGCGTTAATCCATACCTAAAAAACAAAAGTGTAACATTAATACAATATTCTATTATTATAAATAGAATGAAGATGTTTCTTAACCAAATGATCTTTATTTGTATATGAGGTCTATGTTTACGAGTAGTTTTGTGGATAACATAATGATTAATGTGTAACTACCCATATATTGTCTTAAACTTTATGTGGGTAAGCGGCGAAGAAGCAACCAAGAGTGAAGGGGATAATGGTGTACGCCTCCAGAGCCAAAGTAACATAGCACCAGCAGCTCGCACCAGCTGTTGATCAGCAGGCAGATCTGGTGGTCGGTCTGGGAGGTGCAGAGGTGTGGTGTACGTACTTGGCGCTCTGGTGCAGCGTGATGCCGCGCGGGCCGCCGACGCGCACCTCGCCCGGCGTGCCCACGCCGCGGTAGCAGCACGACAGCACCAGCAGCTCGCACCAGCTGTTGATCAGCAGGCAGATCTGGTGGTCGGTCTGGGAGGTGCAGAGGTGTGGTGTACGTACTTGGCGCTCTGGTGCAGCGTGATGCCGCGCGGGCCGCCGACGCGCACCTCGCCCGGCGTGCCCACGCCGCGGTAGCAGCACGACAGCACCAGCAGCTCGCACCAGCTGTTGATCAGCAGGCAGATCTGGTGGTCGGTCTGGGAGGTGCAGAGGTGTGGTGTACGTACTTGGCGCTCTGGTGCAGCGTGATGCCGCGCGGGCCGCCGACGCGCACCTCGCCCGGCGTGCCCACGCCGCGGTAGCAGCACGACAGCACCAGCAGCTCGCACCAGCTGTTGATCAGCAGGCAGATCTGGTGGTCGGTCTGGGAGGTGCAGAGGTGTGGTGTACGTACTTGGCGCTCTGGTGCAGCGTGATGCCGCGCGGGCCGCCGACGCGCACCTCGCCCGGCGTGCCCACGCCGCGGTAGCAGCACGACAGCACCAGCAGCTCGCACCAGCTGTTGATCAGCAGGCAGATCTGGTGGTCGGTCTGGGAGGTGCAGAGGTGTGGTGTACGTACTTGGCGCTCTGGTGCAGCGTGATGCCGCGCGGGCCGCCGACGCGCACCTCGCCCGGCGTGCCCACGCCGCGGTAGCAGCACGACAGCACCAGCAGCTCGCACCAGCTGTTGATCAGCAGGCAGATCTGGTGGTCGGTCTGGGAGGTGCAGAGGTGTGGTGTACGTACTTGGCGCTCTGGTGCAGCGTGATGCCGCGCGGGCCGCCGACGCGCACCTCGCCCGGCGTGCCCACGCCGCGGTAGCAGCACGACAGCACCAGCAGCTCGCACCAGCTGTTGATCAGCAGGCAGATCTGGTGGTCGGTCTGGGAGGTGCAGAGGTGTGGTGTACGTACTTGGCGCTCTGGTGCAGCGTGATGCCGCGCGGGCCGCCGACGCGCACCTCGCCCGGCGTGCCCACGCCGCGGTAGCAGCACGACAGCACCAGCAGCTCGCACCAGCTGTTGATCAGCAGGCAGATCTGGTGGTCGGTCTGGGAGGTGCAGAGGTGTGGTGTACGTACTTGGCGCTCTGGTGCAGCGTGATGCCGCGCGGGCCGCCGACGCGCACCTCGCCCGGCGTGCCCACGCCGCGGTAGCAGCACGACAGCACCAGCAGCTCGCACCAGCTGTTGATCAGCAGGCAGATCTGGTGGTCGGTCTGGGAGGTGCAGAGGTGTGGTGTACGTACTTGGCGCTCTGGTGCAGCGTGATGCCGCGCGGGCCGCCGACGCGCACCTCGCCCGGCGTGCCCACGCCGCGGTAGCAGCACGACAGCACCAGCAGCTCGCACCAGCTGTTGATCAGCAGGCAGATCTGGTGGTCGGTCTGGGAGGTGCAGAGGTGTGGTGTACGTACTTGGCGCTCTGGTGCAGCGTGATGCCGCGCGGGCCGCCGACGCGCACCTCACCCGGCGTGCCCACGCCGCGGTAGCAGCACGACAGCACCAGCAGCTCGCACCAGCTGTTGATCAGCAGGCAGATCTGGTGGTCGGTCTGGGAGGTGCAGAGGTGTGGTGTACGTACTTGGCGCTCTGGTGCAGCGTGATGCCGCGCGGGCCGCCGACGCGCACCTCGCCCGGCGTGCCCACGCCGCGGTAGCAGCACGACAGCACCAGCAGCTCGCACCAGCTGTTGATCAGCAGGCAGATCTGGTGGTCGGTCTGGGAGGTGCAGAGGTGTGGTGTACGTACTTGGCGCTCTGGTGCAGCGTGATGCCGCGCGGGCCGCCGACGCGCACCTCGCCCGGCGTGCCCACGCCGCGGTAGCAGCACGACAGCACCAGCAGCTCGCACCAGCTGTTGATCAGCAGGCAGATCTGGTGGTCGGTCTGGGAGGTGCAGAGGTGTGGTGTACGTACTTGGCGCTCTGGTGCAGCGTGATGCCGCGCGGGCCGCCGACGCGCACCTCGCCCGGCGTGCCCACGCCGCGGTAGCAGCACGACAGCACCAGCAGCTCGCACCAGCTGTTGATCAGCAGGCAGATCTGGTGGTCGGTCTGGGAGGTGCAGAGGTGTGGTGTACGTACTTGGCGCTCTGGTGCAGCGTGATGCCGCGCGGGCCGCCGACGCGCACCTCGCCCGGCGTGCCCACGCCGCGGTAGCAGCACGACAGCACCAGCAGCTCGCACCAGCTGTTGATCAGCAGGCAGATCTGGTGGTCGGTCTGGGAGGTGCAGAGGTGTGGTGTACGTACTTGGCGCTCTGGTGCAGCGTGATGCCGCGCGGGCCGCCGACGCGCACCTCGCCCGGCGTGCCCACGCCGCGGTAGCAGCACGACAGCACCAGCAGCTCGCACCAGCTGTTGATCAGCAGGCAGATCTGGTGGTCGGTCTGGGAGGTGCAGAGGTGTGGTGTACGTACTTGGCGCTCTGGTGCAGCGTGATGCCGCGCGGGCCGCCGACGCGCACCTCGCCCGGCGTGCCCACGCCGCGGTAGCAGCACGACAGCACCAGCAGCTCGCACCAGCTGTTGATCAGCAGGCAGATCTGGTGGTCGGTCTGGGAGGTGCAGAGGTGTGGTGTACGTACTTGGCGCTCTGGTGCAGCGTGATGCCGCGCGGGCCGCCGACGCGCACCTCGCCCGGCGTGCCCACGCCGCGGTAGCAGCACGACAGCACCAGCAGCTCGCACCAGCTGTTGATCAGCAGGCAGATCTGGTGGTCGGTCTGGGAGGTGCAGAGGTGTGGTGTACGTACTTGGCGCTCTGGTGCAGCGTGATGCCGCGCGGGCCGCCGACGCGCACCTCGCCCGGCGTGCCCACGCCGCGGTAGCAGCACGACAGCACCAGCAGCTCGCACCAGCTGTTGATCAGCAGGCAGATCTGGTGGTCGGTCTGGGAGGTGCAGAGGTGTGGTGTACGTACTTGGCGCTCTGGTGCAGCGTGATGCCGCGCGGGCCGCCGACGCGCACCTCGCCCGGCGTGCCCACGCCGCGGTAGCAGCACGACAGCACCAGCAGCTCGCACCAGCTGTTGATCAGCAGGCAGATCTGGTCGTCGATCTGAGGAGAAAGCAGAGACATTAGAAAATATTTATACCCAAATTAAATATAAATTGTAGTGGCATACGTTAAGAGGTAGAAGACGGTTCCACAAATAACTTGTCTTTAAAAGGGAAGAGAGACAAGAGAAGGGTTAGAGGAAAAGTACCATAAATTTCATCAATTAAAAATACATTAAAATATTTAAATAAAGTGATATACACAAGTTAGCAAAGTCATAAAACCAAGTACTGAAGGCAAGGGAGGGATAACGCAAGAAAACATAAGGGCGTTATTAGCGTATTCATGTCGATGAGTTTTCTAATCTACGATCACTTGACGATCTTGTACAATATGTGATCTACAATGTTGCACAGATCGGCCAGAAAGTCGGCGCTGGAGTTCTGCGCCGTTGTCCCGCTGGCCAGCAGCGGGTTTTTACATCTAAATTATTTCTGCTGAAATCCTAAGCATCTGAGAACAACTAACCGAAATATTCTTAAACAGTGGCAGACTCTTGCACCACTTGACGATCTTGTACAGTCTATGATCCGCGATGTTGCACAGATCGGCCAGGAAATCGGCGCTGGAATTCTGCGCCGTAATCCCGCTGGCCGCGAGCAGCGGGTTCGCGGACGGACTTCCCCCGCCCGTGGACTTGCCGAGCCTGTTCAGCTCGGATTCGTTGTACTGCCACAGGTGTTCCACGTCCATTATCTCCTGCGAATCATAGTAAAAGATCACAAAATGTAAACGAGAAAAGTACACAAACATATACAAAATTATTACAAACTAGCTGAACCCCGCAGCTTTTCCCGCGTTAAAAAAAACGATGTATCGATTGTCCCGTGGGAATAATATACTCTCTCAAAGTAAAAATAGCTTATATGTTAATCGAGAGCGTCAGCTAGCTCCATACCAAATTTCATCAAAATCACTCAAGCCGTTTAGACGTGAAGAAGTAACAAACATACACACTCACAAACTTTCGCCTTTATAATATTAGTATGAAAGTATGAATAGTATGAATTAGTATGAAGTATGAAGTGTGATTAATAAATATCCCATATGGTAATCCAGCTCATAAAATATCTGTGTGTCAAATTTCAGTTAAACCAACCAGTAGTTTTCGTATGAAAGAGTAACAAACACACTATATCCGTTCAAACTTTTGCATTTATAATATTATTATATTATATTATTATATTTTATTTAAATCAGATTTACATCCATAGTGTATTGATAAGATAATAAAACTTTCAATAATAAGAAAAGTTCTTATTATAAAAAAATACCTGTAATAACGGCGGAATGTCTGGAGTAAGCCTGCTGTTACTTGATTCCCCTCGACTGTTATAAGAGCCTGGTCCGTTTACCTGTGAAATGAAAAATAATTAACAAAATAAATAGTTGATTCATTAAAAACAAAGCGAAGAAGTCTTATAATAGTTGAGGTGGATTTTTTATTTCATTGAAGGACAAAAAGTATACAATGTCCTGACAGAATGTGGTCAATGCCGTGAATAGTGAATATCTTCTTAAAAAAAAAAGATTTCCAGCTGGAGTCAATCATATATACCTTGCTAGAAAGAATGTTCTAAAATAGAGAATGTACCCTTTTGAGAGACCACAGTGAATTTTGATTTAACATAGGAATTTATCCCTTGAAACACTTGAATTTTATCCCTTGCACGCTGAGTCATTCTTCTCTTCTCACAGAATAGGAGAAGACCTAAATAGCACGAATCCCCTCCAGTTGTGCTATTTGAGAACACCTCACTCTTTTTCAACATAATGCACAGTAGGGATAATGAATATAACCATCAACCAATAAATTTTACTAATAATTTAAAACAACCATGTTATTCATTATGTTATATTATCAATATTGAATAAAAATAAATATCAACTCAATAATTTATTATATAGTAAGTACTGCATTCAGATTTCGATAGTAACTCGTAAGCTATAGGGAACATTTTCCAACTCGCCTCGCACGTCGCCTATAGTCTACTGACCCCGAGTCCGTTGACGTTAGCCATAGAAAATAGTCACTCACTCACTGTATAAAATTCTATGTTCTATCGCACTAAAAATACAGTACAATATTGATGTTTACGTAATAATAATTGTGTATTCATTCGAACTAAACGATAATTTTAACAAATGCTGAGATTTTAGTTAAACAAAAAAAAAACAATCATATACTTAAAAGCCATCTTTTAAATATTCTTAGCTCCATTTTATCATTTATAAAAAAAATACATACTTATTTGACAGTCATAATCCTGTTCAAATATGCAGGAAATATCGTTGTATTAATTTTTATTGGCATACTGTAATTTGTTAACAAAATATTCAACTTCAGCGAAACTCATATTTAAAAAAAAATATCAACTAATATTTTCAACCAATAAAAATATCGATAAAAACCAGTAAACAGGTAACCAATAAATTAACAAAATATTCAAATTCAGCAAAACTCACACTTTAATAAAAATATCAACTAATATTTTCAACCAATAAAAATATCGATAAAAATATTTATCAGTAAACAGTTAACCAATAAATATTTCCAACTATTATTGTCATCTCTAGTGCACAGTAATTATCTTGCGCGTGACTAAAGAGCATATTGCTCTAGTAGTAGAGTGAGCGCTCCTGTGGGTAAGTACAGAGCGGCGCCCGGCAGTGGGGCGGGACTCACGGATATGAGGCTGGTGGCGTGGCGCAGCGAGGAGACCGCGCTGGGGTGCGACAGCAGCGAGCCGGTGGACGCGGCGCCCGACAGCGAGTACGAGCACTGGTACGTGGAGCGGCCGCCGCGCGTGCGGTCCTCGCGGATCGCTGGGAACAAACAACTTAGGTAATGTACCAGCATTTGATAACTAAATAATAGAACAAAAATATATCAATATTAAGAATGAAACAACTTTTTTTTATCTGACTGAAGTAGCAAACGAGCATGCTGTCCACCTGACTGTAAGTGGTTAGGTGATGACCACCAATTCGCACTTGGCCAGTGCGGTGGACTATGGCCTAAAACTCTCTCATTCCAGAGGATACCCGTGCCCAGCAGTGGGACAATAATGGGTTGACGAGGATGTATCAACATTTAGTAACGAAATAGTAGAACAAAGAATTTCATTTATATCAATATTAAGAATGAAACAAGTTTTTTTAACCTGACTGAAGTAGCAAATGAGCATGCCATCCACCTGATGGTAAGTGGTCACTGCCGTCCTGCGACATCTGTAATCAACTTCATACAGAACATGGGTTCCATCTGAATTCAATCACAGAGCGAAGTTGCTCCCGAAGACTGTGATGATCGCCTCATGTAAAAGTGTGCCGGCAACCACACGCTTCTATCGAAACACAAAAAATGCTTCACGCTAGAAATAGGCGTGGCGGTGATACTTCCCCGGTCGAACTACACTGGTTCTACTACCTTGAAACATAATTGGTTAACAGAGGATCAATTAGAAGCCCGTTTGTAATTGTTCTTGGGCTCCATTTATTCATAAGGTTTTCCACCCTCCTTCATAGACAAAAAAAAACATGCGTGCGTACAAAGTACACATGTCAGAAGTGAAACTTCTTTGGCGAACTAATTTATAAATCTTGTTTATATTTATACAAATCTAAAACTTTAAATTTCCAAGATTAAGAGGAAGGGAAAAAGGCGTGATACGACGTTCGCTCTGTCTCACTTTTTCTCTCAATCTTTCTCACTCGCTTGCTCCCTACTCTCACTCCACGGCTAGCTGCTGCTGCTGCGGCTGCTCATGCTACGTTCGCCCTGTCTTACTCTCTCTCAATCGGTCTCGATCACTCTCTCTCTCTTTTCCGACACTTCCGTTGAATACCGGCGTGACGTTTCATCTGTAAAAATTTTACCCTCATGCGCCTAAAGAAGTTTCACTTCAAAAATCTACGAACAGGAGAAGCTTCTTTATAGGCAACAATGAAGGTAGTCCTGTTAAACAAAATCGAAGTCAATTTATTCCAATACACGCCTTCGCCCCTTTAGCTTTACCCTATGTAAGAACAAAATCTAAAACCAGCCCATCTTTTTTAATAAACCGCAGCTATTTGACTCCCCCTTAGCAAAGTAACAGCTCCAGCTTTACTAATGCACTTATTGTTCTCATAATACAAATGAAACAATGCAGTATAGACAGATTGTCTTCAAATCGTTTAAGGGTCTATCATGCATGCATCTCACCTTCCAGCTTCATGCCACACCCAAGGCACTTGTCGAACCGGCAAGCAGGACACTTCTTCCGCGTGGCCACAGTCACGGGACAGTTTCCGCCGCGCAGACACATGTAGTTCTTGCGATTCTGTACCGTCCTCTTGAAGAAGCCCTTGCACGACTCGCAGGAGAAGATGCCGTAGTGGAAGCCGCTGATTTTGTCCCCGCAGATGGGACATGGGCTGAAAGATTTCATTATTGCTTAGTTCTTTCGACATAAATATTACTAATGCTTGGTCAAGTTTTAATAAATTTTTATATTAAACCTGAAAATTGACTTATATAGCATTTTATACATAGAATTTTAAGTCCTTAAAGACTAAACAATATTAATGTTTTTGAATATCTTGTCATATAATTTTTGGCGCCCTTTTCTTTTTTTTTTTAAACATCTTATGTAATCAATATTATTGTAACCCAAAAATTGACTAAATAAAGATCTTTCTTTCTTTCTTATAGTTTAAATTAGGAAAAAATTGGGTAAGATCTTAATTTTTTTTAAAGCCGATTAAACAGTGTTATAAATGCGACTTAATTTCAAAAACTCAATTTAGGGCCATTATTCTACGCAATTATATATTTTTTTTATAATAATGAAGTTTTACTTCTTCATTATTATAAAAAAAAATGCAGCATGCAGTCCACCTGCCAGTCGTAAGTGGTCACTGCCGCCGACGGAAACCTGTAAGCTACTTCAAATAGAACATGGGTTCTATCTGAAGTCAATCACAAACGCGTTGCTACTCCCGAGGACTAGAATGGTCGCCTCATATAAAAGTGCACGCGCAACCGTACCCTTCCATTGAAACGCAAGGAATGCTTCACGTTAGAAATAGGTGTGGCGGTGGTACCTCCCCGGTCGAACTACAGTGTTCTACCACCCTTAGTTATATATTTTCTATCTAGTTTGTAGTACACTTAGTTCGGACATTGTTGAGCAATAGATTAGTCAACATTTAAGGACATGATACCATTTTACCGCGTGATTGTATTACTTTTCCTTTTCTGCCGTCCACTTGTTCGCACAGAGCCATCAGTACATGAGGGTGTACCTGTTGATGAGCTGCTGGCGGCTGATCCCCTGGTGGTGGTGCAGGCGGTCGTCGGCCGCGTCCGCGTCCTCGTCGTGCGCCGGCGACGCGGGGAACACCGCCGCCTCGCGGTACACCATGTGCGGGTGACGACCCTGCACGTACGACAATCTATTTATTTATTCGCACACAAAACAGATATACAGCTGCTTAGACGTAGAACTCCACCTGCTTGTAAGCTCACTGACAGCAAAACAAAGTTTAAGAAAAAACAATTCGCTTACCAGTCATCTTACCTATATAATCGATTTAATAGCAAATATAAAATCTATCCTATGACTTACGCTCAAGTAAAATGTGTTATCTCTCAAAATCTTCTTTCTCTTAGCTATGAAGAAACAGAAAAACTCATACACTAGTGTTTTCAACACTGAGACATACATGCACACACTTATTCACACGCACGCACGCACACACACACACACACACACACACTCACACACACACGCACACTAATTATAATCTAATTTACTACTACTATTTATTTTAATTACTATTCATTGTCTGTGTGGAAGAGCGGGGTACCCAGTAATACAGGTCTATAACCTAGTACAGGGGCCCTTGCCACTAGTTTTAAGAACTGTTTTGAAATGAATAAAGATATTTTTATTTTCTAATTTTTTTTATACACATATCTTGATTTGATTGAAGTAGTAAACGAGCATGCATTGCACCTGATGGTAAGTGGTCACTGCCGCCCATGAATATCTGTAAGCAACTTCATATGAAATAAGTGTTCAATCTAATGCCAATCACAGATGCATTGCTACTCTCCAGCACTAAGATGTTCGCCTCATATAAAAGTGTGCCGGCAACCACATGGTCACACTAGAAATAGGTGAGGTGGTAGTACCTCCAGAGTCGAACCAATGTGTAGGACATTGGTTCGACGAGGGAGGTACAATTAGAGTAATATTAACTAATATCACTTAACTGGTAGCCAACGATTAAGACGTTTCTAACGAGACGTAATTTAATAAACAATGATAAGTATTTTAGAAAATAAAAAAGACGAGAACAACATACATACATTATTTACCTACATACCACTCAAAAACACAAATCCATTTTTTGCTTGACTGTCAGGAAAAAATGATGCTCACCTGTACCGGCGAATGAGTAGGCGAGAACTCCGAGCTGTAAGAGTAACATGAGGAATGTGAGGCGTCGCTGTTGTTCCGCGAGAGGGACGGCGTGTAGTGGCGCGACGGTCGGGGACTCGCCGACGGGCTGCTGTATACGCTGGAATAAATAAAATAATTTAAAGATCTAAAAAAATGTAATCAAGCATACTAAAAATATTTCCACCATAACCTTTCATAAATTTTAGTAAAATCTAAAAAACACGCTTTTGTATCATCGGTCCTTAACACGTGTGCAAAGTTTCAAATTAATAAGAATTCTGGAAACCGGTGAAAATTGAGCTCAAAGATTCTGTTACATACATACAACCCAAGCTGATATAAAGCGTGTAAAAGCTAGTAAAATACTGTGATGCAGTTGTTTATTGTTATCCCGGAGTCACAATAGTATGTTAAATAATATATTGTTTTCGATACTTAAACTTTGAGCTTTTAAATATGTAAATTATTATAGAGTTACATAAATAATGTAGTAATGTAACGTGGAGACAGAGTGAAAAGATAGTGAAAAGAAATGTGTGTCAGGGAGGAACCCAGAATACCAGAGTAAGTGGATGAAAATAAAGTAAAAAAAAAATTACAGTAAGAGAGCAAATGATAGAACAAGGGAAGCAGTCAGAGCAAATATAAGTATATAGAGCAAATTATATAAGAGAAGTTAGTATGATACATAGATATATGCAAATAAAAATAATATTCTTTCATTAAAGGACCTAGCTATGGATCTTTACAAGTTGGGTAGTACACAGTAGCATAATCTAGGAAAATATTAAGTTGGATACAAAAAAATGTAAGAAAAACGTATAATACAATACCTATGCGTATACATTGAATGTACAGCAGAGTCCGTGCTAGCGCTGGACTGAACCCTGGGTAGCCTGCCCAGCAGTGGGGATCCGTGCAAGCCCAACAGCTTGTCCATGCCCACTGTTGGCTCGCATTTTAATTCTACAAACAAATAAAGCATTTTATTTCCAACATTTGATAATTACAAAATACAAAATAAAATACACAAGTAAGCATATCATTTTTTTAAATATAATCAAATAACTGAAATTCATATTTTAGAATACGGAGAAGCTCGTTGGCAAATCAATCCAAAAATAAATTAAGAGGTTCTATATTTTTATCTTGATTTAGTGCACCTATTAAAAAAAAAACTAGCATTATGTTTTATTTGCAAGTTACGTTGAAATTTAATTGGTCATTAAAGTCGTTACAAATTGCCTAGTTGCTTTGCAACAGTGGGGCGGCTACACCCCCTCGGTCACTTGTACCACTATAATGAATATCCTATGTATTAATGTAGGTACGTCATATCATAAACCATGTGTATGATAAACAGCGACGTCCGAACGGTAGCTTACGAGTTACAAACGCACGTATAACGAAGGAGCGTGACATCACGAAGGTCTCGATTACTATCCATCCTCGAAGGTTCCAAGAAAAACACAGGAGATATTCTTCTTTAATTTATTAAAAGTTGAGGAGGTCCGATCGCTTTGACGGTTCGAACAAGAATTTTTGATACCGGCGGGCGCTCGCCTTTTTTATAAAAAAGGTGGGTCTGGTAACACAACCCTCATTTATGGAGGGTTAAATATTTCAGACTAATTATACATCTCTACAAAATCACTAATTTAATAGTCAAACAATTTTTAATCATTAATCATTAAACTAAAATAATTATTTTCGGCAACGTATTTTTCGTAAGTACGCGCTTTCCCGCCGACTTATACATTCTCACAAAGGTGTGATTTGCAAGAAAAATCTTCAAGTAATATTCCTACCTGATAATTGAGTCTCCTTCTTGATGGTCAAGTTCTGTATTTCGGCGTTCGAGTTCTGCGCCATTAACGGAGCGTGTTCGTACTGGTCGAGTACCAGGGACTTGGCGCTGTTGGTCGGGGACGAGGGTCGTCGCGGCAACACCGGTGTGTTGTCTGTTAGGACTGATATCTGGAATAAAGAGGCAATGTTGAGCGGAAGAAGCAAATGAGTAGTCTGATTGTAAGTTGGCACTGCTGCTGATAAACAACCTTAGGGCCGGCGCATATCTGACGGAGCGCAGCGCAACGCAAAGCATGCCCGCAAAATTTTCTAAACGAATCACACACTAGCCGAAATTTATTTCTGGTCGCTTCCATGCTCCTCAGAAATAAATTGCTGGTATTTAATTTTGGATATTATTTCTAAAGGGACAATCACGATAATAGTTTGACAGTGATAATGCTCTGCGCTGCGCTCCGTCATATGTGCGCCGGCCCTAATATGAAACTTTTTTTAATAGGTTTGAAGTAGCAAAGTAGTACGTAGACCTCTTACGACGTATTCTGTTACTTAAGATGGTAAATGGTCTCTACCACCCATGGACACCTATGAAACTTCGTATTAATTAAAATGTAGTCAACGTGATGGTAAGTGGTCACTGCCGAACACATAGGCAATTTCATGAAGATCAGTGGTTTTATCTGATGTTAATCAAAGTGGATTTGCAGCTCATCAGTATAAAAATAATGAAACAATCTAGAAGTGACCTTCTAGGATGAACCATGCTTACACACTACATCATTCATATGCGGATTGGCAGTTAATTTTTATAAGGGTCTGACATGTAAAAAATGTTTACTATCATCACAAGCAGCAGAGCAGTGATAGCCTAATGGTTGAAACTTGCCCTCTCGATCGGGACGTCCGAGGTTCAAACCCAGGCACGCACCAATGATTAATGTGCGTATTATAAATTCTTTATCACTACTTTTCGGTGAAGGAAAACATCGTGAGGAAACCTACACACCCGAGAGTTCTTAAAAAAAATCTCGGAGGTGTGTGAAGTCCACCAATTCGCACTTGGCCAGCGCGGTGGACTATGGCCTAAACTCTCTCATTCTGAGATAAGACCCGTGCCCAGCAGTGGGCCAATAATGGGTTGATGGGGATCATCACAAGTTGCTCGATTTATACAGAAATTGCATTTTAATCGGTTCAGTCGTTTCAAACCGTAAGTTGAGGCATATTAATGTAGCTGATTTGGTATACCTGCAGACGGTTAAGCGGTTAAAGTTGCCTCAGAATCGATTCAGCCGTTTCCAAAACTCACACACGAGTAAGAAATTGTCAAAAAAATCAAATATTCTTTATTAAACAATGTTGGTTTAGTTATAGTATATACAATATAGGCGATCTCCCCTGAAGTTTTTAAACCTGTGGAGTTGTAGGAGAGTCCACTCTTTTCTGTGATTGCATATAAGTAAATAATCCGTTCTTTGTGCTCGGTCCAATCAAAACTAAGTCTTACCCTATTCATACTGAGGCTACGTTGATGGGACTGCAGCGGCGCGGCGTACTTCAAGTCCAGCACTCGCTGGTCGTCCAAACTCTGGAACACCTCGTTCTTCAGCGGCTCCGTCTTGATGGTCACGTTCCGGAGCGTGTCAATCGAGTCGCGAGACGACTGCAGGTCTAGCGAGCTGCTGTTTTCGTCTGGAAGGAGATTACAATGACTTTATTTATTTATTAGGTTCACCAACGTAGAGTACATTTCAACACAATTAAAAATATAATACGAGTAGGATAAGTTGTTCGTGTACCCACAATTATAGGTGAACACAATTTTATTATAAAATGTGGGTAGTATTCAAATTATCTTTTATATTGTCCTCCAAATTTTTATCACAGAGAAACATATAGCACAATGTTAATGTAAATATAAAAGCGAATTTATAAAAAATAAGGGTTCCAATGATTGCCAATAGAGAAATGGTCGAAGCATGCTAGAAGAGTACATGTATGTGGAGCGCGACACAATTTGCTACCTAAATCTCAATTAAAAAAGACAAAATACAATAGTCCATACATGTGATATAAAAGGAAAATTCGCTCCGTCTGCAAATGGGGTATTTTGAACAAAGTAATTTGTCGCACAGAACATACATTAATAGACATTTTATAATTTTATGTTTTTGTCTATTTGAATGTTTAAAACTACTATTTTAAAAGATTGAAAATTTTTCAAGAACATTTTTGGTATTTCTTTTACTAAAAATCTACGGAACCATACGAAAGCTAGTACAATTATAGGTAATTTGCATTTTTTAAACGCGGTAGATATTGCGGGGCACAGCTAAGTAATTATAAATCCATGTCTACTCGATTGTGTCGTCTTGTTTAACCCCTATAAAGATAAATAAAGTCACCTTTATCCATTACTGGACCCAAGTATCTCTGATGACTATAAAAGGCCTAATATTCCTCATAATTTGTTTAAATGTACGGGCCTACGATGAGGTCTAACAACAGCTGCACTACCACTCACCGTTGGTAGCGCTGGTGTCGATGACCATCTCCTCCGAGTCTGAGAGCTCGCCCTCCCACGACATGGGCCGCTCCTGCTCGTTCTGCTCGCACTGGCCGCTGGATGACCGCTTCTTCTTATTTCGCATGTTGACCTGGAAACAGGGTAAAAATTGTAAAATTGACATTGTAATGTCTTTTTTTTATATCTGACTGAAGTAGCAAACGAGCATTCAGTCACCTGATGGTAAGTGGTCACTGCCGCCCATGGACATCTGTAATTAACGTCATACAGAACATGGGTTCTATCTGAAGTCAATCACAGAAGCGTTGCTACTCCCGAGGACTATAATGGTCGCCTCTTAGGCTCATATAAAAGCGTACCGGCAACCACGCCCTTCAATCAAAACGCAAGAAATGCTTCTTGCTGAAGAAACGGGACCAACAGGTGGACTGCATGCTCGTTTGTTACTTCGGTCTTATAAAAACCGGGGAGCTCAAATCACTCCCGCCCAACAACACAGGGAGAAGGAGGTGGCTGAAAAACAGCGCTGCATGTCCTGGTCCTGTGGCAGGTAAAGCTGAGCCACAACCTTTTGCCCGTAATCTTTTGTAATAAGTTCTATTTTGTAAAGTTTATTTTTATGTGGCAATAAATGCATTTTTTTTTATTATAAAAATATTAAACGTTACGGCTACAAGTAAACTAACCTACAATACCAAACGCAATTCGAATTTAGAGGAATACCGAACCAACAAAGGCATTCCGACAATTGCGGCATGTGGACCGTTATGAATCAGTGGCATTCTCACAATCGACAGTGCGAAGCTAACGACCTTGCCAAGGGCAGAAAGTGATGATACGGTGATAAGGCGTGATTCACTAGAATCTGCTGACGCTTGAAAACCAAGACCGAGTCGGATTTATGCACGAAGGGTTCCGTGCTTATCTATAAAAACGGCAAAAATCACGTTTTCTTATGATCCTCCCCCCTTAAATATATACTTTCATTATGTTTACTTCTTGTTATAGCGGCTATAGAAATACATCAACTGTCTACCTGACATGCTTCAGAGATACTGCCTGGTGACAGACAGACGGACAGACGAACAACGAAGTCTTAGTAATAGTCTCCCGTTTTTAGACATAGCGCACGGAACCCCAAATATATAAGAATTTAATGAACACTGCGCTGATTGGGTAAAAATAAAAAAGTCAATAGTTACTTTCAGCCACTCGTCATAATCTTTGCTGTAAAAATCTGTCCTATTTTTTATTTAGACCATCAAAAGGTTACGTTATCTTTCTGTAATAATCATATTAATTTGGATTATGTTATTATTGTTGTTTTTGGGTACGCATGTGAATAAAGATAACTGATTTTTATTATTTGACAATGACGATAGATAAGTTAATAATTACGTTACAATCACGTGTTTTGGAGAGATAGCTCTTGTTGCCGGATCATTTTAATACGTGGCAAGTATGTTAGTCCTCCAAATACATAAATTTTGAAGGTGGTACCAGTGTAGTTCGACCGGGGAACTACCACCGCCACACTTATGCATAGCGCCTAGCGTGTAGCATTTCTTGCGTTTCGGTAGAAGGGTGTGGTTGCCCGCACACTTTTATACGAGACCACCATCATAGTCCTCGGGAGTAGCAACGCATCTGTGATTGACTTCAGATAGAATTCGTGTTCTATATGAAGATGTCCATGGGCGCCAGTGACCACTTAACATCAGGCGGACTGCATGCTGGTTTGCTACTTCATTCAGATATTAAAAAAAACCGTGGCTCCAACGCAACTGTGTTATATAAAAATACCTATATAGAGACAAAGCGTACCAAGTACTCAAAACTAATTACAGAACTGCTGAACTCACTTCGTACTGATGCTGCGTGAAGTCGATTTTGGAGATCTCCGCATCGGTGGAGTCTTCGTCGTGAGGCTCCGAAGACACGCTGATGCGCACTCCGCTCGAACTGTACGAGAATTGACCTGTAACCACAGAAAATTTCAAACACATTAAATTACTTCAAAGTTTAAAAAGAAAAGAACATCGAAATCGGCCTAGAAACAACCAAGTTATTAAAGATTATATTAATTAAACGCCTAAACGACAAAAATCTAAAATTATCAATATTTCTCTGCTATATTATACATGTATTATACATAAAAACCTTCCACTTGAACCACTCTATCTATTAAAAAAATTGCATTAAAATCCGTAGCGTAGTTTTAAAGATCTAAGCATACATAAGGACAGAACAGCGGGAAGCGACTTTGTTTTATACTATGTAATGATGGTTTTATAGGGGAGATACTACCACCTCTATATCCATTTATAGCGTGAAATTTTCTTTCGGTGGAAGGATGTAGATGCCGACTTATTTACACAAGAGACGACACGTGAGGTGAATTTGACCATTCGATGAGGAAATGCATTATTTATTTCAGTTTTCTCGTAATTTTACACAGCTTTTCAAATAAATTAATGAATACTACTACTAATACTACTAGGAATGCTAAATAATATCGCTCTCATTTATGGGAGCCAACTTTTAATTTAAATTTTCTTATTTATGCGTGTATAGTACTAACTTGTAGGTACTAACTGTTATAACGGGCAAAGAAATATAGTCGGCATGATAATATCCAATTTTTCATCTATAATACAGGGTGATTAAATACTTCGCTAACGAGCATGTTTGGTACAAGGTACATCATGGTAATTTTTGTTGGAAATTATTTATATTATCACATCCCAAGAGAAATACGTCGAGTTACAAATCACCCTGTATAATCATTTCGATATAAGACTGAGTGCTAGTAAGAAAACAAATAAAAAGATATAAGGATATTTTAGAATTAACTGCCAATAAAAATAGTTGCCAAAGAATTAAAAACAATATAAAAATCACTCTAAATTTTTTTATTATATCGAGTATCTTATCCATAGAATTGCACATGAATAAAGAATTTATTGAATTGATTTTAAATTAAAGTCAAATCTAAACCGGAAACGAGAACTACCCTTTAAATTAACATGGCGGTCGGAAGTACAATGCGCGTGTCGGAACCGCGAAATGCTAAGTGGGGTCGGTCATTCATCTTAGTCTTACAGAGGGATCATGAAAAAGGAAAATTTAAATAGAAACATTGAAATTCATTGCTTTAATATTTTTTGTTTTTCTAAATATTCCTAACAGTTTAGATGGTTGATATTCAGAATTTATATCGCTAACAGGGTTGTACCGCCGCATATAATAATAAAAATAAAGCTTTATTGAATAATTCCATACAAAAATTATAACACATACATGTCCGTCATTCAAATTAGTAAAAGTAATGTCAAACGAAATATTTATATTATATGCAATTACAATTAACGTCTCTCAATTTTTTATGAACTATTAATAAAATATTAATAAGCATTTAAATAAATATCAATTTATTTTGTTATTTATTTATTTTTGTATGGACCCTTAGGAGACTTTTAGTCTCCTCCAAGTAGTTCCGCTTTGCTCTATCACTAGCCGTAGTCATCCAGTCTCTTCTAAAAATCTTATCGTACCGCCGCATATAGTTATATATAAATATAATAAAAACATATCACACTAATGACAACAAAAATATAGTACGATACAAAAGTAAATTATATGTTATAAATTTTCTACGGGATATCTATTATTATATATTTTAGAACCAATTAAATCGTATTCATATATACCTATATATGTATTCATATATACCTATCAGGCTATATGCCCGATATCGAAAGTATATAACATAATTAAATTACGCCTAAGATCTAAGAAGTTTCTATTTAAAAGTATATAAAAACATACCATTACTGGCTTCTGGACCCGGCATGCTGATGGTGGTGACAGACACATGACCACCTTCAATTTTCACCGCGTCTGCGTCGCTCGACATCGCGACATTCATCACCGATCACTGCACTATCATCACCACGCACCACAGATAATCAATCACTTCTACACTAAAGAGCACCACACAATCATAATCGTCTTATTAAAAAAAAAAACATTCAAAAATACTGCATCAAAATTTTCAAAAACTAATTTGTCTATTATTCATAATTTCTATAAAAAATATTCCTAATATCTTCCACTTTGATCATCTTTCGTCGTCTAAGGCACCTGCGGGAATCAGTCTTGTGACATCCCCGCGTCTGAACACAGGGTTACATGTTCCCGATCCTGACGGAACTTCCTGAGAGAGTGATTGTGCTCGTTTCGGATGAAATGGATGTTGAATCCTATCCGCTGATAACACCATCATCTTGTTAACCTGCAAAGAAAATACAAACATATGAGTCAAAAATTTACAAAATTAATTACAAAAAAACATATTAATTCAAATATACCTAAAAAATTTAATCTTAAATCTGAACGCATTTTTACGATCAAATAATAAAAAAGAAAAATCAAGCGCGGAAAAGTTCACGCACGATTCAAATTGAGAATAAGTTGTCGTTTTGAAACGGTGTGTTTGTGTACACGTACGCGGCGCGACGACACGCGCACCGCGCCGCGGCCTTGCCGGTCGGGCCAGTGCTGGCACAGCGCGTCACAATATTATCGATAGATAGACGACCTCTGTGTCATTGGCATTATGTTTACAGCGGAGGGCGAAGCTCGCGATAACGTTGCACTACGTTAGCGCTTGTTTAAAGAAATTGCCGACACATTTATCGCGTTACTTAGGTGATTACTTATTGTATCAAATAATTAGGTATTTTCTATATTTAAATAATTAAATAATTGAGAATTAGATTTTTTTGTACCACAGAAGTACTACACGAGCTTCTAGTCAACCTAATGGTGAAAAATCACTGCAGCCCATGGACTCCAGGTCGATTCTTTTTTGTCAGCTAGAGGTGCGTTGGCCTCCTGATTTCCAAATTATTAATTATATATGTTTCGTTATCAAAACGAACCATTCAAACCATCGACTTCTAATCTATTTATAGTTCAACGTTCATAAGCTGAAGGACTACTATTTACGTATATTAATATAGATTAACGAAATATCTGTTTATTTAAGCATCAGTTTATTAAGCCACGATTTTGGCTCAAATTTATTTACTCAAATAATTAAGATGTTTAAGTTATTATATTTTTATGCGTATATATACATGTATATATCATCAGTTTCTGACACTACGGTTTCTAGTATTATAACTCCGAGCATTTCCAAAGTTTAAACGTCGCATACAGAGGGATGACAAATACCTAGCGACGGAACTTAATGTTTTTGTTTTACAAATGAAGATATTTTTGGTATCATTGTATTATCAATTAGTGATAAGGGTCCACTTATTATTGTTTATCGATAAGTTAAATCACTAAGCATTAAAAAGGGAGGGGAGTGGGGGGCGAGCGGCCTTCACGGAGCCGGTTGGAGCGACCGGGCGGTCGCGAGCATTTCGCCTTTCGCGCGGACTGGTCCGCCGCTCCCAATCCGAGACCCGAGCGACTCCGGCAAGCCAACACACGGTTTATGTGTTAGATGAGTAATATGAGTAGAGTGACTGGCTGTTTCGTATCAGAAGGCTAAAAGCTACACGATCACTTATACTAAAATATTTTCATGTCTCACTGCAAATATTTGACATGTTATGAACTGTAAATTCTACTACATTCATTAGTTCTGCTGTAACGCAGATTTTGGCACAATGATTATAAAAATAACGGATTGCAAATACCAATGTAAGGATGTCTAGATATTAAAGGATCGAGTTAAGAGCGTCTGGCGAACCAATTAAAGTCCAATAGAGTCCCTTGCTCTTGCTCCCCAGACAATTCACAGTTACCGCTATCAGTCACCGACAGTTGCCTTGCCAACGTCAGTAATTGCCAATTACACAATGCAACGTTTACTAGATACTCTGTCGTGGCGCTAATCCTGTTAAGTAGCTATAATTGGACAATTTTTTTCTACTATCTTTCTTTTATTTACTGACAAATTGTTATTTTTCTTGAAGTTTTACCTAATAACGTCCTAAAATACTTCAGTTATATTGCATTTATATAAGATTCGATAACAGTTCAAACAAGTCATTGACTGCAAATACGGCGTGTACCTAGTTCTATTATTAAATATAATCGTTTTAATCACATACACTTAATCCGTCTCTTTCATAACAAGTTAAGTCGAAATGCGAGAGCGGGATGCAGACAATTTCGGTGTCCCAATAAAAGGAGTACGTCCGCACGCAAGATGGCGTCATCGTGGCCTAGACAAGGCCGAGCGGTCATTTATACGATACGTCAGACGATCGGCTTTGTCTGCCTCGTGTTTACAGATAATCTTGTAATGTGGAAATTTTTCTGTATTTATAAGATATCAATGATAATTTTATTTACACGTAGGTTATTGCCTTGACGTACCATGTCATTATCTACGTATTTATAAATTCTATCGGATTTCTCTCAGTTTAAAAGGTTTACTAAATGTACCATAAGTACAGAATCAATCCAAAATAGCGAATAATGTTTTAGTAGCACCTATAGTCCCAATACCTAATTTAGATTTTTGCGAACTGTGAAATTGGAAAGTTGAACGATAAACTAATATTTCATCATGTCACGGTGATAACAGTGGTAACTGATAACATAAAATCACAGAGATGCAGAAATCAAACAATAATTTATATAACTTACTTAGACGTTAATCTATTACTACTTTTGAACCAAATACAGTTATTTGAAATAAGTATTACGTAAATACAAACCTCACACTGATTTCAAATATCTCATAAAGGAAACCCTAGATACAAATTTGCGTTCATACCTATTTTACAACAGTCCACTTTATTGTGTCAATACGTCTACGGTATAATAAGTAGTTACCAAGCATTTATTGAAGGTGTGAAACTGTTACTCAAATGCAAGGCAGTTAAGTTTCTGAAATAAACGTTAGTAGCAAAATGATTTACTGCACTCTGACAGTCGTACTGTTATTTATAGGATCGGCTAAGTGATGTCCTTGTGTTGTTCTACGTTATCGATGGACGCGGGACGAGGCGTCGACCGATAATTATCTTAAGGTCACAGCACTATCTCAGTGACGTAAACATCATACCATGCATTATGATAATGGTTGTATTTAGATACAGGTGTGAGCTAAAATGTTGTGTACTTTAGCTGTATCTTTTTAATTACTATTAAAATTATTTTATGCAATCTATTATAGCCTTCAAAGAATTCAAAACATTATTGTCTATTGTCCATTGTGTATTTTTAAATTAATGTACATTAATAATATTGGCTAAGAACAGGACAAAATGTAGCTCACATCAAACTTCTGAATATAAGGCTCGACTTTAAGTTTTGATAATACGACGTTAATGCGTCAAGAGGCGAATGTTCTTTCGGCTAGACTAATTTCTAATGGCCTTGACCCTGATGATTGGTGTGGTCGTCCGTCTTCGAGAGTACGACGCACCCTATCACCCACGCTGTGACTAAAATAGACAAGGTGAATACTCTCATCTCCGTGATCCTCTAGGGATAAAGAACTCTAGTAAACTTGATAAAAACGCTGCATCTTTACCAATAACCACTATCAATCTCACTGCAACATTGTAATACAATAATAAACAGATATGTTTACAAATGCAAATAAACTAACTTTATACAAACTAAAGAAAAGATGATTGAACTTATAAAGATCATTGCCAAGTTTTTGATAGATAGATAGATAGATAGATAGATAGATAGATAAGATTTTGTTGTAGTAAGTTTACGGTAATAGCTGAAACTACCCATAAAGGTGAACGACTTATTTAACCGACGTATCGAAGAGGGCTCTGCTCATCCGTTCATGCACCTCAGTGCGAACTTCAGCCGTTGCCAACAGGTGAAACTAGTTACACATTGTATCGTTTTACACAAAGTACTCTACGGAAATCTTCGTTATAGACTTTATAATATTTATAAAGTCTTATAAGAAGATTTCTGCTCATTGTTTAACCGTAACTTTACAATAGCATACGAGATAAATGCGGTCTGAAGCATTGAATATTTGTTTGCTTTTTGTGATGTAGAGCAAGTAACATTTGATGTTAAGTGGCCACTGCTACTCATGGACGTTGGTAACCAACCCCAGATGAGAAGATACCCCTGAGGACTAAGTTGAAAGAAAAAACTTCTAATACAAACAAATCACACCTAAAAGTACTTTTATAAGACAGAAACAAGTATAGCATTGGTGTCCTTGAAGTCGAACCTACTATATACAGTTTAAATTTATGAAACTATTATACGAATATATGTACAAATTTTGTTACGGTTACTGCAAGCAATAAATCTACAGTGAGTTACTTCGACCGAAGCATGCAACTCGAGGACAACATAATTCATATAGGTAGCTTATAGCTCTTTGTAGATTATGTGTTCGAATAGAAAGTCAAGACGTGGGAGACAATAGTTGCAATTTTCTCTTCGTAAACACACTTGAAATTACCACGCGCGCCATGGCCGCATATTGAAATGTATGATTACATGGTGTGTAAGCCCAAAGGCATAGTATTTTGTATAACGACAGGGTAAACAAAGCATAAATGTTGTAATTAATTCTTAGTATTGTTTTTAATTTTTTTATTCGAATTAAATTTGGTATAAATTCTCAACGGATAATTTTATATATAATTTAGACAAGATATTGTGAAAAAATAATACCAGGTAACGAATGTAAAAATCTTAAGATTATATATATTATGTTATCCATTATGTTTTAGCTAAATAAAGTAATTATATATAATTTAACAGCGATTTAGATTGAACGATTCGCTGCTCATTCAGGCCGCTGTTTTATAATTTGTGATATTTCTTCATATTCCTTTCACAGTTGAGAAATAGGTACAATCCGTATATGACGCATAGAGTATTTATAAAATTGAGTAAAAACTTTAGGAAATAGGCGCAAAAACGTATTTATAAAATAATCATTGTCATCTACAGATATTTCATCTCAACATCATCATCACCGTTAACATCTCTAATTAGAACTGTAGTAACTGTAAACCCTCTCATCTCCTACAAAAACAAAACCACAATGCGATTCACTTTTTTCTGGTATTTGGATTGGCAGAACCTACTAAAATATACGAATAATGTTATTAAGGACTAGAAGATGTTGTTAGTAGAATATACTAAACAAAGAAGAGCTTCGCAAATGCCGGATTCATATTTGACTATTCATTTGATAATTAAATTCGGTCAAGCGGAAATGACTTCATCCAACGATGACAGCTTAAATATTTCCAAGAAGTCCAATTTAATACAAGTTTCTACTAATCATTTTTATTTTATTATAATATTGACCCTAACTCTATTAGTTACAAAGTAATTAAATGTTTGATTCCTTTATGATCTAGGTACTAAATTTCAGATTAATAAATATTCTTTCACAAGCTTTAACCTTTTTGTAGCAATTATTAATAGTTCTGTAATTATGAATTGAAAAATAACAACAATTGAATAATAATATAAAATAAATAAAAAAAGTAATATTCTCAAAAAAGTCAAAACAGCCTTTAAGGAAAAAAATACCTTTACGAAGAAAGTCTGTAATATTTGAACATATAGCCATAATTACGTTAATCCCGCGGCATTCAATTTGCATTTTTCATTTTCAGCTCCCAGACGACAGCTGTATAAACGGAGTCGGTCAATAACAAAGTGAATACACAAAATAGAATATGGAACACGATTACGTTATGACTGCCATTTATTATTTCGTTTTAATGTCGCAGGCTCGGAGGTCGATCGTTATTGCGTTGAATTCGTGTCATCGACAAGGTTTTAGAAATAAATTGCTGAATACACGTACGTGCAAGCCAGTAATGTTAGCTGTAAACATTGTTTTAAAATTGCATAGGCAATATTTGCGGAATAACATTAACGTACTATCGTCATTATCGATAGGGCACCATGGAATAGCGCAACACTAACTTTCAATTTATTTTTTAAGTTTAAAAATGTGTCATTGGCAAAATGGTCATAAGACCGAGAAGTCATCGCGCAAAACAAAAAAAAAGTTTTAATGCTTTAATTTAGGTTTTAGCCAAGGTTCATAAAAAGTAGAAACATATTTTTTACACCATTTTACATTAGTTAATGTCATACTAATATACCGGTTTCAATTTAATTTATACACGTATTACATGGATGTAAACTTTACACGCTTTTAAATGGTAGTACGCGATAGGTCATCTCCATTCAATACAAGCCAATGTTTCCAAACGACATTGCCCCTGCCGTCGTGCCAACTGCGGCAAGTGTCTGCGCTTCCGCATAATAGAGATGATCAGTCATTGGTCTGCGACACAGCTGCAATGACTCATACCCGTCAAACGTGGTGTAGTAGAAAGTTTTAAAGGTTAACGACAGACTACAGAGCAATGTTTCAGACGCATCGTTTGGCGCGTGACTACAAAGTGAGCGACAGGGCGATACTCATTTTTTATCATTTTTACCCGATTTCGCATCAACCCATTATTAGCCCACTGCTGGGCATGGGTCTTCTCCCAGAATGAGAGAGTTTAGGCCATAGTCCACCGCGCTGGCCAAGTGCGAATTGGTGGTGGTTACCCGATTTAAAAGGGTAATTTTTTTGCGTATATATGTTTGTATGTACATTTTTTTGACGCGCACTACAACCATATGACTACAACCGAAACGTTTTAGCGGATTTTAACATTCGACTCAGTTTACAGACTCATATAGGCAAAAAAAAATATAGTAATCCAATTTTTTGTTTTCAATAATTTGTTGTCAGAAGTGACAATAATATTTGACACTGGTTATTAGTTTTTGAATCATATTTATACAAATTCGTAGAACTAGCAAGCAGTTTGCCAACTTTATGATAATGCGCGGGTCACAGATAAAAGGTATAATCATTATGACAAGTTCCGTTTGTGATTATTATTAGGTTTTCGTAAACACGGAACTTAATATAGAATCACACTTATTATTGAATCAAGAAAAGAAAATAATAAACAGTCAAAACACATGGAATTGGTTAAGTTTGCATCTTTTTCTTTAACTGACTGAAGTAGCAAACGAGCATGTAGTCCACCTGATGGTAAGTGGTCACTGCCGCCCATAGACATCTGTTATCAAGTTCAGAACATGGGTTCTATCTGAAGTCAAGCAGACACATTGCTACTGCTAAAAGTGTGCCGGTAACCACACTCTTGCATCGAACCGCAAGAAATAGTTGTGGCGGTGGTACTTTCCCGGTCGAACTACGCTGATTCTACCACCGGGAATATGTGGTAAGACTCTTATTACCTGGAGTTGATTGCAAATGTCTATGGGCGGCAGTAGTTACTATCAGGTAGACTGCATGAAACTGCATGCGAATTCGCTACTAAAAAATCTTAACAGGAAAATTATAGAACACAACTAGTTCTTGATAAATACTAGTATCTAAAATCTTAATATCAAAATCAAGTATGCATTAACTGTTACTTGGTGCAAATTAAGGTTGCTAATATCTAAAATATTCGAGTCGGTGATAATTTATTGCCCGCTAACTTGGGGCAAGGCATTCGATTAATAAAGCGGTGTAAATGTTATTAATTAGTTTAATTTATGGGTAACGGCTCGTATCGGAGATATGGAGATAACTTATAATCACTGTTTGAGTATTCGCTGACGTTATAAGATTGAGAACCGCTATTAATGCAATTTAATGATTATGCTTTTCGATACGTAATAAGCTTCCTATTTAAACAAACTATAGAATGTTCCATGAATAGAATAGAATGTTTCCAAATTCATACAAAAAATTACAGAATTTTGTTTTTTTTTACATTTAGGAGTGTAATGTAAAAATATGTTAAAGCATATGTTACCAACCAACAAGTAGCTTGCCTGCGGACACTACTATTAAACTCATGACCACATTAGCTATAGCATCTATATAATAATTGTATTTAAATGGATCGTGTCATGTGATTACAAATAACATAAATCAGTAGAAGTCACAATATAAATGATTATATAAATAAATATTATAAATGGATATATTCAATTTTTATGTAATGTAATAGATTAATAGTAATGTTTTCGTCTCTGTGACGGTTTTCTTAACGCCTGTCATGTTTAGTATAAAAGGGAGGGTATCATCATAACGTGGATCATTCCAACAGTTACAAGTATAAGATGTTACTCTGTCCGAATGTATTTTGAAATTGAATAAGTGTGAAATAGTGAAAATATACGTGTTGTACATAATGTGTCGTTCACTTTGGCCATCCAATCCTACTTCTGTAACACATAGTAATGTTAATTTTTTTATTAATTAATCACGCTCTAAAGAAGTGTCATTCTAATTGTGTTAGCAATATCATAAAAACTTTATGCATTTTAAGTTGGCGAACAGCCAAATGAAGTGATAACTTTGATAAATCGTCAGTTCCAAATTGCAAATTCCGTAGAAAATGTCCGTAAAATTTTGTGACAACAGCAATAAAATTGTATTTTATTACTTTCCCAAATGTGAATATGATATGGTGCATTCCCACGGTCCGGGTTTTTGCGAATTTATGCATAGACGGCGGCCACGGACAGCTACGGATCGCTAAATAGAATCTTCTAACGGTGTGTTCTGTTGGTCTTGGAGATAGCCATTTTGTAATATTAAAATGTATGTTCAAATTATGCAAAACGTAAGGTGACATTCTTAACGCACCTTCAAAGTTAAATTATTTGTGATGGACCTAACGTAGCAGTACCTAGTACAGATGTGTAGTTGCTGTGAGCCATTTTGGCTTTTACAGTTTCACGGGCTTTTGATCTGTTTAACAACTGTAATCGGATGATGACGTTGTAGTCTCACCTCTGCGACTCTGCATCTTAAGCTGTGAATAGCTTTTCGGTAGGCTTCGAGTGTACGGAACCCTTTTTGCCGAAATCTTGGGTCAAGTAATGTTGTATCTTCGTAAAGTGGGTTGGACTCTAAATCGTGGAAACGATTATGTGTTTGTTATTATGTGAGTCTCAAGCTCAGATAGGACAAGAAAACTTGGCTAGTAGCGTTAGAGGACTTTGGTTATCGTTGCCGGTTTCCAGACCGTCCACCTTCGCTAAAAACTCAAGAGGGGGATGGCATATTAAAACAAATCAACTATGCCTTCCGTACGAGTTTATCTCGTTTCCGCAACAATAATCGTTAACGTTTCCGTCCGATGCGCTGTACATTGCCCGTTAATGTTACCATTTACGGCCAGGCTGTGCATTGTTTAGTAGTAGAGCAGTGATAGCCTAATGGTTGAAACTTGCCCTCTCGATCAGGAGGTCGATTGGCCAGCGCGGTGGACTATGGCCTAAACTCATTCTGAGAGAAGACCCGTGCACCACATTGGGCCAATAATGGGTGGATGAGAGAGTGCATTGTTTGCAACGATAGACAACTTCAAACGTAGCAGACCCGTACACTACACGTCTCCTCATAATTACCTACACTCCGTACACAAATATGCAAGCCTAATGCAACTATAATGTCGCCGTTCGACGGTAAATGTTGAACACCTTGGCGCGGCAAGAAATGTAATTACGACGCGGGAATTCGCCAGCAATCTCCTGCGCTTAGCCAATACCGTGTTACTGGCATATTAAATAACTTCAGTTCGGTATTCGGCTGTAGGCTTTCTGAATTTCGTGTCGCGGCCGTGGTGTTACTACTGCCACTCAACTTCATGTTACACAGGGTGTTAAGCGCTGCTGTATTCTGGTTTAAGTTTATAAGCCAAACGTACTAAAATGGGGTGGGGTACAAGTGGAGAACTGTGATAGCCTAATGGTTGGAACTTGCCCTCTCAATCGGGAGGTCCGAGGTTCAAATCCAGGCTTACACCACTGATTTATGTGCGTATTAGAAATTAATTATCACTGCTTTTCGGTGAAGGAAAACATCGTGAGGAAACGGACACACCCGAGAGTTCTTTAAAAAAAATAAAAAGTTCTTGGAGGTATATGAAGTCCACCAATTCGCACTTGGCCAGCGCGGTGGATTATGGCCTATAACTCTCTCAGTAAATTAATTAAAAATATTAAGGCATCAAAGTTAAAAATAAAAATATCGTAGTTTCTTTGTACCGTTAACATTAACTTTTCTATTTACAAATGTAGGTGGTCTGACCTATAAATATGCCGCTCGCTACTTCAGTTTCGCACTTACAAACTTACAACATATTAATTAGTTACAGTTTGTTGCATAAACCGCCCACTGCCCTCACGAACTTGGTACAAATTGACTCGTACCGAGATACTTTGGTATATACCTATATACTCTATACCTAATTTGTGCATGAAAGTATTAAGTTGTCTCTCCAAAAACGACTAGTGAGAAAACTGAAAGACATAATTAGATCAATCATATACAAATATAAAAAAAGAAAGGTGTATTTTTATCAATTTTTGTAGTTTTTTTTGTAGAATTATTTAAAAATTTTGCAGTAATTAATATGCAGTCGACGAAATGTAAAAGCTTCAGTGTTTAGACAGAACTCCTGTGTCCTTCCTGTTAAAGCAACACATTAAGTTGAGGATCGTAGAGCCCTCTGAAGTTTGACTTCGAAGACATCAATACCAAACCAATTTCAACCTAATAACAAAAGTTGACGACCCGCGTGGTGCAGCGGTTCCCATACCGGTCTGACGCGCAATGGCTTCCGGGTTCGATTCCCGGCCAGACAGGTATCTGATTGATGAGTTTAGATTCATGTTCTGGGTCTGGGTGTTTGTGTATTCGTCTTGTGTGTGTCCATCGTACCCACGACACAGGAGAAAATTCTAGTGTGGGGCTATGAGTGTAGAAAGCTTGCGTTAAACGAGTGTGTGTGTGTGTGTGTAAGTGTTAAGCGCTCTTTTTTTCTTGATTAAAGGGCAAGGGAGATATGCTTATCCAATACGTTCTAATTTAGTCCTCAAGGGACGTATTCTGGCTAGCCTCATGTAAATCTCTAATCTTATCTGGGATTTACAGTTTTCATGCATGACCTTTCATATCATGATATTTCTTGTAATACAGGACTGTATATATGTATATATTAATACATGAAGCAAAAACTTGTGATTCGTTTTTAATTACGAAATTACGCTCAGTTATAGTTAATGTAGAGAAGGATTGCGCAATGCTAATATTATTTTCAAATAATGCATAAAACATACATAAAATCAACTAAAAACACATTACACTCACTACCTTGCATTTGAACACATACATAATAAATGAATACAATGAAAACACATAACGTCAAAACTGTCAGATTAAATGCAGCTTAATAAACCTATTTTTACCTTTAACGGGTGCGTTTAAAATAACTTGAAAATTATTTCCATTTTTTTTAATTTGAGAAATATTGATGCTACTTTGGACGATATGAAGTTTAGTTTTTTAATTTAAATTACTGTCGAGTTTCGACCGTTGTGACGGGTGACTAGTTACAAAGAAACGAACATACAAGGCAGGTGGAAATAGGTAGACTGCGTGTTCATATATCAGGTGGAAACATCCCCATTAGCTACTTATATGAGAGAAAATTTGCCCAAATCGCTTTTAAATGCAGCCGAGCCCAAACAAGACCCAAGTCTGCAAAAGTGACTCATTGTTTACCACTACTTCAAGTTGACACCGCTTATCGATCGCTTGTCAAATTAGTGCCACTTTTGACCTCACTTTAACGTTGGACCCGTTTACAATTCATTTTTTCAATGTCTAACTTTAAGCTTTTGTTTTCGGCCATAATTGCATCTTTTGTTGAATTCAATTTTCTTGTTGTGCTATAATAGTATTGTATTATAACGTATTGTGTGGTGAAGTATTGTGAAATTCAAAGCAACGAATTGTTTTAAACTGTTTGACATCAAATGTGTATTAGTCATTAAAATAGAATTTAGAGGTTTTGGTGAGCTTACCATAGAGTACAAATAATATACAAATATTAACTAAGTCGATAAAAAAATAGTTGTTGTATTTAGATGTGTACCCGTGGACGTAGCCAGAGGGTGGGGGAGTTCGAACCCCCCTCGAAATGGTAAATATATTAACATTCATATTAAGACGTATAATATGGTTCGTCCGTGGAATTACCTGTATGAGCTACACCAATTTTATTTTTGAACCCTCCAAAACCAAAACCCCTACGGCTACTGGGCTATGGTCCGAGGAACGAGTATGGTTCTAATGGATGGGTATCATCGCCACACTAATTTTTAGTGTAAAGCTGAACATGCTTTTCTTACGGCTACCGGTTTACTGTCATATGAGACTATAATCTTATCCCCGAACATAACTACGCATCTGTGATTGAATTCAGATAGGATTCCTGTTCTAGATAAAGTTGCTAAAAATATCCATGGCCTTCAGTGACCACTTACTATCCGTTCGACTGCATGCTCGTATGCTTCTTCATTCATTTATAAAAAAATAAAAATAAAAAAACCTATCGAAATAAAACGGTGTGCTGTCTCTCTGTTACATGACCTCTGTTGTACCTACTCGTATATAATCTATGTCACTTTTAGAAAGCTAAATCTTACATTTAATTACATGTAAATCTCGAGCGAAGTCAAAGCGGCTAACTAGTGTCATGAGTCACTGGCGCCGCGTGGGCCTGAACTGTTTTACAATACGAGCCTCATTGTCAACCACGACCATTAATGCCTCAGGCTCAGATGCAATATGAATGGTATGCAATTAAAATCTGATTTATGCTCGTTGAAACAGAATTTAAACACAAAATTTATTTCCTCTGCAACTTTGTAACTGTACCCTTAGTAGGTTTATAAAGTTTCCTGCAGCAAGCATTCGTGTTTTCGTTCTTACATAGCTAAAGCTTATATTGCTGCGTTCACCACAAAACATTGTATTCCACATGTTAACGGATCTCCTCTCTTAGAGTACCAATAATATATGTTCTCACATCACAATTATTTATTTAACAGATACTTAGTTTACAATTATTTGTATTATTTATTTATTATTCTCACATCACAATTACTTATATATCAAACTCTTAGTTTACAACTATCTTATATTATTTATTTAACAGAATCTTAGTTTATAACTATCTTTATTATTTTTCGCACGCATTTTTCTTCTTTTTAATGTTTTTATTATTGTAATACTTTAAATAAGTTTTCATATTAAAATTATCGTAAATGTATATTATATTAATATCGGTATTTTAAGAACGGTAACAGACATAAATTAGGGAACAAAGATGCCTAGTCTTTTAAAAAACGTGACAGCTAAAAATACCACTCAATTGATAAGCGAAGGACACGACAATCGTTAACTAGCTTTCAAATAAATTTAATGCATTTTGAGCATCAACATGTCAGCTTCATCAAAAGCTCATTAACAAACTCATAACTATTATTAAATCTCAAACAAGCTTCAAGATTTTGCAATTTACTAGACATAAATAAAATTCAAGTTAAACGTAGTTAGGTGGCCTAAGATCTGAACTTTTTACTTAGTTTCGTAATTCAATAATAGAGCATTATTTATGAAATCTCACTTAAGTTAAATTGAAATGTCTGTTTTTTAAAATAAACGCAGTGTCTGTCTGCAATTTACCAATGATTGCAAATGCTTCTTTTGCTATATTAATCTCGTATGACGCCATTCTTATATTTATTGAATGTTGGTCTACTAAATCTTAGTAACCACTGAACTCGTACGCTACGTCATGAGGTAACATTCTTTTATTAAAATCTCTCTTACCTATTAGGGATTGTTACAATTTGAAATAACTCAGAATGAGGGTAATATTTTTCGAGCGTCTGAGTGTGTATATTTGTATGTATGTTCATTTATTTGGCACGCGCTTCAGCCCATACGTACGTCAGGGAACCTTTTATAGGCTTCTCTCCGCTGGGCAACGGAGATGGTGTGTCGGAGTCCGGCCGCAACCGTATACCAACTAAACCACTGACGGTGTCCCTTCGTTAGCTTACGCCGGGGGGCTGGGATACGCTTGCGCATTCTTTTCACTGTACCCCCCGGCAGCTTGGCCGCCCTTACGTGCTTTAGCCCAGTCGGCTTAAGGGATTCAGGCATAATTACAAGATATCATCAGAATTTCTCAGTTTGCACAGTAACATAGGCTAACATATTTTTTTAGCTTTAGCAGTATGGTTTTTGAATTCAAGATACGTACCTAATTTCTTGTTAAGCACGAGTAAATCCTAGATGATATTAAACGAAGACTTAAAAAAACTCCGCCATAAGTATTAAAAGGTTTAATCAGGTCATGTGCGTCAAGGCACCTGTCGCGAAGTAAATGCAAAGCCTAATTGAAATTATTTACCGAACAAATGACAGTGCAGTATTGAGATCGATAATATTGAATAGAATGTCGAGGTCGGTCTCTATATTTATTTAACACGATACAAATTTGTCATGCGGCTCTATTTCATGTCGGAGGCCTTGCTACAACATATTAAGTTACTGGGCTACTATTAGCACTATTTTGTCTATCTTTTATATTATCTATTCATAACTCTAATTTGGACACAGCGCATTGAAAGAGAAGGGCAATCTTCCATCTTGATAGTGTAAGTCTACATAGGTCATACAATTTAAGGAGCATTATAGAGAAAACACCAATAAAAGAAGTAATAATTAAGAAACCAAAAATCCTTGAAAACTTAGGAAATATAGTTCTTATAAATCTACTGATATATTTGGAATAACTACTCTATTTATATCTTACGCGTATGTTATTCCAATATTAGTTAAATACCTACCTACTGTTTAATGAAGAAAGAACATAAACTTATAAGCCTCCTAAACATTATAATAGTAGAAATTAGCAAACAACAATCAATAAAATGTTTCCTTGTGATAAATTTTATTCTAATCCTTCCATTTAAAAATTTACGTAACAGGTTTAAATTTTAAATTAAACTAAATAAATTCTGTAACATTTGTAACAAAATTTATATGTAATTAATTAATATAGATATACTCTCAAATTCGCAACGAATTTTTCAATTTACGAGCAGTAACATAATAAGCTACTAAAATATGCTTAAACATCTTTATGGTTTATCCATTTAAAGCCTTTGAATCCATAATTATGCAAACATCGTGTAGTGATTTTCCTAAACCGTGGATTAAAATGTGTATATTCGTCTTCCTTATAAAGACTTCCGTTTAAGAACTCGGAGTGAATTTTAAAATGTTTAAAAGCGTAATACACGGAAATGAGAATACACAAAACCGTGATACATGATAATTTTAGCGAACCAATAATGTAAATAGCTATGAATATGGACTTTAAAGATTGAAGTTATGGTATATACCTATTGTTCATAAACCTCGCGGACCATTTTTTTTAACCTTCACGAGGTACCCGACGCCGCGGGAGCGACGCAAGGTTATGTGGGATTTTTACCGCACTAAACACCCCCCCCCCCCCCCGGTGGCCGTCCTCGGCGCTAAAAGGGAGGACTCCGGGATCTCGAAACGACTTCAACCGGAATCCTCCGAGCGCGTTGCCCCATCGGCTCCTCCCAGATGCTGGGCGGTCTAGTCTTTACGACGCTATGCGACCACACATACCGCCGTCCTTCCCGGGATTGCCTGACCGAACGGTTCGAGCTCCCAAACCTCGCGGACCAAGTAAACAGGGGCCAACGTCAAAGTAGGTAGATAGTAGATTTAATACGTTTTACCTTTATTTGTTACTATAATGCTACACTTCTTGAAGTTTATTTCATCTACTACTTATTACTTAACACAAACTATCACCATCGCTCAAGCTTGACTGGCAAAGAATGCCACCAGGCATTCATTTTATCCGTGTAACCCATGGTTGAAGGTTTTTTAGGAAACAATGAATATGTATGAGTAGATTAAAAAGCAAGTAATCTATTTTGATTTTTCTAATTTCTAGCGTCCCCTCAACATTAATTGGCGTTAATGAGGATACACAACAACAGAAAGAACCAATAACCAATAACCGAAAATAGCATTTACTTTTAAATCACCGACAAACAGTTCCATTTTTATTTTAATAATTTAAAAGTTCAACGTTTTTTATGGGAAAACCTCAACAAACCGACAATCATTTAGTTAAGCGGAAAACTTTGCGTAGAAGTCCGATTGAATAGGTTGAAACTATTAAGCAACTGTCAATAGGTATTTATTGATCACCTTGCATGCGCAATCATACTAATATTATAAATGCGAAAGTTCGTGAGTGTGTATGTTTGTTACTTCTTCACGTGTAAACGGCTGGAGCGATTTTCATAAAATTTGGTCGTGAGTTAGCTGATACTCTGGATTAACATATGGGCTACTTTTTACTGTGAAAAAATATCTAATTCCCACGGGACAAATGATATTTGTTAACGCGGGCGAAACTGCGAGACTCAACTAGTTAAAAAAAAATCTAAAAATAGCTATAATTAAATACACGACAATCATATAAAATAACGCGGAAATGTTCAGTGAACACGCAACAGAATGTATAGTAATGAAATATGAAAATCAATAATATCATTAACAAGCTAATGAAAAATTTTCCTCAATTCGACATATACAAAAAATTTGCAACAGGAATGTTGTTTTGAAACGATATCCGTTAGCGATATTGCGTTAAGGTTATTATAAGGTGGGTCAAAATGTTAAATTGAGACTGTTGTACTACCGTCAGCGATAAAATTACAAAATAAGTACTTAAGTCACTAATATCGCACCGAGAGAAAGAATCTATTAGCGTCGCTAAACCTGACCACTTCCGATTGCGATTGTGATAAAGTTTTGTTGACAACACAGTACAAAGTAACAGAAGTATTATTAAACCAAAAAAAGACATACAGACAAATGGAACTATATTAGTATGCTGCTAGACAACTACAAGGACCTAATTAAAAGACAGGAAATTAAACTGAAGTTTTTACTACTGGAAACAAATTTTATGGAATTTCGCTGTCTTTATAAACCTCCAGTTTTTGTACGCGTATCCTTATACAGTTATACATATCCTTGTTCATAATGAGGAATGAGGTAAGATCCGTCACAATTTAGTTTTCATTGCAAGCACTCTACAATGAGACACATGTCTAAGCAACACGTATCTTGGTCCAATGAATCATTTTAACGGCAACCTTGTAACGGGGGGACATAAAAACCGGGGAAAGGAAATTCCTTGCGTGTTCATTATCTGAAAAGGACCACTTAGCTACCTGTACTAAGCAGGGCAGAGACATTAACAGGACGTGACATTAAAATTTCTTTAATAACTCTATTTTAAAAGTTCGTGTGGCGACACCATTGCGACACTTCCGTTTTACATTACTAGTACGGTTGAGCATTGCTCGGGTTTGAAGAGTGTAGTAAGATAAGATTAAACTTAAATATGCCATTTATTTAGTACTAAAGATGGTACGATGTCTATACTAAAGTAACCTTAACTAATTATCTTTAGTTTAATTCATTATTTAAATTTGGTTTCTCCTAAACCATGGGACTCAGATATTGTAACTTGTGAATTTAAAGATATTTATTACGAAACGTAAAAAGATGGACAAAAAAGAAAAATCTGGAAAAAATAAACTGAACAATGCAGAAGACTTTATAGAAATGCTAAATAATTTTAATACCATCAAACTAAACTATAAATGTAAACCTATACCCGCCTCTCTTTAAAAGTCGTTAACATATGTAATAAGTATACCTATATTGGATTATATGCACTATCAAAATATGCACAAAAATGGTAAATATACCCAAAACATGCATTATGAAATCAACATTTTTGGTTGTGAAACTGCAATCGGTATAGATTTGATGACCTTTTTTTGGCCGTCGAACTGAAATTCGTATAGATTTAACGACCCTTTTTGTCGTCAAGCTTGAATTATGATAGGAATTAGGCAACTAAAAGAAGAAACTAAAGACTATTTTGCCCAATACTAATAAAAAAGTACCAAACAATGCAATAACACTATGAAACTGTCATTACATGCATATGCAAATATGCAAATAGATATAATCCGATGTTTAGTAATAAGATTACATACTACCTATTTGGAAAACTTCTAAAAATATTTTTGTCAACCCTGTATCACCTATGTATTGTAAGTGAACTGCAAGTTGTCATGTTCTATTAGAATAACCACTCGGCCACAAAATAATAGCATGTGGTTTGTTTCTAACGCGATTACCGCTTGAAGAGAATGTTTAAGCGCCCTTATTTAACGCAGGCAGTACCCGCGAGAAAATAAAAGTTATAAGCTCTATAAACCGAAGGGTTTATACATATAAGCGACGGTTATGTATAAACACTTGGGATTCATACAAAAAATACATTGTTTAAGATATATATAACGTAATAGAATCGCGTATTAAATCCTAATTATTTTCACAGTAATTGAGATATTTAAATAGAGTGCCAGTGATGACCTATGGCGCCGAAACGTGACTTACACTGTAGGCTTCATTCGAAGGCTCAGAGTCGCTCAGCGTGATATGGAGAGGGCTCTGGAATTTCTTTACGAGATATGCATTGCAATGATGAAATCCGTAAACGAACGAAGCTTACTGTCAAAGCTCTCGCAATTATCAGGCTGAACTGGCAGTGTGTCGGCCACATTTAGGCAAAAGGAGTACAAGTCCTGCGTTTAGGCAAAAGGAGTACAAGTTGCCCACCAGGTAGACCGATGACTTGAAGAAAACAGCGGGAAAGCGCTGGATTCAGAGGGCACAGGACTAGTTGGCGTGGCGCTATTTAGGGTGGTGGGGCTACGTTCAGATGTGGACATCATAGAGCTGATGGAAGGATGGACGGAAATAATTACGATAAAATTGTTTTTGTAGTCTGTTATACAGCGATTTATGTTTAATATTATTTGGCACGTATTAATGAGTCATGAGTCAAATAATTATGAAATATTATAAAGTATCATTATTATAAAGTATTTCATGTCTACAAAACTAGGTTATGCAATAGTAAGGAACTACGCGTCCTGTAAGGCCAGTGCGACAGAGAAGGTGGCGATCCATTCGCTCGCTTTTTAGGATTCCTTGGTCAAATCGCAAAAATCGGAACCCTTATAGATTCGTCATGTCTGTCTGTCCGTATGCCACAGCCATTTCGGAATTTTATTAAGACCACAGAGTTGAAATTTGATAGGTAAGTGACTAAGTGTATTCTATAAGTGTAAACCGCTTTATGAATTATGTACAAATATAAAAAAGATATTAAATTTGTCCCCTAAATTTAATATCTATTTTTGTATTCTATATCCAGGTCCATACAAGTAATTGATACTTAAATAAAAACATCTTAAACATTTTTTGTCATATTTTTGTCTAAGTCGATTGTTTAAGAGATAACCCCTTTCAAAGCGGTAAAATGTGCCCGCCCCCCCTGACTTTTAAACTACGAAAGTGAAAAATCTGTATAAAACATATGTCGTAGATGTCAAGGAACAATGGTTCGAACGAGTATAACATAACTTTGTCATACACACACTATAAAAAAAATACTTATTTTGGTAGTGGAAAAACTGTTTACCTAATTTATTATTTTTATAATATTTTGAATTCTGCTATTTAATGATAATGCTACGGAACCCTTCACCTGCGAGTCCGACTCGCACCTGGCTTTCTATTGCTACACGGGTACGTCTTTCGTAAACGCACTATCGCGTTTGCAAAGCCGCTACCTTCGTTACACGTAGCAAGTTGGCAACCATTGAAATCAATTACGACCTTTTCATTTATGGCTCGTAAAATAAATATAAAAGGCAAATGGATAGTTTGTCAACAGCCACCTGCTGATTTAACTTTTAATTATGTAGCTGTGAATAAATAACATAAATCTTCGTAAGGATATTTTGTCTATTCGTGAATATTATCACGTAATATTTAATAATAAAATATTTTTTTTAAATATAAATATTGCGAGACTGCGTTTGTACCTACAATATTATTTACAATTTCCAAAATCTTTAGTATGTTTTCTATGTACAAATTCAAAAATGTTGTCCGGGCAGGCCAATTGTACTGCCATTTTATTGCAGTAATAAGATACCTTAGAAATTAAGTACCAATCACTTAGTATGAAAAGCGAAAAACTCAGATACTCCTCCATTCTATGAATACGCCTTTAAAATCTTCCTAATGATCCCAAATCAATAAAAAATACAAATAACCGTGATAGACTATGGTGACAATACTCATTTTAGAAGCTTGACGATGATATTTGTTGTTACTTCTATTATACGCGCGCCACTGGGAAGGGGGAGGGGGGGTCGTTTTCGCAACGCGGAATCGAACGCATCGAGGGCACGCAACCGGTAGAGCCTGCTGGTAACAGGGCTGTAGGGTTGACTTCAATGAAATGAAATGTCTTTATTTTGTATAGGACTACGGGGGCACTTACAAATTGTCAGTTACACTTTTTTTACACTACCACCGGATTGGAACACGACCTCAACTGAGAAGAACTCAACAAGAAACTCAGCGAGCTTGTTTTTTTGTTATGCTGTATTTTTAACCGACTTCCCAAAGGAAAGAGGTTATCTATTCGTCACGTATATTTTTTTTTTTTTTTATGTATGTTCGGGCGAAATGGCTAGAAATCGTCGACCTACCAACACGATTCATACGACATTGCATGCGGCTAGTTTCACAGGCAGTCCCATATTGAGGAAAATGAAAACCTTCCGGCGGTTTTCCCGGAAAATTGGAAAATGTCGGTTTCTTAAAATCTTGAATAACTTGGGTGTTTATAAACCGATTTCCATTTTCTTTCTTTCATTTGATAGGAAATTTCGTCACGCAACTTTTTCTCTTGGACATGGGTATGCTGTGATGCTTAACTCTTTGAGTTATGGGGTGGAAACCACCACCACTCCTCAAGTTTTTTAGATAATTTGAGATAACTCGGCTTCTGCCGAATCGATTCTTATGAAACTTGGAATATGTATTATATATCTATGCTTATATAGGTTGACGAAAAATTTGACCTTCAACTCTTCGATCCTGATGATGCAGGATTACAGCTATCCTAAACTAACTAACTAAGCAGAGACATGTGATGAAAAATTTGACCTTCAACTCCTCAATCCTGATGATGCAGGGGTGCCTCAAGCCTAAACCATTGGGGTTTACCATTTGGTGCTTATGGGTATGTTATAACAATACTAAGCAAAGACATATTATAAAAAAATGACCTTCAACTCCTCAACCCTGATGATGCAGGGTGCTGTAAGCCCAAGCCGTAGGTGATGGCCATTTAGTGCTTACGGATATATAATAAGATAGCAAGGCAAAGATGTACGATGACAAATTTGACCTTCAACTCCTCAATCCTGATGATGCAGGGGTGCCTCAAGCCTAAACCATTGGGGTTTACCATTTGGTGCTTATGGGTATGTTATAACAATACTAAGCAAAGACATATTATAAAAAAATGACCTTCAACTCCTCAACCCTGATGATGCAGGGTGCTGTAAGCCCAAGCCGTAGGTGATGGCCATTTAGTGCTTACGGATATATAATAAGATAGCAAGGCAAAGATGTACGATGACAAATTTGACCTTCAACTCCTCAACCCTGATGATGCAGGGGTACTGCAGGCTTAAACCATAAACGTTAGACATTTGTTGCTCACGGATTTGTAATAACATTGCTAAGCAAAGGTATACGACGAAAAATTGGACCTTCAACTCCTCAATCCTGATGATGCAGGGGTATTGAATGCCTAAGCCATAAAACTTAGCTATTTCAATCTTACGCATTCAAAATGATATTTAAAAAAATGTAAGGTAAAACATTAGAAAAATGGTTGTATACGGTGGAAAATTGGACCTTCAACTCCTCAATCCTGATGATGCTGGGGTGCTTCAAGCTTAAACTATAGGCGTTAGCTACATGATCGCTACGTATATCTGATAAGATTACTAAGCAAAGATATAAGATGGAAAATTTGACCTTCAACTCCTCAACTCTGATGATGCAGGGGTACTTCAGGCTTAAACTATAGGCGTTGGCCATTTGATGCTTATGGGTATGTAATATATTTACAAAGCGAAGACGTATGATAAAAAAGTTGACCTTCAACTCCTCAACCCTGATGATGCAGGGTACTGTAAGCCCAAGCCATAGAAGTTGGGGATCTGTTGCTTACGTGCATGCGATGAGATTACATAGAAAAGATATGACATGATAATTTTGACCTTCAACTCTTCGGCCCTGATGATGCAGGGGTACTTCAGGCTTAAACCATAGGCGTTGGCCATTTGATACTTATGGATATGTAATATATTTACAAAGCAAAGACGTATGATAAGAAAATTGACCTTCAACTCCTCAACCCTGATGATGCAGGGTACTGCAAGTTTAAACCATAAGCATCGGCCATATGGTGCTTACGTATATGTAATGAGATTACTAAGCAAAGATATGAAATGATAATTTTGACCTTCAACTCCTCAACCCTGATAATGCTGGGGTCCTTCAAGTTTAAACCGTAGGCATCGGCCATATTGTGCTTACGTATACATAATGTTGTTGTTCACAATACCAACAATGAGTTTCGGAGAGGATATAATTATGATCAAAAATTCCACTTTGAATACAATAACCTGAAAGATGCAAGAGTACCACCAACCTTTTTAAATTGGATGGGTTATTTTTATCAGTATCAGTTGAATTATACTCTTAGTTATAAGGTTTATATTACTTTTTCTACTTTAAATATTGATAATTATAGGTCTATTCTTTAAATAAATGTTTACTCAGAAAAAGTTGTTTTATTCGGTTAGGTTAGGTTCGAACAGATTTTTCCAATTCAGAATCTAAGGGAGGGGGCGCGGTAGCGCCCCCGACCGGTTGTGTCAAAGAAGTCTATTTTTATATGATGACGTCAGCACATAATTTTATTCATCCGAAAATCGGACGAATAATTAATTTTATTCATCCGGTTAGCGGACGACTAGCAACAGCCATAACTGATTTTATCGTGACTGAAAAGCGTGAAAAAAAAAATTTTAAACAAAAAATACAACCGACTTCCACGCCACATAAAAGTAAAAAATAATTTAAATACATGTTGGTTTAGAGCAAACACAGTTCTTAGTACATAGTCCCGAAGTCGGCGCTCATATAAGATACATGTAGTTTCGTCATGATCCAGCAAAATATGGTGAGCGCCGACTTCGGGACTATGTACTAAGAACTGTGTTTGCTCTAAACCAACATGTATTTAAATTATTTTTTACTTTTATGTGGCGTGGAAGTCGGTTGTATTTTTTGTTTAAATTTTTTTTTTTTTTTAATTATGTTCTTTTTTATATTGTAATGAAAGTTAATGTCACCGATCAAAAATCTTTAGTTATACGGTAACACTCAAAAATAAAAATAAAGAATAATAAACAAATAAACAAATCTCATTATTACTAACTAAAATTCTCAAGATATTCCATGAAAAAAAATCACCGTTGTATTCACAATCATCTCCTTTTCAAACTCATTGCCATATACCGTAGGCTTTGTGAGGATGTATGTATGTTTGTTACTTTTCAACGTAAAAGTTACAGATCGCCTTTCACAAAAAATTACCACAAAGATACCACGGTTAACGTGAGCGTAGCGTGTAACGTAAGCGGGCATAGCCGAGTAAATAAGCTAGTTTTTATGTAATTCTAATAAAAATCTCATAGACAATAGGTTTGTAGGTTTGAAATCCAGATACTTTCGGAACTACAAAAGATTAGGGTATCCATGCGTCATTATATATATTTTTGAGAAAACAGACTTAAGTGTCGGCGCACACGCGCCACTCGCGGCGGCCACAAACTCTCTATTTGAAGCGTGTCTATATAAAATGTATAGAAACTATAGGATTTTTTTATATATCTAATTGTAGCAGCAAACGAGCATGCACCTGATGGTAAGTAGTCACTGCCGCCCATGAACATCGGTAAGCAACTTCACTTAGAACATGGGTTCTATCTGAAGTCAATCACTGATGCGTGCTACTCCCGAGGAGTATGATGGTCGCCTCATATAAAAGTCTTCCGGCAACCACACGCTTCCAACAAAACGCAAGAAATGCTTCACTCTAGAAATAGGTGTGGCGGTGGTCTCCCCCGGTCGAACTACACTGGTTCTACCACCTGAAAAATGCCAGACAACATTTTGTGGCTGTGGCCGGTGGCCCACGGCGACGCTAAATCACTTTAATCTTACTCGCGACAGCCCTATTAGGGCTCAGGACAAGAAAAGTAGAGGGGACTCGTAGAAGGCCGATGGAGGGGTCGTAAATAGGTCGCTGCATTCCACGTTATTTGATTGACGATCTTATGAATAAGGAGATTAACGATTGGGCAATACACTGTGTATAAAGGTAGCAAATATAACACTAAGATTAGCAGCCAAAGTAAATGGCAGCCGAAGTTAATATCTAGAGCCTAGATATTAAACATTTTTTCTTACGAAAATAAAATCCACTCGTTCTCTAAAATCTATTGGCTTTACCATATTTTTGTTAAGGGGGTTGTCCAACGGTGGCAGGTAGACAAAAATAAATTGGTACTTTAAAATAGGCCGACCAAAATTACGACATATTTTTTTGCCTATGCTAACGTTGAGGAAAGCTGCAACATATAACAACTCACACCTCCTTTCCTTACACCCCTAGTCAAAATACAGCGGAATTATTGCTACTATAATGTAGTTGCACTTCGCTTTTCCTTATTGTAGACTATTGTTCTTTTTAATTTTATAATTTGTGTAAACTATGTAGTATGATCAAAAATAAATAAATAAAATAGTAAAAGGTGTAACTGTCGATAAAAAATCAACTAAGTTAAATTGTAATATATTTTGCAATAGAATTTTACATTATAACACTTTAATGTCCCTATTTATAGCAATGTTACTTATTTACTGCGACAGGTGCAATAAACTTGTCTTTCCTATTCGAATTAGAATTAATTAAACATGAAGGTATATTGTAGAGCATGTACTTCATTGACTTTAATGTATAAGGTATACAACTATAAAAACCATTACAAATAAAGAATATTGGATCTATGGTAAGGAATAAAAAGTACGTCATATTTGTTTTATTCTTTTTAAAATAAATGCAGTTTGTTTAATCGAATATTATGGGTTTAAAAAAATCGGGGAGATATGCGTGGGACTCGAACGCCAGCTCTCCCGAGTGGGCGGCCGAAATCCTTTCCGCTACGATAACACTCAAGAGTTAAGTATAACTTGATATTAAAACAATAAGTTACCGTAAGCCCAAAAAGATCCCACAAAAACATAGCCTAACCGTCACTGTCTATATTTGACATTAGGTACTCGTGTAACTTAAACACTTGAAAATAGAATGAGAAAAAAACGTGACCGGAAATTGCTTTGTGGTTCTGTCATAGAGCAAACTGTCTATAAATTATTGAAGGATTTCTTGTAGTAGGTATTTGTTTAAAGAATTGAAGTACAATAAGAGCAGTGATAGCCTAATGGTTGAAACTTGCCCTCTCGATCGGGAGGTCTGAGGTTCAAACCCAGGCACGCACCACTGATTCATGTGCGTATTATAAATTAATTATCACTGCTTTTCGGTGAAGGAAAACATCGTGAGGAAACCTACACACCCGAGTTCTTTAAAAAAAAAAAAAAGTTTTCGGAGGTGTGTGAAGTCCACCAATTCGCACTTGGCCAGCGCGGTGGACTATGGCCTAAACTCTCTCATACGGAGAGAAGACCCGTGCCCAGCAGTGGGACAATAATGGGTTGACGACGACGGGCATAAAGTCCAGCGAATGAGCGATGTACAACAAGATGTTCATTACCCAACTGCCATCAGACTGAGGTAAGACTTTTATTTATTATCAAAACAATATGAGTACCAAATAAATGCTAGTACGTAGACCATTACAAAATATGTTCTGACAATTTTATGCTACTAGAAAATCCTGCGGTCCCTTCGCGAATTACATTGGCTCTACCTACCTTTCTCAGGTAGTAAAACCAGTCTTATTCGACCGGGAAGGTACTACCGCTACACCTATTTCCAGCGTGAAGCAGTTCTTGCGTTTCGATGGAAGGGTGTGGTTGCTGGCACACCTTCATATGAGGCGACCATCATAAGAAGCTAGGAGTAGGTACTTCTAGCTTCTTTGCAGGCTCATTTTCCAATGAGGCGACTACCTAGTCCTCGGGAGCAACAACACATCTGTAATTGACCTTACGTAGAAATCCTATATGAAATAACCTACGATGTCCATAGGTGGCAGTTACCACTTTCCATCAGATGGACTGCATGCTCGTTTGCTCCTTCAAACGGATAAAAAATGAACCTTTAATTTAAGCCGGCAATGCATGACGTAAGTAAATTGATGCTTATAATTGGTCAAAAAGGTTAATCGAATGCATAATTAGATTTAAAAGTCACGTCAAATGTCACCACAAAAAAGATACTATGTAATTATTTTATTTTCTGAACAAATGACCCTGTTTTGATCTTCAGAACTCAGCTCTACCTCGAGGTCAGAAAAGAGCGGTTTTAAAGGCGGTAGAACCAGTGTAGTTCGACCGGGGAAGTACCACCTCCACACCTATTTCTAGCGTGAAGCATTTCTTGCGTTTCGATAGAAGGGTGTGGTTGCGGCACACTTTTATTATGAGGTAAAGGTGGTAGAACCAGTATAGTTCGACCGGGGAAGTACCACCGGCACACCTATTTCTAGCGTGAAGCATTTCTTGCGTTTCGATAGAAGGGTGTGGTTGCCGGCACACTTTCACATGAGGCGACCATCATAGTCCTCAGGAGTAGCAACGCATTTGTTATTGAATTCAGACAGAACCCATCTGTATGAAGTTGATTACAAAATGTCCATGGGCGGCAGTGACCACTCACCATCAGGCGGACTGCATGCTCGTTTGCTACTTCAGTCAAATAAAAAAAAGAGCTTGACAATATTGCCTCTACACTCGCATTACGTTTCTTCTATACAGGTTTCTTCTGTCATTGTATTTCCACCACTACTTCTGCTTTACAGAAAGTAACACAAATGTATACAAGATGTAGAAGTGTGGTTAGTTCCCACATAATAACGCATATGATGATATTTGGAAGATCATTGGGAATATATTATCAATTTATCATTTGCAGGCTTAACGTCTGTGGCCAACCTCAGATCTTGATTTTGTCCTGGGTTAATAAGGAATGTCCATGCGCGGTAGTAGGAAAATCAGGTGGCCTGCATGCTCATTAGCAATTATATAAAAACTAAAAAAACACTTTAATCTGGTGGACGGTAAGCTCGTTTGATAACAGCATATTAAACACATTCATTTAGTACAAACAGTTACAACCTATTTAGGATAATGATGATAAATGACCATAACATGACTCATTCCTACAGTCCCAAACTTGTATGCTTATTTCTAAGAAACACGAAATCCGAGACGTTCAGCCCAATTCTTTGCAAGCCAAACCTTTGCGGAATTTGATACCGGAGGCCTAAAAATAAAAGAATTTATTTTTATATGTAAATGATGAAAGGTGAAATAAAGAATTTTGCAGGTGTTATATTAATCGAGGCCCGATAAAATACCTCTGTGGCGTCGTGTCTTTTATTTACCGTTAATGTGTTGAACGTTTAAAAGATTATAATAACTTATTATTAGAAGTCCGAAACGTTTTGAACTTAACCTGCGTAGGAGGCCGAGTGGCCACCGGATTTATACCTACTTTCAACTGTGACCACATACTTAACTTGACGTTTTAAGGTATTTAGAATTTAATGCTTTGATAGAACGTATATATTATACATAAGTACATACATTATGTAAGTTTTGAAATTGAAAATAAATGATTCGATTCTACTTTTTTTCTTTTAATAAACACGGGTATCATAAAATATCATTATATTACAACGTTTACAAAACCTACAATAAAATATAGAGATACTCGTATGCTTATAATCATTATCCCTTGATGCAGTTTTTGGAATCGAACCGGCAACCAGTTCGGAATGCGGCATGACTAATACAAACCCAGATCCATCTAGAATTTCCACGCTGACTCAAATCAGTAGGAATAGTTACAAGTCAAAATTCCTTTACATTTCTAAAAAATATTTTATAAAATTAAGTTAAGTTTTTGGCTTCTTTCTTAGACACGAAATACAAAGATTTTATTTAGGTTCCCCTAAAGCTTGCCCTGGAATTGTATTAAAAAAAAACGTATCTCTGACCTGTCCTTAGTCATCAAAAATTAAGAAGAAAACATAAAATATAAAATTTCAATCTAGAAAAATAATCACGCAGACTATTTAAAAACATATAAGTACTTGTGCACCAATGCGTACAAAAAACCTAATATACGACATATTCTATTTTTTAAAGGAATTCATGTACTCGTTGTGTTATCTGTGAACTTTCTTCTATCACGAGATCACAATATCTATAGCCGAGCAAGCGGCGCCAGCGACCTGTTCCCGTCAAGTGACTCACGCGGTAATGGTTTCGCGGAATCGAATTTCGAACGCTCGGCGAGACCGTTGCGAAACAACGTATCGTGTTATGATTTTGACTTTCGTTCGAGATTGACTTTGTGACGTGGGAACTGAAATGTTTTTGGTTGCTTGGTTTTACTTTGTCCTAAGGAGGTATGATTAAGATGTTGATGCTGCCGCGATAAACGTATGTTAAAAGGAACAGCATCGATTTTTTCTTCAGTAAATCCGACGAGGTTAAGTAACAAAGAATACAAGAATTAGATTTCAGAAATAACGTAGAAGTAACAAAACTATGATTCTATCAATTTTTTTTTCATCAGAGAAATCTTGAAGGTTAGAATAAATACTTGTTAGAGTTGACGACCCGCGTGGCGCAGCGGTTACCGTACCGGTCTGACAAGCAGTGGGTCCCGAGTTCGATTCCCGGCCAGACAGGTATCTGAATGAGTTTAGATTCTTGTTCTGGGTCAGTTTGTTTGTGTATTCGTGTTTGTGTGTGTCCATGACACCCACGACACAGGAGAAAATCCTAGTGTGGGGCTATGAGTGTAGAAAGCGTTTTAAGTTTTTTTTTTTTAAGTTAGAAACGTATTTGTTTGTTCACATTTAGCACTTAAGCAATATATCAGTTCATGAAATAAAAAAAATAGGGTTTATTCTGGAAAATTGCACAGATGCCTGAAAAGAATTCTGAAATCTATGACCTAGTTTGGTGACAACATATTGGATGTATTGTAGAATAATAGCAAGTTTAAACATTTAAGCTAGTTTTAACCGAGCCTTGCGAAGGATCCATCGTTTTTGTAGACCTCATCGCTTAGACCAGAGATTCCCAAACTGACAGCGATAAAGGAACGAATATTTATTTACACCAGCTGTGAACCCCATTAGAAAAACTGCCAGATATAATGATACAGATAAAACAACACGATGTGTATAAGTATAAAATATATACAAAATTATATGAGAGAGTGTATCAAAAAGCGAGTTAGCTGAGCAGTCGCCACTGTATCATGGAGTGTAATGTGATGTCGGTGTTTCTCAAATATTATGTAAAGTTTATCCCTCTACTCTACCCTTTACCCTCTTTAGTGGGATAAACTCTACACTTAGAGTTTATTCCCACTGAGTTTATCCCCTTGGGGATAAAGTCTGCGCTTTGAGAAACCCCGACTTTAGATGTATCGTGATTTAACTATAATGATACGAGAGATATAACTCACCCATAAACCCTTACAAACCAACCATTTTCCCGTGTTACGAAACCTATTCCGCGGGTCAGGTGAGCGTCGACGGCATTTCGAATTTCATCCGTTCACGTACATTTTGACCCCGAGCGCGTTGCGACAGCAAAAGTAAGAGGCTGGATGCATGGCCGCGCCGTAACCATTACTTTTAAATTAATTTTTAATACGTATCACGCGTTTAACTTATTAAAATAGATTATATTATTATATATGACTCGTATAATTGGTGTCTGGGTTTTTATAGGTATTGATTGTCGCGCGGGTTTGCTTGCTGTTTTTCTATAATTTATTTATTTATTTATTTGGTTGTACCAACAAAGTAAGCACTATTACATTCTATTATGGTCGGCTACATAATAAGAAAAATGGTGAGTGTTACCTCAATTATAGGTACAAACTACATTCATAATTCATATCACAAAGATAATAATTAATCAGTAACAATGTGATTGCAATTAATAAAAGCTATATAAAAAGATTTACATTACTAAATTAAATAAGCATACAATGAAAAAAATACACAATCATTTAAAATAAAATAAAAATAGGTAATATGAAATTAAATTAAATTAATTAAATTAAAAAATAACGGACAATGCAAAAAAATATACAAAATATCTAATTAAAACAAAAAAAAAAAACATTAAAAAAGATACGATAATACCTTAGTAATACCAATTCTATATGAACCGACTGCTAAACGGCTTCATGCATTTGCACAAATTGTTCGACAACTATAGTTTCTAATTTTTATATGAGGATTCCATCGTGAGTACCTACGCATCTGTGATTGACTTCTTATAGAATACTTGTTTTGTATGCTTACAGATGTCCATGGGCGGCAGTGACCACTTACATGTGATTACTTGGACTGGATGGATACTAATTCGTTACTTAAATCTTATAAAAAAAAACTTGTACATTTCCGCAAGATACATGAAGTATAAACAAATAAATCAATTACGTCTCTAAAATATTATATCCTTATGCTGATTAAAATCTATTGTGTATTCGAGGTTTCTTTTGTCACGCTTTTTTACATGAATATAGTGGGGGTAAAGACTGATATACATTGGTATACGTAAAGGCTCAAGTGATTTACAAATAATAATAATACATCCATGGATATAGTTGAATGTGTGCTAGTAGCTTTTCAAGCGCGCTTCCGTACCTTGCAGGATACGTATGTGGTAAATTCCCGCAAGTCATCAAGAGATGGCGCTACTAGTATTCTGAAACACGCTATCGAAGTATTCTCAATACCCTGCATATATATAAATACAAGTTCCGAACAAAGACTGTCGGAGCACGGCCGCTCCGCAGGTATTATCAGCCAGCCTGGCGGGAGATCTTACCTTTGCTAAACGTAAGTTTTGCCGTCTCAGAGGCTCAACATCAATTAGACACTTCACTAATAAACCATGGTGGAATATTCTTCAAGTCTTCCACAAATTGAAAGATTAAAAATTTAAGTTTGTTTGAAAGGAAAGGTTCCCAGCCAAGACAAATAAAGAAATTGGCAGACAAACAAATCTTCGACGAAACTTACAAACAATATACATTCATGGACTTCATTCACTGCACTTTGAAAGTTGTATTAAAATTGTGAATGGTCAATTATAACATCGGGCTAATTAATAACCTTGTGTTTAATGTGTATTAATAGCGCCTGCAGCGAAATAAAATAACTTAAGATCACATGTTAATAAACAAGGTTTAAACACGATTTCAATTAGCAGGCAAAGTTTAATCCGGTTTCGAAATTCCTGAGTCGCAAACCCTCGTGCCTACTTCAAGTACATTCATAAGAACTGAGATTCCGATCAATTGCAGCATAGGGCTGTCGCTACACTAAGTGGTGTGGGCACGGTAGGCTCGAAGACAAATATGCATTCCCTTTACTATTTTTCAACAGAATTCTTAGTTTTTTTTTTAAGAATAACTTAATAATACTTTAATGCAAGACGTGACTGAAGTCCTAACAAAATACGTGTAGGTATATTAAAAAACCTACATATAATAACTTATTAAGGGAATTTATTAAGGGAATTTGCAGACTTTATCTATTTTAAGCAATACTTTTTAATTAATACCACAGTACTAGTATCTATTAATACTGTGTTCGGTAATACTTTTCCCCACAGGAAACGTCGAAGCACTATCAATAGGTATGTAAGAAGGGAAGAAAGAGGGAGTCTTGTAAGGTTATCAGAAAAATAATTGACATAGGTTATGGTTAGGAAATTTCAGAGACACCGCATTTTTTACGCCAATCTTCACTTTTAGCATAGCCCTTTTAACAAAGCTATCTCTAAACGTGTTGCAATCCCTGATTATTATTAAAGTAAGTAAAGGAAGAAAAACTGAGCGAAAACACTAAGGTAAGTATTACACTAATTCTAAACAATATTCTATTTAGTTTTTATCTGTGTATCTATTGGCTGTCATGTAATCAAAAAAGTTTCGGATAAATCAAGTGTTTGTTTATTTGTTGAATATTTTCAAACGTCATTCTGAGTCACTTATGCTTAGTGATTTAACAAGGGTATTGTCGGTATCGATTTTGTCGATTTGATTACACTGTCTATTAAAAAATAATCGATTGCTTTAACGACAAAAACAGTGGGAGAATAAATTATGGTTAAACATAACTGAGGTCTGTACAAAAAATTACTGGTAGTGTGATGTCTACTAGTCCCTGTAGCCTCGGGGTCAGAATAGGGCTAAGGTATCCCCTGCCTGTCGTAAGAGGCGACTAAAAGGGGCTTCCGGGGTTGCAGACGGCTAGAGTGAGAGCTCGAACCGTTCGGTCAGGCAATCCCGGGAAGGACGGCGGTATGTGTGGTCGCATACCGTTGTAAAGACTAGACGGAGCGGTGGGCCCAGCCGCCCATCTGGGAGGAGCCCGATGGGGCAGCGCGCTCGGAGGATTCCGGTTGAAGTCGTTTCGAGATCCCGGAGTCCTCCTTTTCAGCGCCGAGGACGGCCACGGGGGGGTTTTAGTGCGGTAAAAATCCCACATAACCCTGCGTCGCTCCCACGGCGTCGGGTACCTTTTGAAGGTTTCCCCCTCGAAAACAAAAAAAAAAGTATGATGTCTACTAATCTGCACTCTACCAACATTGTGCACTGGTATCATTTCTTTTTTTTATTAGCTTGAAGTAATAGACAAGCTTGCAATCCACCTGGTGGTAAGTGGTCAATGCAAATAACCATCTGCAATTAACTTCATGTAGAACAATGGTTCTAGCTGAAGTCAACCAATGCTGAGATACGATGCTGCTCCCGAGGACTAAGATGGTTGCAATATAAGAAAGTGTGCCGGCAACCACACCCTTCGACCGAAATGTATGAGCCGCTCTATGGTGGAAATAGGTGTTGCGGTGGTACGTCTCGTTTTACGTTACGCTTTACATAGGAGTCCTGTCAGACTAACAACTCATACAGAACTCCTGTGTACAATAATCAAAGCTATAATAATTATGGATTAAGAATTTAACTATAGGTACTGTCTTTGTTGTCTTTTTTTGGAGCTGCGATAGCCTAATAATAGTTGAAACTTGTCCTCTCTTCTGTTTTGATCTCCAGACTTAGATTTGAGTCTCAGAACTTCCTGTCTCAGGTTCGATCCCAAGCACGCACCGGTGATTTTTCTAAAATGATGTGCGCATTGGACATTAGTTATCAGTGCTTTCCGGTGAAGGAAAACATCGTGGGGAACCCTACATACCCGAGTTCAAAGTTCTCGTAAGTGCGTGAAGTCTACCAATTCGCAATTGGCCAGCGCGGTAGACTATGGCTTAAAACTCTCATTCTGCGAAAAGACCTGTGCCCAGCAGGGACACTAATGGGTTGACGACCAGTGCCGGATTAAGCCAGCGCGGGGCCTGTAGCAAATTCTGGGACCCATAGTTTGCTTTAAGTAGGGGTATTAAATAAAACAAAACTGTTACTTCTTCTTTTTTGGTTTTAGTCTGGGAAAATTTAGAAATGACACTTTCTATATCTACTTCTTTCAGTTTAAGATTTTCAGGACTGCAAAGATAGTAGAATATAAATAGAAGGTGTTGGGCCGCGGGGCCCCTCTAGACGCGGGGCCCGTAGCATTTGCTACTCTTGCTATATGGCTAACCCGCACTGTTGACGACGACTCTCTTTGCCATGTAACAAACATAAGCTTAACATTTGGCTGGTAGCCCTACGCTCCGCGGGATTATCGCTCGCGACACAAATCCGTTATAACGATACATAAGAATATTATAATACGGCGGTATCGTATAACGGTCGCGGATCGCGATACCGTGTCGCGTGCGGGAACTGTGTCACAGCACTACCGCTAGGGTCATAGTGATGTGCTCCAGTAGCGAGGGTCAATGTGTTATTGCGCTAATACTGACATTAAATTGCAGTAAAGTGTAAAAATTGTTACTTTGTGGAGTAACTTGAAACATTAACGAAACTAGTTACTACATGCGCTGTCGGATGGGTAGTATGACTTTTTCCTAAATATACCTAATGATAAGAGGACGACTTTTCTGATGGAATGTAGTCATCGTCTTCTATGGTCCTTTGTAGCAGCAGAAGAGTCGCCAATGTCGTCAGGTCCCAAGATTAGCAGTTTTAAATCCTTCTTTAAGAAACTCATTGCATAGCGCTCGGAAAATCTCTCAGGAGGAAATTCCGGCGCGCTATGACATGGGATTCTCCAAGAAAGATGCGAAAAGAGCTCTCCTTCAAAGCCGGCGATGCATTTGCGACTCCTCTGGTGTTGCGAATGTCCATAGGCGACGGTGAGTACTTTCCATCAGGTAGCCCGTCTGCCTTATTGTTAGATTAAAGCATAAAAACATTTCACATAGGGTGTATTTCCCATTTCCATGATAATCTTTACTATTACCTACTGTGGGAGTTCTGGATGAATGAATTACATAACAACAGTTATAAGGATTCCGTCCCTTCGGAAGGCTCAATTATCGAAGAAGTTACTAACATACATGTTCATAGTGTTCATACATTAATAGATATGTATGTAATACTAATGGACGAAAGATAAGCATCGAACGCCAGATGAACTACATCACTGTCAAATATAAAGTTTATTCATAAAATATTGAAATCCAATTTAAAATTAACACAAATATCTGAGATTACAGAACTTTTTCAGTACGTAACGGTTACTCATGATAAGCAATTTTATTATTATTATTTTTAATTTCGACCCTGTTATATGGATCGTTGTCACGGCGAAAAAGTTTCCCATCACAACGAATATCGGCAAAAAACATTTAATATAATAAATTAAGTCGGATTCCGCAATGATATTAGCCTAAAATCATATATTAACCTACTATAAAGTATAGCAGAGCAGTGATAGCCTAATGGTTGAAACTTGCCCTCTCGATCGGGAGGTCCGAGGTTCAAACCCAGGCACGCCAATGATTTATGTGCGTATTAGAAATTAATTATCACTGCTTTTCGGTGAAAGAAAACATCGTGAGGAAAACTACACACCCGAGAGTTCTTAAAAAAAAAAAACGTTCTCGGAGGTGTGTGAAGTCCACCAATTCGCACTTGGCCAGCGCGGTGGTCTATGGCCTAAACTCTCTCATTCTGGGAGAAGACCCGTGCCCAGCAGTGGGACAACAATGGGTTGATGCGGAAAGTATAGCAATTTGGTCACTTATCAATTAAACGTAGTAGTTTCTAGTCTGGCCATAATTTCTATAGCAAATAAGGAATGTTAATTAAACGTGAATAATATCTAACGCAGTCTGTAAAAACATAATATTTACTGTGCATTTTACTTGTTGTTGTGTTGATCTTTTCTCTTAAATTATAAGAGTAGTTATGTAACATGTCCTGTGTATCAACGATAAGCAATTCAAAACTAAGCCTTGAATCTAGTTTAAACAAACGCGACAAATCCTTTGCAGGAATCTTTGTAACGATATTTTTCCTCCTTTCCTTATAGTTTCAACGAATTTTGGCCAAAAATGAAATTAACAGCCTGTGTTGTTTTAAAATGTGGCGGCCACATCGTCTTTTATGATCTTCGGGATAGGTATTGTAGCTGTATCTTTCTATATAAGTATGAATTAGCGTGCAGTAGATGATACAAAGGCTTTAAAATACCATAAAAATCTATTTTATATCAACCCGAAATCAATATCAGGTGCATTGCCATTCCCGAGGACTAAGATGGTTGCCGCGTATTGAAGTCAACCTGCACTGGTGACGGTACCTCGGGTTGGGACCGTACAGGTCCTAACACCTTTTAAAAGACAGTAAATGCTCACTGTCTTCCATACACTTACCCACTTTTATATGAGGCGGCCATCTTTGGCCTTGAGAGTAGCAACGTATCTGTGAATGACTTTATAGTTAGACTAGTTGACCCGGCGAACTTCGTTCAACCTAATAGACAAAAATCTAAAATTATCAGTGTTTCTCTACTATATTATACATAAAATCACTCGATCTATCAAAAAAACTGCATTAAAATCCGTAGCGTAGTTTTAAAGATCTAAGCATACGTAGGGACAGACAGCGAGAAGCGACTTTGTTTTATACTATGTAGTGACAGAACCACTGTCCTATATGAAGTTACTTAATAAGTAGATGTCTATTGGCGACAGTGACGACAGATGGACTGCGTACTCGTTTGTTACTTCAACCATACAAAAAAATACACTTTTGTAATATAGAACAAGGGATCTACTTAAAGTCGAATATAGACCCGTTGCCATTCCTGAAGATTTAGATAGTCATCACTCCATACTAATTATATCCAAAAACATACAATAAGGTATAAATTTGTACTTCTACCGTACAAAAAATACACTTTTGTAACTAACTCCATAAAAAACAAGAGTTCTACTTAAAATCGGATATAGAAACGTTGCCATTCCTGAAGATTTAGAATCATCACTCCATATTTATTACATCCAAAGACACAATAAGGTATAAATTCGCACATGTTTGCACCATTAAGCTTAGCGTCCAACTTGGCGTGCTTTATTTGCATGCATTTCATTGGAAGGACGCCGCTCGCATACCGACGCGATCATGAAGTAACTTAGATTTCCTGTATCAAGTACACGTATACAGAAAATCCTGTATAATATTACTAATCCTGATGTATAAATATATGATAATATAAAATTGTAATAGGGACATCACTGAATATTGAAGATATTTCATTCCTGATATGCATGGCGTTCTCAAATCAAGTTATTTATAAATAGTTGACTACATCGTCCCGCCTAAAAGTCAAAAATCTAAGCATACATAGAGACAGACAGCGGGAAGTGACTTTGTTTTATACTATGTAATGATGATACTTTTTATTTTATTTAAAAGTTAAAAATAAATAATATAGTAATAAGTTTAAAATAAAAGATTTTATTATCAACATGTTTTTTTTCAGAAATTAAATTAATACAATTATAATGTTTGAAACATTTACCAAAAGGTTACAAGCCTTTACATATAATCTAATTGTTAGCATGTAGCCTGTACAAAACATTCTATGCAAAAAAAAGTAGAATTAACCCATTAAAATTTGAAAATTAAAAATGCGCTTTCAAGAAACGTATATAAATCAAAGACCTTGTAATTAAAAAATGACCTCGATGACGTCAATTGAAACGGGAAAAGAGAAATTCAAATTTCGAACAAATGAGAGGCTTTTGTTTATTGTTTAGCACATTTTAATCAGTTAACTGACTGTCATTCACTTACTAAATAGGGATTTTGAACAATTAGTTTCTTTTTTTTTATCTTTTTATCTGACTGAAGTAGCAAACGAGCATGCATTCCACCTAATGGTAAGTGGCCACTGCCGCCCATGGAAATCTGTAATCAACTTCATACAGAACATGGGTTCCATCTGAAGTCAAACACAGTGCCGGCAACCACACCCTTCTATCAAACGCAAAAAATGCCTGGTTCTATCACCTTGGAAAATTTGGATTAAATAAATATTGAAATAATGGAATTTAATATGTAAACTCCTCCAACTAATTTAAATAGTAAAATTGTAATTTTAATTAGTAATGTACTAATTTAATAGTGAAGTTGTATGAAGTTTAAGTACGTTATTACACAAACGGGTGAAGGGGCGGGTAAACACCAATAAACAATGACAGAGATCATTTCTGCATATTCCCCTTGGACGTGTAAAAACAATTTGATAAACCCCGAGCCGGTATGCAATTGCAAGGGTGCAGACTGCAGAGACAACACAGGCGACTATAAAAATTGACTAAACAATCCCTTCTAGATAGGTATTTCCTCTTAATGCTAATAGAAATATACTGACTTGCCACTAAGCCCGCAAGGGTGATTTTATTTAAGTTTTTATATTATTTCTAGGATAATAATATTTGAAATATTGTTTTTAAGGCCTTTGCTTCTTGCATTTCTGCCCAACTTTCTAAACTTTCAGTCAGTAAATGAGGATATTGTGCTATATGCCCATGAAAACCGCAAAATAAATAATGTTAGCAAAATATCACATTATACAATACAGCTCATTCGGCCTTAACCGATAAATAACATACACTAAAGCGAATTTCAAACATTCGCAAATTTCAGTTTAAAAAAAAAAAACAAATGCGTAGATACCCAAGGCTGTTAGAGAGAAACGCAACATAGTACGAAGGTCCCTGCTCCGGCAGACGCTCTGACTCAGCGGCCGCGCTTCCGCCTGATAGCAAGGTCACCGGCCGCGCACACACGCGCGCCACACAACCACAGATGAAAGTAGTGAGAGTACACTCGCGTGGAACGGTCCAACTTTTAAAAGCGTTCGAATTTTGAATTCTAGATGCAATTATTTTGTTCGACGAAAAATAATTATTAATGAAAGTAACGCTGCAATAAGAAAGTAAAATTTAAATATATGTTCAAATAATAATTAAAAGTTTAGATTTATTTATAAATATAGAAAAACAGTTATTAATGACTATTGATGAATCAACAGACACAGATTGAGGGAATTGATAAAAAAATGTTTGTATATTTATAGCGTATTAGATTTAAAAAGTTAACGGTATTTCGGCGGTGCAGCTAATAAAGATTTATAAAAGTTGCTTAATTAATCTGCAGACAATAATTAATTTGCATATTTGGGGAAACCGGCACTCTCTATTTTTAACAATGTATATATTTTCGGATTAATAATTATTTTATACAGTTTCTATTAACATTACTTTTTATGAAGATATAAAAACTGTCTCAATATCACACACAAAGCCATTTCTGCGTGAAAGTAGTGAGAGTATGTTCAAACAACGCCTTTGTCGGCTGCGAGGTAATTTAAATCCTTTCTGCTAAGTGCATTCGATTTTTAAAATCAATTACGGCGACGGTTTACCGAAAGCATGTTGTAATAGGAACATTTATTGTCAATAGAAATCGAATATCGAATCAAAAGTGTTTATATTTTTTAAAATCTAAAATTGTAGTTAACAACCTTATGTGCATTACATTTATCATTATCATTATCGCTTATTTCGAAATATTTTAATAGTACTAAACGTAGAGGTAAAATGGTAATGTAAAGACTTATTTCTTATATTGCACTTATAAAAAATGCTTTACAGACCACTTGATGATGTAGTTACTGCCGCCCAGGACGTATCTGTCTCTAACAAACTCTATAATTAATTATTGAACTGGGGTTCTACCTTAAGCCGATCACTAATATGTCGCCACTCCTTAGGACTAATGTAATTCCAAATATTAGTTAACGCAACCACATTATATTTTTAAATGCAACAACTGTTTTACCGTAGAAATAGATGTGTTGGCGACACTTTCCCGCTTCAACTATGCTAGTGCTAAAACTTTTAAATTTGTTATGGTTGATATTAAAAATGGATCCGTATGGTTTCCAGTTAAATTGGTAGCTAATAAAATATACATACCTTAATAAAACATTTTAGTTAATATCTTTAAAATAGGTAAATCTGAGGAAACATGGATAAAACCAAGGCTCGGAACCGGTTTAAAAATACCGGTTAATTTCGGTTAAATACCGGTAAATATAATCGTTCTTTCATTTACCGGTTAAACAGGTGAACGGTTTATAATTAACCCAAATGATAAAGGTTACCGGTTACTTTTGTACGATCGGTTTGGTCACCCAAATTAACCGGTTAATTCCATAATTCCTATTTTAATAAACTGGAGTGAATCGGATAGATTCATGTTTTGAAATGTTTACGCTGATACATCGCATCGGGCGCATACTATTATCATCCGTTGTTGTTAGTTGGATTCAAAAGGCACAGGACTGGTTGGAGTGGCATCATTTAGGGGAGGCCTATGTCCAGCAATGGACCTTAAAGGGCTGGTGGATGGATGGATGGATGGTTGTTAGTTTATTCGTATTGATTTGACGTGCCTCATAATGAACACTCACTATCACAAAGTTTTTAGACGCAATCGCACACGCTTCAATTTTGTATAACGTCGTCGTTCACCCTCTTTTATCTTTCAGTAACCATCTCATTATTTTTGTAAATACCTAAAAAGAATAAATATTTAAATTTAAGTTAGGTAATTTACTACATGCCAAATAAAGGTGACTATTAACTAGAATAAGAATAATTTTGACAGGACAGTGGAAGTAAAATCTAATTTAATCATAATAATAATAGTCCATTCAAATGTTACATGAGCTTTGCATTTTTTAGAGAACGCTATTTTACTTTTGGGACATCTGTTGGGGCTCAATAGAAGCTTAACCCCAAGTTTGTGGGGTCGCCACTGGTCGAAAAAGGGTAAAAATACTTTTTTCGCGATATCTCGGAAACTATGCATCTTACAAAAAAAATGTTACGACATAATTTGTAGCAAATTGTTTTGCCTACAGATATGTTTATATAACTTTTTGCCCTAATTTAAAAATCAAAGAAGTTATAAGCAAAAGAGTAAGAATTTTTTTATATTTTCTTCTTTATTTTTCTACAACTTTTATGTTTTACAAAAAAAAAAGAAATACTTCAGACCCATCTTGTAGATGATCTTTTGAGGAAAATTATTCACTATATTTTTTTTATTTTATACATCTAAAACGCTGCTACAGCGCTCCAAAGTTAACCGGATTCGTCAATGCTCATGAGAATCCGGTCGAAGCGAAATGTTTAACAATAAGTTAAACATTTCGCTTCATCTCCTGGCGTAATTCTTACACCTACTGCGGTCACCAACTCGCTTGCCAGGCGCGGTGACGATCGGCAAAATCCCCAAAATGACAGGTGCAGAGAAACCGGCCCTCAGTTCCTAGCAGCCCCGCTATTCCGGGCTACGGTAGCGGCCAAGGTAACGGCGGGGCAGGGAGTGCTACGAATCTCCGGCAGAAATCCGTCTACCGCAATCGACGACTTCTGCACCTGGCAACATACAATACTGAGTACCGACGAGAAGATATAGAAGCTGGACGACGATATGCACAAGTTAAACTGGAGTGTTTTGGGATTGTCTGAAGTCCGAAGATAGGGAGAGGACACAATAATCCTAAAATCAGGCAACTTGTTCTATCACCGGGAGGGCGAACATCTGTCCCAGGGTGGTGACGGGTTCCTCGTCCACAAATCCCTCGTCAACAACGTAGTAATAGTCGACAGTGTGTGTCCAAGGGTAGCGTATCTTATACTCAGAATATCTAAACGGTATTCGCTGAAGGTCATACAGGAACATACATATATATATATGTATGAGGACGTAAGTAGAGCCATACATACCTCAAAGACGCACTTAACCGTTGTTATGGGGGGATTTTAACGCCAGATTAGGCACACGGAATGATGGCGAGCGAAAGGTCGGAACCTTTGGAATTGGATAACGGAACCACCGAGGCCACTTGCTTGCCAACTTCTTGGAGAGGGAAGACTTCTTTATGATGAACTCTTTCTTCAAGAAGAGGGCGAAAGTGAACTTGGATAAGACAGACAAACGGCACATATTTAATGATGTCTCTGCGGTGTCTCTAGGTCTCGGGTTCTCTCAGAACGGTCTTCTGAGAACGGGTTCTCTTTACTCTCGGTCTTATGAGGGAGAGGCGAGAACTATGTGTGCAGTCTCCAACCTCAATGTCGAAATACAGACTGCTCAATAATCAGATCTCTCAGAGTAGGCGACGCGATTGGCGTGCTCATACACCTATCGCATAAAAGACGCTATTGAGCGAAAACCCAGGCTCAAGAGTGTTCGCCAGAGACCTGTGCGTTAGGCAGAGCCTGCTGACGAGGTTGAAGACAGACTCGAACACCATAGTTTCGTCTAAACCCGATGTTCTGGGAGAAATTAAAAAACACTACGGACAGTTGTAGAAATATGGCGGTCGACAAACGTGCCAAATTGACCCGAAACTATACTGAGGACCTCCGGGACGTCAGCTTGTACAAGATAAGAGAGGCTCTCAAACAGCTGAAAAGCAACAAAGCACCGGGAGATGACGGAACCACAACAGAGCTGCTAAAAGCTGGTGGTAAACCGGTACTAGTGGCGCTCCAAAAGTTGTTTGATTCTGTCATAAATAGCGGGACCTCCCCGGACGAGAAGGCAAAGGCGTAGTGGTGCTATTCTTCAAATCAGGCGATGATACCCTTTTGAAGAACTACAGGCCCATTGCGCTTCTGAGCTAAGTGGGGATTCAGGCAAGGCGATGTCATATCACCGAAGCTGTTCACCGCTGCGTTGGAAGATTTGTTCAAGCTGATGGAGTGGAAAGGTCCTGGCATTAACATCAATGTCAAACACGTCACACACCTACGATTTGCCGATGATATAGTCATCTTGGCAGATTCGCTGACGGACCTCAACACAATGCTAGGCGACCTCAACAGTGCCTCACAACGGGTGGGTCTTAAGATGAACATGGACAAGACGAAAATCATGTCTAATGTCCATGTCACACCCTGTAACGTTATAGTTACATTATCATAATATATGTATATTAATTTTATTTATTTATTATTATTGTATATATAATATTTGGAATTGGCCGTACAAATGTAATTATCTTTGACGATATCGATGCATTCATCATCTGCCGCGTATGCATTGCGTAGTCTGTGCCTCGCACAATTTCTGGGCGCTGATTGGCCTATTTAAATGAACCGCTGAGTGCGGGGGGTCTCGACCTAAGACGCGGTCTCATTCCGACGGCGACTCGAGATTGAACAGACTGATGTCCTGCGCTTACGCTTACCGTTACAATTATCATTATCTAACGTTTTTTTGAAAAAACCATATTTATACCGCAGCACTGTAATTCGTATTAATTTTATTAAATATATATTGTAATTCGGATAACCCCATATTGGGGTCCAAAGTCCAGGTTTGGATTTTTTCCGATTGTTCCCGAGCCAGTGACGACACAGGAAGCTCAACGGACTTCGCCCGACGACTCTCCAGCTGTCGTCAACTTCTCAGCAGAGCCAGGGGAGTACCGACACGGGGCAATAATTAGGCGGGCCTTAATTGCCCACGACCTTGTAACTTGTACTTGAATATACGTGTTAACAGTTGGCCTTTTTTTAATTTAAGGAATTCCCACTGTTACACTGGCGCCCAACGTGGGGCCAGTGTAACAGTGGGAATAGCTCGAAAGGAATGAAGAATTGCGGACTCAGAATTTATTTAGCCACTTATATCATCGACTGAGTCGCATTTCCAAATGTGATAATGTTACCCAACCGTTATACGACGAGTGCGTAAATAGATATAAAGAACTTTTAGAGAAATTTCAAGTTTTAAAAGATGGCACTGTTGATAATTTATGTTCATTTTCGAAGTGCTCTTCTTCAAAGGATAATAACTCCAGGTTTGGATTTTTTCCGATTGTTCCCGAGCCAGTGACGACACAGGAAGCTCAACGGACTTCGCCCGACGACTCTCCAGCTGTCGTCAACTTCTCAGCAGAGCCAGGGGAGTACCGACACGGGGCAATAATTAGGCGGGCCTTAATTGCCCACGACCTTGTAACTTGTACTTGAATATACGTGTTAACAGTTGGCCTTTTTTTAATTTAAGGAATTCCCACTGTTACAACCCGTACCGGTAGTTGTTGACGGCACTCCTCTCGAAGTTGTTGACGAGTATATTTGCCTGGGAGAAACGGATGGGTAAGTCCAACTTTGAGAGGGAGGTCACTCGAAGAATCCAACTCGGCTGGGCTGCGTTCGGGAAAATACGTAGTATCTTCTCGTCCCCAATTCAATTTGTCAATAGTTAAGTTATTAAAGCAATGTGTGTTGCCAGTGTTGCCAGTGATGGCCTACAGCGCTAAAACGTTTTCCTTCACTGTAGGCCTCATTCGGAGGGTCAGGGCTCCGCTAAACAAATATCGCTGGGCGGCACTATGCCCTATATGAGCGCCGACTTCGGGACTATATACTAAGTACTAAGTTAGTTCTAAACCAAAATTAATAGAAATTATTTAAGATTTTTAATGACATTGAAGTCGGTAGATATTTTTTGTTAAAAAGTTTTTATTTCACGCTTTTTAGTGACTATATAGTGATATTTGTATTTAAATAATGACATTTAAAACCTATATGGGTGCAAAGTTCTCATCAATATAAATGAATTCAGCCCAAACACAAGGTAGTTACTGTAAACCGTTGAAGAGTTCCTTAACTGTCTTTCGTCTTCATCATCAGACCAGACAGGTGTAACGTTTCCATCAATACAAATTAAACAAGCTCAAACACTAGGTAATTGCTGTAAATCGTTGAGGAGTTCCCTCGACTGTCTTTCGGCTCCATCATCAGATCGACTCCAGACCTTCAATATATTATAGCACTTTAAATTGTTTAATTTTTCTAAAATTAACAAACGCACTAGTCACCCCTACGATTTTCGAAATATCCCCTCGATTTCTCTAGAATGGCATCATCAGATCCTGGTTTCCTTATCATGGTACAATTCCTGGACTGTATCCTTTCCAACAAAAAAATAATCTTCAAAATCGGTTCAGAAACGATAAAGTTATCCGCGAACAAACATAAAAAAATATATATATACGGTCGAATTGAGAAACCTCCTTGTTTGAAGTCGGTTAAAAATTGAAGCGCGTGCGATTGCGTATACTTTGTGATAGTGAGCGCAGCGTCCAGAGCATGTCTAAAACGCGGTAGAATATTAATAAACTTGGTTTTAACCGGTTAATTATGGCAACCGAAACCTAAATTCGTGAAAAACCGGTACTTCGCATAAACCGGTAATAACCGGTTAGGTACAACCTTTAACCGATATTCATTTAGGTTTGGGGTCAATGACCGAAACCGGTTTAGAAATATAACCGGTTTCCGAGCCTTGGATAAAACTCTTATTCGCATTATAAATTTGAAGATATCGCACAACTGTTAATAAAATAGTTGCTTACATAGACGAGTAACAAAACAGACCTCTAATGCAAGCATCTATTCTGACGCAATACTGGAAAGTATATTTGCATTACGAGCCTATTATTTACTCTTTGGCTTCCAATACATAACAGACTCGGTTATTCAGTGTATAAGTACCTACAGTCAAATAGAACGGTGAAGGGCGTTTAGTTTTAGAATTCTAATGCACCAACATACCTATCTACATTCCATTGCATCTATTCGCACGTACGTATCAAGGTAGTGACAAAATGCCAAGAGACCGTCAAAACAAGTCTATTTCTGTTGAAATAAATTCGAGGTCGCACGAGATCTGCAGTCGAATTGCCATTTTTATATGCTGTGCCATTTTTTACGCGCGTCGCGAATCCGCCGAGCCGAAGTCAAAGCAAGCGCTGTTTTATGGGTCATATAACAAGAGTTAAGACGGCTAATAAGTGGACGGTAAATTTATAATACAATTTAATGATTCTTCAGCGTTTTACTGTCTAATACCCTAAGATCCCCGTAAAGTAATAAACAATTGTATGTATGCAGTAGTATACTCACAATTGTTTTATCAACCAAATAGCTTAGTCGACAATAATGCGCATAGTTAATACGGTCATTACCAATTTATGTACTAGGTAGTTATCTATTTTTTTAAATTGAAGTAGCAAACGAGCATGCAGTCCTCCTGATGGTAAGTGTTCACTGCCGCCCATGAACATTTGTAAATTACTTCATATAGAACAAGGGTTTAATCTGACGTCAATCACAGATGCGTTGCTACTCCCGAGAACTAAAATGGTCGCCTCAAATGAAAGTGAGCCGGCAACCACACCCTTCCACCAAAACGTAAGTATTGCTTCACGCTGGAAATAGGTGTGGCGGTGGTACCTCCCCGATCGAACCTCCGTTCTACCACATCTTAAATTATCTATTTTGAAGGTGGTAGAACGAAGGTTCTTTATCTATTTTGATGAGTTTGAATAATGCTAGTAATTAAGACGATCATATGAACGTTAACCGATATATACCTACCGAAATTATAATATCAACCGATGTAAAACATGACATTTCGTAAATATGTTACTGAGTTTTGAGTTATTTATGTCATTTTAACAAGTAGGTATTAAATATCTGGGACAAAATTAGGACTTTGACCAGATGTTAGGAATCAGGACGTTCGGTTTGTACTTTGATCTTCACTAACTAAAAACAGTAAACAAGTTGCTTTTTGTAATTAACAAGCTATGCCCCGCGGTTATACCGGCGTTTAAAGAAATGTTCCCCAAATTTAAATCATAATAACATAATTGATATTTTGATAGAGTTTGTAGGATTTAGTGATAAATAAAGAGAATAAATGTTACCTTAAGATATGTTTTAATAAAACGGGTACTGACGACATTCGGTATTAAATTTTTTTTGCAAATAGAATTCAAAATAATTCGAAAACCGCATATCGTTAGTACCCGTTAAAATATTAAAATGTATCAATTCTGCGACAATATTAGCCTAAAAAACCACCTTATGATATAGACTAAAACATTTTAAGAAATCTAAAAATCAGTTCAGTAGTTTCAAATTAAATTGACATTTAAAAATTTTACAAATGACAAAAAAAACACTAGTGTTACTTATTGTCAGTCCTGCTATCTTTTTTTATATACCTAAGAATGAAGTAGCAAACGAGCATGCAGTCCACCTGATGGTAAGTGGTCAGCGCCACCCACAGACATCTGTAAGCAACTTCACATAGAACATAGGTTCTATCTCAAGTCATCACAGATGCGTTGCTACTCCCGAGTACTAGGATGGTCGCCTCATATAAAAGTGTGCTGTATCTGTGTTTCTTCTTGCTAATACATGCATAGTACAGGCAGGCGTACTTTCATTTTATTATATATACGGATAACATCACGGAGTCAATAACATTACAACATCGTGACCTAACCGCTAACTGTAAAATTAATGGCTAATTACTGCAGTAGTTCAGCGATTAATCAATTCCATCCGGCTTAGAGCAAACAATGAGCGAGCCGAGATCCTATTTCGACATTCATTTTGTAATTAAACCTCAGACAGATATATGTATAGCATTCACAGATTCCGCTATAGCTTTGTTAAGGGTAGAGTCCAACAGTGAGACAAGGCCAAAAATGTCAGCTTTTTTCGGATATTGTCAACAAAAAGGCCGCCTGAACTTTGTTTTTCTTATCTCGCTTATCCTCTTTAGCATATATATTTTTGTGTAATATGGACAATTGCTGCATTTGATTCATATGAGAGATTTAAGATTTACTGCATTAAGTTATAATAGGTATATAGAACCTAATCTAGTGCAACTACTACATTTTAAATTAGTTTTGACAGACCTCCAATAAAAAAAATCTTCTACGTGTAGATAACGTTCTGCTGATACAATTACAAGAAATTCAATTTCGCAAAAATGTCTATTAATGCGATCTTTGTCATGAGGACAAAATTAAAGAAGGATCTTTAGACAGACTTTTCTATTAAGCTATTGCATAGCTTTAATCGCGGGCTTTTAGCGCGGCGACCCAAATAAGAAATTCCGTAACGAAAAATACCTAACACCACCACTCCGCCTACCATGTAGCGTGGCCGAGCGTTCGCTTAACGTGTATGTAGGTATAAGGAAATAAAAATAAAAAAAAAATTAAAATGCTATGCTATAGGTTTACCGCGGCAGTCCCCGAGTGCCGCACTTTTTTTATGTTGTGCCAAAGAACATGCGACGCGTCAAGGGAATGGTTCATGTAGAATACGATTGTGATGCAATTTTTACACACGTCTCTACTACATATACATACATATTATGTTTCACGTACTTACGTAATTTTTGTATTACCTTAATTACACGCGCTTTATCTATGATCATAATTTTCATAATGAGTTGATAACCGGCCTACGATTTTGAAACTTCTAATACATACATTGCAATTTTACTTTGAATTTCGTTTTTTTTTGTAATAGAAAATATATAAATAAAAAAAAGGAACAAACGTTAAGGTGAAAATAGAAAACAAGAGTTTACGTGACTGTTACACGTAATAAGGACCTGCCTATGATTAGAAGTATTAATTATTGTATTTATACATTTTTTGAAATGCGGATGGAACCGCAGCTATAGCTAGTATTCAGTAGTAAACCAGTCTTAATAAAACGCTTTAAACAGAGTCAAGCCTTCATAGGATACTAGCCTCCTGCAATCCACATTGAAACGAATTTATTTTATTTCTACTACTTGGTATACTATTAACAGTTATTTATGTATAACATAAATCCTATTGCATTAGGGCCAGCTTACAAATTTACGGTAGCAATTATTAATCATTATATATTCAAGTACTTAAAATAGTATGCTTAAAGAGATAGTCAGTGTTTTAGGCAAATCAAATAATATTACCTGCCTTATTAATACTTTAAGCGAAAGTAAAATATTTTATCCAAAGTAGATCATTTATAAAGATTACCATTTCGCTAGGTGTTTCTACGGAGAAACGTAGAAAGATAATATATAACACAAGCAGTTATAGCGATTCGGTGAAGGGGTGTGTTTGCCGGGTCACTTTCATGTAAGGCGACCATCTTTGCTCTTGAGAATAGCAAGATAGCAACTCACCTGTGATTAATTAACTAAGAACTACTGTTCTATATAAGTTACAGTTGTACAGTATCAGAAATTAACCAAATAGTACTTGGTTGTTTCCTACCCGAATCTTACAGAAACGTTTATTAAATAATAGTTAGGAATAACGGTGAAGAAATGCTCATTCTCCCACAAAGTAAAACACCGAGTCCCATACTGGGCTATAATGAATAATGCCTACAAACTTCAAAAATGTTCAACCGACATCATCGAGTGAAGCTTTTAATTCATATCAAATACATGTGTCCCTAGTGAAAACAAGTATAAGTCTGATTTCTACCAAATTCATTTATATACCAAAATTGTTACATCTATCGGCAGACCTCGCTTTTTACTAAACGTTTTTCCAAAACAAGATCTATCGAAAGTTGTCAGTGAGAGAAAAAGAGATCCATTTGTCTGCGTTTTTCATCCGAAAACGCTAATTTAAGACCTGTGTTAGAAAAACAGATACTTATCTATCTTCGTTTTTCGTTTCGTTGCAATTTTTACAAAATCAGACTTATACTCTTTTTCACTGGGCACACAGATATATTTTCCTGTAACGGTTTTTAAGTGCTTTCTAAAATCTGTACTACACATACATATCATGTCGACTTACCACATTTGCCACCCACACGGGGGTATTGTAGACAAGATCATTAGCATACACGGATGGTGTCTGTGTTCGAGTACTACTCGTTGCCACTCCTTTTGTAGAATGTAGTACAACTTTTAAGATGTCAATTAAATTATTGTATAGTAATGTGTTTAAATATACAATCTGATCTGCGTTGCGGAGTGGTTGGATGGAACAACTTAGAAGGTTGAGCATAAAAATGAAATATTCTTCCTTCTCCTAATTTTTTTAACATCATTTTTTAACGTCGAAACAAGTTAATTTAATTTGGATTGGTTGGTTGGAAGGATTGGAAATATATCTATTTATAAGTCGCATATACAGGTGAAATTCAGACTTTAACGTTGTTTTATTAAAATCCATTTTTTTTATCAAAAGATTGCATTTTAAATTATGGTATTCTTTAACGGGGGTGAAACCGCAGAGCACGAAATGTCATTGTTATAAGCATACGAGCTTAGCAGTTTGAAGTTATATAGGTTTTTTTATCTGATAAGAGTAACTAACGAGCATGCAGTCCACCTGATGGTAGGTGGTCACTGCCACCCATGGACATCTGTAACCAACTTCATATAGAACATGAATTCTATCTGAAGTTAATCACAGATGCGTTGCTACTCCCGAGGATTAGGATGATCGCCTCATATAAAAAGTGTGCCGGTAACTACACCCTTCTATCGAAACGCAAGAAATGCTTCACGCTAGAAATAGTCGTGGCGGTGGTACCTCCCCGGGCGAACTACATTGGTTACCACCTGGTAGGTACCTACCGCAACGAAGTTATACATTATCATATTAATGTTACAAACGTGTAAATTTATGAGGATATGCATTCCTCTAACACGCAAAAAACTTCAGATCGTGTTTTCCTAATATTTGCCAAACTAAATGTTTAAGACCTGGATAAACATGTTTCCCATTACATTATAAACGTGATCAAAGAGACGGAGCCGCGGGGCAACCTAGTATAAATGTATTCAAACTAAATCGGCGGCTAACCGGGCGCTCGCTACCGTCAATCATAGTTCAGTATCATAATGGACAGATCAAGATGACTATTACAAACCGCTGTCACTGTGCTCTAACAAGCCTTCAACTGAGCGGCGAGATAAAAACAGATCGGAATAGAATTCAACCGTAGGTTTGGTTAATGAGACATGACGTATTGTTTGAAACATAATATAAACTTTTAAGCTATTGCGGGCTTTGAGCACGGCGACCGAATCAAGAAATTCCGAAATGAAATAATCCTAACAGCCCCCACTCCGCCTACCATGTAGCGCGGCCGAGCGTTCGAGACGAGTTGCTCGGAAATGAGAACGAAAATGCTGTGCTTTTTTATCCAATTGAAATAGCAAACGTGTATGCAGCCCACCTGATGGTATGTGGTGCATGACGCCCGTGGACATCTGTAAGCAACTTCATACAAAACTTAGGTTCAATCACGGATGCGTTGCTACTCCCGAGGACTAAGGTAGTTGCTTGAAATGAACGTGTGTCGGCAAGTACACCCTTCCATCGAAACGCAAGAACTGCTTCACGCTAGAAATAAGTGCGGCGGTGGTACCTTCCAGGTCGAACTACACTAGTCCTTCCATCTAAAACTATTTTTATGAGAACGAGAAAACGAGTTTTATGAGAGTATCTACGGTAATGTATCCCATGTGTTAATCTCGTTAAATTTAGTACTATGTATAAATTTAACGAGATTAACACATAGGAAACATATAGTATACACACATAATTTATGTGCTCATAAACATGAGCACATAAATTATGTGTGTGCCAAATTTCAACGTAATCAATTATTGCTTACCATGCCTTGCTTGATAGGCGAAAACCTAAACAATGGTAGTTTTATGGACAAGTCATAAAGTCGTTCGAAAGGCACTGAGAACTACGATACTTATGGCGCTTTCACATTAGGTCACAAGTAGCGCGGCCGTAGGGCGTCAGCCGCGCGACTGCAAATAATGCTTTCTTTTTACGACTATAGCCGCGGGAAATTTTTTGATTAGGGTGGCGCGCTGTACTTTTATAATAAAAAATAATAAATACTGAATAATTATTTCAATCATAAAAAAGCATCCATTACAGTCGCGCGGTTAACGCGCTGCGGCCGCGCTACTTGCGACCTAATGTGAAAGCGCTCTTATTGTTGGATGTATGGCAACCGCATCCATCTTTCAAACAAAATGCAGAATTCGTTGACCGTGCCTTTCAAGTGGTAATTTTTGTTTAATTTATTTTGACAAGAAACCGATTGACTACCACATTTGTTTGATAGGTAGGTACTTATACGATTTCCTTCTTCTTGATTAAAAGTTATTGATAAGTTTAATGTTGTCAACGAAATAAATTGTAAAAAAAATAATTAAATTCAAATTTTGGTTACTGGATGTACCACTCGTGAATATTATTATCCGTAAGGTTAAGGTCAGAAAAACAAGGTAGTAGAATGAATATGATTTCACCGAGATGATACCACCGCCACACTTATTTCTAGAGATAAGAAGCGTTTTGGTCGAAGGGTGTGTTTTTTTTATCTTACTGAAATAGCAAACGAGCATGCAGTCCACCTGCTGGTAAGCGGTCACTGCCGCACGTAGACATCTGTAATCAACTTTATACATAACACAGGTTCTATCTGAAGTCAATCATAGATGTGTTGCTACTCCCGAGGATTAGGATGGTCGCCTCATATAAAAGTGTGACAGCAACCGCACCCTTCAATCGAAACGCAAAAAAATGCTTCACGCTGGAAATAGGTGTGGCGGTGGTAGGTACTTCCCCGGTCAAAAGTCGCTGGCTGACTCTCATTTGAGATCAGCCATCTTATTTATTAGGAGTAACAACAATGTGCTCGTAATTGTCTTCAGAATCTCTGTTCTAAATTATAAACATCATTTAGAACGCTTACAGGCGTCCATGGACAGTGACTTTTTACCATCAATTGTACTACATGCTCATTTGCAGTTTCAATTGTACACAAAAGTAGTGAATCTGTGTTTTTTTAATATGAAACTTTGAAAACTTGTTTTTCGTTTAGTATGGGGTTCGGAAGTTATTTACATTTTACGTCTTCTTTGTTTTAACGGCACATGTGAGTATAGTGGGGTAAAAGGTCATTGCACTAACGCATTTCAACTTCGAATGAACGCCCTTGTTTCGTAACAATGGTAAACTGGGTAGCTTATCTGATAACACTAGACCAGTGTAGTTGGAGCTATCCGCCCGTGGTTCTACCTCAGAGTTACTGGTTACTTATTGTCTATGATTTTGTTTTAAAAATTAGGTACTATCGAAGGACTATCAGTGCGTTTTTTTAAACAATCATTGTTTATATTTTCGCATATTATTTTAAAGTACATTGAAAGTTTTGAAGGTGGTAGAACCAGTATAGTTCGACCGGGGAAGTACCACCGCCACACCTATTTCTAATGTAAAGCACCCATTGCGTTTCGTTGGAAGGGTGCGGTTGCCGGCACACTTTTATATGTGGCGACCATCCTAGTCCTCGGGAGTAGCAACGCATCTGGGATTCACTTCAGATAGAACATTTATTATGTTATATATGAAGTTGCTTACAGATGTCCATGGGCGACAGTGACCACTTACCATCAGCTGGTTTGCTACTTCATTATTATAAAAAAAAAAGGGGTAAGCAATGTAAGTATATTGCAAATCGCAATGTACAAGTTGAACATTTTTTTGAGGAAACGTTACAAAGTCATACTAAGGGAACAACTAAATTTAATTAAATTCATTAACTAAATTCATTAGTAGATGATGCCGAAGAGGCCAAACAATATTACAGTGAAACAGATTTAAAACAATGTTATCACAATATTTGTAATTGCTATAATAAGGTAAAAGTTTGAGAAAAAAAATGAAATTTCTAAAAAAAAAAATTTCTTTAAAAACCATGAAGACCGATTGTTTGCAAATAGTTGTTTGTAGTACAGAGTAAATTGGAGGTATAGGACATATAGAATACAGTTTCCTAAAAATTTATTTCTGATCGTGTTTTCTAGCGTTGTGAAATAATAGTTTGCGTTTTTGTAACGCGATTTATATGCAAACGAAACTTATTTTGTTAATTAAATCCGGTCGGCTGGTGTCTATAATTGATATATTAAAATCTTGGCCTTGATATGCAACTTTTTGTGCGAGCGTGTAGCTAGACAGCTCTGAGAGGCCCCTGATATTATTAGGATTACAAACGAATGCATAGGTATCATACATCGGATTGTAATATCTGGATTATAAAAGGAAAGGATATTCTTTTCTATATTTAAAACTAGATGAAGCTCGCAACGTCACCCGCGTTAATAAATCGATGTATCGACAGTACCGTGGGAATAAGATATTTTCCAACAGTAAAAAGTAGCCTATATGTTAATCCAGAGTGTCAGCTAACTCCCTACCAAATTTTATGAAAATCGCTCAAACCATTTAGACGTGAAGAAGTAACAAACACACAATCACAAACTTTCGGCTTAATATTAAAAGTATGTATGAAGTATGAAATATGATAGTATGAAGTGTGATACCCATTTTCATAGGTTTAAAGACATTCCCAAAGTTTTTGGATGTATTTATAATGACGATAAATAGTCCTTTCAAACTTAATATTGATGGAATGGTAGTTAGTATAATGGAACTCTTAACATTATTTTGGTTAATTGTCACTATCCTTAACGACATGGTTACCAGATGGAAAATAAAAAAAATATAAACACAGGTAGGTTTACCTACATGTACGTAAATTTATTATAAATAGTACTGATACATTAAGCATCCAATTAGTGCCTTATTTGTTTATAGGTTACTGTAAATATTTATTTACATTTATCTACTTATATATTAAATGCTACAAGTTTATAAATTAAACAAGGAAGTCGAAATGATATTTTTCTTTGCGAAAAATATGGGCGTTACAGATTGCCGGAAAAATAAGATTGAATAATGAAAATATTCTACACAATGGAACAAGAATAGAGCCGCTATATAGCGAGACAATAGAAAGTTCTTTGAGACTGTTACTGCGAGGTATTTTCCGTTTTTTGTAGGGCTCATTGAACAAAATAAGAACAAAGTACTTATGGCTACTCAAACTATCGAAGTGCGCTAGTTGCACAAATAGCACTAACTTATTAATTAACTAGGTAATTGACCCGGCGAACTTCAGTCCGCCTAAAAGTCAAAAACCTAAATTATCAGTGTTTCTCCACCATATTATTCGTGTACTAGCTGTTGCCCGCGACTTCGTCCGCGTTTCCGTTGTTTTTCGTAAAAAAAAGTAGCCTATGGTCCTTCCTCACGGTTCAGTGGTTTTGATGTAACAGACAGATTAACTTTCGTATTTTAGTAGGGAAATATAATATGTCATATCTATAATACTGTTGAAAAATATCACAATACGGAACCGCACAATATTATTGTTAATAGCTTTGCCCGCGACTCCGCCAGCGAGTAACTCCTTGTGTGTTATTGAGTTAATGTATTGGTAATATTGTTTAGATCACATTCACATGAGGCTTAAAAACCTTTTTTATTTTTGTTTTCGAGGGGGAAACCTTCAAAAGGTACCCGACGCCGTGGGAGCGACGCAGAGTTATGTGGAATTTTTACCGCACTAAAACCCCCCCGGTGGTCGTCTTCGGTGCTATAAAGAGGACTCGGGCTCCTCCCAGATGGGCGGATGGGCCCACCACCCAATCTAGTCTTTACGGCGGTATGCGACCACACATATCGCCACCTTCCCGGTATCGCCTGACTGGACGGGTTAAAGCTCCCACTCTAGCCGCCCGCAACCCCGGAAGCCCCTTTTAGTCGCCTCTTACGACAGGCAGGGATACCGTAGCCCTATTCTGATCCTGCCGAAGGCTTAAGTATTTATATAACGAAAATACTTCAATGCAAAGCTTCCGGGTAAACTATGTTGAATGTTGATCCATCCGGCACGTGAACGTAAAGATTTTTGGAACTACTGACCCGGGAAAGAGCGACGTACAACTGACCATGCGAGAAACAACTGACACCGAGATCTACTCCAGCAACACGAAAAGTCTGCCCTTGAGCCTTATTAATTGTCATTGCATAACACACCGATACTGGGAATTGCGTTCTTTTAAATTGGAATGGAAAATTATTAGGTAATATGGGAATTCTGGGAATAAAGACGGTTTCTCCTGCACCGCAACCTGTTAAAATTTGAGCCTCGATTATATTTTGTTGCAACCGGGTTACTTTTAGCCGAGTTCCATTGCAAAGTTGTGGTGGTCTTAAATTTCGGAGCAGAATAATCGGAATGCCAATTTTTAAACAAATTTCATGAGAAGGAAGTCCGGGCATATTTAAAGAATTTAAAAATTCTATCGGGTAGTTAGTGGCGTCTTGTTCATTTCATGTATAACTTTGGTGATTCTATACCGATTTCTATGATTATTTTACATGGAATATAAATAATGTTAACTTTTTTAATTAGGGATGGATGACTTAGAGTGTTATAAACGTAAGAGTATACAAATATATATTTAGAAAGCTTCGAACTGCTAAGCTAGCAGGAGTTACACGTGTTATTGTGAGTCAACCATAAACGATAGAAATATGGTGTCGTAAAATATATTTATATAATTTTAAGGAGAACATTTTCGTCATACATGATTTCTGTGTAGCTTTAACGGTGCACTGCCTACTCGTTCTCAATTCCAGCTTTTAATGTCATTTTCATTTTCAATTTTTCATTTTTCATTTTTCATTTTTCACTCTTCACTCTTCACTCTTCACTGTTTTCACTGTTCACTGTTCACTGTTCACTGTTCATTTTTCATTTTTCATTTTTCACTTTTCACTCTTCACTGTTCACTGTTCACTGTTCATTTTTCATTTTTCATTTTTCATTTTCTTTTTCATTTTTCATTTTTCATTTTTCATTTCTCGTTTTTCATTTTTCATTTGTCATTTGTCATTTTTCATTTGTCGTTTTTCATTTTTCATTTTTCATTTTTCATTTTTAAAAAATTCTTTTTTCATTTTTCATTTTTCATTTTTCAATTTTCATTTTTCAATTTTCATTTTTGATTTTTGATTTTTGATTTTTGATTTTTCATTTTTCATTTTTCATTTTTCATTTTCATTTTCGTACAGATAGATGACTGAGTTATAAACGTAAGAGTAGACAAATATAATCAGAAAGCTTTGAACTGCTAAGCTATCGGGAGTTACACGTGTTATTGTGAGTCAACCATAAAGGATAGACATATGCTGTCGTAGGATATTTTTTAGATAATTTTAAGGAAAATATTTCCCTCATACATGATTTCTGTGTAGCTTTAACCATTAAGGTTGCACACGCGACAGAAGCTTAAAAAGTAACCTCTCCCGTTTTCCCAACATTTCCCTTTACTGCTCTGCTCCTATTGATTGTAGCGGGATGAAAAGTATACTATAACCAGCCCAGGAGTATAAAGAATAATCGTACCAAGTTTCGTTAAAATCCACTGAATAGTTTTTGTTTCTATAACGGTTATACAGACAGACAGACAGACAGACAGACAGACAGACAGACAAAAATTTTACTGATTGCATTTTTGGCATCAGTATCGATCCCTAATCACGCCCTGATAGTTATTTTGGAAAAATATTTCATGTACAGAATTGACCTCTCTACAACTTTATTATAAGTATAGATTATACATAAAAACCATTCTCTTGGATCACTTTATCTACTAAAAAAAACTGCATTCAATTTAAATGGCTACCATCTATAAGTACCTATTTAAAATAAATATTTTCACTTAGTCTTCCTTTCATCAAAATCCATCAACTCTATGAAAAGTTTTAAATAGTATTTAGTAATAGTAATAATAGTGTGAATTTATATTTTTAAAGGACTTCCAAAAGGAAAGAGGTTATCTATTCGTCACGTATATGTTTTTTTTGTCCCATATGAGCGCCGACTCCGGGACTATGTAATAAGTACCTACTATGAATGTTGTAAATCAACATAATTTAAATTATTTTTTACTTCTTTGTGGCATGAACTTAAATCGGTTGAATATTTTGTTTTTTTTTAAGCATAGTTGAATCCGTGGTGTTAATTTTTAAATACTACAATAGTACCCACTTATCTACCTAAATAGCATAGTTACAATGGTCGTGTTTATAAAATCCGTCCCAGATTCAATCCGCCATGATAATCACGTACCAAATCGCAGTTTCATCATAATATCGTAACATTCTAACCGAGTACCGTTACTTGTATGCGACTGTTGAATGTATCAAACAAACACGAATAACATATCGTGTTACGTGCTGTATTGTAGATGAATAAATAAGTAGTAATATAATAGACGAATAAGTAGCTAATATTGGCGAATTCGGGATTTCGTTTCGAGGTCTGATCCACCTTAAAGAAGATTTGATGGAGGAACAAAGGGTCTTCCTAAAAGGAGAAATATTAAACGCAATCTAGGAAATGCGTCGAAAGTTTAGGCAAAATGGTTCTCCTATTTCGAAAAGATGATGGAGGGGCTCGCATAGATTTTAGACATTAGAGCTATACAAAAAAAGAGACGGCAGTTTTAGAAATAACTGCCGCCTTTTTGCGTTAACGGACGGACTTAAGTTTGACTTAAAACTTTTACGCAAGGTTTGAGATTCTTAGAACTAAGAATCTCTTCAAGAATAATTTGAATACTGTTTGGGCTTTTACAGATTGATTACGAAGTTATTACGGTCACATTTATTAATTAGCTTTCAGTAATCATGTTTATTTAATGGTAGAAAGGCGTATATGTATATTATGTTTATGTATTGCAATCTACTTCAATAACATGGAGCTGAGCATGTGTAAATACTTTTAAGGATTTCTGCATTAATACTTTGTAAACAAATGTGTGTGTCCACCAATTCGCACTTGGCCAGCGCGGTGGACTAGGGCCTAAAACTCTCTCATTCTGCGAGAAGACCCGTGCCCAGCAGTGGGACAATAATGTGTTGTACCCCAAACAAATGTGAATGGGCTTCAGTGAGCACCGAAAACGCTTATAGTATTATTTTTTTATTTGATTGAATTAGCAAACGAACATGCAGTCCACCTGATGGTAAGTGGTCACTGCCGCCCATGGACATCTGTAAGCAACTTCATATAGAACATGGTTCAATCTGAAATAAATCACAGATGCGTTGCTACTTCGGAGGTCAGAGATGGTCGTGTTCAATAAAAGTTTGCCAACAACTACACCCTTCCATCGAAACGCAAGAAATGGTTCACGCTAGAAATAGGTGTGGCGGTGGTTCCTCCCCGGTCGAACTTCAGTGGTTCTACCACCTGGTAACAGTATTCTTACAAGCTTGTTCATTTTGTCTCATACAAATCTAATAAGGAACACATTTCAAAGTATATACGTAATTTCTGACGTTTAATTAGTTTCTAAGATAATGGTCCGCCAAGTGGATCTTCGCACAAACGTTCCGAATTCGATTCCCGGGCAGATTAAGCCCTTATATACAATTAGGTCTTTGTTTTGGGTGTTTTTTTTTGTTGTGTATCCATGGCAATAGAATAGGCATTATGGTAACGCAGATTACAAGTAAAACTATACGTAATAATTATTGTCATATTTACAAAATAAGTAACCAGTAACAATATTTATTTATGTTGGAATAATTTTAGAATACTACGGTAGGTACTTGTGTGGTTCATTGTTATGCAACGGAAGAACCTTGCTTTCATTGTCTTATTACAGCCCTAGGGTTTACAGCTTGATATTACCAAGTAAGTTGTAAGCGTAACACAAAGGTAAAGATTCCGATACTATACATAAACAATAAACAACGTTGTTTTAAATTAACAAAAATATTGTTGTTATCTGAGGCTAAACACTTGAGCACGCGAGCGTCAACCAAAACAAACGTAAGGGAAGAGCGAGGGGCGGTGCGGTGAGGCGGCGCAGGCGGGGGTGCGCACCCTTCGCGTCACGTGACGAGCGACCTTCAGGCGGCGCACCGACCTTGAGGCGCTCGCCCCGCGCGGGTCAGAGGTGAATGCACGCGCCGCCCCGCGCCCGCGCCCCGCTGCCTTGCCGCGGCCCCTTCTCGCCACTCACCTCCACTATCCTCCACTCATCCTCAGGCGCCGGCCTTCGCCATCATCCCGACCTCGGCCACCCTCCCTCCTCGAACAGGTATCCGCGGCACACCTTTCCCATAAAATATCACCGACAAGTTTATTGACATCGAATCGCTCCAACGATTGCGCAAATCTTGCTGATCTCGAACAATTTACACACATCCACTGACGACGTCCGTATAAAACACTTCCCGTACAAAATATACCGTCTGTTCACTCAAAAAATACTACTAAACAAGAAAAACATTGAACACAACGCGTGAATTTACGCAACAACTACACCAAGTCCTCTCACCTCCGCAAAACAAAGCGGAATAATCGCTTGCTTCGTCGAGTTCGATTGAACTGACATCTCGTGGGTCGCGTTGAAACACGAGAAGTTGAAAGCACCAAACAAAGGGGTTACAGAGGCATCTAGTGTCGGTTTTATTAACTATTTATGAAACCGAAATGTCAAATGATTTTAAACGTTGCCTTATTTTTACAGCTTATTTTGTTATTTGATATGCTACTTGCTTATAACTTAAATTTGTAGTAAGAATAAAATATAATAACCTATTTAAATTTTATGTGTTTTTCTTAATATATCATACGAATATGACATTCACGTCACTGACGCAGGCAGTATGTCATGTGAAGCCTTTGTTTAAAAAGTAGTCTAATCAAAGTAATCAAACTGGAACAGCTGTGAAATCTGCGAGTCGCAATGGAATCGTAGTTTTTGTTGTTTTGTCCGAGTAAAAAACGAATTAGTTGAGTCATTTAATTTTGAACTAACTGAGCGTCGTGTTATATAACTTTAGAGTGCAATAGTGGATTTTTTTTATGAGTTTTAATACCGAAACTTTGTAAGATCCTTGGAGTCGCGTCATTAATTAAACATTGTGGTTTACGGAGAATTCAAGGCTGTAACAATAAAAGAGCAGTGCTATTGGACTATTATGATAATCACGAAGACATAATGGTCGAGGATAATGATCACGGTTACGGGCGGAGTACGAATAAGAACATTTTATTAAAAATAGTGATCTTAGGGGATGGTGGGGTGGGAAAGTCTTGTCTGATGAGCAGGTTTATATCGAATCACTTCGATGACCACAACTTTCACACGATAGGAGTCGAGTTCATGAATAAGACGATAGAAATCAATGGTGCACAGTACACATTACAAGTAAGTTTTGCATTGATTCTATAAATAAGGAAAATGTTTCTGTAAGAAATATCGACAGCTTGTACTACGAAATATATTAAACACTTATATTTTATAGTATGTTTCCGTAGTGTTGTCTCATTCTGTAAAGGATTATTGTTGAAAATTTGTAATATAAATTAATACAAGCATATAATATAAACATACTACAAAAGTAATGAATAAACATTACTAATTTAATAAATTGATTTTAAGCTTTATCAGTGATAACATATATTTACTATACTAAATTTGCATGGCTAAGATTCTAAGTCAAAACCTCCAATTAGTCAGATGCCTAAACGATGAATGCAGTCATTGTTTTGGATGTTTATGTAGGTGTATCTTTATTTGCATTTGAGCACTCACAATTGATTAGAGACAACGGCGAGATGATGACAATAGACGAGACTATGATTACTGTTAACTTAAAATAACTGTAATATCCTGTATTAGAACTATGGCATTATATAAAATCAGAATCTTCCCATGAGCTTACATATAAAATAAGAATCAGTCTTGGAAGATGCAACACCTCTACCAACAGGTTTCCAGACCCTGTATGGACTTATAGAAATCTATGGGTATGCCTACCTCAATCATGTATAAAAAATTAAATGGTATAATTGTTTATTAGCTGTTATAACAAATGATTCATTGCTAGGCCTAAATAAATATTATATACCTTTCAGAGAACTGCTATTCTGATTGTAATTAAAAAAAGTCCTTCTCACTCCTTTTCTATGACTGCAGGTGCCATTTTCAAAACTTAAATAACCTATGTCACTCTGCAAACTAAGTTGGTTTTAATTACTTATATGTCATAAGTTACAATCCATCAAGCCTTTGGGCTGTAGCCTGTGCCAAAGAAAAGGACATACATATGATATGATCGAAAACATTACCTTCTGATGCTGTACCATTGTAGATTCTTGAAGTGCTTTTTGTTAAAGTATGAAATTATGTAAAATGAGCTTGAAAAAGGCTGTTATAGTTAATGTATTTTTATAAACTACTAGTTACCCGGTGAACTTAAAGCCTAAAAAGTAAAAAATCTAAAATTATCAGTGTTTCTCCACTATATTATACATGTATTGTAGGTACTTAAAAACCTTCATGTTGAATCACTATATCTATTTAAAAGACTGCATTAAAATCCACAGCGTAGTTTTAAAGATCTAAGCATACATAGGGTCAGACAGCAACTTTGTTTTATACTATGTAGTGATTAGCTGTTTCATACATAAAAGAAACATTAGTTTTTGCTAAATAAAGTTATTAATAAAATGAAGAATTCTAAGATAGGTCATGGTTCAGGTAACATTAAATTAAAATTTATCTTTGTGTCTTCTTTGCTGGTACAATTTTATGAAAAAATTCTAATTTGCCATTTAAATCCATATAACTAATCTATGCAAGGTTGGCTTAATGTATAACATTATCTGTGTTCAAATATATGATATCACTGCTTTGTTAGTGCCAAATTTTGTGTGCATATCATGGAACACATGATAACTAAGCAATGTCATTTAGTTTCTATGCCATTAAAATGATAATGATAAATCTTGGTGACATTTACAAATGATAAGATACAACATACTTATATACTGTAAGATAGTTATCAGCAAAATAAATTATGTAAATTGCAATTAAAATTGCAAATTCATAATTTGCAAGTACAATGTTGCTTATAAAAATACTATAATGTGGCAACATTCTTCACCTCATCAAGTTTTGGCGCCACTTTATTAAGAATAGCTGATAAAGCATTCTTCTTATCCTACTTATATATAAGCTGTATAATTGTATATAGACTACCGGAGCTATTTTTCAATCATGTTCTGCTAGACTTACATGAGACATCTTTGCTAAAGTGCAGATCCAAAATACTTCTCTTTGACTGATGTGAAGAAGAACGAGCAATCTGCAGTGAAACGGAAAGAGTGTTACTTCTACTAAACAGCCAAATAACTTTTAGAATAAAAAATAATCATTATTAAAATTCTACGATTTTGTACGAAAATTTATTGAAACACAAAATTCTATACAAGAATTACTGCGATTGAGTCATTTTCTAAAGCTCATTCTTATCATCTTATTCTATAGTTGCTTACTGATATAACATGGGAAATAAGACTTTTTTAACATAAATTTAATTAATAACATGATATTGATGTAGTTTTTCATAACTTAATATTGTGACAAATAATACAAAATAATTACATTCCATAAAAACCATTACAGCATTAAAAATAAATTCAAATAGGCTTACAATAAATAAGTTCCATCTAAAAATCTTCAATGTCAGTTCTTTGAAACCAATTCTTACGTCTATGTGACCTAGAATACTTGACATTGGTCATGAGTAAATGTTGTAATGTATATTGCGTTGATCAGTGGCTATCAGATTCACTGCGGTAGCATGTTGCTCTATAATGCCACAAAGATTTATTGTGTTGTTGACTTTTATGTAAGTATTTAGAATAACATTGTCGAGTATGTGCCTTATCACTCATACAGAATGCTCAGTCACATTACAAGCTTAAGGAAACGTTAATTTTAATTTTAGTTTAATTGTTGACACTGGCGTTTTATTATATATTATATGTCATATTATTATATACTGAGTTATTCCTGCGGCTTCACACACCGGTCTCGTCTACCACGGTAATAAGTATGAGAGGGAAACCTTCAAAAGGCACCCGACGCCGTGGGAGCGACGCATGGTTATGTGGGTTTTTACCGCACTAAAACACCCCCGGTGGCCGTCATCGGCGATACAAAGAGGACTCCGGGATCTCCAAAGGAACGCAACCGGAGTCCTCTGCGCGTATTGCCCCATCGGGCTCCTCACAGATGGGCGGCTGGGCACACGGCTCCGTCTGGTCTTTACGACGGTATGCGACCACACATACCGCCGTCCTTCGCGGGGTCGCCTGACCTAACGGTTCGAGCTCTCACTCTAGCCGCCCGCAACCCCGGAAGCCCCTTTTAGTCGCCTCTTACGACAGGCAGGAGATACCGTAGCCATATTCTAACAGACCTACAGGGACGAACGGTAATAAGTGTCCTATGTGTTAATTTAGGTCATAAACTATTTGATGTGCCAAATTTCAGCGAAATCCGATTATTAGTTTTTGCGTGAAAGAGTAACAAACACATAATATGTTCCTCATAAACTTTGGGACTTCTAATATTAATAACACTTGTGACCAAACTTGTATACAGAGGCAACACATCAGACATCAATGTAAACTAATACCTGGTATTTAAGACCTTGAAATTAATATCATTGATGTATCACTTTGCCTTACAAAACACCTGTTTGTTTATTGCATACTTGTTTTAACGTAAATCGATTGGACTCTACCAAAACATATCAAGTGCCACATACTAATGCCGATGACGCCGATTTAGAAATAAAAAAATAATAATATTAAAATATTTATATTTCTTGTGGACATAAAAATTGACACTTATATATTTTTTTATATAACTACGGACTTGAAATCTCTCGTCAACCCATTATTGTCCTATTGCTGGGCACGGGTCTTCTCTCAGAATGAGAGAGTTTAGACTCTAGTCTACCGCGCTGGCCAAGTGCGAGTAGGTGGAATTCACACACCTCCGAGAACTTTTTGTTTAAAGAACTCTCGGATGTGTAGGTCTCCTCACGATGTCTTCCTTCACCGAAAAACAGTGATAAATAATTTCTATTAAGCACATAATTTTAGAAACATCAGTGGTGCGTGCCTGGGTTTGAACCTCGGACCTCCCGATCGCGAGGGCAAGTTTCAACCATTAGGCTATCATTGCTCATGAACTTGGAATACATAAGCATATATCAAATTCCAGATATGGGACACAGCGGGTCAGGAGAGGTTCAAGTCACTCCGAACTCCGTTCTACCGAGGCACAGACATATGCATCCTTGCGTATGCCATTGACGACCGAACCTCCTTCAACAATATCAAAATGTGGCTTAATGAGTTTCTACACTACGCTGGAGTGAAGAATGGGATCGAGAAGTTTCCTTTCATGGTTGTTGGTAATAAGGTAATTTGATGTTTCGCTACTTGCTGTGTAGCGCTTTTGTGTTCTGTTACGAAAGGCAGAAATGAATAAATGAAGGGATCAACCAAGTCAGCAATTTCTTCGAAGCATAATATTGATTTCGGATAGAAAGCCTCTTAAAAAGATTGCGAAATCACTATACTACTTTACATAAGATGGTTTAATACAATAAAAAAATAAAAAATGTGTGCGTGTACTAGCGTATACTCGTAAGAAGTGAAACTTCTTTATGACGTTATTTTTCAAAAAATAATTTACTATATGCAACTTTACAGAAATTGGTTAAATAAAGTTAAATTAGATAAAGTTTAATCTATAATAATCTATCTAATATCACGCGTGGTAGGGATAAGAAAAAGATGGCGCGTAACAGAAAAAGATGGCGCGTAACAGAAAAAGATGGCGCGTAACGAAAAAATGTTACACTAAATTTTTTTCCAACCCCGATAAAGAAGTTTCACTTCAATAATCTCCAATGCTAGTTTTATTGTCGTCAATTTAACTTGATTCAATTTAACTATTAAGCTATGGTAGATTTCCAATTCACATAAACCATTTTTTTAATTCGCTCCCATTCTATATTTCAGTCAGACGTGTCTTCAAAAGACAGGGAAGTGTCTCACGATCAGCTGAAACAGTGGTGCGACGAAAACAAAATTGGTACATACATCGAAACATCGGCAAAGACTGACAGCAATGTTGTTGAAGCCTTCTCATTAGCTGTTCAAAGGTAATCTAAAGGAATATAACCTGACGGGGCGATGTTTTGCCAACAGCTGGATCCGCAACCGTCTCTCCCTCTAGCGAAGGAGGAAGGGCGAGGAACTCGGAAACGGGGACCAAAGCTATCCCTCCCGTTCAGTACACAGTCATCTTGTCTCAACTTGAGCTTTAGGCTCGCTTTATAAAAATCTAAGATGTGGTAGAACCAGTGTAGTTCGACAGGGGAAGTACCATCGCCACACCTATTTCTAGCGTGAAGCATTTCTTGCGTTTCGATGGAAGGGTGTGGTTACCGGCACATTTTTATATAAGGCGACCATCATAGTCCTCGGTTCTGTATGAAGTTGATAACAGATGTCCATGGGCGGCAGTGACCACTTCCCATCAGGTGGTCTGCATGCTCGTTTGCTACTTCAGTCAGATAAAAAGAAACACTCAGTGAAGTTGTAAAAGGCCAATAGGGCCAACAGCAACAATAAAAAATTAAAGTATCGCCGCAGTAATTACCTGATTGTAACTCTACATTTCCTTCGAGATTCGATTCCGAGACAACTTTTATTTTTCATGTTGTCGTTTTTAAAAAAAAATTATAACTTACCTTAACGGTGAAGTATAACTTCGTAAGTAAACCACCTGAGACCAAACCTGAGAGTTCTTTGATAAAACCTCCAAAAATTAATATGAACAAACATAAAAAACATATATACGGTCGAATTGAGAAACCTTCTCCTTTTTTGAAGTTTGTTAAAAATAAATATCTCTCAATCATTCAACTGCAATTTCTTTATCAATTTTTAATAAATATGGATCGATAATATCTACTATAATATTTTATATATGGGAACCAAGTAGCCATAAATAATAAGCCTTTATTTATTTTTGATACGCATTGTTTTATTAATTACCGAGTTAAATTTAATTATTGTTGTTTTTATACTTGATTTTTATTTGTAGCTACTTGTATATGTAAGCTAAAAAAAATACTGTCAAAATGAACAGATCGTCGATACTTGAATAAATATAGAATAAAACAAAATTTATAGCGTCTCAAACATATTTTCTTTTTCTTCTCACGAGCCAAAATATGTTTAACGACAAAGGAAATATTTCAGGGTTTTTTCTTTGCTCTTCGACTTTTCACATGCTAGTTAGCGCCCGTGTCATTATAGGATAATTTAAGACAGATATGTTGTTTTTTTCATAATATTGAAGTAGCAAATGAGTTCGCAACCGAGAGGTCATTATGCCACATCCACATCTAACAGATGTGGATGTAGCATCCTCATATAGAACAGGGATTCTTACTGAAGTTAATCGCGTGCGTTACTCTCCAAACCTAAGGGGTCGTATAAAAGTTAGCCGGCAACCTTAACACACCCTCTAAAACGCAAGAACTGCACCACGACTGCATCACGGTAGAAATAGGTGAAAGGAACGAACCTCCCTGGTTAAACCATACTAGTTCTGTAACCTTGATTCAAGTTTAAAAATCTATTCTATTTTCTTTAGGTGGGCCGATCTAGAGCAAAAAGCGGAGAAAGAGTTAAGGCTGCTCCACCACCCGGACACGGTGAAGCTACACGGCTCCAGCCCGGTGTCCAGCTTCCGAGCCACTTGTTGTTCCCGGTTTAGCGACGCATGAGTCATCTTTGAAAAGTGGCGGTAAATATGTGATGTCTCGAAATGCATAGATGGCGCTTGCGGCATATGTCAAACTGTCCAATTGGATCTGTCAGCTGGACTGTCATTTTGATTAATGTAAAATGTTTTTTACTGCAGAGAAATTATATAGTAGATAGTTGGGCTAATATCTGAATTGGCGTAAACCTGTACTAAATTGAAGGCTAATTAATATTCAACGTTATGTTGCCTCCATATTTTTTTAAATGTGGCATACTGTTTATCATTAAATCCTATATTTGTATTAAAATTCAGATATTAACCCAAATAATTTTATCTTGAGGGCAGTTTAGATGCAACAAAATGATAAGTTACATATGTATAATAATTTATTCTCTGATATTTGTCAGATGGTTCGTCTTGTAAGGATGTAGAGTAAATTTCAATTGAGACAAAATACAATTTGTATGTTACATTATGTACGTTTAATATAACACGTGTTTGTCTTAAGTCTAGACTCTGACGACTGTTTGTTGTAATGGCATAATGTGCTAATTAACGTTGTTACTTAAATGGAATGTAGACATTTGAAATTTCTATAAAATCAGCACAGATAATTTACATATCTATTGTTTGACAACGTAATCTTTCTTGTGCTTTCAGTGCGTTTATTAACAGATTTTTTTGTTGATCCTTCAATTCGACGCTACTCGAAAACAATTTCTCGTGTTGTATATAAACACCCTTATTTAATTGTTTATATATTATACTTGTAATATATTATAACTAACAATGGGGTCTGTATTAAATATGTATACCGCCTTATAAACTACTTATTTACATTAGCTGTAATTTTTATTAAAAAACACGAACTCTTATATCAACGGTTCGATTTTGAATTTAAAGCACTTTGTGTAGGTGTTATGTAGTTTGCACATATTGTCTCCATTTATTTTTAGATATACTTACTTATGCAATGTATGCATATTATGCTGAAATACTTAGGGTGATTAGAATGTCGCGAAAAATTTAAGGATGAGATCTATTCTTGTAAAATATTTTTTCATCTGAGATTCAAGATTATATGTATAATTCAATTTTTTTATTAATCCCGATATAGGACTTTTTGATGATTAAAATGTCGCTAAAACTTCTTAGGATGGAATATTTTTTAATTCTCGAGAACAAATAATTAACATATTAAACCCGTCATAGGGATTTTAAAGCAATAATTGTTCGTCATCGTTTTTTATTTATGTTAAAAATATGTTAAAAAATATTATAAGTAATAAATATTTATATACATTTTGCAGGTGGTAGGACCAGTGTATTTCGACCGGGGAAGTACCACCGACACACGTATTTCTAGCGTAAAGCATTTTTTTGCGTTTCGATGGAAGGATGTGGTTGCCGGCATACTTATATGTGAGGCGACCATAGTCCTCGGGAGTGGCAATGCATCTGTGATTGACTTCAGATAGAACCCCATGTACTGTATGAAGTTGCTTACAGATGTGCATGGGCGGCAGTGACGACTTACCATCAACTGCACTGCATTCTCGTTTGCCACTTGAATCAGATAAAAAAAATACATCTACACCTAATAACGAATCTCGGGATAATAATCTATAAAAACATTATTATGTTTTACTCAGTACTTTTGATAATTTATTATAAGTTTACAGTTTCATTTACAATTATTGCATTATATTTTTGGTTGTGAATTATTTACAATAATAATTATTCAATAATAAGTATTGATCGTTTTGCACTAAACAGATGAAACGACCATGTTTTTTTTCACATGCACTTTGTTTATTTTAGAAAGAATTAATTATATGACTTAGTTTGTTGTTGTCATTTAGTGGCATACGATTCTATTTTATAACATCAAGTTAATCACTATGAAGCATGTATGTGTCATAAACCCGAAACATTTTTAAATTTGTCGTCTTTATATTGCACTTTTAATAAAACCTATCTAACATAATATTATTTCAATAGAAAATTAGTGGTGTAAACACTATTCCTTCGACTCTCAGTCTAGTTTCTATACCTAAATCGGACTGCAGGTTTGCAATACAATGGGTTTAAATAATATTAATTGTAAATCAACATATTACTTTAAAACCCATTTACCGGAAATGCCAAAGATACAAATAGTAACATAAATATACCTATAGTAACGTTATAGTTAATCTGTATTTTAAAATATAGAATCTGTACTAACAGGTCAAGAATTTTTAGATGCATCAGGTTATAACTTAAAATTAAGGACTTCAAGGTACTAACCAATATCCATATCGAGTAATAATAGGGAAGAAACATTTTATAAGAAAAGTAAAAAGATCAAAATAATAAGGACATTTACATTGTCCTTTTTATAAAGTTCATATACAGGGTGTAAAAGGATTTTAAATATAAAGTCCTGATGATCAGATATCGGGCTAATATCAATATAAATTTAATTACATCCTGTATATAAATAAGTAGTTGTACATATATGTAATTATGTTATTTATATCCTTATAGATAATAGAGCAATACTTTTTGTATATATACGCGCTAGATCAGTCTAGACTAGTCAATACTAGTAGAGTACTAGACTAATCTAGCATTAAGGGTGACCAGTATAAAAAAAATGATACAAAATAATTAGGCAGTTTTTAAAAATGCTTAAATCGAACGCTAAGTAGGTTGTTAAACATTTTTAAATGGTTAATGTAACCAGTAATGCTACTTTTCACTAAGTGCCTAGCTTCGAGGTTCTAAAGTTACCGATTGTTGAGGCGTGTGTCATGAATGAAGCATGTTTTATTTGTATATCGCAGTAATTGTAAGTTATTCGTATGTATTTTGGATTTTCACCTCAAATTTTTTCGTATAAGGGTGAAAAAGTGATTAAAACCTTTATGATTTTACTAGCTCTTAACCGCGGCTTTGCCCGGACGGTCAAAAGGAATTAACATTAGCATTTGATAGCGTGATTCTGAACTTGCAAATGAATTTTACTAACGCCATCTCTTAACAACGTCTGGAACTACTAAATATGTATCGACTAACAAAACATTGATATTCTCATGGGAGTGAGAGCGCGATAAAAAGTAGCCTACGTCACTCCCCGCCCTCCTATCTCCCAGCATATAAACCATATCATATAATAGCTATGTGGCGACGTGAAAGAGGAACAATCAAACACACTTTCACATTTATAATTTTAGTATGGATTTTGATGGCAACATCAGCACACCTATTTCTGTAATAAAGTAACAATGTTGTGAGATGGTTTTGTCTGGTTTGAAGAGTGTGATATGAAATAGATATTTATTTTAAACCATTCTAATTTATTCTTCAGGAGTAATACAAATCTGACGATCATAATCTTAATGGGGTTAATGACGGTAAGATTGTTTATCGAAGAATTATTTTAACTTTTATGTTTATAACAGCAACGTATTATAACTTACTGCGATATACACGGAAAACCGAACTTTGTAAAGGACCAAAGGTGCATTTGATAAGGTTTAGATTGTCTTAACGATATTAATAATGTCTACCTCTTAAGCAAATTTTGTATTAGACTCTGTATATTACTGACTAAAGTTACTTACATTATTTGTAATTCGCCGTCTCGAGTAGGTTTGTTTAAGGATTTATATTATGGAACTAAGAATACGGTCCACGTGGGCACTTTTCGAATTTTTCGTAGCAAAGCAGTAAGAGTAGCTACGACACTTGTTAAATGATTACCACATACACCATAAATGAAAGGATAAGAAAGGGGCGTCCATTAATTACTTGAAGTGATTAAGATGATTTTTTGTCATGTCTTCCCCCTTGGTGAGATGTAAAGATTTGTCCAATTCAGTTTTTTTGGAATTTTACAGTTCCCAGCAGCAGCAGAAATAAGGTGATAATAAGTCGATACCTCCTCCCATACGTTAAATGAAATGCATAGGCCTATGGAGGCACTTACAAATTGTCAGTTACATATTTTTTTCTTTCACACTACCACCGGATCGGAACACGACCTCAACTGAGAAGATCCGGCAAGAAACTCAGAGGGTTTGTCTTTTTTTCGTTGTGTCGTGAGATTTATGGAGATTCGACTCTTCACGTAGTTAATGGACGTTTCCAAACTCATTACATCGATTTCACATTCCAAATAATTGCAGTAACAACTGAACATGTGGACCCTATAACCGATTGCTATGATGTAATTAAAATTATATTTGGATTTTGATTTACTAATTATTGTAACATGATTCTACGTTTAAGTAGTTGATTAATATATTCATTAATGTATAAAATTGCATGAATATTTACGAGGTTAATTTATTTTAGCTATGCTTTCCGTCCGGTGAAATGTGAATTTTTGTTTTTTACTTACGCGCTTTGTGTAAATCATGCGTTGTGCTATTTTTACCTAAATTTTCGATATATTTTAAAATAAACAGTTACGATAGTTATTTTTAGCTATTCTGTAGTGTGATGTAGATGCACCTTTACTATAGTTTGATCAAACATGTGGTTATTATTAAATATCTATAACTATAAAAGACAGTTGCATATCAAACGTAATATTTAAATTGTTATGATACAAGTGGTTACGTACATATATTAATTTTATTAAGTCTCGACAGTTACTTTACATTTTTTTATCTAAGTACAAGTCTTCTTTGCTTTCATTATAATGTCGTGAAGTCTTAATTATGTACTTATTTTTTTTTTAACTTTTTATGTTTAATTCACAACACTTTATAATATAAAGTAGTATACAGTAAATGTATAAAGTTTATATATTTACTGTTCACTTCATGCGTTGATTCTACTTGTAACTATATTTTTTTGTAAATGTATGGATTGATTTTTATGCAAAATGTCTTTTAGCTTAAATGTCAATTTAAACAAGTCGTTTACATAGCCTATAAATTATTTATAATAATTAATATCGCCTTTTAGAGTGGTTTTGAAGCATGTTTATATCTTGTAACCATAATAATTTTGACAAAAAATGTTGCCTTGCCTCTTGGCTGGACCACGGGACAAATAAGAAATAATGTTAGAAATATAACCAATATTATTTAACTCAGATATTTATTTGTTAGTTAACTCCCATATTGCCTGTTGAATACTTAGATATTTTGCACTTTAGTAGAAATTTTAATACATGTAGCTTCAAGTTTGTATTGTTATGCTGTGATTTCTGAAGGATTCGAATTAAATAAAATCGTTTTAAGACAATATTGTTTCTTTTTTCTTATAGAGGGTATCCATATATAAAATATACTAATCATACTATTTATAAAAGCCTAATTTTTCCTAAACCTCGTTGAAAATATTAATATGCGGAAGTCAGCTCACAAAACATTATGTAATTTTCCCTTGTATTTTATTTTATCCGATTGAAGTAGCAAACGAGCATGCAGTCCACCTGATGGTAAGTGGTCACTGCCGTCCATGGACATCTGTAAGCAACTTCATATAGAACATGGGCTTTATCTGAAGTCAAATGCGTTGCTACTCCTGAGGACTATGATGGTCGCCTCATAAAAAAGAGTGCCGGCAACCACAACCTTTCATCGAAACACAAAATAATGCTTCACATTAGAAATAGGTGTGGCGGTGGTATTTCTCAGGACACACTACACTGGTACACCACCTTTAAAGTCTATACAAAGTAATCCGTTTATATTTTTTTAAAGGAAATTATGATTTTTTCATATAATTTTAATAAAAACCATACCTCAAGTGTGAAACAATTATCCCTATATTCAGAGAACTGGTATGATTGAAAAGTTCGTGGCCTCAAGATGAAAACAAAATAAATTACATACCAAAATATTATTTCTCCACGTAATCTCCACTTCTCATTGCAATTCCTCCATCTGTTTCGCAAAGTTTTATACCAGTTATTAAATATGATTAAAGTTCTGTAGAATACTGGTTCACTGCGGCTCTAATCTATTCGGTCACCACGAAGATTTTTTTATTGATTGATTTATTGAGTTAGGAAACAAAATCCTGAAAGGGCCGAATCGAATAAGCAGCAGTTAGAAACAATCACAAATTCCATTCATAGTTCCGATAATGTAAACGCAAATTCTAGACGTTTTTCTTTAATCTCTTCACGCGAACGACATAGGTGCAATGAATGCTGAGTTTATTATTTGGCCTTCTAAAAGATAGTCTGTCATTATTATATCATGAGCATCCGAAAAAACTGATGTCATTACCACAATAGCCGATAAAGTTGTCCTTGCTTTCTTTGGGGACGGTTAATCAGATTTTTTTTACTTCTTCGATTGTTATTTGGAATCAGGCGTTTAGTGATAGATACAGGTTCTCACTTGGTGTATACCTTCGAAAATCCGAGTTCATTGATAATTATTTTTTGAGTTCGCTCATATGAAACGCTTTTGTAGTTTCTGCAATCTCCCTTATAGTCGATCTGGGGTTTTCCAACATGAGATCACACACTATGTGGATATTTTTTTTGGATGTAGACGTGTTAGGAGAGCCAGAAACAAGTCATCTTTAATGCTTTCTCGTCTACGTTTAAATTCTTCTACCCCTTACATTTTTGTCATGTCGTCATGAATCCGTTTGAAGGTTAATCCTTTTTAACAAGTATTTGATCCGAACCACACGATCTTTAATTTTATCTATTTTATTTAAACTGCATTGTTGATCTCGTTTAGTACTTTATAACTTACCCACAAATACTACGCTATCCAAATTTTATACTGTGACAGCTAAAGAATATTTATACCGAATGAGGGTAAAACTAAGAATAAACTACACGTTGAATGTCAGGTCGCGAACTTTTCGATCCACCCTCGTATTAAAATATCATAATTATCAACATCATAATTATTAACAAAGAGGAACGGAAAATAAAACTTCCGATTTCACTTAACACTTTAATAAAGATTCACAATTAATACATAATTACATATCAGACATCATTGGGCTATATCACTAACACCATCTAAACTAAAAATGATACCCCAAAATAACAAACCTTATGATACTAATATACGAGTATAATTGAGAGATATTTGTGCACAATTACAATATTTATTTTAATTTCAATATCATAAAATTCAAATCGATATTAAGTGACGATATGAATTACAGTAACAATGAATGACTTTTCTACATCGATATACTTTTTGGATATAACGGGACACGGCCATGGAAATATATGAAAATTACCGCATATTGTACTATGTATTGGAAAACAATATCTTTTACGATTCAACAAGTAAAGTTCGTGAATGGATAGATGTTTGATACTCTTTTAAAAAAGTTACAGATTAGGATCGGAATAAATCTGGCAATTTATGAATTGTATCAATACAAAATATACTATTTATTCTACTAAACGTAGCTCATGTGGGGTCATGTGAGGAAGTTATAGTTTTGAGGCAAACATTTATTTAAAAATATTAAAGAATAACTATAATATATTTTCACATTTACGATTTTTAAAGCGATTTAAGTCACTCAAAATGTTATAATGATATGCAAGACATTATACAAAAAATATTATGCTTTACACAACTTAGTGATATGAAAATAGACGAGATGGCACTAAGATTCGGTGAGTATTTAAAAACTATACACTATTCCCAATTCCAAACAAATTGATATTATTGCAAATATAAATAAAATGATCAGATAACATATTTCATAAGGGGATAAATTATCCTTCAACATGGTCAAACAGTACATAAACTTAAGTATTTTATTAAAATTTCTATAAGAAAATATTTTAACAAAAGCATTTTCTTTTCAAACCAAGCCGCTTAAAAACCAAAAGGTAAACAAATTTGTCTTTATTGATATTACGGTAAAACAACGACACAATTTTATTTCATACAAACAAATTAATTTAATAATAGACAAATTTTCACCTAAGCACCAAAATTTTCCTCTCGAAGACTTTAATATGCTAAAACTAGGTATGTAAAAACGTTTTTAAAAATTACAAAAGCTTCAATATATTGTCGTATAATTCTAATTTAACTGACTTTAAATATTATTAAATATTACGTTATTTAGAACCATGATATAATGTACGCTAAAACCTAAGTCAGAATAGAGGCGCTAAAAATTTGTGTAATTATTTACAACGGGAATTAGTTTTGTGACAAAATTTGAGTAGAAGCCACCCATAGTCTGAGAAAAATAACAATTTCAATATAAATTATAACTTTGGCACTTCCATTTAAATAATATCGCCGACTCCCTATTACTTTTACTTATTAATAGTTTTTGTCGCTTCTTCTCCATAACGAAATTCTTACGAAATGGTAATATATTTTATTGTTATTCATATAAAATTCTATGAAGGATTTATTCTTAATATAAACTTTTTTTATTAGATTCGATTGTATAAGGCTACATGTGGCGCCATCTGTGATACGATTATATTTATGTAGGATATTCAGAAAACAATAGTTACGACTTTTAATTCGATGCAATAAACTGTTAGTTCCAGTATTGTAGATTAAAGTCCACAAAAATTGTGATGCAGCATCGACGTAAATGATTCGGTTTAAACTTGTTTTTGTATTATCGATATGTATTACGTGAACCGTATTGCCTTTATAAATATATATCTTAATTCAATTATAAAATGTGCACTACATTGTATACTTACGTATTTAACACAAATTAATATAATGAGAAACGACAGTTCAAGGATCGTTGATTAATCATTCGGATTCTAGAATTGCATTAATCACACTGGTATTATTATTTAACAAAATCACTTTAGATCAGTTTACTGCATCGATTTCAATCGTATAATATCACGAGCGATTTAAGAAACGATGGTGCGTCATTTATTTACGGTTTAATCAAACCTCATTCATCCCTAACTACATTGCTTCGCGTAGATATTTTATGGATACTCCTAACATCTTCAAAGAGGTTTCCTAGCTTTCACCAGCTCCTCGCTGACGGCCCAGAGCTTGTTTTCCACCTCCTTGTCGAACTGCACCTTCGAGTTAAACTCCTTGCAGTCGCGGTAGAACTTGCCAGTGTGCCCTTCGATGTTGTAGTCTGTTGCGCAGTAGACGATTGTTTCTGCACCCTGGGAAAAATATCATATATAAGTATAATATGAAGCCATTTTCTGTTAATTCTCGGCCTTTTACGCTGGGGTTCAGCTGTCGAATCCCGTTATTTTTTTATGAAGATAACCCGTGTATAGAATTTCAAGGTGGAAAGATTTGTTAAATATGTTTCCAGAGGATTATAAGGTCTAATAATCTGTCATGAATGCACAGGGTAGACTATTACCTATTTTAACCTGAGAAGAATCAAACCTGCACCCCATTTTTATTACATGAAACAAACGAGCATGCAATCCACCTCATGGTTAGTGGAAACAATCACACAACAAAGATTTTATCTAAAGTCTATTTTAAAGCACTAATTACAGGTGCGTTGCCATTCCCGAGGCCTAAGATTATCGCCTCTCATAAACGTGAGGCAACTACATCCTTCCGCTAAAACGCAAGAACTGCTTCACGCCAGAAATTTTTGTGGCGGTAGTACCTCCCCGGCGGACCATAGGTATACATTGTAGGACCTTTATAACATCAAAATATTAGGTCCCTATAGATCCGGGATCAGAATAGGGCTACGGCATCCCCTGCCTGTCGTAAGAGGCGACTAAAAGGGGCTTCCGGGGTTGCGGGAAGCTAGAGTGGGAGCTTGAACCGTTCGATCAGGCGGTCCCGGGAAGGACTGCGGTATGTGTGGTCGCATACCGTCGTAAAGACTGGACGGGCGGTGGGCCCAGCCGCCCATCTGGGAGGAGCCCGGTCGGGCAACGCGCTCAGAGGATTTCGGTTGCGTTCCTGTGGAGATCCCGGAGTCCTCTTTATAGCGCCAAGGAAGGCCACCGGCGGGGTTTTAGTGCAGTAAAAATCCCACATAAACGTACGTCGCCCCCACGGCGTTGGGTACCTTTTGAAGGTCACACTCACATAAAAAAATCGTCTTATGTCCTATTTTGTATTTATATCCTGTCAGTTTTACAATGTATTTGATTAACATACAACTGTTTATATTTTATCTTATCTTTTATTTAAAACCAGATCTGAAAACTTGTCATTTTCAGAAAGTAATCGAGGATTTTATCAAACCTTTCAAGATTATAGAATTATTCATGGGTGTAATACGAAGAAATCATTACCTAAGAGAGAAGAACTATATGATATATATGACGACCCGCGTGGCGGAGCGGTTACCATACCGGTCTGACGCGCAATGGGTCCCGGGTTCGATTCCCGGCCAGACAGGGTTCTGAATGATGAGTTTAGATTTATGTTCTGGGTCTGGGTGTTTGTATATTTGTCTTGTGTGTACACCGGAGTAAATCCTAATGTGGGGCTAGAAAGCTAGGCTAGGGGCGAGTGTGGAAAGCGTGCGTGATTTTATATATGTATGAACCATATGTTTTATAGTCACCGTCGCATTTAGAGGAGGGAATCTGGGGCAATTGCCCAGAAGGCTCAACAAACGAGAGGCATCCACGCCAGGCTTTAGGGAAAAAAAAAACTAAAAATCCGGCTAGTAAACAACTTTTTCTTGAGTATTTAAATTACGCGACCTTTATTTTCTTGTCGTTAAATTGTAAATACACAGGTGTCAAAGATTACTTTTTTTTCGCCGACTAAAATAACTACCTACGTGGGCGTTAAAAAATTTACTCGGTGTCACAAATTATGTATTGAAAAACACGAAGTGAAAAAAAGTTATTTTATTTTTAAATGTCCTTTTTTATATTATTTGGCTTTATTTTCACCTTTATTGCCCTGAGGCATTTAGACCTCTAAATCCACATTGTGCGATCTATATTTCAGTGGTGTGTATCACAACGTTATGATATGACGACGAACGTTTTTTTTTTTAATGTTGGGCCTAACGATAAGGCAAACGGGCCACCTGATCGAAAGCAGTCACCGTCGCCTCTGGACATTCGCAACACCAGGGGAGTCGCCAATGCATCGCCGGCTTTGAAGGAGAGCTCTTTTTACACCTTTCTTGAAGAGCCCCATGTCATAACGCTCCGAGAATACCTCGTGGAAGGTATACCTTAAAGGACCGTTGTCTTTGCAATAAATAATATACCCACTAATATATTGTCGCATCTATCATCTAAGATTCTATTTAGAATAGATAGAATGTGATTTCAAGAGCGATTATGATTATTGCATCAGATAGTATGCTTGTGTTTTAATTACGTAAAATATTGTTCCTTATTTCGGTTTAAAACACTATACAAGTTTTTAAAACCGGATAAAGTGGTTCAATTCAAGATCGACGTCACACTGCACAATTATTATCAATTGTTATCATTAATCTACTACTTAATAACCCGATTTACACCATCTATCGTTTCAATCTATGAAATTGAACATAGTAGAGTATTAATACCATAGATTAATGTTATCAGTAGTTGCTTACTGATAAGGTGACATTTGAAAGACGCGTTGTGATTTGTCTTATTATGACATACTTACACATATATTTGTATATGTTATTATATATAGAACGCAGCGTCTGAATTTAACTAAAATGCTACCTAGAAATCCTCTAACCTTTGTTATATTTTTCTATATCCTTTACTGGCTGACCCGACAAACCTTTTTTTTTTCCATATAAAAAAAATAAGGGTGGACAACCCTTAAGGGGCATGAAAAATAGATGTTGGCCGATTCTCATAGATACCGGATAAGCACAAAAAATTTCATCAAAATCGGTCAAGCCGTTTCGGAGGAGTATGGCAACAAAAACTGTGACACGAGAATTTTATATATTAGATTATATGCAGAGATGTGACTTATCTGATACAGATTTAAGATAAGTATTTGCATCTTGTATCAGAAATACTTTATTCAAAAGTATCTTGCATTTTCTATTTCTGATACTTTTACAAGGTATCTTGTACATCTCTGATTATATGTCATGCCTACTTTTGTATACCCCTAATCCTTAGCATTCGAAATGTTTTCAGTTTAGTGATAAGTCCGCCTGTTGTACTTATATAACATTTATCTGTCTTGTTTTTGTTATCTATGTTTTGTGCACAATAGAGTTGTTTTATATTGTATCGTTTCTTTTATGTGAAAAATTAATTTAACCAACTGAACGCAAAACGACTAACTCGTGAAAAAACAGAGATAAATAATAATTAGGAACAATGAATACCGCAAAGGCCAATTATTTCATCTACCGTTAACAGTAGGTACCCAAAATAAACATGATACTTTGTTACATTTAGTACACCATCAATGCACGGTAACAACATACGTAAGCATTGAATCATTGCTCTGCCCCAGTTTCGAAACCCATATTAGACCTCTCATAGGAGTATTTACAAACTATTAGCAAGTACTTGATATACTTTCGCATGTATTTGGAACACAAACAAGATACCCAAATACTTTCAATCTGTAACGACCTCATTTTATACGTATTTTTAATCTTATAGAAAACTATTTTTGATTATATACGAGTTCAGAATTCTATTATTATGACATCAAAAGAAGATTATTGTTTTTATTGTTATTGGGATATGTTTGATTATTATTTCTTGTAAATACATTAATTATTGTACCTAAATATAAAGTATTTTCATTATTGGTTATTGTAAATATTAAGGTATGAAATCGGAAAACACGTTTCCTTTCTCCTTATAAATCCAATATTATTACCGGCCTATATATATCAAATTTCTTCTCAGAGTGAGAAGTTAAAACAATTGTAACTTGCTATACTTTACACAACGTTAACGCTAAAGACCTGCAATTTGTAAAACATTTGTGGTTCGATCTTGGAGATACCACCAGCCGTGACCGGATTTCCAGGGCAACTACCCCTGGCCCACCACAAAAGATGGGCCCTTAAAAGCTTAGACGTCCGATAAAAAGTCTTTCAAATTCCGGATGGTAAACATTTGTATACAAGTTTTATTTGAATATTTTTTATATGATATTGTTTTATCGGACGTCAAATTACAGAGACAGTAGAGATATGGTATTAGCACTGTGTTACAGAGACAGGTGATATAAGATATGGTAACCTTTTTTGATGAGAAAAAGATGATAAGAAATTTTTAGATATCTATGTGTTGACAGATTCTAGCATCAAGGTGATTATGTAGGTATTTTTGATTCGTTGATATTAAAATCAACCTACCTGTTTTGCTGATTTCATGAACATGATGGCGAACGGCAACATTAACAGGTAGTGATACCATCTCACCGAGTACCTGAAATAAATATGATATTCAGTACCAATTATAAGTAAAACAGAGGTAAAACAAAGCTATCGACAGAATATTTTTGTGTGCTTGGAATATAGATTGATTTCTTACTTTTAATCTATTTTTACAGCAACACATATGGATCAACTCATTTTACTCTTAAACTGTAGCTAAGATTATACTCCTATTTGGGTTTAATATCAGGTGTTTATACATTGCAATTAACTTTGATTGATTGGCCTATCCCTCTACCTATCAAGTGAACTACTTGCTAACATTTTTTTATTTGACTGAAGTAGCAAACGAGCATGTAGTCCACCTGATGGTAAGTGGTCACTGCCGCCCAAGGACATCTGTAATCAACAACAGAATATGGTTCCATCTGAAGTCAATCACAGATGCGTTGCTATGATGCTCTGACTCCCGAGGACTATGATGGTCGCCTCATGTGAAAGTGTGCCGGCAACCACACCTTTCTATCAACACGCAAGAAATGCTTCACGCTAGAAATAGTGTGGCGGTGGTACTTCCCCGGTCGAACTACACTGGTTCTACCAACATACTTCTCCATTTCCATACACAAGAAAACATACCTGAACAAGTTTGTATAACAAAAGCCCGGACAACAGGCATTGACGTCCACGCCAGAACCCATCAGCTTCGTGGCCAGACCTCTTGTGAAGTACACATTCATCAGTTTTGAGTTGCAGTAGCCTGCGTTGTGTCTGGACTCACTCTTGCCCACCTTCGCTTTCTCAATTTCTGCCTTTAGGTTCAAGTCATCGAAGTCTATTTTGCCACGCTCGTGAAGTGTTGACGATACTACTACGACTCTATAAAAAAATGTTTTTATTATAATTGGGATAATAATAAATAATATATAATAAAAATGTGTGCGTGTACTAGCGTACACTCGTAAGAAGTGAAACTTCTTTATGACGTTATTTTTCAAAAAATAATTTACTATATGCAACTTTACAGAAATTGGTTAAATAAATTTAAATTAGATAAAGTTTAATAAAAGGCTTTTATTAAACTTTATCTAATAATCTAATCTATAATAATCTATCTAATATCACGCGTGGTAGGGATAAGAAAAAGATGGCGCGTAACGGAAAAAAAAGATGGCGCGTAACAGATAAAGATGGCACGTAACAGAAAAAGATGGCGCGTAACGAAAAAATGTTACACTAAATTGTTTTCCAAACCCGATAAAGAAGTTTCACTTCAATAAATAATATTGGGATGGGTAAATAATATAATTGAGATGAAAAAAACTGTAAAGAATTGTTATGTTCTCCAATTATATTATGAATATATGTAATATGTATAATATGTACACAATACATAATGGGTTCTGTGCACTTTGCACCCAAACAAGATATGAAAATTACATTGCTTGTATAGATAGTGTAAGATTACCTATTCAATATTTTTTTAAATGCTTAAAGTGTATAAACAGACTTGGTAATGCTGACACCTTAGTTTCTACTAGAAAAGTTTTTTGCCTTTACATACCAATACCAAATGAACAAACTTTCAAACCCATCAGACAGTTTCCTAATATTTCAGAAGAGGTTTTTAAGTAGATTTAAAGATAATAAGAGCAGATATGAACTGTTGAAAAGATTGTCTTAAATAACTAGGTATAGTTTAAATCGGCAGTTAGCAACAGGTAGATGGCAGTCAATGTCCAGATCTCTGATCATTTTTAAAAATGTAGCCCAATAATCATAATTTTGAACACTATGTGGATTTTTCTGTTGAACTTTCTACAATATTCAGATTGCACTTAAAAGATCTGGCTCTATCGTAATGGTTCTATTGGCTAGCTATTGCTTAATGTGAGAGATTAGATATATGTCAGCACCGGAAAAGTAAAACATTGATAATGAAAACCCTTCGAAACTCACCGACTAGGAGATGCCCTCTTCAAAAGATCAATCAACAGAGTTGTTAAGTAAAAATGCCCTAAATGGTTCACTCCAAAGTGCAATTCAAAGCCTTCCTTGGTTTTCAGATCATCTTTTAAAGGCACATACACTCCGGCATTATTAATCAGAACGTCAATCTTATAAAAACCAGCCTTCACAATTTCAACAAACTTTTCTATGGACTCAAATGACGCAAGGTCCAGTTGCATGGGGATCTGAAAAGACATATATTTTCAGTATTTTTACATAAAAGTGTTGTTTTTTTATGCTGAAGTACAATCATAAATACAGGCAGTCCTCGTACATACAGCATTTTACCCCTTTTACGCACTAGCGGTTACCCGCGGGCGCGGTTGACCGCACGGCTAGCCGCTTTTCCAGTTTAATACGAAACCCCCTCAAATTATAAGCCACCACGGTTGAAATTATGGGGCGGTTTCATATTAAACTGGAAAAGCGGCTAGCCGCGCGGTTAACCGCTAGTGCGTAAGCCCTCTTACGGCCTATTCACGACCTTGCCGCTGTGCGCGGCGGCTTAGCGCGGAGCGGTGGGCGGTAAAATCAAAATCATACGAGACGCCGCTCATAACGAAATTGAGCGCGGTTTTCTCCAAGCGAATCGCTACAGCGGCGCGATGTATGACGAGCAGCGGGAACAAACGTACAAGCGAATGAGCGCGACGCCACGAGACGGAGCGGCACGGACAGCGGCGTGTGAGTGACGTATTATTTAGCGGCGACGTACAGAATAAAATATTTTAGACGATTTTAGTGGTAATTTTGAACGCGGAGGCCTTTGTAGCGAATAAGAATGTAATTGATTGTCGTCACGCTCATTCTTGTGTACTCTTAAAACTTGTCTGGATATTTTCTGTAATCTTGTAAGGGACTCATCATTTTAATATCGTTTCTTATTCAGTTCATGCACTCCTTCCAAGATATTAAGAATATCTTCTTTAAAAAAAGTGTTGCTCTCAAATCAAAGACGTGATATTTTAGATAACGCCGTAATATTGGGCAAGTTTGAATACGTCCACCGTAGCCGCTGCCGCTAATCGCTACTGTAGGTACGTGGCGTGCACAACGCTTCTCAACCCCGCTGCCACTGCCGCGCGCCGCTAAGCCCGAGGTCGTGAATAGGCCGTTAGGTTCTAGAAACGCGCGACGTAAATCGAAACGACGTAAGTCGAGACATATTTTTTCATATATTTACATGTAAAATTATTGTATTACATGTAAAATTCAAAAGTTTCACAAGGACTCAACATTAAAATAACAACTGAATTTATAACAAAAGATATGGTTTATTATTGAAATCAAGTTCTTAAAATAATTATGTACTTATGAAATAGGTAGTTATTTCTCCTATATATATTGTATTATGTATGTTATTAACTATAATAAGTCAAAAATGTATAACAGAATTAAAACTTTCGGTTTAAAGAAACTAACAATTCTATATTGCTCCACTTCTTGATATCATACAGGTAACACTGATAGACCACACACATATTGACTATTATATTATCATTGAAGTCATTATCATTATCAAAACTTCTCTCAAAGTTAGTATCTTTTCATAAAAAAATATTCATATTTCATAGTAATTAAAATCATATTCATAGCATCATCCAAACTTGCAAAGGCTGCAGAAAATTTTTTTAGTGTCAGTTCCTTTCTGTGTTACCAATAGAAGATACTATTTATATAAGCGGGGTGGGTACTCCCTGCTCGTTACCGTTGCGCTAGGGCTTCAAGCAGTAGTCAACCTATAACAGAGGAATTCTTCTATATGGTGAATCAAAACAATTGAGGTATGTTTGAGGAAGAGTGTCAAAATATGGTTCGACGTAAGTCAAAACGACGTATATATCGAGGACTGCCTGTACATAAAATATACATAGTAAACAATCACATAGTCTACTTGATGATAACTAGTAAGACCTAGTTACTAGTACCCATAAACAACTGTAATCAATTTCAGATAATGTAAGATTTATGTGAGGTTGGTGACAATTTTTTTTATATGGATGCTTTTATACACTTACCAGTTAACATTAAAAATTACATCACACTTTAAATTATATATTTATGTTTGTTTAAAAGATTTATTTTAAGAAGTACAATATTCAATAATTGACAATAAAAAAAAAATGAATTTTATTTACAGTGTACAAATTTTATACAGACTTAGATATCTTTTTTAAATACTGAAGATAATTGATAGGTATGAAATGAAATTAATTATGCATATAACAGTGACACCTGAGTTAATTATTTCCTTTCCCTTACAACTTTTAGAACAAAAACGAAATTGAGAGTATCACTGCAAGATACTAATTGTACACATTAATTTCAGTGTAGTATTGATTAAACTAGTAAAAAAAATTAACAAACACCACAACAAAGTTAGAAAATATATAAATATTGTTATTAATCCATACAGATGTTTGTGCCAAAATTTGCAATGTCACAGTACAAAGTATCATACAAAAGTACCAAGTAATTGTAACATTAATAAGAATATGATACACAGATAAGCTGAGACAAATTTATTCCATGACATCATTGTGCACGGAAATAAATATTCTAATAAAAAGAAATCTGTAAATTGTATTGTGTTTAGTTCTGTATTGTATTACAATTGCAATAATGTCATCAACTTGTATATTACAGTGCAATAAATAGTTCAGATGATTTTTATTTATAAATACAGGGTGTCTCTTACCAGTTCCCCGCCATTCGGTTGTTCCTTTCTTATAAGACTTATAGCATCCTTAGCTTTCGCGACATCACGACATGCGAAAATTACTCTCGCCTTCCGCCTTACTAGCGCCTTAGCGGTCTCCAAACCCAACCCGCTATTAGCCCCAGTGATGAGGAAAGTTTTGCCTCTCAAGCAAGTGTTGCTCAAACATTTTCCCCAATTCCTTGATCTCCATTTCCGAATCAAACCAAGTGCGACGATAACCGAGACCGGCACGGCAGCGTAAATGACCGACGAAGAAACCATTACTGATAGAAATTCACTAATAAAACGCAAGGTTAATCAGTTTTATGTCGTAACGTAACGTAACAAACGTTTTTTTTATTCGTCACTGGACAATCGGTCATACAGTTCACGGAAGGAAACTTGAAACTTTATATCACCTTTAAACGTATGACAGCAATAGCATTGACAAACAAGAATGAAATTATGACAGACAGTGTCATTGTGTCAATAACGTCACACTCAAAGGTTAGATTGCTAGTTATGACTTTTGACCGAAAACTTGTTTAGTTAACAATATACCTACTTATAGAAATATGATATAGAGATTTCTTGATGTTCATAATTTCGCAATTAGGATCCCTTTTAAATAAATTTAGTGTAATACGAAGAAAATTTAATACATACCTACATCTTTATGCAGTTAGTACTAAGAGATGGCGTTTATTACAAAAATCCCGTAGATGTGTTTAGTTCACGTTACTATAGATGTCGTTATATGAGTCTCTAATTTAAAAATTATACAAGTTTCATAACTTACAGTGGAGCGAATTATAAAGCGTTAGGATATTTTTCAATGATAAAGACGCAGGGGCACAATAAAAATGAGAGCTATATTTCTAACATAAATTCAATGTATTGATTGTTTACTATAAAGCATTTTTTATAATGATAATCATTATTCCATATTATTTAGCATTACCAAAAAAATAATGAAATAGGACAGGGACAAGGACAGGACCTTGTTGTTTATCTCCTTGCATGGAAACTACTCTGTATCTTAGAAGCGTCTAGATAGATCAGTGGTTCCCAACCGGTGGTCCGCAGACCACTGATGGTCCCTGGAAGTACCCGAAGTGGTCCGATAAGCCATCCATATTGTAATATAGCACATCGACAGTCAGTCGTGACGTGACTGAACCAAGGGTCAAGAATTAGTAAAAAATAGGTATACAGAAAGCGCATTCAATATTGTTTGCTTTGAACAATAATGTACGTACGCGTGACTTATTAAAAAAAAAACATATTTTCACATTTGTTTTTATCTTAAATTACACCCTCTTACTGGTGGTCCATGTGTCGACAGATATTTTGCCAAATGGTCCTTCGTCACCAAAAGGGTTGGAACCACCGAGATAGATAATAGATAAAACGGTATGAATTCTAGACAGGCTGGCAAGTCATCGAATGCACCTAACGTTAGCAACGCATTTAATGTAGTGTTTTGTAATTTCTTTAACTTGTTTGCCCTAAAATAAAAGAAAAATAAAAACCTTTTTACAGTTTGTGTTATGGTTTCTATCTTTAATTTGATCATCGTAAACCCATTATTATCACATTGAGGCATTGAGGGTATCAGGTAATAGTCCACCAGTGCGGTGGACTATGGACTGAAATCTCAGGCGAAGTGATAAATGCGAATTGGTAGACTATTTTTTAAATTTCCGTAGATTGAAAGAGGAATCAGTGTTTATGTAAAAGGAGGAAGTTGGATCAGTCGGTAGGAAAATAAGAGAGAAAATTGATAGCTGGGCCGTTTATTTGAAATACACCAGGATAACTAGATAAAAAAATCCTTATTCCGGACCGGACTATGAAAACAATTGATATGGTAACAATATTAATATAATTGTGAAATATGTTTTATTATGAGCCATTTACATTGACACAGCTAGTTACATAGCATAAATAAATATATTCAAGTTATCATATCAATAAAAAGTGTTTATTTTTATAAATCAGAAAAAAATTAAAGTTCTTTCGTTTATATATACCGTAACAATATAGGTACATAATTTAGAAATATTTTTTGTACCTAAATATTAAAATAACATCGTATTATAATACAACTGGTTAAAGTGATTTTTACTCATATATAAAATATAGTTTAAATTCAACTTAAATATATTTCGGCTTATAAGTTCTAAAAACAAATGTAACAACAAACAATTAAATATTTTTATTATAATATTAATTAATAATGCAAATAGCTCACTGGATATAACATTTATAGAAGGTACAGAATATTATTATAGGTCAAATAGTGATAAAATAACATATGCATTTCTATAGAATAAGATTTTCATACTAAAGGTTAATTAGACTTAACATAAAATTAACATGAGGTTACCAACAGATTTAACGATAACATTAAATTGCTGTACAAGTATAACAAAAATGCAAGATGTCATAACCACGCGGGGACAATAGGTACATATTTAAAAAGTTTGACATTAAAATGTCTTACATTAAGAGGAATAATATTTTAAAATGTTTAGAAATCACGCATATTTTTTATAAATTTAATCTATAACGACAAAGCACGTTTACTTTAAGTACGTTATATTTTGTAATGATATCATTGGCACCATTTATCGAGTTATAAAAAATATTAAGATACTTTGTGCCACATGTAAACAACCACGTAAATTGGAATGTAGGCAAAGGACAAATTTTAAGGGGTTTAGATATGAAATTAAATCTTAGATATGCCCTTCAGAATTTGTATTATTATATTGTAAATTGTGTGTTGTCCAGTAACATTGATATTTAACGTGGTACAAAATTGGTATTAAAATGACGCGGTATCATGTTGCTCCTTTGGATTACTGGTACATAGAATCATCAAAACAATTAGTGATTATTGGTACATTAATAAAGACGAAATTGTTACTTCATGGACATTGAGTTACTAAAATGGCACAAATACAGCTCCGAAGGCATATCTACGATTAAATCTAAGATTAAATTGAAATAAATGTAAAAAATGTGATGATTTTTTTTTACAGATAAATGCATATATCGGCTTTATACATACACAATATATAAATGCACCTTATAATTACACATGTATTAGAAAATTTATTGAGTACCCTAAATATTATTCCCGCAAACATTTTACCTTTGGCCTTTGGATATTTTCGGCTCTCATTATATATTTAGAACGTGGTAGGGCCGGCCCGACCATATAATAACACTTGGTGATGGCTTAAATTGCTTTAATATTGCTTATATGGAAGTCATATATCGCATCGTATCCTTTTAAGGGTCTGCCGGATTATGACCTTCCGATTTTTGATGTCAAGCACGACTTTGCAAATGATAATGGCCCATCATGCTTGATTTTAGTTTTTACAGGTTTATGAGCACTTCTATGTTTCTGTTTGAGTTTATTCAGAATATTTTGTTTTGGAGCGCTTTTATGCCATTCACCCAGTGTCAGATATGGCCGGGTCGGTGCTGCATATAAGATAGGGTAAATATTTACCTACTAAAGATTAAAATAGCAACGGATTACAATATAAATAATGATTATTATATTTTAATTATCTACTTTGATTTCTAAATTTTATTTTATTTATTTTTTTCCACATATCGTCGTGTAAGGCTTTACGTTTTTAATTTGACTTTTTATTGTGGCATTTCAAAATAACTAGGTATTCTTTTATAATACTTCGCATTTTGCTGAAATAAACCCAATTAAGACATGATTTGTTGCAGGTTACCTTAGACAATAGAAAATGTGGAAAAGGTTCCTACAAAATAACAACGCCTTAAAATGAGTACAATAAAATAATTTCCTTTCCCGAACGCACACTGGGATCTAATTATGACATCCAATGACAGCTGTCTTCGTGCCACGCGGTATCTGTTTATTTTAAATTCTATGCGGATTTTTTAAATTCGTATATTTTACTAAACAACTTATTATAATAGATATATTATAAACAAAAACAACAATAGGTACTTAAAGTAATAAATATTAAGTACATAATCTTAACAATAGCGTTTTCAATTATTTTGTTAAAAATCTTTGAATGTGTATTTTAAAAGATTCTGATTCCATCTATTAGTCTATTACTACAATAAATATAAGTAACTAGCTACAGCACGAAGTATTCAAAATATTGTATGAGTAAAAATGTCTTTATAGTGGTCTGTCTTTTTCATTATATAAGCGCTATTATACACCTACTTTTATTAGTCTTTTTGACCATAGGCAGCTTCCAGATCTTCAAGATCTTGTATCAAAAAATACTTCTTTAAGTTATGGAACTGTCAGAGCAATATTAAAAACATACAATGAATAGCAAGTCTCGGTATTAAAATTTTAAGATAATAGTAAATAACCTAAAAAGTTACTTTTTTAAATGTTACTTATGTAATATTTATTTATTTATTAATAGTAGTAAGTACGAATATTACCAATTTTCCGTCATGTTCTTTTAGTATTTAAGCCGGATTACATTTTGAGTTTATTTAGTACAGATGACATAATCAAATTTAGTATTCTATTATTTATTATCTATTCTACTGCTTGTAGGATAATACTCGTTTATGCCCTGACAGAGCCTTAACATATCTAATTTGCAAGAGACGATTTTACACGATATCAAAATTTGGAGACAAACTGACGAAAAGTAAAAACGTACTAACGTAAACTAACAGAATTTCACGAAACTTCATACAACTAAGAGCGATTTATTCAATATAATCACTTAAATGTTTATTTTATAAGGGCACATCCAACATCAATACGATTCATTAAAACAAGGATAGCAGTTAATTTAGACCAAAAAGGAAGACATCGCCTCAAGAAATACTGAATTCACTTACATGATGGAAGAGATGTTATAAAGAGAATTTTGCGTGTCTGAACCATAGCGTTTTTATTCTTCCAAATGTTTATTTACTTACAATTGGAGAACTTCTTACTTGCACTGTGAAGAATTTGATATGCTTCAATATTTTGTAAGAGGCTGTCTACCTTTTGTTCCTGGCCTGAAGTCAGTGACAATTCCATTAGAAGCTTACCTGGATAAAGCTTGTCAATTTGTTTAGTTACTAGACTACATTTCTTACATGGGAGTTGACAATTGATGCCGCGAGCGGTCCAAACCAACGTCCATAGTGGTGACCTTTCCGTCCACCGGCGAGGCACTGTCTGCGTCACTGTCGGGCATGATCACACACACAAACGACTTCCCACTAGTCGCATCCTTAGGATATATAGTCATTGGTATAAACCTATCACTCGTTCCGTCCACGTACGCCGCCAAACGGGAGTACACTTCTGGAAAGTGCTTCTTCAACACGACCCCCCGGTTATCCAACTCGGTGATGATATTCCTGAAACATATCTCTCTGAACTTGTGCGCTGTGGCAGCGTTCTTCTCTCCAGCGTTGCATAATTTCGAAGTTAGAATCAGCGTTTCCCTATCTTCCGGCGTTCCTTTGCTGTCTCTTCTGTTTCGTTTTCTATTCTGCTCCTGTATGGCTGCGGACACAGTTTTGCTGAGTCGCAACTTGGCGCACCTGGACACCATTTGTCGCTCCCACTTCACGGCCCCTTTCGTTGGCACCTCGCTGATGATACAAACAGCTACGTACAAGATGACCCTCGTCTCTGGATTATACGCCTTGCACAGCTTCACTACTTCTGTGTACAATTCTGCACCCATTTCGTTCGGCTGCAGAGCCGTCCATTTAATGAATTCGGGTTCGCTTAAATATTGATAGCCGTGAGTCGTGAATTTCTCTGCTGCTTCTGGACTAGTAAAGAATACTTTGACGACTCCTCTTCCCTGAGAGAGATAACCTTTATGTCCGATGGTGCTGATTTGGTGTAGGGAATCAGCATCTTCCTTAGCAGCAGATATGATTTGTCTACAGAGTGCACTGGCGCGGGAATGCAAGCAAACTTTCCTGTGCTTCTCCCAGTGCGCTCTCCGGCATTCCTTGGAGCAATACATAGTTGTACAGTTATGGCACGTTTTGTAATGCCTCTTTGCGTCCACTAAGGGAGCGCGGGAGGGGCATTTAGGGTACTTGCACTTGACGAATGCCTCGTCAGTGCTATTTTCTGTTTGAAGGGAAGCAAGGGAAACACGGGAATCATTGCGAGTGAGGGTATCGGAGCGCAGGGTGGCAGCATCGAGGCTGGTCCGGCGATCTAAGGAGACGCTCGCGTTGGCGAAGGGTTCACTTCTCCTGCGAGAGTGTTCTCCCTGCGCCGACCGCGTGCGTCTCGATTCTGGCATTGGGGCAAGAGTATCAACTGAATCCGTGCCTGAAATTAAAATATAAAACTAATTACAAGACTTGTATTAACTTAAAAACGAATCACTACATTTTAGATAGACCCAGGACCATTCGTAGTAAATAAAATGGTAGTAAAATCAACCATAACACCACTAAGACAAGACGACATGCTGGGGACCATACGACTAATCTAAACGGAGCATGCTGAAAGTGTTATGTATAGAAAATAAATAAACATGTAATATATAAATGTATGTACTTATTACTGATATATATTCTGCCATCTCCGGTCTACGCTTTGGCAGTATGGGGTACAATACTATTGAAGAAAGAAGATATAATTATAATGATTATTAAAATGTATTATGATAAATATTTTAAAATAGGGAAAATGCTAAATATCGTCAAATTTGATACATGTTTTAACTATACTATCAAGTTACGTAAAGTTGCAAATATATACCAGATCGTTTTGCTAAAGATCCGTTTGTTTTTACTTTTAATAAAAAAAACTGTTCATATGGATCCACACAAAATTGATTACTAACAATTCATAATAAGTATATCGGTATAAATATAACCAAAAAATAAATAGAACATATTCCAACTTAGCTTAGCGATTAGATTCAAAATATGTTCCGTTCTGTAAAAGTGGCCATCTAAATAATCTTCGAAACTGGAGCATAAAAAAGAAAGTCGCCTGAATACATATGCCCCTAAAATCTGCTGTCCTGTGATCCGCCTCTACAATCATCAAATAAAATACAATGTATATTTATGTTATTCATAAAAGGTAGAAACTGCGGCTAATTAAATTTATTAAAATTATAAGTCTATATTGACCTTTTCCTTATATATTTTGGTCTTTGCAAATATTAAACTCTACATAAACCTTACCAAATTAACATAGTTTGAATATTGTTTTATTTAGATTATTTCGTGTGAATCCATCGAACGAGTGCTCAAAAATGCGTGTAAGGGTAGGTAATAAAAAAATTGGAACGGCTCTGACTTACATATCGGTCCTACCTGGTCGATCGGGTTCCGGGCTGGGCGTGATGGAGTGGCCGTCGCTCGGGAAGCGCGGGGACGCGCTGCTGTGGCCGCTGCTCGCTAGCTGCTCGTACCGCGGGCTCTGTGGCGGGCGGGGTGTACAAGTTGCGAGTTTTTTTTATAACAAAAGGAGAAGGAGAAGCAGCTATACTCAACCTACAGCTCGCCTGGCCCTTTTGATTGGCCCAGATCAAAAAAAAGGTTGCCAAATATGTTTTTTTTTTATCGATAATTTGGAGGAAGTAGGGTTCGCGACCGCTCTTTTGTTTCGCCCCGGGCAACTTAACCCCGTTACGTCACTGTTTGCGGCCCAGCATCGCGGAAACATGTTTGTGGCCCCTACAACTCAAAGGTTGAGTACCGCTGGACAAATGTAAGCAACTTCATATAGAACAGGGATTCCGTTTCTTTTTAATACAAAGTAGAAAAGACGAAGTAGTAAACAAGCATGCAGTGCACCTCGGCGTGTGTGATAGTAAGTGGCCGCTGCACATCTGTATATATAATTTCACTGAACTGTACTCAAATAAAATTTTTAAAGGTGGTAGAACATTTACAAGTATTTCGACCGGGGGTAGATGTGGCGGTAGTACCTTCCAGTCGAACTGTAATAATATACGTTCAACCTTTAAAATTCCATTCCCATCTCTTATAGTTTTGGTATTTCATGTCAGGTAATGATCATTTGTAACTCAGGTTAATAAACATTATCGTTAGGTTAGGTTAGGTAACATTATCGTTTTAAACAACTCATTACAGTTCCCCTTCGGGGTACGAATATTCTCTAATCGTAAGTTAAAAGAGTTAGCCCATATTCCAATACGTGTTTTTAAAAGTGTATCTTTCAGTATATTAAAAAAAAAAAACTAAAAATTAAATTGTCATTAAGAATATACCTTGCCACCCATAAAATAATAAGGGCTTGACGTTTTTCTGGGACTTGGCTGTGGAGTGGGTATTCTCGCTGGCTGGGAAGGCAAGCCCAGGAGGGAGTCCAGTACATCCTCCAGGGTGGTGGACCCCGGAGACGGCCTGGTGATGCCCAGGTTCAATGACCGCTGGGATTCTTGCCAGTCTGTAAATAGGCGGTTGCTTTTTATTTTTATTACAACGCCCTTTTTGCCTAAATAAAGAAAATTATTTAATACCGAAAGCAATTCGTATAGTAATTAATGTTATTGATTCTTAAAAATTTAAGTAATTCTGATTTAGAGTATTATGACATTTTTACTGATTTTAAAAATATTTTGCCAAATAATAATAATTGGCAAGTTATAAAAAATAATTTTGAAAATTAATTTAAAAACTTGCGTTGTAGTATGATTTATAAATGGCAATACCGTTAAAGAGGCAAAAAGGCTAGTATTCATACTAATAATATGACAGCTACTCATATTCGTAATTCAAATTCTCAACTAAATATCTAATCACGCAACAGTTAACACTATGGTTCATAATGTCTTAGTAAAATGAAACAAAACAGAATTATCACAAATTCTACGTTCTAACAAGTCTTAAGAAATGTTACTTACCATTGTTATTCATGATTTACTAGAAGTCCACTGGATTTTTATTAAAAACAAACTCATCTAGCTTTGAATGCTCAGTCAAAAATACACATATACATAAAAAACTATACACGTCACAGAAATAAAAATAAAACAAAAAATGTAAAATAAAACTGAATATATTTAATAATCATCAAAAGTAACTAAAGTACAATGATCGAAACAATAATAACGAAGACAATGTTAATATTTTCAAAACGGACATCCATCAAATCTAATTACATAAAGGTACGGAGATTCTCTAACGCATATACTTTCTATCTCTACGTATTTAAATTACATTTTGTTTTAGGTACTATTTTGTATATCAGGGATATTTTGATATAATATCTAGAGAGCTAATATGAAGGCTACAGATAAAAGATGGTTGTAACGAAAATGGCGCCGAGTTTAATCTTGTTTATGGCTGCATGAAATGTAATAGACAATATATTTTTTTCTATCGCGTCAATGACTCGCAACATGTACAGCCTAGTCAGTGGACTTGCTATACATAAAGACATCAATATACCAAATACTAGTAGGTGTACTTAGTCGTCGAATGGACGAATTCGTGGCGCATTCGGATTCATTTCGTCGGTGCTTTTGAATTTTCTAACCTAATCAGAACCTGTATAATTTACTAAGGGGCTGATTGCACCCCAACATAAATTACGAGGTGATTTAAGTAGAAGAACTTGAATTAGACTAGTCTTATGTCACTATTCACCAACGCTTATGGTTCTGATAACTGTTGCCCTGTTTGCTATATTTATTATATTATATTAGGCATAATCCGACATTATTATTGTAACGTTTGTGACCTATTTAAAGCCTAAGAATACATGAAACAGGCGATCTATTTAACATAAGATATAATAAGTAGGTAACAGAAAATTAGCACCTAAAATAAAATATAGCGATATGATCGTATTATTTACACTATAAATTTATTAACTAGCTATTAGTCTAATTACTATGGATTCTCAATTAAAGTAAACACACAAAACGTAATAACTTACTCTGTACATTGAATGAAAATAAAAATAACTGGTTTTCGTATCAGATTGGAGTTAAATTATGGCAATAATTTTATATAAATCTTAACTATTGACTATATTTGTTTGATTAACGTGTAAAATTGTGTAGGCACTATATTACTGAAAGTACTGATATGTATGAATATAAGTGCAATAGATATATTATTTTATTTTTATAAATTAATTAGTCTAAATCGAAATGCAACAACATAGACTGCCTCCTCAATCAATCGAAGTTGGTAGATAAAAGTTCTTAAAATCGTATATTTATTTGGCGGGTATCCAAAAAACGCTATTTATAGATAAATTAGTTGCCTATGCATTGGTCGCATGTACTCAATCTCTTTCACACACCTTTGGTATATATGAAACAATATTAAAAAGTCGATTTAACCCGGTAAATGTAATGTAGAATGCTGTTCGCCGCCAAATCGAAATAAAATATGATAATAGTGTTAAGCCACATAAACTAAAGTCTTAAGCAACTACAAGCCAGTGCTTATATAAATAATGCAAAAGTAAAGCACTTGTATAAAACGAATAGAAATTGGTGTGAAAAAGTGCAATAAATGTCACAAAAATAATAACATACATAAAAATGGTCCTGAGTCTTAAACACAGTCTATAAAGCTCTATTACATTACACATTTCACAAAATGAAATCATTCAGCCCTGAAACATGTCGATTTCATTTCACAGATAACTAAATACAAAGAACAGCACAAAAATTAACGCACAGAGTATTAACGTAACATAAAATTAACAATAAGACACTGCGGGTTTGGATAATAGAAGCTAAATGCAATAGTTATTTTGCCGGGAAAAGAAAATCAGGTACCACAAATTCCAGAACGTGTTCAATGTTATTTAAAAGAACACTGTTTGAACTTCGAACAACATCTATTTACTGTTTACTGTCTACGTCGGTTTTAGTTCGGAATGTCGCTTTGGAGTATCTATCTAAACCTGCAGTGTATCGTGGTGTGGTCACGCTCGCTCACCGGGCGCCGCGCGGTGGTCGAGGCGGAGGGAGGACGGCGGCCGCGGGTGGGGAGGAGGCAGTGCTTCGGACACTACCAGAGGCGTTTGTGGCGATTCTAAAGGTTTTGTACCTGTGGACACCACGTTTTTTCCAATTAATCTCTGATTATTGAAAGCTACAGCAAATACTGCAACAGCATGTAAAACACATTAAATTTTGACTAAACGCAGTATATTCTATTCTGGTAAAATTTTGAAAAGACTTGCCAATTCTCCAAACGAATAAAAACACCACCATGTAAATAAGCAAGGACAACACAAACATAATATACACAATTGAAGTACAAATAAGCTGTCGAAAATATTGAAAAAAATATAAACAAATTTAATGTGATCGGCATATTCAAGTCACGTGATTAAAAGAGCAAAGTTTTAAAGTCAAGATAAAGCTATAAGTTACATAAATAATTTGAGTAGAACATTTTAATAAGAGACGATACAGAAATAAGGAGTCTATGCTACATCCGCGCTACGGCTTGTCCTTCATACAGCCATTAAGTATTAAAGTCTGGAAAAGTATTGAAGTTTGGAAAAAGTTGCCACATTTCATGTGCTGTCTGAAAAATTAGCTTTTGTCCTTCAAATTATTAATTATACTTTTTTCAAAAGAGCCTGTAGTCCATCTGATGGTAAGTAGCCAAAGCCCAAGCACACCTAGAGTCAACTTCGCGTAGGACAGGGGTTCTATAGATAATTATGTTAGCTCAAATTTATAGTAGGAGTATCAACGCATCTGTGATTGACTTTACATGCGACCTTTGTTCCATATGAAGTTGCTCACAGATGTCAACAGGCGGCAGTATCCATCAGGTGGATTGCATGCGCATGTTTCTTTATCTCATAAAAAATCAATTACAGGTTATTTGCTCTCTCGTCAACCCATTATTGTCCCACTGCTGGGCACGGGTCTTCTCTCAGTCCACCGCGCTGGCCAAGTACGAATTGGTGGACTTCACACACCTCCGAATTTTTTTTTTTAAGAACTCTCAGTGGTGCGTGCCTGGGTTTGAACCTCGGACTTCCCAAACGAGAAGGCAAGTTTCAACCAGTAGGCTATCACTGCTCAGTTTCAACCATTATTGCTACTGTTGACGTTTCACCTGGTCGCTTTACACGAAATGAACTGGCAACCACAAAATAGGTTCATGGTTCCACGAATGATTCATTCGTCAACTTACCGACAAAGGAGCTCTCGAGCCAGTACAACTTCTGACTGGATCGGGGCGAAGGCTGCCTGTCCACGTCTCCGTTCGCGGGCTCTAGACCTGACACGTAGTGAACGATGGCCGACGTCACCTCCTTGATAGACGTCTGGATTTCCTCCGAGGCTTTAGAAGATGCTGATTGCTGAAGTAGCGATGATGCTAGTCTGTAAGGGATGGAGGAAATCTCTTACATCAAATGATTATGCTTGTATTACGACTATTAATCTTTTGCTTTTCCAATGGAAGTATAAATTAACCTAACGTATAGAAACCTTTTGACAATTGTACAGGATCATAAATGAGTTTCTACCGCCAAGGGGTTAGATTAAAACATTGTACAAGTAGATAAATAAATTGATACTTGAAACCCTTGAGCTCATATTATCAAAAATGTCGGATCATCACCTATAGTGAAAATAATGTTTTAACAATTAAGTGTTATGTAGAGAATCATCATTCGCTGAATCTACACTCATAGCTTTCCACACACATAGCCCCACACTAGGATTTTCTCCCGTGTCGTAGGTACGAATAGAGAACACACCAGACGAATAGAGAAACACCCAGACCCAGAACATGAATCTAAACTCATCATTCAGAAACCTGTCTGGCCGGGAATCGAGCCCCTGACCCATTGCGCGTCAGACCGGCATGGTAACCGCTCGGCCACGCGGATCGTCCCTTTAAATATTAATTAAAGTTTCTCTTTTACTTTTTTCTTTATCTGTACGTTGCATTAATTTCATTAACCTGATTTTTGCGCCCTACCTATTCTTTATTTACACCTTAATCTTAACTCCATAACCTTAGGATACCTGGAAGAAATCGCTGTTGAGCGATAAGGCCGCCTTTTGTATTTTAATATTAAGATTTCAATGTATTATTTTCCTTGTTGGGTACAATAAAGTATATTATTATTATTATTAAAAGTTAATTTAGTGGATCCATTTCTCTCTTACCGTTCGTGAGGAGTCCTAGGCGTGCTGTTTAGGCGCTCCTGACTCCTCCAGCCGAGGTAGGGCTGCCGGGCGCTGAAAGACGAGCGAGTGGAAGGCGAGCACAGGGGACTGGTCCCCCGGATGCTACTGCGCGTTGATGAGCACAGTGACGTCTGTGGAGTAACGGGTGGATTGAGAATTGGAATTTTTAGAGGTATAATGAAAAAGAGCAGTCTCCGTAAGAAAGAAGAATGACTTATACTCGATTATTTGAATAATTCCTATACATAATATTAAAAAAAATAGAAAACTTCGATAGTGTTTTTGGTAGACATCGCCAGTCATTGAAGAGTGGGGCAGTTAATATCGTGGCATTATTTTTCGATCCATTTTTAGGAGAGGTAAGTAGTTATCCTTTTTGTTGATTGAAAATGGTATTTCTAATGTGTACTATTTTTATTTTAAGGGGGTAAGGCAGCTGCCCTCTGTCCCCAGTTGGCTTGTCCCATAAGTACTAACGGGGATTCCATTTGTTTACCAAGAACTTAAATCACAATATTTTAAAAATGATTATAATGTTGGTGCATCATCACGCAACAGATTTAAAGGTCAATATATTTGTAACTAAATTATAAGTAAATAAGATTTTAGTTAGCAGCTGTTTCATATCTGCAAACTCCTAAATCATAAAGCCCAATTAAGGTAACAAGGTGGTAGAACCAGTGTAGTTCGACCGGGGAAGTACCACCGCCACACCTACGAGTATTTCTAGCGTGAAACACTTCTTGTGTTTCGATAGAAGGGTGTGGTTGCCGACACACTTTCACATGAGGCGACCATCATAGTCCTCGGAAATAGCAACGCATCTGTGATTGACTTCACATGGAACGCATGTTCTGTATGAAGTTGATTACAGATGTCCATGGGCGGCAGTGGCCACTTATCATCAGGTGGACTGCACGTTCGTTTGCTACTTCAGTCAGATAAAAAAAATGCTGTAGAAAAAGAATAGATATAGATAGATCCAAGCAATCGGAAGCAAACTCACTTGATTAGAATTAAGTCGGCTAGTAGACCACCTGCCGAAGCTGGTGGTGTGAGGAGATAGCTGTGGCGGCGGGGGCTGCGCGTTCGCCCCGAGGCTGCCGAGAGACGTGGTCTTCGAGTTGAGGCCGCTCCAGCGCGCAGCGGAGGCTGATGCGTCAGACAACCGCTTGCGGAGGAGGAAACCCTCGCGAGGGGCAGGCGCGTTTTTGTACCTGGAATTATGGAATTCATATTGTTTACCTTTCACTCAAAACACCAATACGGATTGTGGATCTTTCGCTTTTATCGCTAATATTATATATTAACCTGTCTCTTCTTGGAATGCAAAGTGTTTTGTAAGGCGGTAGAACGCATATAGGCCAACCGGAGCGGTACTACCACCATACCTATTTCTAACTTTAGTTCTCGGGAGTTGAAACGGATCTGTTGTTCTAGATGTCCTTGGGCGGCATTGACCACATCCCATCACATATGCTCATTTGCTACTAGTTATAATCTTATATTAAAAAAAATATATAGACATAGTATTTTGTAAACGTCACACACTTTTGAATATAATTCGATTTTTATCAGTCATTAGGTGGAATATAATTCAATGGTACATTACAAACGTACGTACGGAAAGGAACCGAATTTCAATGTAAATGAATTCAACTTTATTTGTTGCAGGACGTGCACACTATCCTTTATTGAACGATCAGTAGTTGAGAACGAGCTATATCTATTGATAAACAGTATCTAATACCATAAACAGTTTTTATAGTGTTTATGTTGCACTTACATAATGGGTACAACCCATTATTGTCCCACTACTGGGCATGGGTCTTCTCACAATGCGAGAGTTTTAGGCCATAATCCACCGCGCTGTCCAAGTGCGAATTGGTGGACTTCACACACCTCCCAGAACTTTTTTTAAAAACTCTCGGGTGTGTAGGTCTCCTTATGATGTTTTCCTTCACCGAAAAGCAGTGATAATTAATTTCTAATACGCACATAAATCAGTGGTGCGGGTTTAGACCTCGGACCTCCCGATTGAGAGGGCAAGTTTCAACCATTACACTATCACTGCTCTGCACTTACATAATACAATCTATGTAATAAGAAATATTGTGCCATTATGTTAGAACAAAACAGCTTCAATTTTAGGGACATAAACATACGGTAATTCATGGTGAGTGTTATATAAATTACCTACCTAGTCTAGCGTCATAAGTCTAGCCAGGTCATTTACACGAGATACAATTAGGCCACAGTTAATGGCAATAAAGAGTGACGGCGGGTCGCAGCGTGGCGTGAGAAAGTACATTAAAACTGATGAAACTTGTTAAGATAAGCCGTATTGCTCTTAATCTAATCGCTTGTTATATTAACTAATGCGGAAAAACATTATCAGAACATTATTATGAATCGATGGGTTTGCAAAGTCTGATATGTCCAAAGCAATGTTTGTTAAAGTGATTGCACCCTTGTGGGTGCTGGAGGACCACTTAAACACCCAGAGGTGTTGGTTCCAAAAGCGATGATTGATTTGTGTTTGTCTCATTTATTCGAAGTGCACGATAGGCTAAATTAATTTAGAAAATGTTCATCTACAACGATGTAAATGGAAATATTTAAACTTAAACAGTTTTATAAATATTAATTATTATTAATATTTCATAAATATTAATATTTTATAAATATTTTTCTGTATTTTTTATTTATAATGCATTACTTAGGTATATAAGGTGCCGATATTTTATATATTTATAAATCAACATAAAATAACGAAGCCAACAATTAGTAAAAACATGAAATCAAAGCTAATAATATAATAAATAAAAATATAAGAAATAAACAGAAAGCTATTTATCAAAACTAAGTACTTTAATGATTTCTATTCCAAGCTATTTATGATCTAGTTCTTGCCTACTTACAAAGTTTAATATTTACATTACGACATGAAACTTTGTCATGAAAATCAGAAAGTACGTTGACTTTGTTTTGAATTAACATCATGTTGGCACGCAAATGTAAATAGCTTTGGTACTGAACTAAGTATAAGAAACACGAATAGTATTAAATCCATTCATTAAGATTGATGTTAATGTCAAAACGTAATCGGTTATTTCAATACATTTATTTTAATAGAGTACACAAATAGACGCCAAATATGATTATTTATCTTTAGAGGTCTGTAAGGTTTTTATCATCTTTTAAGCCACTGTTCAGCCAGTATTTTTCTCGTAATGATAGTTTAAGTTGCCAGTTGTTCACTGTAGACGTAATCTTTTTTATATGTAAAAATAGAAAACGTATATTACTATTGCACATGTTTAAACGAACATGATACTATTTGAAACGAACTAATAATTTGTCTAAGTTGATTAAAAATCTTTAAAACATTTTTTTTTATCTTCTATTTTTTTTCAACTCCACTCTGGGTATTCATTATGTTCTTTAAATAGAATAAAATGTATATGTCGCAGAATTCAATGGATTGTTATCTGAATGGTCGCCACTGACGTTCATCATATCGACATTTATTTATTTCAAATCAGACAAAACCATCACAAGCGCCACTGGCAGATTTTCTGGCATTGACAACTGGCGTGTTATTATTCTAATAAATTAAACAAGGTCGCATACCATAGTAAATGTATTAGTTATCTCTAACGTATATTTATTTGTACTTACCATTCCGGCACATTGAGCTTCTGTAGCGATCTCTGAACGCGCAACTCGTGCTCAGAGAGCACACGATCTGAATTCTTCTGCAATTCGTTCTCAGGAGGCTGTAACAAACAAAAAACAATTTTAATTTTACTAATTCATTTAGTCATTTCACAATAAGAGTAATAAAATCTACTTACTACAAACTTTGAAGATAGTTATAAATAAAATAACAAAACAAGCGAATACTTGGTTATAAATAATAAGCCCTTTGTATTACATTTTTTATTTTTTTATTTACAGATACATAAAAGATGGTACACTGCTATCTCTATATTTATGCCACATTTACCAATTCATCGTCATCATCTTGGGGAGCTAAACGATAAATTGTTTCATGAAAAACGGGACCCGACTCAAAAACAGGGGTCCTGTAATCATTTCCGTCATCTTCACAATTATAATCCTTCATGAACGACGTATCAGTAATTCCTCTTTTTATTTTAAGAGTTTGATGTAGCTTATGAATGGCGAATTTAGAATATTGAACTTCTTCATCATCCTGGCCTGTTAAATCCGCTATATTCTTTTTTGCACCATGCGACTGACTCACAATATTTTCTAGAGATTCCCGACTTTTCAAAAGACTGTCACTTATTCCACACATCTTCACAATTTCTGACCAGGATATGTAACAATCAGAATCACTTTCCACCTTTTGTAAACTATTACACGAGTCACTAAACTCATGTTCACGCTTCGATATTAAATCAGATACTCCATAAATGGTTTCATACCAAGACTCTTTATCCAAATCAGATTTTATTGAATTTAAACTGAAACTGACTCTTCGTTTTGACCTTTTCAAAGTTGAGGTAGCCGGAGTTAAACTTTGCACACCACTCTGCTGAATTATTTTATCTCTTTCAAAATCAGCGTAATCTGGCAAATCAACATCGCTTAAATCTTCTTTAAATTGCGGTTTCATAATTGAACAAACTGATTCGTGTAGTTCTTCTAAGGGTGGTGGAGGTATATTTTCTATAAGACGGTTTAAAAATGCTTGTACTCTCTCATCGTTATTTTTCGGTTGGGATCCACTTTTCTCGTCACTCTTTTGGGACAACGTTAATATTTTGTTAGTAACATCCATTAAAGAGTTTATACTATTGCAAGACTTAATACTGTTCGTTGATTGGCTAGAACGTCTTTTTCGTAACACAAATTTTCGGATCCCTATTTTTGACTTCCACTCTTGGTGTTTGATTTTAAATCCGCTAACAGTCAGCGAGTTTTCATCTTCCGATTCACTTCTTGGTATATCTGGAAATTTGGAGTAATAAAAGTCTCTTGAAAGTGGCTTCGAATATACATGCTCGGGCTTCACTTCTTCAAAGGGTTCCATCTCCTGTGTGATCCAAACTGTGTCTAAACGTTTCCAAAATCCGTTCCTCTGAAGTACTTCCTCAGTTGTCAATAACACTATAGACACCATGTTTATGTAGTAGCTGTCCGTAAGAGATCTCTAGTACGACTGAAGTATCATAATAGTTGTCAAGGAAATCATTAAACAAACGATGTTTAATTGAAGCATATTTACGAAAACATAGGTGATCAACGATGAAAAAGATAACACTCACGTAATGATATTGTTTTTGAAAAACATTTTTATCTTGGTAATTTTGTTTACGTAATTAGTTAATATTGATGGAATATTGTTAAGCACATTTCTACGAACCCGAAACTTTTGTATGCGAATTTAATTAAATTAGATAATGTCAAAATCATCTAAGGGAGATTCACCGGTCTGGAAAATTACGTTTGGAACAGTTATCTTTCCAAATATCAAACCGATCAACAAGCGAATCTAGCGCGACCTTGAAATGATTTGGTATAGAACTCACCCGGACATCGGACGAAGTGAGTAGCGCACAGGGGCCCAGTAGGCCAACACTCTCCCAGCATGTCATATTCACAACGAACTTCACACACTCAGCGTTTGCCGCCTAACCTACACTCGCATACCGATAGTATTATCGGATTGTGATGCACCAGTGACTTCGTAATGCAACGTTACGTAAGTCCCCATATCGCCCTTCATTCGATACCGTATCAATTTTAGAAAACCAAAGAAGCAACTACACACAAAGCTTAGAGGCTCCGAAAGGAAGTAAAGGAAGCAAGCTGCAATATCGAAGCGGAAAGCGCTCGCCAATCAAATCAGCATAACGTTGCCTATTGAACGAGAAAATCCAATTACGAGACTGAATCGGAGCGACCGCGGGGCTTCGGTGCTTAAGGTCGCTCTGCGGGCCGGAGCCGGGGCTGGGGCCGGGTCTGGCATGCGGTGCTCGGGGCGGACTTACGCGTCGGGCACTGCGGCACTTCGCATTGTGGGACATGGACGTCCAGTGGCCAGGCAGCCGCGGCGCTGCCTCCCGCCAGACTGAGGCGCGGTGCGTGTCCTTGGGAGCCGCGCATGCGTTCTTTGACTACCCTTACTATCAGTTTCTAGTGGCTTTAACAATGCGAGCGTAAAAATTTGCCATCACCATGATGGCACACTTTTCTTTAGCTGTTATCTCTGAAGAATGCACTTTCAGCCTCGCGTATTCAAAGTGAAAATATGCTTTCTTAGATTTTCTGTTGAACGGCTTGTTTCTGTTCGCATATAATAAAGCCGGATGTATGACATTTGGTTTATAGTTGCATTTATCTAGCAATAGGTAATGGAATGTTTGCGATCGAAGATGTCAAAAGGATTCCAATTATTTGATCAAGCTTTGTTTGTAAGAAGGGCGTGGCTTTGCGTGACACGTTTGGCCTCGAATATCCTGAACCTCTCGACATAGTTCTAGAGTCACGAGAGCCAAAAAAATTAGAGCCATTATGTACTTTTTTGTATCACGAATAAAAATGTTACAAGAATTTTAAAATGAAAAATAGAAGTATGTTTGTATGTTAGACATGGTTGACGATAACTTTCCGAAATTATTTAACACTACATGTTGAATCCGAATATTTATTGATGGTTTAGTAGTACCTAACATGAATCATAAAGCCTAATAAATTTACATCAAACGAATAATGGGAATGATATAGAACCTGAATCTTAATCTTAATGCATCATAGTACCACGACCACCTCATTCCAGGCCTTAAGGTTAGATAAAACAAAAATTACAAACTTAAAACAACTTACTCTTAAATACGAGCTTCGTTCGAACATCTTGGCGGTAGCTTGTGCGATGGTCACCATAATCTCTTTAATCAGGTGCTTGCTATATTAAAGAATAACAACGCAACCTTCTCCAAAGGATGTTTAATTAAGAATAGATATTAGCTGCGAGCAAGTCGATCGGCCCGTGGGGTTTAACGTAATAAGATATTCCATCGAGGTAAAGGATATGCCGACGTGCGAGCACGCAAGAAATGTGGCCCGTGACCCACTTGTATGGACAACTTGTACTGACGACACCTGGGAATTGTCTGATAGATTATTCCTGACGACGTCCGTACGTGGAAGGAATTCTTGTGCAACTAATAGGTGGAAACTGGTTCAATTATCCAGCGGATCTCTATTCGCGGCGCATATCGTTGCAAACATCCGTCCGTTGTTTAGAAGTCATGTGGAAGACGATAGTATATAGATTAAGGTAGGTCTCATGACAGTTTATAACAGAAACCTTATTTATCATAGATTGCAATGAGGATGAGGTTGAGGAAATATCAACCAAAGCTATTTTAATTATTTTAAACATCAAATTGAATTTTTCTTTTAAATTAAAACCTTTTTTACAGCTAGAAAAAAACAATACGGTTTAATGAAAAGATAAAACATCTACGGAATGGCAGGTTTTCTTACGACGAACAAGGAACACTCAAGGCTTCACGAGACACCTATCTCAAACAATGTCTTAAAGACAATTACGCAAGTACATGACAGTGTGTAAATATGAAGTGGAACTCTAAGACCCAATTACTGGCGAGCTGCGAAGTTCTCCTGGTAATTAGACGTAACACAATACCAGTTAGCGAAGGAAGGCAAATTGTAGCCATTAACACTTGTGTGTACTATACAACAAAAAAACTCATAAGAATAATTTACACATTAGACCAAATAAGACTGGAGACTTTTGAACGCATCTTTCAAAACTTTTGGGATCTAAGATTGAAAAGTTAATAAAGTTTATGGTGCTCGTATGAAGGTCTACTTAGTAATGCAATCTATAAGTAAAACAGTGGGCGATAGAAATATGTTTTTATAATAAATGCAGATAATAAAAAACTGATTTACGATATAAAATTTGTTAGTCATTGGCAGTTTACCGTAAAGACAACAAAAATACTCCTATTATTTGCCTGTAACAAGTTATTTCCATATTATTTTTTAATGGCAAGCATTTAAGTAACCGAAGATTTTCATAATATAAACTATTCATTAGTTTCTCCGTGTTCATTTTCATAATTCGTATTTTCATGTTCCACTTATTACGGCGTGAATATAACGCAAAATTTGATGTGTATTTTCATTTAGCATTGGCTTGGTTACAAAAGATATAATTTTGGGTTAATACCGCAATTATTTTCTGACTTGTCAAATAAAAGATCTTAATTCAATGTGCATATATTTCACGGAATAGTTAGATTTTTATCGTAGTCTGAAACTGTCCACATGTAATGAGCAACAAAAAGCTACAGAGGAACAATATTCAAGTTTTTGGATGCAATAAGAGAAAGCAAACACATGTTTGAAAAGCCTATTCATGTGTAAAGCAACGCTTGGATACAAAAGGTACAGATTTGGCTTCATGCAGCGAATTCCGCAAAGGATTTTGTACGACAAGGAACCAGTTATGGTCTAATATTGATATATCATCGGAAGGTGGTAGAACCAGTGTAGTTCGACCGGGGAAGTACCACCTCCACACCTATTTCTAACGTGAAGCATTTCTTGCGTTTCGATAGAAGGGTGTGGTTGCTGGCACACTTTCACATGAGGCGACCATCATAGTCCTCGGGAGTGGCAACGCATCTGTGTTTGACTTCAGATAGAACCCTTGTTCTGTTTGAAGTTGATTACAGATGTCCATGAGCGGCAGTGACCACTTACCATCAGGTGGACTGCATGCTCGTTTGCTACTTCAGTCAAATAAAAAAAAAATATCACTATTTAATTTGGCATTTCGTCTAAGGGTTGCAATCAGCTTGTTAACTTGACAATTGTCCTGGAATGCATATTGCGTATGTTAAGCTATATTTTAAGTTAATGTTCAAAGCCCTAATATCATTACGTAGTTCACACATTAAAATAATGTAAATACTAATTTAGTTGATGTTTCAAGTAAGTACTTAATATTCTATCTTTAATTACATCCATTACATATTCTAGAGATCTCAAACCAAGTCTTTATATAGATATCTCGTTTAGTTCTATTCTTGGTCCTGTCAAAATCAGAGACAACGTCGGTGGCATTCGAGATGTAACTCGATAGGCGGTTCGCGTGAGCGTTGCGATAAGGGCTCTTTATTATACATTTTTATGATAAATTCTGAAAGTAGGACTCCTGATTAAATCATTTTTCTTAAGATAAGTCTTCTATTCTACTCTTCTAGTATAAGATTTACACGACGTCGTGGTTAGAAAGCGCTACACTTATTGAATTTACTAATTGTTATGGCTGCTCTAATACATGAGGGCTGTATTCAATAGATTAAAATGTCAGAATGGTTTTTGTTATAAGGTTTTAACAAATGAAGGAACCACCATGTAGTTTCACGATGTAAATTCCAGAGAACTCCGGGATCTCCAACGCAACACAACCAGAGTCCTCAGAGCGCGATGCCCCTTTCGGGCTCTTCCCTAGTGAGCATTTTCTGGTGTTTACCGACCGATGCGACCACATATGCTATCGTCCTACCCGGGGTCGCTTGGCTGGACGGTTCGACCTCCCACTCTAGCCGCCCGCAACCCCGAAAGCCCCTTTTAGTCGCCTCTTACGACAGACAGGGGATACCGTAGCTCTATTCTGTTCCCGGAATTACAGGGACAGGTGGTACGCCCTGTTTTTTTTTGTTCTCGAGGGGGAAACCTTCAAAAGGTACCCGACGCCATGGGAGCAACGCAGGGTTATGTGGGATTTTTACCGCACTAAAACCCTCCTCCCCGGTGGCCGTCCTCGGCGCTATAAAGAGGACTCCGGGACCTCCAAAGGACCGCAGCCGGAATCCTCTCAGCGCGTTGCCCAATCGGGCTCCTCCCAGTTGGGCAGGTGGGCCCACCACCCCGTCTAATCTTTAGGTGGTACGTCCCTAGTCGAACCATACTTGTCCTTGCACCTACAATAAGGCAGGCATAAAATGTATTTGTAACATCGCATTCCAACCTGCGAATAAACTTAATTCAAACAGATACCACAGTGAAAATAAACAGCTTTTGTTTATGACACTTCGTTTAAAGCTCGCTGCACACGTAAACGTTTATTTTAGTTTACCGGCAGTTTGTTTTCCAATTTTCGCGTCAGCGAATGCGCTGGCGCCGGTCCAATGTACGGTAATGCAGTTCGGCGCTTTTATCTCTCCCGTTCACGGTGGACTACATTTGCACTAATTTTGAAGTTTTACTGCATCGCTAAATGGAGACAAGATATTTCCGGTGGAACGTGGAAACGTTTCGGTATTAACCAACTACTGAGGAACAAATATATTTTCATTTTTTCAGTAAGTCTATTCTATAGTAATCTAGATATTTCGAATATGACTGAAAGAATACGGAAGCCATTGGTTATCTTGAACACCATGGTATCATTAACTTGTAAAATAATTCATACATATAACATTGTGGATAGAAGGATCCTATCTTACTTTAACTACATGCTAAGGTACTAGGTATAATAAGTCCCAAATTTTTGTAAATGTAATTTAAAAATATTCTTGTAAACAACTGCAGTAAAATATGTGTAATTTAATAAATGTATTACTTTAAAATAGCTATGATTTAGTCAAAAACAAACACACATTTGGGTCAAAGTTGCGGTTCGGTTCATAAATCGCAACTGTGACCTAATTCGTGAGCTGAAATAAACAGATACGCATTTCAATAACACAAACAAATCTTACAGAAACAGTAACATTATTAAAAGAATGTCATTATTAAATGTATGTATAAATATTTATTTTATTCTGTTTTCAGCATTCTTTGTTATCGTGGCAACAAAAATATTGAAATCACATGTGAAAATTTCAACTGTTTAACAATTATGGTTTATGAGATACAGCCTGGTGATAGAAAGACTGACAGACAGATACGAGAGTCTTAGTAATAGGATTCCGTTTTAATAATTTGGGTATGGAACCCTAAAAACCGTCATTTTCTCCGTTTTTCTTAAATCACAGACGCCACATGTAAGAATTAAATAGCCTATACAATTCTCGGGCAATTGAATCGATTCCAATGATATATCGTATTTTATAATCTGTCAAGCCGATTGGGCTTTAGCTCGTGCCAAAGACATGGTCATGCATACATACATATTAATTCGCTCGAAAAACATTATCATCCCCAAGCAGTAAGGTAATGGAATGATGGTAGAACCAGTGTAGTTCAACCGGGGAAGTACCACACGAGTTTCTAGCGTGAAGCATTTCTTGCGTTTCGATGGAAGGGTGTGGTTGCCGGCACACTTTCACATGAGGCGACCATCATAGTCCTCGGGTGTAGTAACGCATCTGTGATTCAGATGGAACCCATGTTCTGTATGAAGTAGATTACAGATGTCCATGGGCGGCAGTGACAACTTACCATCAGGTGGGCTGCATGCTCTTTTGCTACTTCAGTCAGATAAAAAAAAACGAAGTAATGCCTACAAATAAACCCCTACAATTAAAAATGCTTACGTCTTTTCTCTTCAATTAAGCTAAACAACGGAACATCCAGTGTTATTAATTTCCCCTGTGTTCCGTTTTAAACAAGAGCTACTAACCCCTTTAAAGTTAAGTGAGGGGTAAATCACCCTTATCGTTACACAACCCTAGGTCAGTGAGGCGGTGGGGTGAAACATGTAATGCATTGACTTTACTTATTGTAATATGCAAAACGGGGTGCAAAATTCTTTCTTTATTTTTCCAAGTTTACTGGTTAGTTACTTTTAATGAAACTTGGGTACAACTCATTATTGTCCCTCTGCTGGGCACGGGTCTTCTCTTAGAATGAGAGAGTTTTAGGCCGTAGTCCACCGCGATGGCCAAGTGCGAATTGGTGGACAGTGCGATTTGGTGGAATGAAACTTAAAATGTCCTTAATTGACGACCCGCGTGGCAGTACGGTTACCATACCAGTCTGACGCGCAATGGGTTCCGGGTTCGATTCCCGGCCAGACAGGTATCTGAATGATGAGTTTAGATACATATTCTGGGTCTGGGTTTTTGTGCATTCATCTGTGTGTGTCCATGGTACCCACGACACAGGAGAAAATCCTAGTGTGGGGCTATGAGTGTAGAAAAGCATGTATTTTACTTATACGCGTAAATAAATTGTATATTTGTAGGGCGTGCAAAAACGATTACTTATTTTTGTTTTTTTTTTTTGGATTTTTTAATTTATGCACAATATCAGTGGACTCTGTTATCTACCTAAAAACATTATATAGTTTTAAAGGTTGACAATAGCTGAATCAATAATAATTGATTTATTAATTAACACAATTACTGCATATTATATTTATAGTCCCGTAGGTCTTAGGTTGATCTCCTACGTAGTTGGGGTCCATATATGCACATGAAGATAAGTACACAATCACACACAAAATTATAATTTTCAGTCAGATTTTTACCTGGCCAGGGCTCGAACTCGGAACGCACTGCGTGTCAGACAGTTATGGTGACCGCTCTATCACTCAAGTGTCATAATAAATCCCTTCCTTAACTCCAAAATGTAACCTAGCGGCTTAGTCATTCTGTACCTTATTCTCATCAACCCATTAATGTCCCACTGCTGGGCACGGGTCTTCTCTCAGAATGTGAGAGTTTAGGCCATTGTCCGTCGTGCTGGCCAATTGGAGGACTTCACACACCTTTGAGAAGTTTTTTCTTTCACCGATATTTAAGCAGTGATATTTAATTTCTAATACGCACATAAATGAGTTGTGCCTGCCTGGGTTTGAACCTCGGACCTCCCGATCCAGAGGGCAAGTTTCAACCATTAGGCTATCACTGCTCTTAATACCTACTAATTGCCTAATTATTTGCTAGTACCTTATTAATACAAACTAATAAATACCCGTAGGAAAAACAAAGCCTTTTCCTGCAAGTCAGAGTAGAATAATGGTGTGGCACTCTTATCGGTATATCAACCCCACGCCAGCGTTATGGTGCAATGCCTTCCCTTATCGCCCCTATGCAAATAATGCGGCGCTGTATCTATGTATAACAAACTTTAGCATTAGTTACAATAATTACAAAAACGAAGTAGAATTTAGACTGAAAACAAAAAACGCGATAGCTATAGCTAAAATGATAGTTCGTGTCACTTTACAAATCGAATCGATTTAAATGATTTGTTATCTATATATTAATCTATATAGAAATACGTATTAATAAGTGAAGTAAAAATTTGTGATTCGTTTTTAACATACTTGCCGCGGACGGAGGAGGATGAAATTGTGCACGGTTACAGTTGATGTAGAGGAGGATTACCAAATGCTATTTTTTTTTCAAATAATGCATAAAACATACCTAAAATCAACTAAAAACATTACACACACTTGCATTTGACACAAATACATACATACCTAATAAAAGAAACAGAACATTCAATGTCTTATTATGAAAACACATAACGTCAAAAATGTCAGATGTCTTTGTCAAAATACCCGCTATTGCTTTTAAATGCAGCTTGGCTAATTAAACCTCTTTTTACTTTTAACGGGTGCGTTCAAAATATCTTAAAAATTATTACAATAAATTAAATTCTTAGAAATATACGTGCTACTTTGGACAATATGAAGTTTAGTTTTTTAATTGACATTACGGTCGAATTTCGACCGTTGCGACGGGTGACTAGTATGACTAGGCTGTAATGTGTGCCAAAGAAAAGAACAGACATACACAAGCTCGAAAAAGATTACTCTCCTGACGTAGTTGGGTAAATATACCACGAAGTCCTAATGTTTATTATTTACATTTCAACTTTTTCTGGATTTCTCGGTCCAGTTGAAAACAATTGCTCATTGTTTACGAAGCCTGTGTAATGTAAAAATGTTTGTTAGGTACTTTTATTATTTCAGCCAGGTTTTTCCAATCTTATTTTTACTGCGACTTGCTTTATAGAATGTAAGATTGTGTCGACGTCCTTTTTATTCGTGGTTTTTATTTGAGAAACCACGATTTCCTTACACGACACGTGACTTAAACTCTGTCATTAAATTAAATATATTACTCTCCTTTTGATGCAATCGGGTTATCGAAAGTGCCAAGTTCTGTTTATAGTAGGAACGACACATTTTTTCACATAAAAGAGTGCTCAATTCAAATAAAATAGGCTGTTATGATACAACAAACGTAGGTAAGTTGAGTATCGCGTTAGTAACTCATTATAGTAAAGAATTGCTAGTTCGTTTGTTGCAAGAAAATGGCAAAAGGCGAAACAAGTGTACCGCGGTGCGTTCCATATTTAAGCTATAGGTACTTCAATTATTTATTAACCGACTTCCAAAAAAGAGGAGTTTTTCACTTTTTTATTCGTACTTATTCGTATTTTTTATACTCAGATTATTCGCCTACAGGACCATAATACAACAATGTTTCCTATTTCATTTTATTGTTTTTAAAGTATAAACCACTTTAAAAGCAATAAAATGCTCTATCAGATAAGTCAAGTGAAGTATGTTGTTGCAATCTGCTATTTCCTCGTTCACAACGAAATCTACTTGTTCTGGTACTTACGACAATAGTATTAGAAAATAAATAAATACTTCCTTCATCGTATGACTGCCAGGGACATAAAAATTACAGCAATATACACCATGTAAGTAAAATAAAATCGTTTAAAATTCTGCTATACCCGAATTAAAACAGAAATGTCCTATTTTAGGATAGAACAGAGAATCACAAATAAGGATTAAGTCAGTAGTTTTTAATTTACTTTTCACCTGATGGCGTGTAGCAACTGCCGCCAAAGAGACCTACTCTTATAATCAATCACAGACAGAAGTCCTATATGTGATTTTCCACAGATGCGTTGCTACCAATGTGGAATAAATAAGAATGTTCATTTAAGTGTACCCTGTAACTCTCCTTTCTAACCACAACATAGTTGCCATTAAATCTATATATTAATACGTGAAGCGAAAATTTGGGTTCCGTTTTTAAGAAACTTGCCGCAATCAGAGGTGTATGAAATTTGGCATAGTTATAGTTTATGAAGAGAAGGAGCACGCAATGTTAATATTTTTAATCAATTAATCAACTAAAAACGCATTACACACACTACCGTGCATTTGATACAAACATATATTTATTAAACGAAATATATGTATTCTGCAAATGCAGTTTGGTCAATTAACTATCGGGTGTATTTAAAATAACTTAAAAATTAATAAAATTTAATTAATTTTGAGAAATATTACTGCTACTTGGACAATTTAATTGTTGTATTGAATAACGGTCGAATTTCGACCGTTGCAACGGTTGACTAGTTTAATGTTAATACAAGAATTTTAGCGTTACCACACACTTTACACCACAAAGTTACATACATAGTATTCCATTGTTATCCATTTCCTGGCAGTGACAAAAGCCAACACCTAATCCAGCGATACATCCTGGCATCGGTCCGTCCGAACCAATCTATCTAAAGTGGGAGCCGTCCGTCCCTAAATTGGATTAAATTGACTGCATACGACTATGGCGAGTCTCTTAACTAAATCTCCCGTATAAAGTAACGATGAGTGATGCTTATTGGATTAAAATGGTTTATCTGGAGTCTTTATTCGCTGTGGGAACAGGCCGATTTCTTTATTGCATTTTTGTCATGTTTAGCAAGGTAACATGTAAAGGCCATTGATATTTGTTTTTTTTTTTATATTTTAAAATAGTTAATATAGTTAGTTGTAAGTTTAATATAGAAGCAAGCGGTCCTCCAAAGTAAGTTTCCATTATTACCCAGGACTTTAATCCAAATGTAGTTTTTCGGCCATTGATATTTGTCTTTTTTTTATATTTAAAAATAGTTAATATAGTTAGTTGTACGTTTAATATAGAAGCAAGCGGTCCTCCAAAGTAAGTTTCCATTATTACCCAGGACTTTAATCCAAATGTAGTATAATACCTAGTATTAGAGGCTCCATTACGGTTTTAATGTTATGGTTACCATTGTCGTCTATTTAAAGTATTCATGGCTATACAATAGTCAATTTTGAAAATATAAGGTCACATTCATATCTAAACAATGGTAGCTATTAAGGACATGGTTAACAAAAATTGTTGGAACTTATTTTCCTTAATCACCTTACGACCCGTTGACATGACTAAAAGTGTACAATATATGATATACGTTCGGCTCAACGGATCAAAAATAGTTTAGGATACGGTAGTGTAACGACGGTGGAAATGATGAATGATGGACTGGTCTGTAATGGCGCGGAAATAAGACGTCTTGGTCCGGAAACGAGCCAGCTGAAGGCAGTCACTTAGTCGGATTGCTCATTTTGCACCGTGATCCATCATAACCTGGCGTAAGGCACGAGTCATGTTTATACTAACTTTACGTGATGCGAGACGTTTTGAGTTTCAGGCCGAATATAGTGTAGGAATTTCTAAGTAACAAGTAACATGTGAAAGGGGGCTAGACGGAAAAAAATCTTACGAAAAGTTGTCACGACACTTTTTAGTACAGTAAGCTACTGTAAGCTGTGCGGCCTGCGCATGTTTCTCTGTCTGTCTCTTTCTCCCTCTCTTATAGAAAGCAAGCCAGATATTTTCATTTCTATTTCGCATTGAACAGTGTGGTGTCGCGACGATTATTTTTGTTGAGTGTATACAGGTTTTTTTGTAAATAATAAATAATAAAAAATAATAGTAATAATGAATCCTGACAGTGTTTTTGGACAAGTTCCGGATAACTTCGTTCCATCCGGGTGTCCCTTGACACCTCTCAAGTGTTATTTAATTATCTTATTCTTTATTCGTATTTATTTGTATTATTTTTTATTCTGTAATTTAAATTCGGTATGGACATTTATTTAATTTGGTATGACATTATTTTATTTGACATAATATCGAAATTGTTTTTTTTTAATTAATGTTATTAATTTGTGATTGTTTATTGAATTGAATGATTGTCATTTCAAATTTTGGCTATTTTATTAATTTGACATAGAATGATTATTATTATTTTAATTATATATTTATATTATTGGATAAATTTATTTCTATTGTAATGGTTTAAATGGAATTACTACTGGTTTAAATGTTACTTTCATTATTCAACTTAACTAACGCATTGGGTTCTCTGTAATGTTAGATATAAGTTTCATGACTTAAATAAATAAATAAACATTGTTAGAAACAACAAAAATCGACTGCTCATAAAGATTGATGGCCTTCAGTTTCAGTTGTTTGTTTTTAAGCAGACGGGTTTTTTGTTAAAATATTATCTGAATTAATTTCACGCTATTCTCGCTATTTTACTTCAAAATAGTAACAGTGGTTAGTTATCTATTTCGTCGGGTGACAGGAAAAACTCACTAACTACAGAATATACGACATGATGTTATCAGTATTTAATAATATTTTGATCCGAAAATTTCATTTATATGAAATGTCCTAAAGTTATATCATTAAATAAAATATCGTAAAGTTTATTGTATCCATATATTATTTACGTAATAAAAATGTATTGGTAAAGAATAGTGTATGAAGTAAAAAAATCGTTTCTTTTGTCACCCGACGATTTACAACCTCATATTTGATATCCACGTCGTTATGATAAAAAAAAATCATCCCTTTCACCCTTTGGCTGTAATCGCAGGCATTCGCAGGAGCCATATTCAAAAATGATATTCCCTATGTCACTCTCACAACTAAGTCGATTCCATGGATATGCCGTCAAGTTATTTAGCTGTAGCACTTCCTACAGAAATGGACATACATCGAAATATACAAACAAATATACATTCAAATAACAACACGCTCGTTCTGAAGCAGTGTTTTAAAACTCTGTAGTACTCTGTTAAATATTTTTATTTGTATAACCTACCGTTAAGTTTTTCTTTATGCCGGTTGGGATGTGGAATAGAATTGTAATCTCCTGCATAACACCCGAAGGAGAATGAGAATGTCTGAAAAACAGCGCTGCCCGGGACAAAAGTGTCAGCAACAAGCTGAGACACTTCCTTTGCCCCCTAGTTATTATATTACTTTATTTTGTTTATCTTTTTTGTATGTTGTCTAGTGATAATTTCATACTTTAAAAATTATTGTTCTTATTTTTGTTTGTTTGGGGCAATAAAGTATATTATTATTATAATTATTATAAAAAAAATGCTACATGATTTTAGCCATACATGATAGCAACAGATTATCACATAACAGCAGTTACACATTGCATAACAGTACTACATAAAATGTTACAACACAGTTTATGGCAAGACTGACATTTCAATTCAATATATTTGTTACGATCTCAATAATACAGGCTGCAATTCTCAGACGTTAATTCTCCCGTCGCGGTTTTGCCTTATTAAATCCTCTGAGCAATAACTCTGTTCATGTTCTCAAGAACTTATCTCTTAGCTCCCTGTGTATGAAATTCTTGGAAATAAATTTGCACTGCAATATGTAATTATTTAGTTGGCAGGGTTATTGTGATGTATGGAATGTTCGATAATGATATGGATAGATAGAGTTACGTTATGTCGGGTCTAGTTGCCAGTAGATGGGTGGCCGGTGATAGCTATGCCATGTGTGTTTCCATACTTCTGAAGATACTTTAGTTAGGGTTGATTACTAATCTCTAACGGCCATTCCCAATATTCAGTCTATCTCTGGTTGTAGGTTACTAGAGATAGAAATAGCTATCTATCCTTTATTTTACCGTCCCAATAAACTTACCAATGGTAAATCTTTCTATCCGTTAACGCTATCTACCAACGGGAGGACAGATAGCCTACCAGAGATTGCGTTTTCTATGAAATTGACAGTTGACGCGTCCCAATAACAAGAGTAGGTCTATCTGTCAGTGATTATATCTATCTGTAGTAAGTTACAACACGATCTTAGGTTTTTGGTGGATTACAACAACAGTAAGGTGAAAGAATAGTATTTTTCGTGTAAAAAAGCTCTACCGTTCTGCTTTAAGCAACATGTTGGTTTACGCTCCCGATTTCGCTCAGTCAATATGGAAAGCAATTAATATTGCAGCTAATATTGACATTATTACATATGTTTCGTTGTCTGTGTGTGTGTTTGTATACATTGATAGACCTTAGACTTAGGTTATTTGAGACTGTATACATATCATTTAAGAATATATACGGTCATGTTAAAAGTTCAGCGGCTATGTTTAGGTATCCCAGTACCTTGATACGTAAATATGCATGAAAACAAAATTTCTATGACGCATATTTATAAGGTACATTGCATAAGGTCAAAGAGAACGGGAGTCGATAACTATGCGACCCAGTTGCTAACACCTACGCGTATCAATACCTTAGTCAATACATTAAGACACTACAAAGAACATTAAGGCACTAACAATGACACTCCTGTGGGTATCCTAGGAGGAAAGTACCTATAATAAATGCAATGGGCAGCGGCGTTCTTGTTTCCTTTTTATACATAGAACACATTCCACCTGATACTGAGTGGTCCACGCCGCCCATGATCGAACCAATGCCATATAGAACAGGAGTCCTACTTGAAGTTCATAGATTCCGTAACTCTACTTGGTGGTTACTAGAAATCCCTAGGGCTAAAATGGTCTCCTTGTAAATCACTTAATGTTATAACTTCCCGAAATACGTTTATTACGTTACAAATAAGAGAAGGTGTGGCGGTGATACTTTGTCCGATAAATTAAACTGGTTCTACTAATATTAAAGTGAATATTAAAGTTCATTGGGGTCATTAATATAGGATGACCCTTTTTAAGAACAGGAGTAGAATGATATGAATCATGGCGATAAAAACTTATCACTATAACAATACAACTCATTCTTATAGTCATAATATTTGCAAGTGTTACAGAAATCGTTCCACTAAATATATAAAAAAAAATTACAAACAATTTCTTCATGAAGTTTTCTTTGGCACTGTCCCGATTGCATAATGAGCGAGCGACAAATGGTTTCAACAAAATTTCTGACATGATTATTCAAATCTCTTGTTTTATTATTATTTTCGTTCTAGATTTCGTGATACAATGGGATTAATCTTGATCAGTTACTTGAATTTATTAAAGTTTATGTTTTAAAAGATCCTTGTTTTTATTTAAAAGCTGCCATCTTTATATATTTTTTAATATGTTCAATAAATAAATAAATATATTTTTAATATTTGAGATATATATGTGTATTTGGTGTACAATAAAGAGTTTTTGTATTGTATTTTATTGTATCTTAGGGAAAAAAAATCGATACTAATAAATATATTTATCTACAACTTTTCGTTGTGAGTGCTACACACACATATGTAAATACAAAAACATTATTATTTATTTTTAGGTAAAGATGCTATCATGGAAGATAACTTGATTGTGACTTCAGAGTTCAAAAATTCGTTTAACTACGTTTTAAGTAGCGCATGTAACATTCTAGGTAATGAGGTTACTTCAAAAACTGGAGAAATGAGCTTAATTTCGAGCTATATTTTTGTAAAACGGAGATTATCATTTCCAGGCACATGCTCCGTAAGCTGACGCGAAATCTGTGCTCAAAGGAAATGCGAGGCTTTTCAGGCGAGCTTGCCTTTAGCCAAGCTACAGCTCTCGTAGGCACTAAAAGAACGCTGAAAGGCTAATAATGCTCGCTGGATGAATGAAGTCGTGGCTTCATACGTCAGTTGGGACGTGACATGGGGGATATTTTCTGTTTCTCTATCAGATTTTTATATTATCTTTTTGCAGCAGTTTTACGTCTCATTTACAACTCATATCTCAATTCTTGCTCATGTTAATTTTATTATAAAATACTAAATAAATACCTAAAATAATGTTAATATTCGATTCAAATCGAATAATTCCAACTTTCGAATATTCGATGCAAACTTCGAACTCAGTCGAATAATTCGATAAATTTTGAATAGGTATTCGAAAAATGTCGACGAAGAAATCATTGTATAAATGGAATGTGACCATCGTGGAATGAGATTTATGCACGGTATGTCGACAGTTAATGAGTACTTCGTTCTCATTAGTTACAACATTTATGTAGGATATTTAATTTAGTTATCTTGTAAAAAAAATAAAAAAAATATATATATTGTCTATGATATTAGTTATGGTCGGTAGGAAGAGGGGCAGGGGAATAGGACATTGATTAATTAAGACGGAAGACGTTGAGCATAATAAGATTTTAAAAAAGATTGTAATTGTGAAGAGAAAAAAGGAAATAAAAGGAAATTTGTGCAGCCAAGCCGTGTATCATTTAGACCAACCTACAATCTCTCGTCCGGGATATAAAGATCTAAAGGATTGTTGAAACGTAAATATGATTTAATACATTTCAATTTATACAATTTAATTAAGTTACTTTTATACACACCACACATAATAACAATGGTTAATTAAAACTTTACGAAAGGTCAATACCCAACGATTAATAAAACAATGGCAGTATCAGCAAACGTTATTCTTTTATTTTAACTTAATTAAACATTTAGACTCAAAGTTAATTTTCACACTCCACCGGTCGATGGGTTAGATATAAAAACATTTAAGTCGATTTAATTAAAGATATTAATAGTATTTTATCCAGCCATCATTTATTGTTACAGATACCTGGATATAATAATGGTCGCCGGTTTCTTTGTGATTATTATTAAAATTACATATAACGTTACTATTAATGATTATTTGTAATAAAGGTGGGCATTCACGTTACGACGGTCGCGCAGACTGTCGCACAAACTACGGTCGTATACAAGTTCGATCGTGAATGGCTTGGTCCTAAGGCTAACTGTACGACCAAAGTCATGTCGCAGGTCCGTTGAAGTATTCAACTTGAACTGTCGTTGCGACAGTCCGTGCGACCGTTGTAACGTGAATGCCTATCTTTACTTATAATTTGTCAATTTGACACTAATGTTTGTCATAAATAGGGATTGCAATCCGGAAAACCGGATCCGGTAATCCGGCGGATCCGGCACAAATTTACAGAAACCGGATGCGGTACCAATTTACCACCGGATCCGGACCTCCACCGGATCCGGTGATTGTGTATTTTGACAAAGATTTCACATTACAAAAATAATTATCGTTAGAAATCGATCCTTTTTACACTGTTTTAACCATTCGATTAATGCCGCCGGATCCGGTCGGATCCGGCCGGAATGAGAAAAAAACGGCCGGATCCGGCCGGATTGAAAATGAGGCCGGATTGCAATCCCTAGTCATAAACAATAGATTTTTATGTCATGTTTTTTTTTAAAAAGTACGCTATTATGTAAGTACCTATGGGTTATTTCGTAGGTATTCCATAGTGCTAAAAGTGCTTTTGCGCTACGAACCAAATTGTTAAACATATAACAATCGCATTAAAAATATACTCGTATTTCATACACACGAGTGCCTACAAAAGTGAAAACCGGGATTGTCGGTTTAAAATTCATTATACGTGTATTACGTATTTCATTTTTGTAAAAAGGTAACATACAAAGCTGTCAGAACGAACACGACGAAAGTAGGTAATTCAATAAAGAGCACTCGGGTTCGGGTTAATTGAATTTGCAGCTCGAACGGAACCGCCATCTTTGTGGAAATTTTAAATATACAGCACTTACGTAACGTGAAATAGCGATGGTTGAGGAAATTACCTGAAACAATAAACTCAACATCAGTATAAATACGTGAAATAGCGATGGTTGAGGAAATTACCTGAAACAATAAACTCAACATCAGTATAAAGTTGTTAAATGGTAGTTAATAATAAGTATCTATTCATAACTCTACAGTACGATTTTTTCATGGGTGTTATGGACATGACCAAAAAATACACAAACACCTGGACCTAGAACTAGATTTCTGTTTCGAATATAGAATATAGTCTAACTCAGAAACCCCTGCGTGATATTGTGGGACCGGTCTTTTTTTTCGCAACCAGAATCCTCTAAGCGCGTTGCCCCATCGGGCTCCTCCCAGATCTTGGGCCCACCGCCCCTTCTAGTCTTTACGACGGTACGCGACATAACGCCGACCTTCCCGGGATACGACAGTCAGGGGTTGCCGTAGCCCTCTTCGGAACTACAGGGAGGATTGTGACCGCTCTACCACGAGGATCATAGATCGATTAAAGCATCATCGTCTCTATATTGTGGTTTGAAGAGTATGGCTGGTAGACTTTATCACTTGACGACCCGGGTGGCCGGTTACCATACCGATCTGACGCGCAATGGGTTCCGGGTTCGATTCCCAGCCACACAGGTATCTGAATGATGAGCTTAGATTCCTGTTCTGGGTCTGGATGTTTGTGTATTCGTCTTGTGTTTGTCCATGGTACCCACGACACAGGAGAAAATCCTAGTGTGGGGCTATGAGTGTAGAAAGCGTGTTTTTTTTTAAAAAAAAAAAAGATTTATTAGTTCAAAATATAATTTCTTTCAATTTGGAGTGGTTGTACAGTTATATAAAGCTCTTTATACTTAAGTCACAGTCTGACCGAACTTCGAACATGGGATCTTATACGACTGGAATGGTATTTTATATAAAGTATTATATTATAGCAGTATTATATGAGCAGTGACAGCCTAATGGTTAAAACTTGCCCTCTCAATCGGGAGGTCTGAGGTTCAAACCCAGGCACGCACCACTGATTTATGTGCGTATTAGAAATTAATTATTTCTAATACGCTTTTCGATGAAGGAAAACGTCGTGAGGAAACCTACACACCCGAGAGTTCTTTAAAAAAAAAGTTCTGGGAAGTGGGTGAAGTCCACCAATTCGCACTTGGCCAGCGTGGACTATGACCTAAAACTCTCTCATTCTGAGAGCAGAACCGTGCCCAGCAGTGGGACAATTATGGGTGGTACCCCATTATATTATAGTTTTATGAAATTTTACGAAAATCAAAGCACACTTAAACGGGTTCGGCCGGAGTGTGCTGCAAGTATGTGCAAGTACCTACTTGCTACTTGCTTGCTTGTCTACTCTTAGTACCTACTAAAATAGTTGTAACTATAAACGAAGTTAATCAATAACTGCGCATGAAGAGTAAAGCAGTTAACTCTAAATTAAACCGGAATAATTACCCACAACCCCGTCGTTAGTGTCAATATTGCGTCACCGTTGGACAATTTGTATAATTTGCTTTAATTAATTGTACGCAGTCCTTTGAAGCTGCCTCTGTATAAATAATTTGTCTATGCGCGCAGCAGAGAGGTGGCGCCATTTGTAATGATTTGTTGTACGTATTATGGGTTCCATAAATTGCATGCCCCGTGACAAGCAGAATGATTAGGAAAGTCCTTAGCAACTTAAGTGTTATAGTAACTCAAATTTTCGAAGTGTAGTTCGACCGGGGAAGTACCACCGCCACACTCTAGCTTAAAGCATTTCTTGCGTTTCGATAGAAGGGTGTGGCTGCCGGCATTTTCACATAAGGCGACCATCATAGTTGGAACCATGTGTGTAGTTGATTACAGATGTCTATGGGCGGCAGTGGCCACATACCATCAGGTGGACTGCATTCTCGTTTGCTACTTCAGTCAGATAAAAAAAACATTTAAAGACATACATTTTGTCAGTATATTATACAATTACATTATAACATATTAAAATTTATTTCTTTAGGTGTTAAAGATACACAAGAAGACGCTACTGCTCTTCTCTACAACAAGCCATCTCTCACATCTTCCCCGAAAAGAGAGGTTTGGTGGTATTCAAGACCGATAGTACTGGGCATTGCTATTTATACTTATTTAAGTAAGCACAGAGCAAGTTCATAAATTACTAGCTCTTACCCGTGGCTCTACCCGCACAGACAAAGGGAATATTATAACATTAGCATTTGATAGCGTGATTCAGAACTTGCAAATGAATTTTACTAACGCCATCTATTAACAACGTCTGGAACTACTAAATATGTATCAACTAACAAAACATCGATATTCTCAATGAGAGAGCGCGGTAAAAAGTAGCCTACGTCACTCTCCACCCTCCCTAACTATCTCCCAACATATAAATCATATCATATGATAGCTATGTGGCGACGTGAAATAGAAACAAACAAACACACTTTAACTTTTATAATATTAGTATGGATTATTATATCTTAATATGGACAAAATAAGTACATTCTACATCGAAGCTGGATATCAATCTTTTTGTATCTTGAAAATATTAAACTCAAAATATTATATGTACTTAATGTATTGAACCATATAAATATTGGGGGAGTATTAATGCTATTGATTTATATTACAATAATATAGTTTAAATTCGTATGTTTTCGAGTTAAGACAGGTTCTCTTTCCCGAGTCAATATAATATAGAACAAGTATGTAATAAATATGTACAAGTATGTATGTATGTAAGTATAGAAATATTCACCACACCATAGGTCCACCAATTCGCACTTGGCCAGCGCGGTGGACTATGGCCTAAACTCTCTCATTCTGAGAGAAGACCCGTTCCCAGCAGTGGGGCAATAATGGGTTGACGAGAAGTATAGTAATATAACATAGAAACAATCAATCGCAACCCTGATGTTAAGTGTCATTATTGCGTCACACACCGCTGCATAATTTGTATAATTTCCTTTAACTAATTCTACAGTCCTTTGAAGCTGCGTCTCTGTCATTATAAATTATCTATGCAGTACGAAGTAGCGTTCGCTGAAATGATTTGTTGTACTTATTATGGGTTCCGTAAGTTAGCGCCGTGCTAACTAGGGTGACAAACAGACAAGAAAATGTCCTGGGAAAGATTAAGTGGTGATAGTTAATTTAAATTCGGCAATTTATAGATTTGCATAGGCATGGATTTGTATAAACCGACGTATGCAGATAAATTAAAAAAAAACATTTCATTATTATTAATTATATATGATCATAGTTGGATCACACACGCTGTATTAGACCCTATCTCTATATGGAATAGGAAATTATTTAAGGATCTAATTGAAAAACCCGATTAAGTTATACGCAATCCATAAGGTTTACTTTTTATAATACAACATTACTCCATATTAACATCACGGAATCATTGCCCTAACAAATATTGATAACAGTCAACTGCATTATACACGTGCTTCCGTTGCTGTACATTTCCATCGTTATTTATGTGCTCTTTTATTATAAAGTAATCATAAAAATAGAGTCCTAATACAAAACATACTGTCATTATAATAGTAGATTTGAAAAGCTATAATACTAGTTTCATTGTTGTGTTAAATAGATTGCAGACCTCCGACTCTGGAAACAGTGTGGTTTTAATCTTATCCGTTATCCGTTAATCATTAATTATTAAGAGTCTACTTGGTTACTCTTATGTGGTTGACACAGTTGTATATAAAGATTAATTGTTCCGCAAAAGGATTGAAATTTGGATACAATAAATAAATTAACAAAAAGTTTCCTGAGCTACAAGTATTTAAGTTGAATATGTGTGTCGCTAATTTTGTAGGTGGTTTATTCGAAGGTCCAAATATTAAGACTTTTCATTAATTATAATAGCAGGTTTTATTGTTAACTGTTGCAAACATCAACTGATGGATACAAGGACAAAGGGTAACTAGGTACTATTACAAACACGCGAATCAACTATTTGTTGAGGCAACTTAGTAAATTAGATAGGATAAGTTAGGATATAAGAAATATTGCCACGATAAATTGTTATGGACTGAACATAATAGGCACATATAGGACATATATACAAGGTCATTATAAGAAGTATTTAAGTTTGAAGTGTATTGTAATTAGAAGAATAATTTGGCTCAAGTTTATCTTAAGTTTTTGTACAACTTTAACAAAACTTAAGGTCTTAGACAAGCCATGAAATAAAGTTGATAGCGTGATTCAGAAAAGGTACAGCGCCATCTAGTTGTAGCGCTAACAACTGCTTTCGTAACTCATTTTCGTTTCATCCAGTTTTTAAATAACTATTCGACAGATTGTTATTAAAAAAAAAAAAGCTTTTCTTATAACAGTGTGACGTCTAGTAACGGCGCTTGTCGCAACATTGTAGACCGAGGGGAATCTTTTCTTTTGTCTCTTTTCGGAGTCAATCGGGAAGATGGCAGCCAGCCAGGTAGGATGTATTGCCTCCTGTACGCTCCGGCAAAGTCAATATTTGTGTAGCAACGACGAGACAGGGAGTCACCGTGCAATAATCATAGTATGAGGTATGTGAGCTCTGTTTACCATAGGTACTACGAAAAGGAACGGTATTAAAACAAGTTAGCTGATATTAAACAAATTTTGGATAGGCATATGCATGAGTTATATATTTTTTTCTGAATATAAAATATTGCTTCGTCGCAACGTAGGTATATTAATATATTCTTAAAATATTAACCTACACCTCTTTCTTTCCTTTCTTTCTAATTTTGCATTATTAATGCACAATAAAAAGTACAAAAATATTTATAGTTCAACATTAGACATATATCTTAATCTAAACGATTGGACGAACGAATCTAAAAACTGAACGAAATACTGGAATTAATATGTTAGTGATATGTTATTTATTTTTAAACGTTCAGATGATGAAACAAAGAAAAGCTAGACAAACAGATAATGCAACGCCGATCGCCTTATACACTTTAAGTAATAAAAGAAAAAAACTTCCGGAAAAATACGAAACGGGAAATAAAAATGAACGCTCACCGTAAAGTCTACAAATCCTTAAATTCCCGACCAATTTACACTCCCTTTCCAAATAAGTGCCCTCTGGAAGTAATTGGCTCCAATTTGTCCGTAAACGATGTATTTACCGCGGTGAGAAAGTTGAAGCTTCTCTGTTAGCGTTTAAAACTACGACTTTTTAGAAAATAAAACGGTTAATGTAAGTGGGCGTTGCTGCCCTTTAGAAGTTTGTCTAAACTTAACTCCAAGGTGCTTGAATGCTAGCGATTACAAATTTCAGTTGATAAATTGCTATAGTACAGTAAACTAGCCTCCCCGTGCCCATTTCTTGGCGTTAATTATATTTTGTTCAATCGTAATAAATATAGCCTATAGCCCTCCTGAATAATGTAGCTTACTGATTCTGAAAGAATTTTCATGATCTGTTCAGTATTTCCGAAGATTACCCCTTATAAACAAACAAAGTTACAAACTTTACCTCTTTATAATATTAGTATAGATTGGAATACTGCATGTATGCATCTCGTCATTATCTCGTCAACCCATTATTGTCCCACTGCTGGGCACTTGTCTTCTCTCAGAATGAGAGAGTTTTAGGCCATAGCCCGCAGCACTGGCCAAGTGCGAATTGATGGACATGTATACATAATATAAAGAAAACCTAACTCAAACTTATGCAAGTTAACGAGTAACCCATACGGTTTTCTTCTAATCAATATTGGGATAGCGTGGTAGAGTATGCTTCAGGCAAAAGACCTAAGTTCTAGTATGAAGCAATTATTGCATTTCTTTTTTTATCAGATTGAAGTAGCAAACGAGCATGCCGTCCGCCTGATGGTAAGTGGTCACTGCCGCCCATAAACTTCTGTGAGCAACTTCAATCAAGTTCATGAGTTCTATTTGAAGTTAATCACAGATGCGTTGCTACTCCTGAGGACTAAGATGGTCGCCTCCTATCAAAGTGTGCCGGCGACCACACCCTTTCATCGAAACGCAAGAAATGCTTCACGTTGCAAATAGGTGTGGCGGTGGTACTTTCCCGGTCGAACTACGCTGGTTCTACCACCTGCATATATTTCGATGGAAAGGCATGGTATCTGACTCACTTTCGTATAAGAACATCTTAATCCTCGAGAGTAGCAATTAATCTTAGATTTACTTCAGCTAGTACTCCTGTCCTATATGAAGTTTCATATAGATATCTATAGGCTGCTATACTTACGGTAAGTGGATTGTATACCTACTCGTTTGGTACTTCAATCTTATAAAACAAATATCCGCACTAGTCAAACTTCTACGCGCATTTTGCGAAGTATAGCTTGCAAATTGTATTATACTAAATTGTGTGGGATATAACTGAGACTTCAATATCCATTCGCCTACGGAAAATCTCCACCTAAACATTGCAAATAAATTCGCGTATGGCATTTGTTTTGCTGAACCGAGGAAATGACGCAGAATGAGTTTTAGCACCAATGCTTGGGAACATAAAGCAGAGTACATTTTACATTGATATTTTCACAGTACATAAAGCGATGGAGCTATCATTGGACTAATGGAATGAGTTTAGATTTTCACTTATATATTTAGTGAGATGCTTTTATCAGCGCCTACATATTTCATATATAAGAATGATAAATATAGATTTTTCACTTGGATTTGTGTAAGTCCATGACACCCACGAAACAGGATGAAATCCGAGTTAAAGGCGCACAAAACCGTAATAGGTGGACGTTGGTTGTTGTGGACGTTAAGTAAGACGGTACGATAATAGGTAGTTAAGGACTATCATGATTATACCCAGGTCATATCCGTCCATTCATCCATCCATCAGCCCTTTGAGGTCCACTGCTGGATATAGACCTCCCCTAAATAACGCCACTCCAACCGGTCCTGTGCCTTCTGAATCCAACGGTTTCCCTCTGTCCTCTTCAGGTCATCGGTCCACCTGGTGGGGGGCGACCTGTGTTCCTTTTGCCCAAACGTGGTCGCCACTCGAGGACCTTCCTTCCCCATCGGTTATCGGTCCTACGAGCTATGTGGCCGGCCCATTGCCACTTCAGCTTGCTAATTTTGAGAACTATGTCGGTAAGCTTTGTTCGTCTACGGATTTCCTCGTTATATAAGATTCCTAAAGTCCTAAAATCCGGACAAAATTCCAATCATACCAATTTATCACATTTACTCAAAACATTCGTATCTTACAAGATCATTTCACAGCAATTCTATTTTATTTAGCGTGTCACACCATATGGCTGTCAATTGCGAAATAGCTACAATTCGCGATCTTGTACTGGTGGTCGTAGGAAGTAATCGATCCATAAAATAGCCCTTATCGCCATAGAAATAGGCAAGAAACCATGAAACCAGTACTGGTTTGTTCAATGCAGTCCCAATGCGCCTACACTCGCCTAAGATGGATTTACGAGCCAAACATAGCATATTTTATCGGTTGCCGATTTTAGCTCGATAAGTAATTGTTCTACCATGTTTTATCTCAAACAATTAAATTTACTGTTTATAGTAAAGTTATAGCGTTCCATATCAGTTATTGCTTCCATACCTTTCAAAGTTGTGTAGTTTTCGAAAGCTTCAAGTATACTTTGCCACATCTAGTTCAGCACTATTACAACCCAATGCGTTTGGCATTTCTTTTGTAATCACTATTTCGCCTATTTAACAACTAAAGAAAACGAATTATTTCAGTTATGTAGTGTTTGTGAAAGTTTCGGGTAGGTATGTTTCACCACACCAAGTTTACCAAAAGGCTACAAGGCAATATGTGCTGAGATTCTATTAAACTTACTTCGTAAAGGAAACAGGTTATCTATTAGTTACATATCATCATTTATCTAATATATTTACATGTGAGGCTTTAAGAATATTTAGAATTAAACACGGAAATAATAGTCCAGCCTGCAATTGCATTGCAATTGCATCAATTTACATAACTCCACGTAAAACACATAAATACTAAAAACACAGTAATAAACTCCAAACTTTAGTCATCTTTGAATAGCCTTAGATCCATAGAGAATTTCTAACAGTAACCAGATAAAGCCTATTCAAAGGAGATATATTACGAGGCGAGATAGGCCTGTGATATACTGTTTTCAGTTTACAATCGCAAGAACATAAATAAAGTTCAACGCTGCTTTCACGGTTGCATTTGGTATTGTATTTTTATATTATATTGCAAGTACAGTACAGTAATACAAAACAAAATATATATATAAAAAAATACTTCAAAAAAAATCGTTAATTAATTGCAAGTTATATCTTTTTTATGGTGTGATTGAGGCTATGTCCTCGCTACAGCTAGATATTCCTATTTTCTAAGTGAGCAGCGTTTGTGGTTAAAACTTGGGCTTTCATTAATTGAGGGCTTTAAATTGAGGGACCAGGATTAAAATCCCACTGAGTTTTCTAAAATAAACACCTTACAGTTCTCTAGACAAAGTTTTCGAATTTATATGAAGTCTAGCAATTCAGACTTAGCTAGCGCGGTAGACAAAGGCCTCAAAATCCCTCAGTTTATGAGATGACCTATGCCCAGAAATAGAAGAATAATGGATTAACAACAACAATATTTAAGCTATACTTGTTTTATCAAAAACATCTTTAATAACACTACTAAAACCACTAAATAAAACGTATATTCCTTTATTAGGCATCTCATTTTAAGTCTCGGTCGGTTTATGACATAAAATCCTACATGGACATGGAAAGGACATGGAAAGACACATAATAAACTCGTTCTTATGCAAAACATTGTACAGTTAACAAGAAGTTAGTTCATAAAAGTTAATCTTCAAGTTATCTGAGTAAAGTTCATCCAGTATCCTGATCCCCCACGTCGTTATCAGCGCATTCCGAGATCGATGACGTCACAGCTTCCTGCAGCTAAAGTTTGCTCTTTGCTACTTAGTATGCAACGCTGTTAACGATTATCTACATTTGACTCGCTTATTCCCTCGACTCCGCTTCCCGCTTTGGTCATGTTTATCTCGTAAATGCTATGCCTATATGTTGTTCAACGTTGTAAAGTATCTGTGTGTAAAATTAAGCGAAATCCAACCAGTAGTTTCTGCGAGAAAGAGGAACAAACACGTACAACTTTACAAACCTTTGCATTTATAATATTAGTAAGATTCTTACTTATCAGGTTACCTATACCTAAGGGAATTAGGGACATCGTGAGCGTAGGACGCCTTTGGGCGTAGTTCATTAGCGTGGTAGAGTTTATCTCCTACGTATGACCCCTATTACAAAATTGAATTATTTGGAAAATATTACTCAACATGCTATAACACAAAGGACCTCGCAAAAACATCATATTCACCAGTTCTATGACAACCCTAAGACGCGGGGCGCTTCAGTTGTTATTACGCCAAGAATTCCGGATTCGTCCAGGCAGATATTTCTTGGATTTAGATATCGGTTTGATACAAGTTGATGGAGTACACTTTACATGCTTTTGGTAATTGAATAGAAAACTTTTAGGGTTGCCTCTTATAAAACTATCTTAACCCGTCGTATATAGTTGTAGTTCGGCTTAAATATGTGCCCTAGTGAAAACAGATAGGTACTTATATCCGTCCCGTTATAGTATAATTTCTATCCATGACAAAAATCTATATATGTATACTGTGTATTGGGATAATATATCTTACATGGAAATGCAACGTAAAAAACATTATTTTTCGAATTCGTAAACATACGGAAAGTTTTATTTCATAAAAAATAATAACTATCTAAGCCGTTATAGAGTCCCGTCTGGCTTAGTTTATTTAATCATAAATGAAAACTATGAACTGCATTTGAGAGCAAGAAAGCGAATGAGTGCCGGAAACCACAGATCAGCGGGCACTATAAATAATTCATACGGACGACGCACGTGTGCCTGAAACTATGAGAAACTGTGGGAATTTATGATAACAAACGTTATTTTAGCTCACCTAGGATATATTGTAAGATTGTTTTAGCTTTGGAAAATATTTATGTAAGTTAAATCTTGATAAAGCTGAAGAGATTTACCACGGATTAAACTTATTATTTTTGATGAAACTTCTTTAGAATCTTTGTGATTTAAAACTTGAGTCAATGAAAATGCGTTACGAAAGCATTTATCTACGCTACAACTAGATGGCGCTGAACTCCTTTCTGAATTTCACAAATGATTTTACTTCGTAGCTAATAAAGAAATAGTAATAATTAATAAGTAATAATAATTAATAGAAAAATAATAATTATTAACTTTCTCTTCTGTAGTGTTTGAATTTCACACACTTTTATGTTTTTTTTTTTATTTTATTTAATGTAGGTAATGTTAAGTTAAGCCCGAAGAGCGCTTCATAATTTCACTGTCTCATATTATTTAGAAACGTAAATAAAAGTTTCCTTGTCGTTTTCATAGAAACGCAACGTTTTGGGTTATGCGGACAAAAACATCAGTCAGCTTTTTTCACAAATAAAATATTGTTGCATAATATATATTGTTTAATTTATATATATATTGTAATTGTTGCATAAAGAATATTTTTTTATCGGGAATCGAATCTTAAACCCTGGGCTTAGTAGCAATTCTAACAAATACCAATTTGTTCTTGAGATGAAAGAAACTATGTGATAAGTAGGTTCATTGTACTATTAGGTCAAACGTCGCCTTGACGTTGCTTATTTCCACATGGTCAGTTTGGCTACAGGCAATAACCTCGTTCAATTTATAACTTTCACGAGTTTAATGTGGAGATAATTTAACTTTTATCACCAGATGTGTACCTTCAATGTACATTTATATGCTTATATATTTCTGACTTACTAGGTATATGTTAGCCATGATGCGTGTTCATCCTTGTAAACTTTTTATCAGTCCTTATTATGTTTTTATGGGTCACATTATGTTACATATCGATCGGTGAGAAAAAGAGGGACTGCGCAAGGTGCTCGTATTTTGAAGAGTTTCTTTAAGCACACGGATTAAAGGGATAATACCATTTGTATTTGTCATTTGCTAGCTGTCAATCATCACTTTTTAATTAGCTCTAAACAAGACACTACGTTATTAGTGGCTTTGAGTTCGGTCTCTTTTCGATTGGGCATGCTTTGCAATACATCCACCAGACTAAGCTCTAGATATAGCCCCCTTTTATTGGTGCAAGAGTAGATGTTTTTTTTTATCTGACTGAAGTAGCAAACGAGCATGCAGTCCACCTGACAGTAAGTGGTCATTGTCGCCCATGGACATCTGTAATCAACTTCATACAAAACATGGGTTCCATCTGAAGTCAATCACAGATGCGTTGCTACTCCTGAGGACAATGATAGTTACCTCATATAAAAGTGTGACAAACGTGGTTCAAACAATTATTGGTTCATATAAAATATTGTACAATATATTTACCACGACTTCACACATGCACGAATCAAGGTGAGCAACTAAATATTAGCTTTGAGTTGCATAATCGACAGAATCTTACAAACTGCGTAATATGTGAATCTTCCTCATAGCTTCCTTGAAAGACAGACGGTTTCTATCAAATTCTTTTTAAAGTTTTTTTTTTTAATTTATAACGCTTTCTACACTCATAGCCCCATAATAGCACTTTCTCCTGTGTCGTGGGTGCTATGGACACACAAAGACGAATACAAAAACACCCAGACCCAGAACAAGAATCTAAACTCATCATTCAGATATATGCCTGGCCGGGAATCGAACCCGGGACCCACTGCGTGTCAGACCAGTATGGTAACCGCTGCGCCACGCGGGTCGGGATACAAAAAATTCACGCCATAAATGGACATTATATTGTAAAGTTCATAATTTAATTTAATACAACTAACACACATTTTGTTTTATTAAATAAAAGTAAATTGTACTTAACATTTCATTTTTTTGTTCTTGTTAAAGCTCATAACGTGTTTTCGCTGTGTAAAGTAGTTTCCGGTATATTTTTCAGGATCAGTTCAGCATTTTTCAGACTTTCATTAGACGATCGAGGTGCTTTTTAATATTTATTTTATCTTGGAGTTCAAACTATATAAATTGCGTAAGACAGATTGTAATAACTATAGCAAATATATGATATCACTCGTGTTTCGCATGCCTTATATTTCGAAGGTTAGTCTCAACTTATATCATGACAAAAGAATTCAGCTTTCAAAACATGACCTGAAGACCTCCAGACAAAAATATTATGTTATTATAAAATAAACCTGATGCATATGTTTATTTACAACTTGTGTTTCATACACAGTGTTCATGTTTTTGTAATCTTTTTTAATGCGATGCAGTCATAGTTATTTAAATGCCATCAGCGTTATGTTGATATATCCATGATCCTTGATAGCTCTTGACAATGACTAAGTGCCATTTACGCCTTAACATTTAATGCAAAAACTACATTTTATACAAATTATCTAATATTAAGGAAAAGATAGAATAAAAGTAGTGTAACTCTTTTTGATACTACTTCAATACTATAGAAAAATCTTTTTTTCTCAAATGTTTTTTTAATACATAATTTTAGTGCTCGGCCCTGGCCTCTTGCTTTTTATCTTTCGTTGTGACCATAGATAATTAAAAACAAGACTATCATTAAGTTCCATTTAATTTTAATTTTTGAAATTAAAAATAATTCCACCTAGAATAATTTAACTTTATCTGTATCAATCCAACTAGATGGATTGATTGATCCAACTAGAAGTGTTACAATATATGGTATGAGTCATGTGATTTATGGAAATTGTAACAAGTAAATTAATTCGCGTATAAACATTGACCAGCGTAGCTTGTCAGGGGAGCGCCCGCATTCTCTGACGTTAAAAATTATGAGTCAGATGAACATTGTAAACAATATAGCCTATTACGTCGTTACAGCATAACTGGCATCATCCTCTTCGTACTTGGACTTTATTGTAGTCGTCAATTGGATTTTAATTGTTCCGTCTTCCTCCCGTTTTGATAACTGTATAGCATTATTATGCAGTTGGATAAAATTTTGTTGAAGAATTTTTGTAGAGATTTTGATTCCAGCTGTATTCTTTACTCTGCGATTTTTTATATTTTTGTTACCGTACTGATATTTTTTTATTGTTAAACGCGTAAATAGGTTAAAATGGAGAACAAGTATGCAACGAAATATAACTTGATTTTTATTTCATTAGGAATTGTAATTTTCATATTTCTTTCTGGCGAAATGTAATGTAATTTGTAAAGTGCCAAAGTTATGGTTACCACATAATCGCCGCAAATTAATCATGGAATTTAATGGCAACTCTTCGTTCGATTGTTTGTTCAGTAAAATTGCAAAATAGGTACGTATTGCATATAAAATTAGACGGCCTTCGAATCTTCGGTATATCAGTACACATTTTAACCCAAGTGCTGAGGTTTCCGACTTTTCTCGCATAATACAAAAAAGAAAGGTAGAAGACATTATTAGCTAAACGAAGAACAGATAATGTATGTGATAAATAAAACCTAGGTTTGATTTGCTGATGTTAGAACAAGTATCGTTCGACTCAGGAGATCCTATCGCTACGTTTGCTTCAAACGTGTAGCTCTTGTGTTTTGATGGATGAGTGTGGTTGCTGGCTCACATTTCTGTAAGGTAACCATAGGCGTTGAGAGTAGCAACGCGTCTGTGTCTGACTTCGTACAGAGCTCCTGTTTTACGTGTCGTTTCTTACAGAAGTCCGTACGGGATGCATGCTTGATTGCTTATAAAAAGTCACTACATTAAACAAGACATAACTAATATTAACTGCGCAATAACTACATCCGGCTTAATTGGAGTACACGCATTGCGTCGCCATTCTTATATTGATACGTTGTAATTGTGTTCGTGAACACAACTCGGTTGTTACTGCAATTGTTTCTAACACTGACTAATTTAAAAAGAAGCAAAACTCTTTATCTCTTTGTGAGTTATCCAAACGCAACACCTGTTTTGCTTCAGTAAAAGTACTGTCATATGTTGCTGTTTGTGGGTACAACCCATTATTATTCCACTGCTGGTCTTCTCTCAGAATGAGAGAATTTTTAGGCCATAGTCCAACGCACTGGCCAAGTGCGAATTGGTGGACTAGGTTAGATGGTTAGCACCCTACGTTGTGTTGATGTTTACTAGTTAGTAAATTGGTTGGTAAGGGAGTCATACTTAATTGAACCTTTCAAACCTTAAAGGTAGCAACGCACCTTGTCAGGTAAAGCAAGGTAAGACTTTGATCTAATCTAGGATTGATTACAGATGTTCCTCGGCGGCAGTGGCTCGTTTGCTACTTTAATGTGTAAAAAAATATGTTTGTATCTATATAATAAGTGTTTACTTAAAATTTGTAATTTTACGCAAAGCATATGAAATAAAATTCAAAACCCAGAATAAAAATGATATCAGAAACGTCCATTAGTGTACGCATAACTCATCAATCTTTTTATTTACGTGTCTAATTCTAATTCAATTACAAATCGATTCGATTAAAGCTTATTCGATGATAAATCGAATGTATATACGTGGCATTGGAAGAAGCGATTATTCGATCAAGGAGAACATTCGGTAGAAGGTCGGATCTTTGGCATGTTCGCCCAAACACCAATGTTTATCGAAACGTGTTTATTTTGGACTGAATGAATCAGACATAAATTGCGGTAGGTCTTTGATGCTAATGATAGCTGAACTCAGGTTAAATATTTTAATTGAAGTGCCACGCAACTGCGGCTTTAATGTATGATACGAAGACCTTCGAGTAAGGGTCAAGACAAATGTAATGCAAATTAAGATAGTCTAGAAATATCGACGTATTTTGAAATATATTTATGTATGTAAAAAAACCTTGAGGCTCTACTCACAGTATGATTTCTAGACATGCTACGAGTGGATATAAAATATCATAAACGCATCATTTAGATATTTCATTAATATCAGTTTTAACCTGCTTGACCTCGGATGGAACCCGGACCTTTTTAACCGACTTCCAAAAAGGAGGAGGTTATCAATTCGTCTGTATTTTTTTTTTTTTTTTTTTTTATATTTGTTACCTCATTTCTCCGGACTGGGTGAACCGATTTAGATGATTTTTTTTTTATTTGAAAGGTAGTGCGTGTCATAGGGTCCCATTTTTTTTTAGTATTTTTTTGACTAGGGCATCCATAAGAAAAACGCATAAGTCTTAAATTTGCATTTTCAATGTACGCGATAAATGTATGAATAACTCAATATCCCGCCAACCGATTTTGATGATTCTTTTTTTATTAGAAAGGATGTACTCCAGGGGTAGTCTGATAAGAGTTTGATAAGGTTCTAATCATAGGATCTTCAACTTTTTGGAGCAAAATAATAAAATTAGTGATAGTCGGCCGAACCTTAGCTGGAGAAGTCCAATTGAGTAAAATATAGAATAAAATTACTATGTAGGTATTTACTATGAAAAATTTGACCTTCAACTCTTCAATCCTGATGATGCAGGGGTACTGCTAGCCTGAACTATAAAAGTTGGTCGTTTGATGTTTGCGAATATATAATGAAATTGTTAAGCAAATTCATGGGACAAAAATTTGACCTTCAACTCCTCAACCCTGATGATGCAGGGGTACTTAAAGCCAAAACCATAGGAATAAGCCATTTGGTGCTTACGTATATGTTATAAGATTACTGAGCAAAAACATAAGATGAAAAATTTGACCTTCAACTCCTCAACCCTGATGATGGAGGGGTACTTCAATCCTAAACCATAGAAGTTGGCAATTTGGTGCTTACGGTTATGTAAAGAAAATACTAAGCAAAAATATAAAATCAAAAATTTGACCTTCAACTCCTCAACCCTGATGATGAAGGGGTACTTCAATTCTAAACCATAGGAGTTGGCAATTTGGTGCTTACGGGTATGTAAAAATAATACCAAACAGAGGCACAAAATTAAAATTTTGACCTTCAACTCCTAAACCCTGATGATGCAGGGTACTGCAAGCCTGAGCCATGGAAGTTAGCCACCTGGTACTAACGTATATGTTATAAGATTACTAAGCAACAATATAAGATGAAAAATTTGACCTTCAACTCCTCAACCCTGATGATGGAGGGGTACTTCCAGAGGGGGCGCCCTGTTTGTATGAATTGTAAAAGTGTTTTATGTTTAATTTTTGTGAATATGTAGATGCACAAAGCAAACTTAGAGGCTTTATTTAATTACAAACATAAAAATATAGTCACTAAAAAGTGTAAAATAAAAACTTTTTAACAAAAAATATCTACCGACTTCCATGTCACAAAAAAGTAAAAAATAATTTAAATATATTTTGGTCTAGAACATACTCAGTACTTAGTACATAGTTCTGAAGTCGGTGCTCATATAGGACGTAGTTACCGTCGTCCAGCGAAATATGTCGAGCACCGACTTCAGGACTATGTACTAAGTACTGAGTATGTTCTAGACCAAAATATATTTAAATTATTTTTTACTTTTTTGTGACATGGAAGTCGGTAGATATTTTTTGTTAAAAAGTTTTTATTGCATATAATATCGGTATGGTATTTTGCTCCACGTGATCTTCTAATTTATATAATACTAGCTGACCCGGCAAACTTCGTTCCGCCTTAAAGTTAAAAATCGAAAATTATTATACGTAAAAACCTTTCTCTTGGACCACTCTATCTATTAAGCAAAAACTGCATTAAAATTGGTTTTAAAGATCTAAGAAAACATAGGTACAGACAGCGCATAACGACTTTCTTTTATACTATGTAGTGATGTAACGTTACGTTATTCCGTCATGTTAAGGTTCAAGAACGTATCTGTTATTAATATTCTAAGAACGTTTATTCTTAAATAACTAAATCTCATACAAAAGACAACCAGTAGGTATCATGTAAAAGGAGATCACTAATGGGTTGATGTTCCAACTCAACAAGGTAGTACAAAAATATCTCACTCCTCCACACAAATTTAATGAAATTACACTTAATTTGATAATAATCTCATATGAACCCGTCCTCATTCGCTTATATCAGAAATGACGTAAACACTTTCCAGAATTACGGCCTAATTGGAAGCTTCCTGAACAATGAAACGCAAAGCAGACTACGCTGAGATGATTTAAGAGTAGAATTCTCTGAAAGTGTTGTTATGAAAGTTGTATAACTAAGAGGAAGAAAAACAACATAGCGTTGAGAGGCTGAAAGAATAGACTTATCTTGAAATTACTCTGTAATATTTATCTCGAAAAGAGAAAATGGCAACAGTTGTTTACAGAAGTACTCGAAGTGTGAATTTACAGGGTTTTGTTTTGTTATAAGCCATTTTTAAGCGTTTAAACTTTTTAGAGGGTAAGGCATCACATCTGTACTGACCACTGTAATAGATGTAACTGCTTGTCTAACCGAATGACGAGTAAAAATAGCAAACTTGAATCGTTAGAAAAACAAAAAGACAAAAACACATTAAGGCAAATTAGTTCTACGTCTATTTAGAAATAACATCATCAATGCCTTAATTGTATAGCAGCTGACCTCAGTTACTGCAATATTGATTGAGGCTACAGTATAAAATGTAAAATAAAAAGAATAATCGTGGTCTATATTCTTAAAGCAGTAAAACCATCAAAGAAAACGCTTTGTCCACGAGGAACTGGGTCGAGCTTTCCATAGTTATATAAAACTGCTTATAAACAATGGCCATCGATATATCACTCTTCGGAAGTGGCCAAGAAATATGACACGAATGTTTAAACTTGACGGTTTGATTTTAAGTAATGGCTCTACGCTATTGATTGATACGAGTATGTGGTTTCTATTAGTGAAATATGCAGTTTTGAAGATCTTAAATTAACGAATACATATTACTGTAATTATTGTTTTTACGATCATGAATTATAGAAAATTTAAATCAGAAAAGCAAATGTCACCAATTTAACCACCATTATTAAAAAAAATATTGGGTAAAATTTTTGATTTAATTTATAATTTTTATACTTATAATCACAAAAAATCAAGAAAGATTTAAGCAAATTAGATTCTATTTTTCTTAATACAAAAAAAAGTCAAAAAACTAGTGCATTTTCGCAAAATTCTGCAAGTAAGTACAAGTTTCACGAAACCAAAGCTATCAATCTCCATGTAGAAATGTTCACCACATTTATATCGCATATAACATTAAATAAATACAAATGCAGATAAATACTGACCGATGTGAACCGACGAGCCGGGCCAAGCTTTCCTTATTCAACTAATGTTACTTGTTATCAATTTCGAAAATATCTACTGTGCATATTTGGATAGCCATTCGTTCGCTCATTAAATATATATACTATGTGTCATATTAATACAACGATAAACACGTTACCATCTCTGTTAGAAAATTACTGTAATATCTTAAAACTTTAAGCACATATGTTTATTTGCGCCATCCAGTCACATCACTAAGTCAGTGCCCCCTGGCGCTAACATCAAAGTGTTCACGCATGTGCAGATAATTGCTGACCGATGTGAACCGACGAGCCGGGCCAAGATCCCAAGCTTTCCTTATTCGACTAACGTTACTTGTCATACATCTCAAGAATATTCATATTTGGATAGTTCATTCATCACTACATAGTATAAAACAAAGTCGCTCCGCGCTCTCTGTCCCTATGTATGCTTAGATCTTTAAAACTACGCTACGGATATTAATGCATTTTTTTAATAGATAGAGTGCTTCATGTATAAAGTGGAGAAACACTGATAATTTTAGATTTTTGATAGTTAGGCGGAATAAAGTTCGCCGGGTCAGCTAGTAAAATATATATGACATATTAATACAGTAGCAAACATCTATCTCTGATGGAAAATCGCTGTCGTATTTATTTCACTAATTTTAAAGGGTCAAGGCTTAACAAGATATTAAAAACGGCTTTGAACTTTTTGTCTCTACCTGATAGCCTCTATTTGTCTGTTGGTTCATGCTAAGTAAAGATGGATTTTATATTTTTTTCGCATAAATTCATTTTGCGAGGAGTAAAGGTTATACCCTAATATCTTGCTTACGAATTACAGTTAAAAAGTATTTGTTTATTCTAACAAATTGTTGACGAGAACATAACAGATATCCTCGAAACTTTCCAACAATGGTTCGAGCTAAAGAGAACAATACATTTTGAACTACGAAGTATACACTATGAGGTAATTTATATTACAATACAATTTCGAACAATGCCTGTACTGCCTATATAGTCGCTTTGCGAAGTTCGACAGTCGTCTCAACTTCGTAAACTCCACATTCATTGAATTCTAAGTACTTAGAATATGTATTGAGTTACTAAGTTTAAATAATTCAGTATTTGAAGTCATACTGAACATCTATATACTTTACGAGTTGAAATTGCAATTATTTTTATTATTATTGTTGAACCTTTTCCTAGCCTTAGAGGTCCGTCCCTGTAGTTCCGGGATCAGAATAGGGCTTCCGGGGTTGCGGATGGCTAGAGTGAGAGCTTGAACCGTCCAGCCAGGCGACCCCGGAAAGGACGACGGTACGTGTGGTCGCATACCGTCGTAAAGATTAGATGGAGCGGTGGGCCCAGCTGCCCATCTGGGAGTAACCCGATGGGGCAACGCGCTTAGAGGATTCCGGTTGCGTTCCTTTGGAGATCTCGGGGTCCTCTTTTAGCCCCGAGGACGGCCACCGGGGGGGGGGGGTTTAGTGTAAAAAACCCACATAACCCTGCGTCGCTCCCACGGCATCGGGTACTTTTTCGATGACTCCCCTCGAGAACAAAAAAGAAACTTAGAGGTCGTAACAAAATATAATATAATCCTTCTGGTTCTAGTTACTTTGGATAATAACAACAATCTAACGTTTATATTCTGATTTGAAATGTTCGGTAAGTTATATACACATTCCAACTTAATCCTCATAGATAACAATTCATGACCTCACGTGGCTTAAAGAGGATAAGATGGTTCTACGACTGTTACAAAGAGTAACTAGTTGTGGTGTAACGAATGGTAACATTTGAGCATTCGCGAATACGAGTATTGTTTTAGCTATTGCATAGCTTTTATCCGGGCTTTGAGTGCGGCGACCCAATCAAGAAATTCCGTAACGAAAAAATCTAACACCCCCACTCCGGCTACCATGTAGCGCGGCCGAGCGTTCGCTTAGCGTGTATGTATATGGTACGACAGTATGAAGCTCACACGGATCGCGACGAGCTGTTCGGAAATCGGACGAATATGTAAGCAGCTGTTTGTGAGGAAGTATAAAATATCACAGAAAAAAAACTTAAATTAATATTGAAGAAAAAATACTGCTAAATAAATAAATAAATATAATTGCGTAAGTGATAAAAATGGTATGCAATAGCTTTAACACGGCAGTCCCGAGTGCCGCATGTTTTTTTTTTCATGTTTCGGTGAAGGGGGTCGTAGGATCTAGATTTCGCCTTTTTTGTTTGGCAAACTGCAATTTGACTCAGATTTGGATAGATTCGGCGACCTTCTTTTGCAAAGCACTTCAATATTTGCAAAACATTCGCACAATTCTTGCGAATGCGAATCTTCGTTACATCACTAGTACCTAGACTATGTATTGTATTTATGTAGCTTTGTACGAAGCAAAAGGTACATATTGTTTTAGATAATTTCCATGTTAAGTAGTCACGAAGACGTGATAACAAGAATGTTTGTACAGAAAATATAGGTAATAATATAGTTGATATTTCCTATAGACTAGTTCAAAATATAGGTAATACCTATAGTTATTTTCCATGGAGTAGTTCAAATAAATACCTACTTAAGACTACCATAACAGTATTTTATTCCAGTTATTTTTTGTGTTTCGTTTATTATTGTTTCTATTCGTTTAAAAATAATATTTTTCAAGCAGAATTACCGAATGTGTTTGTTGAACGAGAACAGCTTTTAAACGACTGAATGTTAAATGAGCAAACTATGCAGTCTAAGTAATAGCAAGTGGAAATGTAGGTATAAGTAGCCCCAATTAAGATTAGAGTTCTATAAGGGGTTGCCTACTTTAATATTCTTGAGCATTCAGATGAAATATTGCGAGTTACGAAATCAAAATCTATATAATTACAATCAAAATCTATACAATCACATAGAACAGGTGTTCTATCTGAAGTATTTCACAGATGCGTTTCTACTTTCGAGGACTAAGGTGGTCGTCTCATAGAAAAGTAAACCGGCACCATCCTTCCACCGAAACGCAAAAACTGTTTCACGTTAGACATGCGGATGACGGTGGTAACCTACCCGGTCGAGCTACATTGGTTCTTCCTGGTGAACATATCAAAGTCAAAGTAAATAATAACCCTATAGCGCCTCTATTTCCAAAGTCATCATCTTACTTATAAAACAAACTAAACATTGAGAGACGCTAATTATTATATTTCCAAGAAGTTACTGATCGAGACGCATGCGCAATGTCGTTAAGCCCGCAGATGTTTCCGCATGGCGCTGTGAGGTTCACTTGTATTATTTGTAAACACGTTGTTTAGAACTTATCTGGGTGGGCAAAGTACGATTTCAAAGAGACAACCAAAGGACAGAGGACAGACATTTTCAAGAAATGCGTGCTTCACGAGACATTGACGAAAGTGCAGTCAATTTTGAGGTGTTTCCGCATAACCGTTCTTTGAATGTTCTATTCGTAAACACACGACTAGTATATGTTATAATGTATGTAGATCTTGTATGATTTTACGGTTTCTATCCAAGTAGAGTTTTACAAATTTATTTCCGCGATTCCCCATGGTAATGAGTATCCCATGTATCAATGCAGGTCATAAACTGTTGTGTATGCCAAGTTTCCGCGTAATGCGATCTGTAGTTTTTGCGTGAAAGAGTAACAAACAAACATACCTACATTCTTACAAAAATTCCCATTTTCAATATGAATAAGATTGTTATCTTCTTTTGTTTCTACATACCTCTTTACATAAAGGTATAATAATTCAAAAGATTTATGTAAAATGTTACGTCATAATTAACATTGTATCTCAATATATGTAGAAGGCAGTTTTCCTTTTTAGGTTAGTTCAATATCGGTTTCTAGAATCAACTTATCAATCAAACGTCATATAAATTATGATCACGAAGCTTAATTTTATTTGATGGACAAGTATGGTGGTATGAATTATAATTAGTGATTTTATTTTAATTTTATATTACTTAGATACTACTTAACGCTAAAGATACATATGTTAAGGAATTGAGTGATTAATGATTGTACTGATTGACAGTATCCATACTTTTACGTCACACTGCTGATAAATTAAAACTTAAGGAAATTCATCGCGAAAATTGATCACATTGCAGTTTGTGCTCATTTAATAAACTGCATATAAAATTAAAATTCAGAAATACTTTTCACATTCTCCACAGCTTCAACATTTTAGGTATTCCTTTTCGCTTTTACAGTGGGTATTTATACTGACAGTTAGCCATCTAATACGTATCGTGCGTTCCCCGCTGAGTTCTTGATTGCTTCGGTCAACGAAACGCAAACACGCATGATTTAAACGCCCATTGCACAACCACTTATGGATAGCGTATCTTGTGGAGATATAATCTTATATGCTCAATAGATCTCACAAAAGATTCAAAAGGAAAGACTGTTATGTTAATGTTACGTATATGAGTGATCACTGGTCACACAAGTACCCATTTTGCTATGGGACAGCAGCGAGGGTAAGATAAGTATGTTGTTAAACCAATCAGGTTTCTGCTACACCTTTAGTCAACATCAGTCAGTGGTGTCAAGTCTTATTTTATTATTTGAAGTATATTGCACGGAAGGGTAGATTATAGAAAACATTTCAAGTTAGACATCGAGAAATAAACGCGTTAGTTAACTGATACTAAAGTAGCGATGGGCCGAGTAACACTTTTTACAAGTCGACTTACTCGAACAATGGTAATAGTTTATCGAGTTGCAAGTCGACTTTACTCGACGCCATCGGCCGAATAACACTTTTTACAAGTCGACTTACTCGAACAAACGTAACAGTTTACTCGAGTTGCAAGTCGCCTTTACTCGACGCCATCGGCCGAGTAACACTTTTTACAAGTCGACTTACTCGAACAAACGTAACAGTTTACTCGAGTTGCAAGTCAACTTTACTCGACGCCATCGGCCAAGTAACACTTTTTACAACAAAAACATAAACAGTAGGATTCAACATCACTTATTATGTATAAAACGCCAATTGTTAACAAAAAAGTGAATTTTATGCAGTCGCATATTTTATTTCACATTAAATCTGTTAAAATGACTCAGCGGTTTTGTTAGAAATATTATTCACCTCATACTACAGTCATTTACTACAGTTATAATTAATAAAAACATAATGTTTCTATACTACAATTATATTTAATAAAAACATAAAACATACTTACACGAATTCCGTTATGACCGTCGAACACAACTCGGAAACAGAAACTTACGAACTGAGTAAATACATTCAAACAAGTCGAACTTTAACGTCTTAACACATTTTACAAGTCGAATGCATGGCGACGGCGAGTTGCATGCCGACTAGCCGACGTGACGGATTTTACTCAACGAACAAGTCGATCAACGAACAATAGCGACTTGACTTGTGATACGACGATGAGCCGACGACACGCGACTCGACCCGACGAGTAAGACCGCGTTAAACCGAAGTCGGCTGAGTTTACTCGAGTTCATAAAAGTGCAAGTCGACTTTACTCGTTCCGGTTGCAAGTCGACATACTCGAGTAAATTTACTCGACTTGCCCACTCAGTCGGCCGAGTTTACTCGAGTTCATAAAAGTTCAAGTCGACTTTACTCGTTCGGGTTGCAAGTCGACTTACTCGAGTAAATTTACTCGACTTGCCCATCGCTAGTCTAAAGTTAGCTCAGCTCTCAACCATAATATTTGCGGTAGACCAGATAAACTGCATAAAATAACTAAAAACATAAAAGGAAATATCTCTCTATGGAATTTAAGTAATAAAACATGCCAAGTACATTCTCCAGTGTGCAACGGGTCTAATATCTCGTTCGGAAATGCCGAAACTAATATAACCAGCAAACAGCCGGTGGGCAAATGTGGAATGCAACGATCCAGCGTTTAAACTATTTCTGGACGAACACGGAACTGCATGCCGCCGACTGCGGGGATTGGGGCATCGAATTATTCGTTTTTCGAAATTAATTTGAAATATAGACCGTTCTAAAGGTTAGAAATGGATATTAATCGGAGGTCATTCATTTTGAAAAGCTATTCGCATAACACTGTCATTTATAATGGATATACAGTCCAAGATAAATTATTGCTAGATTTGAGTATAGGCATAAGTTATAACATAGTTTTGTTTTTTGATTGCGCTGCTTATATGTACGATACAGTTATCTAAACAACAATAATGTTTAATAATCTTGAAATACAAGAAGCTGATAAATTTTAAGGAAATTTAGCGAATTTTAACAATTCACTAAGTAATTAATTAGCTAGTCAGCCATTATAGAGGCCGTGTAGTTCTCGTACAAATTTGAAAGATAACTAGTAGACGTTTAATTTTTGACTACATTTTTACCATTAACTAAATTTAGAAATAGCTGAGTGGATTTTGTCAGAATTCAGGCTAAAAGGACTTTCTGAGTTTAAGAGTATTACTTCAGGAAAAGTATAAACTACGTATATGATTAGATTCAAATGAGTAAAACTGCTACCGAGAGTTAGTTAACTCCGGAAACTTCTAATAGTGTTATCTGTCTGGCAACTAGATTCGTTCGATGACATCAATACCTGGACCTACAATTATTGTTTAGTTACCGCTCTCTCTCAAATCAACTGTGCGTGCTAACGGCTCGTCAAATAACTCAAAATCAACTACCAGGCTTTCTAGAAATGAAAGTTGGTAGCTGAACTCTTTGGTGAATAGTTTCCACCTGCATTTGGTGTAATTCATTGCACCAGATTAATAGATATATTGCATATACCCATACCTACTAATGATATAGCGAATATACGCATTGGCATGTTTTATATACTTGTCACACGTCACAACGGTCGAAATTCGACCGTAATTTAAATTATAAACCTAAACTTCATATTTAGAAATTTACAATTGGTATTTTAAAATGTAATTATACAAGTTTCTTACTTTCAAAATATATAGGCAAGAGTTCATAAACGTCATAGAACTTTGTTACTTTAAAATAAATTTTATATCGAAAAAAATGTCACATTGCCCATTAGCTGTAACCATTATTATCAGTAAAGTTCAGCACTGCTAAACAAACTTTTATCCAAAAAATTGGTTGTTTAATCTCTTAATTTTTTCCTACTTTATTACCAAATAGAGGACATGCTGAAGATTTTCCTATAGGGAAAGAGGGAATCTTAGCCTTTACCTTCCTATGTAAAGGACATAGAAGCTTTTGACTCGAATTATTACAACCACCAAACTGCTCAAAAATTTAATATTTACTAAACTTCAAATAACATAAATATTCATAGACGGCCGGTCTGTCAGTATTCATAAATTCAGTTGGAAGCTCGCCAATACATTACTGTATGAATCAAACGGAATGTTTCGGAAATGCTTTTATATCTTCTGATACCGCATTTACATTATAAATATTGTTCGTTTGCTGTCATGTTTTAAATTTTACATGATGAGATTATAGTACATTTCCGCGGCCCTAGTGAAAATGAGTATAAGTCTGATTTTGTCAAATTGACTGCTTCTACCAATTTTGTTTCATAAACAAAAATCTTTCGACATCTACCGATAGATTTCCGTTCTTCTAACAAATTAGGTACAAAAAACTCAGAGGATTTTGCGTTCCTTTGCAGATCCCGGAGTCCTTTTTATAGCGCCAAGGACGGCCACCGGGGGGTTTAAATGCGGTAAAAATCCCACATAACCCTGCGTCGCTCCCACGGCATCGGTTGCCTTTGGAAAGTTTCCCCCTCGAGAACAAAAAAAAATATCTGATTTTCAAATGCAGAAAGCTTCTATAAAAATACGAGGTTCGTACTTGGAATTTTAATCGACTCCTAGAGTCAAAGGATAAATTTTATATCACTATTTTATATTTTAAGGCTGAGCATATTCAAGTCTTGAAAGCCACATGAGCTTTTTAAGCACAAAATAGGAAATTGGGGAGCGCAAAGGCTCTACAATTTCAAACCTCGTTACTTCCGAAGCTGGGAATATGCCAACGTCATACCGTTAACTTTAACAACCTTGTCAAATTACTCGTTAATTTAATGAGGCGAGAGCTTTTAACTTTTAAGCGTGGACGCTGGAGCTTTTAGTTTCGTATAGTTTACTTTATGAGGTTACGTGATTGCGGTATAATTTTTGTCACATAAAATACATAGTTTGCTACCCATATTTGGGATGTATTGCGAGAAATAGATATTTATCGATACGTGTTTGAAATAAAATGATATAACATTCTGACGACCCGCGTGACGGAGCGGTTACCATATCGGTCTGACGCTCAATGGGCCTCGGGTTCGAATCCCAGCCACACAGTTATCTGAAAAATGAGTTTAGATTCGTGTTCTGGGTCTGGGTGTTTGTGTATTTGTGTGTCCATGATACCCACGACGCAGGAGATAATCCTACTGTGGGGGTATGAGTGTAGAAAGCGAGTTTAATAACATTTTTCCAATGCCAAGTCAATAACCATGATTTTGTCCATATTAAAAAAAATGGATGTGTTTTTGCCACAAATACTTCAAGCAGCGAAATGATATATTGGTGGCATGAGATCTCGGGTCTAAATGGAGACTTAGAGCTGATACGTATTTGCTAAAGGCCGTCATTAAGCATTTAATATGTCGTGTATTTACGTTTCGTTGCCCTAAGGATAAGGAAACGCATATTGTATATACACGCTGAAAACATTCGCTCCTGAAGGGGAAACTTTAAGCTGCCTTTGTTCTTCGTTTGTGCGCCAGCCACGCGCCTCGCAGATTGGTCTTGGTTGGAATCTTTATGTACTCCCCTTGTTTCACGAACAAAAAGATTGCGAATCCCTCAACCTTTCTTACTTCGGTAAGTATCTACTGTAGACTGTGTATCCGAATTGTTACGTTGTGAGTTTTTTTCATATTTTAAAGGAGATATGAAATCTATTTGATGGAAAATTGTCAGTCTCAAATAGGGGTGGAGTTTTTATGACGTCGGCTAAGATATGTAGGTACTTGTGAATACTATTAGAATCTATATGTTAACGCGTGAATCAAAAACTTGGTCTAGACAAATACCACCGCCACACCTGTTCCTAGCGTGAAGCAATTTTTGCGTTTGATGGAAGGGTGTGGTTGCCGGTATACTTTTATTTGAGGCGACCACCTTAGTCCGCGGGAGTAGCAACACATCTGTGATTGACTTCAGATAGAACTTAGGTTATAGAATCTAAGGTCACATCTCATCGACATCTGTCGATGAGATGTGACCACTTACTATCAGTTGGATTGCATGCTCGTTTGCTACTTCAATCGGATAAAATAAAACATAGGTGCAGTGGTAACAACTTAACAATAGATGGACTACATACTCGATTTCTGCATCTATATCTCTGAAACAAAGCTATTCAGATGGCAGTTGATTTATAATAGCGAATGAAACAATTGGAATAAAAAATATGAACACACCTGAAGTATTCCCAGAGGACAGAAAATGAGGTGACCTAAAAAGCTCGCCAGCGCTTTCGATCGAGCTTGTTAAAGGCGAGTGTATTAAGCTCAATAGACCAAAGCTTAATGGAACACAGCATAAATAAAGTTCATTGTGTAAAATGCATTTAGTTCACCGTTAGTAGCTTGGTAATTGATTTAATGTTTTTGCTCGCATAATCTGCTAATAGATAGATAGATAGATATATAAAACATTTATTTCATAACTTAAGACACAACACAAAATAGATTTACAAAACATTCAACATAAATTGGTACATACAAAAACACAGAACAACCAAAATAAGTATGAAAATTATTAATCTATTTTCTAATTAAAATGTACTGCAGCAAAAGTCCATTAAATAGACACCGGAGCTCAGTAAGAGCTGGGATTAAACCCCAGCAGCCAGCACTGATTTTCAGTTCGGACCATTTCCGAACGCAACTCGGATGGCTGTACCAGATTCAAGTGTCAAACCAAAAATATTTTTTTTTACGACTTCTACCCACCTTTAATAATCTTTTGTTTTATAAGCAAGACAGAATGCAAGGATAGAAACTATTTAAAAAAATATATACATATTTATGCGTTGTCAACCTAATACTTTCCCAATATTGGGCACTGGCCTTCTCCCACAGTCGTTTATGCTATAATACCGTGCGGATCAAATTTGGATAGGTGGAATTTATATTTATACAAATAAATAAAATTGATTTTTTTTTGTCTATTAAATATGTTTATTTTTTTACAATGTGGTAACCGGATTAAAAATGATTACATTTCTGTCTGTATGGCACAATCTTATTAATGAATAGAATTTGAAGAGCTTTTCCCTTGATATATAGGTTACACTTACAAAGATATCTTATTGTAAGTACATTATTAAATTTTGTTCTGTATAAAAAGTGTTCCCATCTAAAAAAATAAAAATGCCAAAAAATTTGAACGCAGACGAACCAGCTAAACAAAGCTTGTTTGCATGAAATTAAACCGTTTGGCAAGATGTGAGCGCAATATTTATTCGATCTATGCAGGCAGACCTTGCGAAGTGAGAGTTTATTGACAAATGTAGAGGTTAAATCTTAAGGAGTGGACGAAATGTAACATACATTATATTCTATTAGAAATAAAAAAGTTCTCAAGCCACTATCTTAAATACAAGTCAAAATGAAGTATCAATGAACCAATATAAAGGTACCAATAGATCAAGTAATGGTAAAACGTAGAACTCTACTATAGAAGAGCTATTCTATCAGTAGATAATTGGCGTTGACATAATTTACATTTTATTTTTATTTTTATATAATTGTAGACAATAATCATTGACTTCAAATAATATAAGCGAGCACGTTGTACAAGTAACGGTTCTTTTTTGCAATTGATATTCAAGCCCAAAGAGGTTCAGATTTCTTCCTTTTTTATCTGACTAAAGTAGCAAACGAGCATGCAATCTACCTGATGGTAAGTGGTCACTGCCGCTCATGGACATCTGTAATCAACTTCATACAGAACATAGGTTCTATCTGAAGTCAATCACAGATGCGTTGTTACTCCCAAGGAATATGATGGTCGCCTTATATAAAAGTATGCCGGCAACCTCACCCTTCTATCGAAACGCAAGAACTGCTTCACGCTAGAAATAGGTGTGGCGGCAGTATTTCCCCGGTCAAAACACTGGTTCCACCACCTTCCTGAGTACGGACATTGGTGCGTTACTTCCCCCGACGCCTAAGTTAGAATTCTGGTTTACAGAAATCTTAAGCTTAACATACGCAGACACAAATTAGTCGCCATGATTCGAATTCGAGGAATTCCGGTCTATAAAACGACGATTGACCCCATAACTAGCCCCTAGCCCTAGCAACGATCAATTTTGGTTATAACCCCCATAAACCAAAATTGATCGTTGGTGTTTATGTAATCAGCCAGCAATATAAGCATAACGCTGTCTTATTTTAAAATATATTGAATATGTGGAATTATTCATTTTGTCATGGAAGACTAAACAATTGAAGGTCGAGGAAGAATGGTCAATTTATACCAACGATCGACCGGATGTGTAGGCACCCTCAAACTTGTTCATGCAGAATATGATGTATTAATTGTTTTTCTATAAAAATCAATGAGCATTATAGTATTGGAATGCGATTCGTAATAAGAGCCAATTTCATAGGAATCAACATTCATGTCGTAGTAACCTGATCCGGCGCAGAGTAACGGACGCAATATGTTTAGAACGTGAAACATATTAGGTACATATGTATGTACATTCACATGATAACAGTAGGCACTTGTCGCTGCTTTGCATGACTGACCGCAACATTTGAAATACGTCAATTTTATAATAAAGATGCACTACCAAACTTTTTTTTTATATGATTGTAGCAGCTGCTCGTTACATGCAGTCCGCCTGATGGTAAGTGGTCACTGCCGCCCATGGACATCTGTAATCAACTTCATATACGAGTAGGTTCTATCTGAAGTCAATCACAGATGCGTTGCTACTCCCGAGGACTATGATGGTCGCCTCATATCAAGTGTGCCGGCAACCACACCCTTCCATCGAAACGCAAGAATGCTTCACGCTAGAATTAGGTGTGGCGGTGGTACTTCCCCGGTCGAACTGGTTGTCTGGTTCTACCACCTTCAAATTAAAAACTTGATGCATTACGTATACTGTGGTTAATGACGTTTAATATATTTTTATTATTATAACTACTAATTTTATAAAGGCGAAAGTTTGTGAGTGTGTATGTTTGTTACTTCTTCACGTGTAAACGGCTGGAGCGATTTTCATAAACTTTGGTAGGGAGTTAGCTGACACTCTGGATTAACATATAGGCTACTTTTTATTGTGGGGAAATATTTTATTCCCACGGGACAATCGATAAATCGATTTTTTAACGCGGGCGAAGCTACGGGGTTTAGCTAGTAAGAAATAATACACATGATTGTATACAATACAATTGTATTGTATACAATCATGTAACAGTTGTATACAATAAATATGTGTATTTTTAATTTTAGATATATATTTAATACTACTTAACTGCATTTTTGAACTATATTGAAATGTTAAAATTATTTTAAGTTCATTCAGTTATTTAAAAAATAAGTACTAAAGTTATTTTAAAGAAATTTCACGTACACTATGATCATGGAGTAACTACAAAACGTTTCAAATATCATGATTACTTACTCGGGTACTTATCAATATAGTAGTATTGCACGAAAATAGATAATCATCTACAGATTGAATAGACAGTCAGGTGCCCCAAATTACAAATACAATTTTGCTATAGGCTACTATCACAACGACATCATAGTACCGATATTATCGATTGGCAACTAAGAAATATTATCGATTCTATTCATAAAGTTTCAACCATGTAGAGTATCTTTAATGTATATAGTATGAATTAATTAATTTACCTGGATCTCCCTTTCGAAAATCTGATTTTAATAAATTATAGTCTAAGGCCTTCCCGTATAATTGGATTATTTATTATATAGCACTTTTAAAGATCAGTGCGATTAATGAAACAAAATATTTTGGCTCCGCAATATTAGTATAGACTAGCATATTCTCACGGCTTTGCCTGTCTCGGCCAAGTCTACATCAGTATTGAGTATTTTATTTATTTAATCTTTACGTACCTTAAATATAGTACAAAGGTGGACTTAATGATATAAGCATTCTCTGCCAGCCAGCCAACCTTTAGGCAGTCCGAAACACTGTTTTGTGTCTAGGTCATATACGATTTGTTTGTCAAATGTCCGTAAAAGCCCACATATGGTTTTTGAGTGAAAGCATAACAAACACATAACATTCCCACCAACTTTCGCATTAGTGATTTCATTAAGATAAGATTTACAAAGAACATGATCGATAGATCGACAGACGCTCTCATTCCATAGTTATTTATTACATTTTATTAACAACATTATTACAGTACACTGACAACTTATTGAGCTCATTTTTCTATGGGTTTCTCCTAAGATCCTTAGCGTATCAGGGCCATGCATACACTTGCAACTGTCAATCTAATCCAATTTGTAGAGAAAGCAGTAAGGAATCCATTTAGGATACTAACAAATAGAAATGCATTGTACTTTGCTTTAGAGTTACGACTACCTGTTCACTTTCTAATTATTTATAGTAAAGACACTTAATAAACATGAAAGCAGATGAAAATATTTTTTACAAATACTCGTAAGAACTAAGACTATGCAAAATTATTGCATTTTTTATCCTTAAAGCTTGTGTGTGGAAATCAGTTTAACATAATTTTTTCGTGTGATAATACTTTTTTTAAAAAATAATAGAGTGTTTTTAGTGGGCTTTGAATCACATATACTTATATGTTCTTCAGCTCTTCATTTTATATACGTGACTTATATAGCTAGGGTTCCTCCGATACAGATATAAACATGCAATGTATGTAATGTAGTTGCAATAAAATAAAACTTTCATTATATAAATACAGGTCAAAGTAACTGCTACACACGACCTTATTTATCAAGTCAAATGTCACGTATTTTAACGATTGCCAAAGCATGTCAATGTTCTAGTGAAACTTTAATGCAAAAGCCGTACTTAGACATAAATTTTAAATAAATTTTCGATATAAATATATTGAAAAACCGATTAACAAAGTACTAAAAATGATTACTAACTAATTTTATAAATCATGGAAAAAATCATGAAAATCAATCCGAATATGTAAAAATTATAATAAAAAATTCAAAACTACACACATTTTCCCACAATTTTTATCTTCCAACACCAAAATTTTATAAAACCTTTGATTTAATCCATAAAATTCCAGTGTGGGCACTGTTACAAGTTCATTTAAATATTTAAATGTATTTTTCGGCCGAACTATACAATATCAATGCACAACTACAATGGAACAAGGTTGTAATGTGGGTATCGTTATTGTGACACTTTTTACGTGGCCAGAATAAAACAATTGCTTTTTGATACGGCATTGAACGCTTCATTTTTATGTGCGTTTTTCTGGTGGCATTTTTACTGTTTTGTCTTATTACAATATTAAAATGTATTGTAATGTAAAATGGGTATATCGTGTCAAAGACAAAAAATGCAACTTTATAGTCTATGACATCGATATACGCATAGACAATACCGCCCCAAGAATTCCAATGGCGCAAATTCGACATTAGCATTCCGCTCGGAACTTTATGGTTCGGCTTGTACGCCGATTCCAAATTTAAAACTTGCTTCCGGCAAACATTACTCAACACGGCCGATATTCCGTTACTGGCCACAAAGAATTAGCCTATCCGAAATGTCCACAGATTATATAACATGGCGTGTATTGCATGGCGTGTTGAACGATCTAGGAATTATTAAGACATTTACTATCATCGTTACAAAATGAGGTTTTATCACGATTTGAAGATTATCATGATATTCAGTGTAGAAATATCACCGTAAAATGTAATTAGTAACTTCGACAAATTGTGAACACTATTAATACATTTAAGTTTATTATTCATCATCGATTATTAATTATTCACCATACAGATCTTAATGATTTTGCTTTACAAATAATAAACATTCTACGAAACTATTGCACATAAGTAAATCTAAGGACAAAATACCAAAAGCACAAAAAAATCTAAAATATCCACAGCATGGCAGTGTGAATTGTGGGCTAGTGCCAACATCGTGTAGCCTGAAATTGAATTTTCCTCTTTGGCAACGTTGCATACACAATTCGTGAACTGCCACTTTTTTCAACAAACACATATACAGACTTTTGAATAAAGTTAAAAACTTTGTAGAATTTTCTCAAAAAGATTTAATCGTAGTATTAAGTAGTTATGATAAAGGGCAAATACAAGAATATGTGTACATAATTATGTTAATAAAGTATGTCAATAAGATTTTTTTTTAATGTTTAGTTTAGCACTTGAAAAGATTATCAAGCGAATGATCGTTTATATATATTTGTGTTATAGTAGCTTCGCCATATTTTGATTTAAACAGTGGTAAGGCAGATTATTTCATTGTCCTACTTCTTGAGAAGTATAAAAATGGCGACCGACGAAAATACAACGATTAATAAAAAGTGGAAGAACATTTCAAGAGGTATTAAAGGTATCTGAAAATCATATCCCTATGGATTCCACAATCTACAACGGATCTATATAAAGTACATGAAGACGGATTTGTGGCTGGCTTTTCCCGGATTACACTCTTGTAATCCTCCAAGCCTTCTCCAGTATCGAGTATAAGTGTCGTCGTTATGTTCAGAAGGGATCGTACTTCTGTCGTGGAATAGGTACATCTCCTCAAGTTCGGTATATCTTACCTAAGCTTTTTAGCACTACATGAATCTGTTTTAAAACTTTATATTAGCGAGCATATATGTCTATATAATCGATATGGATACATAATTGATAGTGTAGATAAATAAAGAAAAGCTAGGATACTTACTACCTACGTACCTAGCTTTTTTTTTGTTATCGAGGGGGAAACCTTCAAAAGGTACCCAACGGCGGGGGAGGAACGCCGGGTTAACACGTTCACTGCGTTAGTCAAATTTGATGACTTTCAGTGGGTGCGTCATGGGGTCTATTAGACCCGAAAGACAACTCGCCTCCGGTGCGTTGATGGGTCGAAAAGACCTGTTCGACTTATTTCTATTTAGAAGGGTTTATCTTTACAGGTATAATGTTTACAGGTTACTCTTTATTGCAATATGTAGATAAATTAACAATCAATAAAAGGCTGAAATCGTAGGTGAATGCACTAAATAGTTTCTTTGTAAATGAAGAGATTTCCTGGCGGATCTTTACGACCCGTTATCCGCACTGGTTAGCAAAAGTGTCGATATATTTTAGTGTTGAGCAAAAAAAAACATCAATATCGATAAAACTATATAGTTTTAAAATATACAGATTGCATAAACAATTATGAGATGATAGTATTAGACGCATGATTTTCATTATATCATTCTCGAGATAGTCTTTTTACGTGCATAACACATGATTTTAACCTTTTTAACTTTATTGCTGGCCTCTGTGCTGCTTAGTGTTTGCCGTAATTTATCCTGACCAATTCCGTTTTTTGTTACTTATAGTTAAGTTATGAACTATTCCTACTGTAGATGTTGGTAAAGTTGATGTTCAATCAATTTTCGGAACCAATGGTTTCTTTCTCAGTGACACATTTGAGAACCCTGTGTATTATAATTATGTTCAATAAATGACAGGCTAGTGTATATATTATTAGGTAAGTTCTGCCTACCTATTATCATTTGTTTTGGAGAACTTTGAGTTTCTTTATTTTGCTTAGGGTTTTCACCTACACGAGACTCAAACAACATTTTCCTGTATTGCTTCATGTTACAAACACTGAATTACTCCTTATTTGCATAAAAACTTTTCTGACGTTGCGGACGTCACTAGATCAACTAGCATGTAATCTAGTGCGGATATAGGGTCATCGGGCATCGGGTCGTTAACACCCCATAGACGCACTAGATGTAAAAAAATTTGCTTCAGTCGACATCGGGTCGAAAGGACCCGATGCATTTTTTTTGTATTTATATTATCTATTTAACGAGGCAATTCGAAAACACTAACCATCTCATTCATATTAATACGGAGACCTGAGATATCTGTCCCGCACTAGCTGTTGGAACAGTATTTTTTGCCCCGCACCGAAGGAAAGTTGAGCATCGGATTTAATCGACCCGATAACGCACCGAACGTGTTAAGTGGGATTTTTACCTTATTAAATCTCCTCCGGTGGCCGTCCTCAGCGCTATAAAGAGGACTCCGGGATTTCGATACGACCACAACCGGAGTCCTTCGAGCGCAATCACTTGGCTGGACGGTCCGAGCTCCCACTCTCGCCGCCCGCAACCCCAGAAACCCCTTTTAGCCGCCTCTTACGACAGGCAGACGATACCGTAGCCGGAACGGAACTAGGCAACCTGCGTATCTACCTACCTGCTAATAAAGATACGATTATAACACCTACTGATAATCTCATTGTTTTACGTCTATGTATACGGATTAGGTACATAATCTTGTTCAAAGATAATATCCAATTCTATATTATATCTTAGAACTAAATTTATTTAAAACGATTCAGAACGTTTGTTAAGCGCTCGTATTATACTAGAAGTTAATTGAAGCATCAACTACCTGTGTACACTTACAAGACACGTAACTTCTGACTTACACATTCAAAGAAGTTTATGATGGAAATGTAGATATGTGTTATTGTTTCGTTTTGAACGACTCATTTGCATTTGAACTTCAGTTAGAAATAGGATGGTAAGTTTCAAGTGTAAAATACTTATGTTCTTGACTTCAGTTCGTCGAAGTTCATCACACGCGGAAGGCATTGACGATATGTACGTTAATATGCTGGTCTCTAACGAAGACGGTTTAGATTCCACAATTAGGTATAATCTAGTGTTTAATTGACGTACTCAGTTTATTACAAACAATATATTACATGAATATCGATGGTGATCGTTATAAAGATATGATTCTCAAAGGGTCGACGGTTTAGATTTTTTGAATTTACGTCAGCGGTCCGCAATGTTTTTAGCAATATGAGACATATAATAGCTGGATGTGGTTATGGGAGTCTCTGAAATTTGTCGGAAAAAAAGTTACCTTGAATAAGTGCCCAGAAACAGTAAAATTACGATGAAAATAGAGTCACAACGTCGATAAAGAAATGTCTACAGGCCTTAAAATCACAGGGCGCACAGGACATACGCGTCCTGCATGAATTCAGATTCATGCAGTGATGAAGAGTCATCAACATCTGGCATCCATAACAAAAGACAATAAATCTTGGTCTAATGGAGTGATGAGTCTAAGGGCCTTATTAAATATAATTTGTATACTACGTTGTGTTAAGTTACATGACATCGTTCAGGTCACCCAGCGTCCTATTTCCAGATATAGAGCGGGCTTATCCGGCCCCCGGTCAACCGTATATAACCGGTTATCGGCATTAATCTATTAAGCGCTCATGGGCTTTACTTACAAAATCAGTCTTCTTTATCTAAAGGGCGTTGTAGGGCTCTTTTTACCCTTCTTCTGAGGGTAATATTTTTAGAACTATGTATGCTCTTATGTACGAATATGTATATACAATGCCTTGAATGCTCTACTGCGTAAACGGCTTAATGGATTTTAATAAATGAGGTGGCGATAGATTTGGAGAGTACAGAAATTAAAACCAAAAACTACATCTAAGTCTAATCACATAAATGTACATAAATACATATGAAATGAAATGTCTTTATTTTGCACAAGTCTTCGGGGGCACTTACGAATTGTCAGTTACACTTTTTTTACTCTACCACCAGATCAGAATACGACTTGTTCACTTAAGCCGATCACGATAAGTTTGAAAGTACTAAGTATGCTTTAACGAAAAGTTATAAACCCGTCACTCAGTACGTGTCATCACATTAATTTCCGCTTCTAAATATAGCCGTAAAGTTCCGACGTCATTAAAATATTATAAACAAACGTCCATGACTCATTTCATAATCCTTCTAAAACTTGATGAGCTCTAAAAATTAATGAGGGCACTTCAGAATTACCCGTTTCTATATTTTGATGGCTATAACATTTTTCTGTACAGTTTTTTGTTACTAATAACAATTTTGACTTTATGTAAATGTTTATTGCAATAATCCTCTATTATTTTTTGTCATTATATATTAGAATATTAGAAAATAATACATTTTCTGTATAAACATTTTTTATATTATATGAGAAAATAATACATTTTCTATTTAAAATGTTTGAAACTATAATATAAAATGTCTAAACTTGAAATTTGGTTTTTCCGATTTTACATTGTTTATGCATTACAAACTAGTTGAATCCCGCAGCTTCACCCGCGTTACCAAAAATCGATTGTCCCATGGGAATAGGATATTTTCAGTAAAAAGTAGCCTATATGTTAATCCAGAGTATCAGCTAACTCCCTACCAAATTTTATCAAAATCGGTCCAGCCGTTTACACGTGAAGAAGTAACAAACATATACGCTCACAAAGTTTCGTCTTTATTATATCAGTATGAAGTATGAATATGAATATGATTAGTATGATTAGTTATCTTTTACTAAACCGTGTGGGAAGTGTTATCACCTAACATAATAGGTTTATAACAAAAGTTTTACGGCCAATCAATCTTTACATGATCAACGCGGTTGTTTATATATATTCGAAACTTTTTCAATCTGCCAAGGCAGGTATAAGGTTTGCCTTGTGTTTGTATGAGATGAATGCTTAAAGAATACAATACAATACAAAATTTATTGTACACCAAAACATAGGTAACAAGAACAAATAATACATTCTTAGACGACCTTAGTGGTTGAAGGAAAACATTAAGGGTGCAAGAATCTTAGAATTCTACAGCTTTAGCTTTACTTTAAGGTTTAGCTTACTTATGAAGTAACATAAGTGACATATTGGAGCGTTGAGGGAAAGCGGGTAGTAAATATGAGACTTAGGCTTATGAGGTAAATGCACAAAAACATGATTGCACTTCTCTATAGGAGAAAGTTGGAAGCAATACACGATTATATTATGCAGTAAAGTCCATTTCAACACGTATTGCCGTTAAATGACTTACACAAGATTATATAAAACTTGATGATAATTCAATACAAGCTGATATGGTGGCGTATATATTATTCTTTAAACCTATTTATATTGTATACCCAATATTGTCCCACTGCTGGGCGCGGGTCTTCTCTCAGAACGAGAGAGTTTAGGCCATAGTCCACCGCGCTGGCCAAGTGCGAATTGGTGGACTTCACACACCCCCGAGAACTTCTTTTATAGAATTTACGGGTGTGTAGCTTTTCTCACGATGTGATCCTTCACCGAAAAGCAGTGATAATTAATTTCTAATGCGCACATAAATCAGTGGTGCGTGTCTGGGTTTGAACCTCGGACCCCCCGATTGATAGGGCAAGTTCCAACCTACTGCTCTACAATATTATGTGGACCAAAAACATAAAAGCAATTGCAAAAAACGTACCTATACTAAAATCAAATCAACTTATGGGATTTTCGGAGATTACCATAAAGAAGTTTTAAAAAAAAGCCCAATAGTTTACTATAACCTTGTGGAAAATGAGAATAATTAACCCCAATGTATCAAAAATCGTGTAATATAAAATTCAAAAATAACTATAAAAACCTTAGATACATATTACAGTTACAGATTAATAAATAATAAATTAATTCATTGGTATAGTTAACACGAAAGAGTAGCTTATGTACACCAAGCTACTCTTTCGTGTTAAAAGTCGTAATAAAAGTTTTGTTGCTATTATAACATTAAATTATACATTCGTAATTTGCATTATAATAGCAACAAAACTTTTATTAGTAGCCCTGAAATATCACAACCATTAAAATACTTGCGTATCTAATAATCCGGTTATTATGCGACTGACATCAGGGTAAGTTAGCGAGTCTAGCCGGATATCCCGTGATCACCTGCAAATATCCGGCGCCCGGGTTTAACGGTACAGCAGGAAATTGAGTCAACTACGCCCAGATTATAATATATGTCATAAATACAACATAACGTAATAATATCTATATAGGTAGTTTTCTAAAATTATTTTATTTGACTGAAGTAGCAAACGAGCATGCAGTCCACCTGATGGTAAGTGGTCACTGCCGGCCATGGACATCTGTGATCAACTACATACATGGGTTCCATTTAAAGTCAATCACAGATGTTCCTACTCCCGAGTACTATGATGGTCACCTCATATAAAAGTATGCCGCCAACTACACCCTTCCATCAAAACGCAAGAAATGCTTCACGCTAGAAATAGGTGTGGCGGTGGTACTTCCCCAGTCGAACTACACTGGTTGTACCACCTTGAAATTCGTAAAATTGTCACTGATGTTATGTCAATCTGATGCGTAAAATACAGTTCGCGAAGTAATCAAATTATTTTGTACAAAAACAAATTATTAAAAGATTTTAAAGAATCGCCATTTGTAGCATTGTTTTTATTTAACCAGTTTATTTTCAAACTACCAATATATTGATGTTATTTTTATTTAAATTACATACATTAGGTATTGAATGTCAGTTAAAGTTAATATTTAAGCCACTGCACTGATTATATTACGTGACTCTAAATCAAAGATAGAGGTTAACTGAAAGTGCCATAAACTGCCTTCATTTCAAAAATATCCAGGCTGCCTTAAATTTTTTTCAAAAATATATTGTGCGCAGTGCGACTTTTTACGAATATCCACTTGACGGTAACTGGTTACTGCCTCCTATAAACATCTGTAAGAAACTTAGAATAAGGGTTTTATCAGAAGTGTATTACAGACGCGTTGCTACTCCCGAAGATTGAGATGGTAACCTCACATAAATATGAGCACAAGGTGGAAACAATAGCCGTCCATCAAAACGCAGAAGCTGCATCACGCTAGGAATAAGTGTACAATAATATTAGTACTTAAGGACATATTACTTGTGTAGGTATCCTGCAGTGGAGACCGAACAAAGCCTTATTTCCATTACGCAACGCTACCGCGCTTCACATAACTAATGAATCCGTAGGGTTGGCACATGTCATCAACTCCAAACTCATAAATTTTCAAGTAACTTTACTATATGAAGTTGACTACAGTTTATGGGCGGTGGCTACTTACTGCCAGGTGGTCTGTATGCTTGTTTTTATACTTCAAATGTCTTAAAAAATTATAGACTATTTTACACAATATTGTTAACGATCGATTTTTTTTAAAATCCCAGATCGTGCAAAATAAAGTACATTCTAATAAAGATATAAATACAACTACCCTAAATAAAGTACAACACTATATAGTAAAGAACAAATGGCAACCCTAAACGGTGTTTCATAGAGTCGGCTCAGTTAAAAGCCCTGGAGAATGAACAATATCTATTCCGTACATGTAGCGAGGTGTCGATCGAACATGCAACCGATAGGTGAGTGTTACAACATCTGTGAGCTAATACATAATTCTATCATATCGATTGTGTCATCATATGAAACTGAAGGATTCCGTAGTAATGTTTGTATTTATGTAAAGTTGCTTTTTACACTTATATCCCTTTGACGACCCGCGTGGCACACCGGTTACCATACCGGTCTGACGCGCAAAGGGTCCCAGGTTCAATTCCCGGCCAGACAGGTATCTGAATGAGTTTAGATTCCTGTTCTAGGTCTGAGTGGTTGTGTATTCGTCTTGTGTGTGTCCATGATATCCTCGACACAGGAGAAAATCCTACTGTGGGGCCATGAGTGTACAAAGCATGTGTTTATTAGGATTCGGTTCAGGGGCGGTGTGCTGATTTTGTGATTGACTATTAATATAACGGTGTATCGCCGTGACCACGATCCATGTACTGGGATGACTTATCGTCAAAAAACCGCAAAGTGAATAAACGTTGCATATTAAAATGATATGTTGATGTTTACACCCGAAGCCAGAACAGAAATGAAGTAATATCATTCAGATGCCTATTGGCCTGGGTATCAAACCCAAAACAATCACATATAAACTATTTTGATATCATTTTTATTTCCTGCATTGTAAAAAGCAACAAACCGCACAAACTTGAATTTTTATCGTTTTGTACGGAGTACCTATGCTCTATGAATTCATAACTCCATTCCTATGCCCTGGCGTGAAGCTATGAATTCCTCATTCTACGCCTTATTTATTTATTGCGCTTCCTAACTCGAGTTTAAGGGGTGTAAACAGCCATTTAATAGTTATACGTTCATTAGCTAGATGTAACTACTTAAACAACTTCCAATCATTTTGGATAAAGATGTCAATGTGTGCTTACGTCCCCGTATAATTTCACAACACATTGGCCCATTTCGACTTTTCATTACATCGATGTATCCAAAAAGAATGAACGAAAAACTATTGCGATAAGTCTTATAACTTCATTCTTTTTTCAACACACCAATCATTTCTTTTAACACAATCGACTATGAAATGTAAAGTACCCAAAAAGCATAGAGCAATCGCTTATAGTTTTTGCAACAATAATTACATTCTGCTGAAAAAATGGCACTTTAACTTTTTACGGATTAAATAACGGGTGTTGCGAAATAAATCACTTTATCAGCCGCAATCGGTTGTCCATTTACTGTTACATCGAAAATATTTTTTAAATTGTACTGTGAATATAAATGAGAATGAGAGGTTGGTCTACGATTCTCCATAATTGCATATTTCTAATTGGGGTAGGGGTACCATTATTGTCCCACCGCGCTGGCCATGTGCAAAATGGTGGACTTCACACATCTCCGAGAACTTTTTTTTAAAGAACTCTCGGGTGTGTAGGTTTCCTCACGATGTTTTCCTTCACCGAAAAGCAGTGATAATTATTTTCTAATACGCATATAGATCAGTGGTGCGTGCCTGGGTTTGAACCTCGGCCATAGCGATTGAGAGGGCAAGTTTTAACCATTAAGCTATCACTGAGAGTTTACAATAAGGTAAAAGTCTAAAGCGCATATACTTATTACGAACATGAAACATGAAAACCAAACGATTTTTAAAATAAGTAGTATGTCTGATCGCAATACATCTTGCACTGCGAATGTTTATTCCTCATTCTTAATTCTAGCTGTAATCTGTATTGTTAATCTTTTAAACTTCTGAACCTATTTAGACGGGAAGTACGTGTAACTATAGATAAACTATATAACTTTACAGCTTAACACATAGTTTTTATTCCCAAATATGATGGTTCCGACGCAAAAATCAAGAAATCTATGAACCACCTAAATATACTATGACCGCACTCATGCTAAGCCATATAATATTCCTTTATATAATAATGACTGAGCAAAAGTAATTGTATCGTGAAGCGAATTGAAAGGATTTAATTGTGTATTCCATAATAAAAACTTTGCTGTTGTCACGTCTACAATGCACCTCATTAATCTGGGAGAGAATTTTTTTTCGTAAAATACGATTTTTAAACGTAAAAAGAACTTAATGAGAATCGTTGAATTTATAAAGCTTTATTTTATGGTATTTTTGGATAATAGTTTTAACAATATCACATTTATTTTAACTAGCAAAAAGATGCATTGATTAGTTTAATGTAGAGTAAGTAAGAGCTATTTGAACAAAATGTTTATGACTCTTACATACAAGGTGATTTAGATAGGGTTGTCAGCTATTTACTTTTACTTATAAAAATGATATCACACATGACCCATGGCATCATATGCGTCATTATAACGGAGTATGCTCCAGGCCTGAAGATAGGGCCAGGAATGAGAATTTTGGTTCCACCAGTGAGAAATTGGAAAGCGGAAATGGAAAAGTTACAAAAATATATTTGATCGTTTTTGTAATTATAATTCCAAAAAAGAAACAAAATAACATTTTTCCTACTTTATTAATATTACTGCTATATATCCTAATCTTATAACTTTGACACCCCTACACACATATAGGTTACAACCGGTTAACGTGGTCGCACGGCTGGTATTGTTGGTCGCATTGGCTACGGTCTGAATAAGGCATCGTGCGCTGATCACTGAGGATCGTGATATTCGTGACTGCTATTTTGTCACCTTGGGTTTGAAGAATCTTCAATGTTTATGACACTAGCTGTTGGTACCCTGCGCGCGTTGCTACGCCACCACAAAAAAGAAACCTTCATGATCAACAATTTTGTTCAAGAGTACACAATGAATTTGATCATGTCATTGAGACATGATCAAATACATTGTTTACGATTCTATAAACACATATAGACAAACATTATTTTTTATATTTATATATATATTTCGTAGGTCACTTCTAATAGGAAACTGAACAAAATATAGTAGAGTCCGGCAGACGTATGCATACAATTATTACACTTACAATTAGTTAATTGCAAAATGTGTGTGTGCATGAGAAAGAGAGAGTAATTAATATAGTGCGTGGATTGGTGTCTGCGTTCAGTAATGTTATTGCTGTCATTTTTAACTAACTCATTTATTGACAGGTGGTAGAACCAGTGTAGTTCAATCGAAGAAGTACCATCGTCAAACCTATTTCTGGCGTGAAGCATTTCTTGCGTTTCAATGGAAGGGTGTGGTTGTCGGCACACTTTTATAGACCATCATAGTTCTTGGGAGTGGCAACGCATCTGTGATTGACTTCAGATAGAACCCATGTTCCATATGAAGTTGCTTACACTTACCATCAGGTGGACTGCATGCTCGTTTATTACTTCAATTAAATAAAAAAAGAACGTATTTCATAAGGATGTTTCCTTAAAATAAGAACGTTTAAGAAAATTAAATGAAAACTGTTATTTTATTTTTGTAATAATTCTAAGAAAGAAATTTGTTAGTTCGTATGTACATTCAGCTACACATTCACTTGATTCTAAATAACCAAGGATGTGTTTGTAGGTTGCAAAATAAAACTCACCCTCTTTTGTTTCCCCAACGGGACCCAGATTCGATGTTACATCCCTACTTGACATAAAAAGGATTGAGCAAAGTCTACTGCAATGCGGAATTTAAAGGAATACGTGAAAGCTGGTGTAAATGCAAAATGAATTTGGATAAAGGACGAATTTTCTGTTTTCGTAACTTTCCTTATTTTTCCACTTTTTTTTTTAATTAAAATAAGTTACAGTTTTTTCTTTTTGTAAACATGAAAATAGTTTTCTAGAAAATGATTGAATCGGAAAATCAGTGCTTTGTAGAAAAGTGCTTTATATATTTTTTTTTACAAATGTCCTGGTTTCCGAAAAAATAAATTCTGTCATAATTTCATAACAGAGCACATGATACACGTAATACGGGAAATATAAAATCTTCAATCGTTACAGACATTCTCAGGGAGGAACTAGGAGGAAATAGTTCGTGTCATTCGAAGACATTTTTAGAATTGTAAGTGTGCTTGTCTCTGCGAGTAAAGAGGTTTAAGAGACTCGAGGGCACATACCTAAGAACGAGTGGAACATACCTAGGAACGGGGTGTCCTATTTACTGAAGCACAATGCAATCTGTAGGTTACCTGTGCACAAAAGAATCCTTGGAAGTTACATCTTATTAAATCCAAGTCATATTATAAACTACAAAGACAATATTTGTAATTTTATTGGTTTATAGGTACTTACTACTTTTAAGTAATTATGGGTAGAAATATCATAAAAAACTGGATTTTTTATTATTACAAGCATCAGTCATATTTTTTTATTAATTATTTAACGACGTATATTCTAAAAGTTAATGTAGTGAAGAACTTACAACAAATATTGTTCATTAATTGAACATAAATAAATTTAGATGTTTTTAAGTTTCTAGGTCTTCGTCTACTCATTATTCCATCGTGTCTTCTTTAAGAATTAGGGAGATTTGGAACATATTCCATCACGCCGGGTATTTTTAGAAAAATCAGAGATGATATTTCTATCTGCTTGGGAAACGAACCTCGGACTTACGATTCAGAGGCCGAATTTCAACTATTCGGTTATAACTGCTCAGTGTTTGTATATCATTTTATTTTATATTTCAGTTTTTAAAACTTTATCAAGTGGCGGACTCGGCATAACAATTTTAAATTGACATAAAAACAGGTAAATGACTCCAAAGTTTTATGTGGGAAACAGTCGCAAAAAATATCGTTTGTGTTATAATGGTACCTATAATAATATAATGGCATTGTACAAATTAATTTTCATTTAATTAAGATTTAATACTGAAAAGAACTACCATATAATTTTTATTATTTTTAATTTGTTTTTCAAGGAACGACATATTTAATTATTTCATTGTTCACTGTATAATATGAAATATCAACATTGCTACATTTTACGAAAGTTCTGCTTCGTCCTTTTTTCTCCTCCTTTCGACTCCCCAATCGTCAGCAACGTAGTGTGGGGAGGGGGCGGTCCGCCCCGGGCGGCACTTTTTGTGGAGTGGCAAAATATTTAGTTTTGACGACCTTTTTTTAATCGTCAATTTCGAGGAGATAGGTGTATAGAGTAAGTAGGGTTCACAACCTTGTTTTTCGCTGACAAACAATCTAAATAATTAATAAAGGCACTGCAGCAAATATGATTTACGTAACAAATTAAATAGTTTTCCTTAAGTCATATTAAAAGAAAAAAATACCAGGGACATTTTCTAACGATGTCTGTCCAAAATAAATTAAAACAGCCGGTGAATTGCAATCACAACGGTAATAGAAATCACATTCATCGCTACGTAGATGAAAGTGAAGGCGTTTGTTTACTCAAAGAAACCTCTAAACCCATTAAGCTCTTAAGGTCCGTTTAAAATACAAATAAACGAAGAGTCGAAGTGTTCAATCCAAATTGTTTGGAAGACTTGTTTAGATACTGACAATTAGCAAAATAGAAAAGGCATTTATTATTGAAATGATTACTAAGCAGAAGGTTTCGACTTCGATTCTGGCTACTTAAACATTAAAATGGTTAATGTAATGCTCCAAGTCTCACAAAGCTTGTCAGCACAGTCTTTATGGGAAACCAATCTTTATTTTAACGACACTTGCATTAATACGTCCATTAATCCAGAGCACATCAGTGTATAAAGCGAATATACATATTTTGAGGCAAAATAGATGGTGGTATTTTCAATGTCGAATAAGGAAAGATTCATATTTAAAATATAGCATAATTAATCATATAATTATTTAATATGATTGACATACAATAAACTAAAAAAGTTATCGAATTCTACCACAACTGTGTAGGTACTATATTTAATTGTTATGTACAAGTAAAGACGCATATAAATCGTCCCGTTCAATGTGCAAATGGTAATACAATAATTCATTATTATTCACAGACTTGTTTGGTGACATCACGGCACCAACAATAGTATCTGAGGATAATTACCAGAGTATATGTGAATCAAAGTTAAATAACGTGTTATTAGCTTATATTGTTACTGTGAGAATGAAACTTCTAGAGAAATCTTGCTTGTTTAAATGTTTAGAAACTTATATTGTTAAATCGTATTATGGTGCGGTCTGTTGTTTATATTGGCTTTTTAGAAGTAGTATTCATCCATCAGCCCTTTGAAGTCCACAGCTGGACATAGACCATCGTTATTTTTTTTTGTTTTTTCTACACTCATAGCCTCACAGTAGGATTTTCTCCTGTGTTTTGGACACACACAAAGACGAATACACAGACACCCAGACCCAGAACAAGACTCTAAACTCATCATTCAGATACCTGACTGGCCGGGAATCGGACCAAGGACCCAATGCACGTCAGCCCGGTACGGTAACCACTCGGCCACGCGGGTCAATGTTAAATGGCGCCACTCTAGCCAATATTGTGCCTTTTAAATCCTGAACGGTGTGTGCCGGATCACTTTTATATCAGGCGACCATCTATTCTTCGGGGTGTAGCAACGCATCTATGACTGACGTTAGAACTTTTGTTTCTAGCAGGCAAATACATCAGATTTTAAAGAGCACGCTGGTGTAAATCATTATTATCATATTAAATGATTAGTTTTATTTGCATATTTACACACTAATTAATATAGTTAGGTCTCCTTGTAAGTGAGTTAGTCAGTGTTTATTGTTACCTATTTTAACTTTTTAATGTGTATCTATTGGGAAAGACGAACAGACGGCAGAGGCTCAGTAATCTATACAAATATATAAAGCTGAAGAGTTTGTTTGTTTGTTTGTTTGTTTGTTTGTTTGTTTGTTTGTTTGTTTGTTTGTTTGTTTGTTTGTTTGTTTGTTTGTTTGTTTGAACGCGCTAATCTCAGGAACTACTGGTTCGAATTTAAGAATTCTTTTTGTATTGAATAGACCATTTATCGAGGAAGACTTTAGGATATATAACATCACGCTGCAACTATTAGGAGAGAAGAAATGATGGAACATGTGAAAAAAACGGGGAAAATTATTCATCCTTGAGGGCTTCCGTTGCGTGCGCTGCGAAAGCGGTACAAGATACCAAAAATATATGTATGAAAGAATAATAGAAAATGAAACGGACAAAGTCGTGGGTAACAGCTATAATTTATAAAGCTGAGGAGGTTGTTTGCAAAAATAATAAAATAAATTATGTCCAAAATAACTATTCCACGCGGACGAAGTCGAGGGCAGAGCTAGTAGGATTCTATTTTTGCACTTTACTACACACGAAATCCTAAAAAGCGTGCATCGGGATGCAATCAAGTGGTCATCGTCTTATCGTTTTATAATACCAGTACGTGTTTTGTGATGTAGAGATAAGGAATTTCCTGATGCCTTATCGTTAATTCGTCTCGTTGCATAAGCGAGCTATCTAATAGATAATTATTACGTCGTATACATAGTTCTGTGACTAATTTGTCTTTAGAAAATAAGTAGCTAATTTATCTCGTCAACCCATTATTGTCCCACTGTTGGGCACGGGTCTTCTCTCGGAATGAGAGAGTTAAGGCCATAGTCCACCGCGCTGGCCAAGTGCGAATTGGTGGAGCTAATTTATATTTACTAATATTTGTCAGGCATTAGTTACTAACCTTGAGGTAACACTTGGATCTTATCTGGAGTCGATTACAGATGCGGCAGTGGCCACTTACCTTCAAATGAACTCAATGCTTATTAGCTACATCCATATTATACAATACCCATTTATTTGTCATAATTTTGAAATACTTTCTGGACTCAATTGATATTGAGTATCTGTTTAAAGTTCCTTCGGAACATGATACTAAGTAATGTTTAACGGTTTTTACAAGACGGAACTGAAACTTTGATGTAAGATTGAAGAGGAAACAATAAAAATATATTTCATCTCTGAATTGAAAATCCAGAACATCAAACTACTTGTTATTTAATGCAAAATAGGCCATTGCACATTATCTAAATTAATAAAAAGACTTAAGATTTACTTCATTTAATTGTTTAAAGGTACAACATAATAAATATGCTAGAAAAAGCATATTGTATGGTACCCTTACATTATAGTACCATATGTGTTATTTTTTTAAACATTAATAGTCCCCATGTTTACCGTCCCGTTCGTCTCTCCCGAAAGACAAAAATGAAATTTATACAGTACAGATTACTCTAATAAAGATTCCATTTTTAATCCAGACTACTCTAAAAACAAAAATTACTTGTATGTACTTCAGTTCATTTAATATTACTTTTTCACGTTTTCGCAATTCAGAACTCTGTTAATATTTTTAAAATTCTTTTCAACGTCGTCATGGTAAATCGAAAAAGATTATATTCAGCGAGGGTTTTTTCAGCGCTGAATTTAAAATAAGCCTTTTTGTTTTAAATGTTAAAATGGGTCTTTTTATGAGCGTACTGCAGCAAACTGAATTTCGCACTGGAAATCAGTAAAATACTCGCTAATGTTTTTCAAGTGACAGAAAAACTGAAAATACGTATACGTAAATAGTATTTACGTTCAATTTTAAAGTTTGTAATTTAAGTATACCTACTATTCTATATTTACCTCATTTTAACTAACAAATTGACTATTTTTTTTTCTACAAAATATCGATGACGTTTTCAGTCGTATTGTTTATTGAACAAATTTTCCTGTAAACTATTGAAGTAAAATGATATTAATTTTCACATAATTATGACAAAATTGTTTAATATATTGCTATAATTATTTATAGTTGACGTAAGGAACCTTGATGGGATTATAATTTACATAATAAGTTTTAGAAATCTGTCGCCCAGCTAGCGAATGCAAGCTATAGAAATCTATTATGTACTCTGATATAATTACAAACAAATTTTATAAAAAAAATGATTATTACCTACATAATTACCGTGTAATGCATAAATATTTTATTTAAATCCGTTGGTGTGTGTGATTTATTTCACAAGTTAGTATTTGTTGAAGTGTTATGAAAGTCGTATCCGACATATTCAAGCATCCGTGAGGAATTTCGCTGTCACAACTGACCTTTAGCTATCTAATCTCGCAGCCCAACCCTGTGCTTATAAATCCTACTCTACGCGACTGTCTCGAAATGCTTATCCATCGCGACATGCGCTGTGTAATTGCGTGGGCATAGGGTCGAAAGTCGCCAGAATCGATCAAAATTAGGATTGCCATCGAGAGCGTAACGACTGACTGATATACATATGATGATTCTGATAATGTAACGCCCACCATTTTACAGTTTGGATGGATATTGTATGCGCGCGATGCTAATGAATGTGCAGATGTCGGCGCTTTCACCTCCGCCCTATGCAATGAATTGCGTGAGAATATCTGTATTGCGACGCCCTCGGGGATTGCGCTGTCATAACGACCGCATTATACGTGTACACTATTAATGAAGCTACTGTTAATTAGTCCCGCAGGTGCGAGTTCTCCTTTGTAACCGGCTAACCGTGTTAACGCTGACTACATGCAATCTAACACCGCTACTGGCATAAGTAGGGTCGCCGTCGGGAAGCACGTACCACTATCGTACGTGATATCATTAAGCCCTATCCGTTAAGTGCTGCAGTAAATTAGCGGACGTGCAAATTACTAGTGTTTGCGAATGTCAAGACGAGATGGGCGAGTGTCATCGGGTGCAGCGCGAGGTCGTCGGCCGGCATCGATCGCGCTGTTTGTAAACATTGCGCATCGCTGCGACTCGAATGAAAGAAGTATGTAGGTACTCATGAATCGACTCACCTGTACGGTCTGCGCGCTCTCCTTGTCGAGCAGGAACTCCATGGACTTGTGCGGTCTCGGGGTGCGCTGGTCGGGCGGCGCGAGGGCCAGCAGCGAGCGCGCGTGCAGCACGGTGCGCTGCGTGTCCACGTCGGTCTCCAGCACGCCGGGCGCCGGAGCGGGCGGCGGGCGCGGCCGCGGCGGCTTGTGCGCCACGCCGCCCGCCACGGGGGGTGCCGCGGGCCGCGACACACCCTCCTCCTTCAGCGGGATGCGCACATACTGCGGCCCGGCGGCCGCCGCGCGCGCTCCCTGCCCCGCATCTGCCGCCGTCGCCGGCGGGCCGCTGGGAGGTCGTCCGTTCGCGCCTGCGCCCCGTGATTTTTTCTCCTTGCGCCCCGAAAATCGGAAGTTCGCGAACCTCGACAGGAAGCCGGCTATGCGGCTCCGTGGCGCACGCGCGCCCGCGTCCGTCATTGCGGCGGCGCGCTCTGCGGCCGGCGCGCGCGCCTCCTCGCCGCTCCCCTCCACCACTATTACCTCCGCGTCGGCCGCGTCATCGCTAGCGCTCTCGCTCGTCGTCGTGCTCGTACTGGTCTCTCTCCAACTGACTTCTGCCACTACCGGCGAAAACGTAACCCCTTTCGATCCCGCGGACACCGAGCGCACGGGAGGCGCGGAGTCCGGAGGCGGCGGCGGCACTAACTGGAGCGACGCTCGTAACTCGTCCGGCGTTTCGCGTTGGGGGGTAGCGCGCGCTCGGAGTTCGGGCGTCGAGCGCACTCTCGCGTCTCCGGGACGCAGTGGCGTCGAAGTGAAAACCGGTTCTCTAATCGGATCCGGTGACGGCGTTCGTGGAGGTGAAGGAGAAACGGACGAGGGCTCCATTCGTCTGCGAAGCTCATCTAGGACGTCGTCCCACGCGCCCCAGGAATCTCGTAATCGTCTAGCGGTTAGGACTGAGAGTTCCCGATCATAATCACCGCCGCCCTCTAGGGCTCGTTTGGCTACTTCGTCCAGCTGTCGAGCGGTCGCTTCCATTTCACGCGCGAACGCGCGTTCAGACTCCGTAGTTGAATCGCTGCCGGCGCTCGGTTCGCGGACCGGCGAGACCGGCTGTCGCGCGACCACTTCGACGGGCGGCGGCGGGGGCGGCTGCTGCGGCACGCGCGGCGGCGGCGGCGGTGGCGGCAGGCGCGGGCGCCGCGGCCCGCCGCGGTAGTCGAGAGCGGTCAGGTCGGCCACGCTGACGGTTAGACTGTCGCACACTTCGAAGGTCTGTCGGAAGCGCGCGCGATGAGATGCGTGTCGTCGCGGTTCGGCGCACACGTCGAGCTCGGCGGGAAGCGAAACAGCGCGCGCGGCGCGGGGCGGCCGCCGGCCAGCACTGGGCGACGCGAGGCAGGGCGCGCTGCCGGCGGCGACCGGCCCGTGCGCTATTTCGGGCGAGCCGCGCTTCGCGGGCGGGGGCGGTCGCCGAGCGCGTTCACTGTAACCGCTGTCTTCGCTGAGGTTCTCGGCGGAGAGATGAGCACGCGGAGCCGGCCGCGTGGGTGGCGGGGTCGCCGGGGGTGATTCGAGGGAATCTGGTGAGAGGCTGGGGGACGCGGGTGCTGCGCAGGAGCGCTCGAGCGACTCGAACTGCGCGAGGCTGGAGGAGCGTGAGAGGGAGCCCGAGCTGGTGGGCGACGACGCACGCTCGCGCCTTCGCCTCTTCGCTGGACAGGCCCACTCGCGCTCTGACTCGCTGTCGCATTCTGAGCCTAAATAGAAATAAAAATCATCTAATAATAGGACTATGAGTGTGGCAAATAGATCTAAAAAAATGATCTAGGTATTAATTTTTGAAATCAAACTTTTTAAGCGCACCGTGAGAGGGAAAGGGAACAGAAACGGTAGTAGCACTGTAACATTACTAAATATTTCGGATGGTTTCGAACACATACAGAAAGAAAGAGTTTTGACAGGTAGACGACGTTGTCACCACCGCACACGACAGTGTGATGGTGACAGCGATGGCCTAACGTGGAGCTAAGAAATAAAGACTTATTGTTAAAAAAAAGAAGAACTATCAGTCACGGACGATCAGTCTGTGGAGTTTTTGTGTTATAATAAAAAAAAAACATTACTAAATAAAAATATTTGTTTATTTGTTTCAATAAAGATTACCTTAAATGCCAATTTAAACAATTGTTCTTAGTTCGTACATCTTAATTAACTTGCGAAACGTTATTAGAAATGCAGTAACTTTAGATTGCAATTATTATTGAACTATCTTTTTTTTTTTTTTTTTTTTTTTATTTTATTGATTAAAAAATAATAATAACAAAGAATCTTAATAATATAGCATTATGAAAACCACAGAGGTTTATATCTAATGCTATCCTGAGTCAACATCGATTTCACTTACAAAATATGGCCTAAGTTTAAATTTTATGTTATGCGGGGTTAGGCTGTTACACAAATCTGTAGGCATATTATTAATTAAGCGAGGAACCAGGTAGTTAGTGGTACGTTCGCCGTAGCTATTGTGCGCCCGAGTTGTAAACAACCGATTCTGGTGCTGTGATATCTATTGGTGCAATCTGAAATGTAGGTAAGTAGGTGGGTGTAGCTTTGACAATGATAATGAAACATTGTATGTTAATTATAATAACGTAGGAGTTGGAAGACATCCAAACTTTCACAATGGTAGATAATGTCAATACTATATATAAGGACCCACAAATTCGCCTAATTTCACTTGCAATGAGTAAAGGTATAGCGCCATCTATGAACACATCCTTGAACGTGTTCGAATACGCAGTTCGAATACATTTCAAATAATAGTGCTATTGCCCGCTAGATGTCGTGGCTAATATGAATGACCAGTTTACATGAAACATACAATTAAATTATGCTTATGCATTTATAGATATATAATCATATTACAAGTTAAGAAGTGTGGATCATATATGAATAATCAAAAAAAAATTTAGTAAGTTAAAATCTTTAGTGAAGATATTAAATTAAGTTTTACCTGCAGTCCCCCGTACATGAATGACGGAATCGGCATCTGAATCAGAGAGCCAGGTAGCGGCGGAGGAGCGTTCGGAACGTAAATCATCACTCGTCTCCTCGACTATGGTCTCGAGGTACAAAGCGTGAGTGCTGCCATTGTCACCTGCAACAAAAACATATTATTACTATTGAACACTAGATGGCGTTACTAGTCAGTATCTTGAGAACTGTTTTGATGCTTTGCTTTGAATAGACATCAATTTATACAGACTCCATAATTAAATACATAAAATTGTATTCTACGCGCGATGAGTTTGTGTAATAAATACTCAGTTTTCTGCATATTGTTACTAAATATTTGCTTAATCGCCTATCACGACATTTTAAGAGTTGCGAGCAGAAGTAGAGCTAATATAAGCAATTACAATGGATTAATCAAATTATATTTATTACTACTGATTATTTATTACTGGTTATCATAGCGAAACTTACAATATGATATTTACAAGCAACTGAATAAGTTGCTAAATCGATACACACACATTTTATTCTGTGACAACCATTTATCTCGTGCGTCTGTACCAAACCGCGTAAGGGGATGATGTACAAAAGTAAATTAAGTAGTATATAAGGAGGATATTTCATATTGCAAGTCTAAACTTACTGGTTTAGCGTCATGTATTAGTCAGTGAGCACTCAGTGTTAGCTGTTAGTTTTATTAAGTACCTAAATGTCTGAGATACAATGGAACTTTCTCTCCGTTGCTTCACTATAACGTAACTGTGATACATTAGTCATGCTGTTTACAAAATAATTATCCTCTCATGTAATGGTTTTGCTATCAGCAAACCTGTATGTGGTGCTGTAATCGTTTCTTCATAGAGCTAGCGTCAATTTATTTTTTGATTAATTATTTGTTTTATTATAGTTACAGATGTTCGGGTACAGGTAGAGCCTTATATTTGTATGCGTATTTAATTAATTTATGTATTTATCTGTTTGGATAATAAAAAATACACTACAGAAAATATTCATAGACTTTAAACTACACATTTTGAAATGAAGAAATTTTACACTTATGTTTTAGGTGTGCGTTATTTTTTCTGTCACTCAAGCAGTGCTGAGTTAATTTAATCGAATATCGCTATTTTGCGAACGATAACTTTTCTATAGGCCAATTATATCCCATCGTTTTAATATTCTCAATGTACATTTCTCTCAACCAATTATTGGCCCACTGCTGGGCACAGGTCTTCTCTCAGAATTAGAGAGTGTAGGCCATAGTCCACGAGCTGGCCAAGTGCGAATTGGTGGACTTCACACACCTCCGAGAACTTTATTTTAAGAACTCTCGGGTATGTAGGTTTTCTCACGATGTTTTCCTTCACCGAAAAGCAGTGATAATTAATTTCTAATACGCACATAAATCAGCGGTGCGTACCTGGGTTTGAACCTCCCGATCGAGAGGGCAAGTTTCAACCATTAGGCTATCACTGCTCTACATTTACTCAATAACTACTGGATTATACTGAATTTCGGCACGCAGATAGCTGAAGACGAGCCCGAAGCGAGTGGAGCCGGCTGTATAAGCTAGTCAATTATAAATATCCAGAAGTCCATGAGAACAATGTCATGGACGAAGCTACAAGATACACAATTATTCAGATCGAGTACAAAAATAGTCCACCTTGGCATACAAATTGTCCATATATCTTGGCGACCCAATCTAGCAACCGGTTAGCATAAAAATCCTATATAATTTGGATAGTAAGTACTTACGAAGAGAAAACAATAAAAATGTTAAAAGTAGACCGATAAAAGTCGAATTTTAACCAATTGTAACTTTTTTTTTCTTTTTCACCGCACTAAAACACCTCCGGTGGCCGTCCTCGGCGCCGAAAGGAGGACTCCGGGATCTCGAAACGACTTCAACCGGAATCCTCCGAGCGCGCTGCCCCATCGGGCTCCTACCAGATGGGCGGCTGGGCCCACCGCTCCGTCTAGTCTTTACGACGGTATGCGACCACACATACCGCCGTGCTTCCCGGGATTGCCTGACCGAACGGTTCGAGTCCCACTCTAGCCGTCTGCAACCTCGGAAGCCCCTTTTAGTCGCCTCTTACGACAGGCAGGGGATACCGTAGCCCTATTCTGACCCCGAGGCTACAGGGACAACCAATTGTAACTTACTACATAGGTAATGTAAGGAGGATCAATAGAGAATAAAGGTACGCCATGATGCCATGAAGTTTTTAGTTCATCATCAAGATTGAAGCATCAGTGTCATTATGTCTGCGATATTTTTGTACACCGTTTAAGCTAATTTTAATAAACCTTCAAGAACAATTTATAAAAGCGCACTATAACACACACCGTACTACCACGCGTACTAACTAGCTGTACAACAACGGGTACAGTATCATTGTAATATCGATTCTTTTTTATTAGATTTAAGTAGCATACAGTCCAAATGATGATAAGTGGGCGCTGCCGCCCATAACTGTAAGCAATTTCATACAGAACCCCCTGTTCTGTTCTACATAAATTCATTCACAGACGTGTTGCTATTCTTGACGATTAAGATGGTGGTCTCGTATTAAAGTAAGTGTGCTAAATTATAATGTCTGTATGCGTTCCTTTGGAGATCCCGGAGTCCTCTTTGTAGCGCTGAGGACGGCCTCGGGGGGGGGGGGGGGGGGATACGTTGATACGATATCATAGAAATCAAAATAATACTATTGAACGTTCCTCACCATGCATACCTATGTAATGTAAAGTAGGTATTGTACGTTTATATACCTTCTTTTTTATTTAGCGCATAAAAATCACGTAATAACGTGTTTGACATAAAAACTTTTTAACAAAAAATATCTACCGACTTCCATGTCACAAAAAAGTAAAAAATAATTTAAATATATTTTGGTCTAGAACATACTCAGTACTTAGTACATAGTCCTGAAGTCGGTGCTCGACATATTTCGCTGGACGACGGTAACTACGTCCTATATGAGCACCGACTTCAGAACTATGTACTAAGTACTGAGTATGTTCTAGACCAAAATATATTTAAATTATTTTTTACTTTTTTGTGACATGGAAGTCGGTAGATATTTTTTGTTAAAAAGTTTTTATTTTACACTTTTTAGTGACTATATTTTTATGTTTGTATTTAAATAAAGCCTCTAAGTTTGCTTTGTGCATCTACATATTCACAAAAATTAAACATAAAACACTTTTACAATTCATACAAACAGGGCGCCCCCTCTGGAAGTACCCCTCCATCATCAGGGTTGAGGAGTTGAAGGTCAAATTTTTCATCTTATATTGTTGCTTAGTAATCTTATAACATATACGTTAGTACCAGGTGGCTAACTTCTATGGCTCAGGCTTGCAGTACCCTGCATCATCAGGGTTTAGGAGTTGAAGGTCAAAATTTTAATTTTGTGCTTCTGTTTGGTATTATTTTTACATACCCGTAAGCACCAAATTGCCAACTCCTATGGTTTAGAATTGAAGTACCCCTTCATCATTAGGGTCGAGGAGTTGAAGGTCAAAATTTTAATTTTGTGCCTCTGCTTAGTATTATTTTTACATAACCGTAAGCACCAAATTGCCAACTCCTATGGTTTAGGATTGAAGTACCCCTTCATCATCAGGGTTGAGGAGTTGAAGGTCAAATTTTTGATTTTATATTTTTGCTTAGTATTTTCTTTACATAACCGTAAGCACCAAATTGCCAACTTCTATGGTTTACGATTGAAGTACCCCTCCATCATCAGGGTTGAGGAGTTGAAGGTCAAATTTTTCATCTTATGTTTTTGCTTAGTAATCTTATAACATATACGTAAGCACCAAATGGCTTATTCCTATGGTTTTGGCTTTAAGTACCCCTGCATCATCAGGGTTGAGGAGTTGAAGGTCAAATTTTTGTCCCATGAATTTGCTTAACAATTTCATTATATATTCGCAAACATCAAACGACCAACTTTTATAGTTCAGGCTAGCAGTACCCCTGCATCATCAGGATTGAAGAGTTGAAGGTCAAATTTTTCATAGTAAATACCTACATAGTAATTTTATTCTATATTTTACTCAATTGGACTTCTCCAGCTAAGGTTCGGCCGACTATCACTAATTTTATTATTTTGCTCCAATAAGTTGAAGATCCTATGATTAGAACCTTATCAAACTCTTATCAGACTACCCCTGGAGTACATCCTTTCTAATAAAAAAAGAATCATCAAAATCGGTTGGCGGGATATTGAGTTATTCATACATTTATCGCGTACATTGAAAATGCAAATTTAAGACTTATGCGTTTTTCTTATGGATGCCCTAGTCAAAAAAATACTAAAAAAAAATGGGACCCTATGACACGCACTACCTTTCAAATAAAAAAAAAATCATCTAAATCGGTTCACCCAGTCCGGAGAAATGAGGTAACAAATATAAAAAAAAAAAAAAAAAAAAATAAAAATACAGACGAATTGATAACCTCCTCCTTTTTGGAAGTCGGTTAAAAACGTCAGTAATAAACGACATAAACGTCTATGTCTTAATGGTGCACTTACTGCTAGCAATATAACAAAGGGTTAGGAAACTGTTTACGTCTATTCTATCGTCGTAATAAGTTATATGAGTTTTTTATTTATAGCAATCGAATGTGCCAACGTTCACGAATCTAAAACACCAACAATTATGCGCGTACAATAAATTCGATAACTATGCAAACGTCCATACAAAAATTGGCTACGTCATTTGGCTCGCAACCTTAGGATGTTTGCCCATGCCTGGCTCAAATACAGCTGGGAGGCAATGTTAGACAATACCTTAAGCAGAGGTCCGTACCTCACAGGAGGTGTCCTTAGGTCAGCCGCAATCCCTATTTAACCAAGAGGCGGAAGGCTAGGACGTCGGCAATAGCCGGGTCCGCGACCGTCCCTCCCTCTAGTGAAGGAAGAAGGTCGAGGAACCGGGAAACGGGGACCAATGCCATCCCTCTTTTCCAGCCCACACTCTTCTTGTCCCGACTCGAGCTTTAGGCTCGCCATAAAAACTCGGAGAAGCTGTAATGGCCAGTAGGGCCAGCAGCACACATTTGGCAAAAAAAATGTTAGTCAATCTAAGTTGTCCTCAGCGACAGCAATACATTGCTAGGCTCATTTGCTTCCATTCGTCTCAGTAGTTTCCATTATGTAAACCAACAAGCGCTTATTTATCAAAGTGAACCTATTGATTATAAAGGACGTTCTCTGAATACCTCATGACCTCACTTGTCAGCAATAACTCCGAAAGAGGGCTTTGTGAACTAAATAATTAGGTGTTACGCCACTTTCCTGCCTATCCCATTACAATAAGGCCGAAAGTGCTTTGTTATGGTAATATAACCTTACCGATCACCTTGTTAGTACTTTGACAGAAGGAAGGCATTACCCTTCACGATCTTGTATACGTATTCGTATCAGTAATAGGTTAATACTATTTATTAAATCCATACAAGTTTTGTTAGTACACAAAAGACATAATTGCAGTTTAACTATAATAATAAAAACATTTAATAGTAGGTAGAAAGTAGATATTGTCAATGGATGTTTTTTTTTAGTAGAAGGTAGTGTTTTATATTTATATTTTACCGAAGTTTCCACAGGAATTGGGGTTTTATTTACTCTTCTTCTTTAATTTATTTAATAGCTACTAAATCGACAAACACCAATTCGCACTTGGCCAGCGCGGTGGACTATGGCCTATAACTTACATTCTGAGAGAAGACCAATGCCCAGCAGTGGGACAATAATGGGTTGTCAACTGAAATCGACAGACATAGCTGAAAAATATACCGATTTTCCCCGTTTAAACATACCTCAGACTGACAAGCAGCAAAACATAACTCGGTTCAACCATTCAATGTATTGTTAAACGGTATTGATGACGTCATTATTGTCAAATACCGAGTAAAGTTAACCGGTAAACCCGGTAGTAAGTAGAGTAGAGTAGCAACGTTCCCAGAGCTACCGTATGGGCCGCACGTGTCAGACCTGTCTAATGTTGTAAAGCAGTGGTTGGCAACCTTTTGGCAACGTAATACTGCCTGAGATATCGGTCGGCCGCATTCTCTGCTTACGGCATGCTTTATACTGATGATGGCCAAAAAGAGGAATTGACCATGTCTAAATAGTCGAGAAATTTGACTGCGAAAACGGTTATAAAAATCCGCGGTTCACAAGGGGTAGCGGGCCGCGAATTGCCGACCTCTGCCCGTAACGTATTCAGGGTTTGAACCCAGCACGCCGTTTGAATCTAACGCATGGTTCATACTTCATATTGAAATGATTGCAGTTCGTACTATTGTTCTTCACGTTGCTGGTAGTAGTAGATAGACAATTTTATTTAAATAGAAATAGCAATTGAGTGAGCAGTCTACCTGATTATCAGTGATCATCGCCTTACGTCTCGCCTCATATCGATCACCTCACAGGAAATTAAGCCAGTAACAATACTCTTCCACCAATACGCAAGAAATACGTTACAAATAGATGTTCCGGTGGTACCTCTCAGGTCGAACCATACCTTGAATCTGAGTAAAATGGTTCAAAGTTCACGACATAAAATTGTTGAGCTTATGAAAATGATTACATTCCATTTATGAGCATTACAATAACAATAAATTGCCCTTTCGCAACATTGACGTTCTGCGAAAACTTAATTTTGCATATCAAGAGGACGGACATTATTAGGGCTGCCAACTGCGCTGTTTTCTTGGGATTTGTAAGTACATATTAGTATTACGTTTAGGGCTTTGAATAGTGTATAATGCTTCATTAATTTGTGTCAATATTGAACCCGATAAAGAAATGAAACTACTTAAAAATTTAATCGTAAAATCCAAAAGACCAAAGACCCTCTTGACCTTTTTAGAACTTAATGATCTGACCTCTGACTTCGAAACAATTGAACAAGCTGCTCTGAATGAATTAGGCCTTGGATGTAAAATATTTTTAAATAGCTTAATTAAATAGCTTTTTTCATTTTTGTTGCAACTTCTCAATTTATTTGATGATAGCCCTAAGCGCAAATAATTCGTAAATGACCGTCAGTTGCATCAATGTTGCAGCACATAATAATGACTTCAATAAAGACTCATCGAATGAGCGCGAAAATGTCAAATGTTTGTCATTTGATAAACGCATCACAATATCAACGACTTATCCGACGATACAACTCTACCTGCATATTTCAACTTTATCCTAGGTGTCATTTTCTTGTCCCTGTAGTTCCGAGACCAGAATAGGGCTACAGTATCCCCTGCCTGTCGTAAGAGGCGACTAAAAGGGGCTTCCAGGGTTGCGTGCGGGTAGACTGGGAGGTCGAACCGTCCAGCCAAGCGACCCTACCCTACTTTAGGGATACTATACCTGTAGTCAGCCTCAGGTTAGACTCTAACATTTTGTCGAAAAGATTACAAATCAATTATTTGCAAGAATAACCACAATATTCAAAATTCATTAATTTTAGGTAACATAAATATACAGTTTTAACCAAAAGAGGCCTAGAATTGAAAACTTTATACTTTAAATACACTGCGGTTAAAATGACATTTTTATAAATACACATATCATAATATTAATTTTGTTCATTAATTGTCATTAAAAGAAAAAACTAAATTCAGTGCTTAATTTGTCTCTCCTATAAAATTAGCGTTAAGCTTCTCCGTCAACCTATTACTGTCCCACTGCTGGGTACGGGTCTTCTGTCAGAATGAGAGAGTTTAGGCCATAGTTCACCGCGCTGGCCAAGTGCGAATTGGTCGACTTTACACACCTCCGAGAACTTTTTTTAAGAATTCTCGGGAGTGTAGGTTTCCTCATGATGTTTTACTTCACCGAAAAGCAGTGATAATTAATTTCTATTACGCACATAATTCTAGAAAAATCAACGGTGCGTGCCAGGGTTTGAACCACGGACCTCCCAATCGAGAGGGCAATTTTCCATTAGGCAGATTAGGCTATTACTAGCATTAGGGTGTTGTGTTATTATTCAATCCAAGCAATGAATTATCGATGGGTGATAGTGGCCATTTACCATCACATGGACCACATATTCATGTATTACTTCAATTTAATTATTTTAAATTTAAATTTTAATTTATAAAAAATAGTAATTTTTGTAAGACGCTCAAAAGTCAAGATGATGACACCTGTAATAGAGGTATTACTTAGCATATAAGCTGCTTTAAACTTTATTGCACATTTATTGTTAAACTGTCTATAAATTAAAGTTAAAAAAATAACTTAGTTTCGATCCGAGAGTTTACTATTGTTAGATTTATTATACACGCCTATTATTATGTATGTTGTAGTGTACATATATCTTGTTGGTGTGACGAATAAAATAAATAAATACTTATTATAAAAAATATCATTATTCTCTTTTTCCCCTCGTTGAGTGTTAACAGTTTCTAAGCTGTTGTAAATTACAAAAGCGGAAAAACAGTGAATATTAAAAAAAACGGGTTTGCTTTTCATAAGATCGTTTCTCACGATAATCGCTTCGCTGGTTCTTTCTAACTGTTGGCCATGATCGTATCGATATGGTCTTATGAATATTACAAATGTAAAACTTCGTAAGGATGTAATTATGTTTGTTACTTTTTCACGCAAAAAAACGGTCAGATTTCGCTGAAATTTGACCCACAGATACTCGAAGTTTATGACCTAAAATGTAGGATATTTATTACTAGATTATATGCACTATCAAATATGGATGCAAATATGCGCTATAAAAGGATGAAATATACACAAAATATGCAGTATGAAACACACATTTATTTAAATTTTGGTCGAAAAACTGAAGTCGGTCTATATTACCTTACGATGACCATACGATGCCCTTTTTTTTCGTCACACTTAAATCAGTATACCTACGTTTGACGACCAAAAAAAAAGGTCGCCAAACGAATAAAAACAACGAACTATTTTGCCCTAAACTAATGAAAAAGTACCAAAATATGAAATAACGCTTAAAAACTGACATTATATGCATTTAATTTTGCATATTCAAATATGCATACGCATATACCTAATCCGATGTCTATTCACTACCATGGTAGACGTAATAGAAACGACCGCAGATGCGGGAAATACCACTAGATTATGTTTTAATTCAAATGATATACATTAGAATTAAAACGTTTTATAGTTGACCAATAAAGAATGAGAACGCAAATACGTGTTCACCTGTAGGTAAAGTACTTGAAAATTGATTGAAGCGCTATTGATACGCCACTGAACTGAAGCATTTACTTCAAGTGGACACTCATCGCAGACATTACGCTAAGTATTTCGGCAAGTACTAAATTCGCCGCTTCCTTTCATTTAAGATCGAAAGTGGGACCGATTTAGGTCGTTTCAATTAATACGAGAGGTTAATTGGGGTTCAATGAACTGAGGTATCATGGCGCTTAACCGAACTAGTTCGGTTTCGGTCTGCTAATCGCAAAGATAATTGGAACAAGGTTCCGAAATCGAAAAGGTTAGACATATTTTGGTAAATTTCGCTTTTATTATAAACCAGTTTCCGCGCGGTCATCTAAACTAACGTAAAGTGCTATAAAACGACTATAAGGTAACGAGCTTTTACCCCTGGCTTCGCTCGCGTTTAAGCCATTTTTTTTGACAAACAATCATATCTGCCAATATATAGATTTTTTTACTTTTTTTTAAATAATAAGTGTCCCATGTTTTTCTCATACGTCCAAGAATATGTATACAAAGTTTCAAAATAAATGGTTCAGTAGTTTCGGCGTGAAAGCGTAACAAAAAGTTACAATCACATTTATAATGTTAGTAGAGATTATGTCGCATGTAAGAAAGTCCAATATAAAAGGGTTACAACAGAATAAAGTACTACAATGCCGCACCAGTGGTTATATCGATGCAACGGTTCATTCCCCGTGTTACTACCAATCTTACTACCAGTAGTAAGACGGGGAATTTTATTACCGATGTTACCGACGATTAGGGTTTGGTAGAACTATAGCGTTGGATGTCGGATGAATTAGATTTGGTTGTAACATAAAATAACACACAAACTAGCATTCTGCTATAGTTATAGCTCATATAAATTCAGTAAATACAATTTATAAAAAAAGTGTTGTGATTGACTTCAGATGGAACCAATGTTCTTGACATCTCCAAGTTACTTGGAGGGTATTTTTTACGAGCATATGACTGTGTATGAATGTCCATTTCTTGGGTTTACTCTACAGCCCAGAGTCCAAATGGATTTTTCGTTTGAGATTTAAGATAGTAGTAAGAACGGTAATTTTTTATTCCCCGTGCTACTACTAGCAGCAGCAGTAGTAACAACGGTAATAAAATTCCCCGTCTTATAACTGGTAGTAAGATTGGTAGTAACACGGGGAATGAACCTGCAACGGTTCATTAATTTCATTAGTTCATTAAGTGAGCAGGGCGTTGTATCGCCCTGCGAGCGGGTACGTCTAGTTCGTATAAATTCAGAAAATACACTTTATAAAATTGTTGTTATCCAAAAAGAAAAAAACATTTTAGTGTTCGAGAGTAGCAACGCATCAGTGATTGACTTCAGATGGAACCAATGTTCATGACATCTCCAAGTTACTTGGACACGTCCAGGGGCAACAGTGACCGCTTACCATTAAGTGAATTCTATGCTTGTTCGTTACTTCAGTCGCATAAAAAAAGTTTAATCTTAACTTCATTACCTGACTGCGTCGTAAGGAAGGTATTTTTTGCGAGCATATGACTGTGTCCATTTCTTGGGTTTACTCTACAGCCCAGAGTCCAAATGGATTTTTCGTTTGAGATTTAAGATAGTAGTAAGAACGGTAATTTTTTATTCCCCGTGCTACTACTAGCAGCAGCAGTAGTAACAACGGTAATAAATTCCCCGTCTTACTACTGGTAGTAAGATTGGTAGTAACACGGGGAATGAACCATGCAACGGTTCACGTTTTTATTTTATTTTATTAGGAAAACAGTATTTAGATAACAGAAAAATCACTTATCGATAAATAACACACAACATACCATTTATCTGTTTTCGCATATAAATAGTTTATGCTTATTTGTTTAGTTAGGTTATATATTTAACAATCACTAACTTTACATAAAATTATAAGTAGATAATACGCTAATTTTGAAAATAAAAAAAGAAAGAAAGGAAAACAATTATTAACAATTATTATGTCGTTGCATCAAGTGATGTATTCGGTGAAGTTGAGTTATCGTTCATTAATCATTAATGAAACGATTAGTTCAACCAATCGCCGTGTCGAAGCCTGCGTTCCTCGCATACCGAATTAGAACTTGTGTAATGTAGGTGTTCTGTTTGAAATTAAAGCGATGAACGAATGTATCTTTTTAATACATATTAAGTAAAATGATTTCTATACTCAGAATTCCTGACCCTGTAGTTTCGGGATCAGAATAGGGCTACAGTATTCCCGGCCTGTCGTAAGAGGCGACTAAAGGGGCTTCCGGAGTTGCGGGCGGCTAGTGAGAGCTCAATCCGTACGCTCAGATGACACCGGGAAAGACGGCGGTATAGGTGGTCGCATACCGCCGCGCCATTTGTCATGGCGCCAAAGTTCCAAGGGACCTCCCTCTCCGTGGACAAAAGCGTGGGGATCCTGGGCGTTGACATCTCGTGTGATGTGCAGTTTCGGAGTCATTTGGAAGGCAAAGCCAAGTTGGCATCCAAAAAGTTGGGCGTTCTGAACAGGGCCAAGCAATACTTCACTGCAGGGCAACTCCTTCGGCTTTATAAGGCTCAAGTGAGACCCCACATGGAGTATTGCTCGCATCTCTGGGCAGGGGCGCCCCAATACCAACTTAACCCACTTGACTCCGTGCAGAAACGCGTGATCCGAATCGTCAACGACCCAAGGATCACCGATTGGTTAGAACCTTTAAGCCTGCGTCACCTTTTCTTCACCGCACCACTCGCCGAAGGATGAAGTTCCATCCACACCAACTGGACTCGTGGCGGTCCTCCACGGTTGGGTTTGCACGCTCGTTTTTGCCACGGACGTGCAAGTTGTGGAATGAACTTCCTCCTGAAGTATTCCCGGAGCGCTATGACATGGGGTTCTTTAAGAAAGGTGCGAAAAGAGCTCTCCTTCACAGCCGGCGATCATTGGCGGCGGCGGCGGCATTGGCGATCCTCTGGTGTTGCGAATGTCCATAGGCGACGGTGACTAATTTCCATCAGGTAGCCCGTCTGCCTTTTCGTTTGGTTAAATTATAAAAAAAAAAAAAAACCAGACGGAACGGGACCTAGCCGCTCACCTGGGAGGAGCCCGATGGTGCAACGCGTTCAGAGGACTCCGGTTGCGTTCCTTTGGCAGATCCCGGAGTCCTCTTTGTAGCGCTGATGATAGACATCGGGAGGGTTTTAGTGCAGTAAAAATCCCAGATAATCCCCAGGGTTGCTCCCACGGCGTCGAGTACCTTTTGAAGGTTTCCCCCTCAAGAAGAAAAAATAATCCCATACTAGGATTTTCTTTTGTGTCTGAGTCTGATCGATTGAACCCGAAACCCACTGCGTGTCAGATCGGTATGGCAACCGCTCCGCGACACCGGTGGTCAAATTGATCTACGTTTAACTATTCACTGATACATATTAAGGTTTAGTTGACCGATCTCTAAACCTGGTACATCGGCTTGAATCGATAGGTATATAATGTGCGATTTTTTTTTAATTTATTGAAGAAGTAAACGGAGGACGCATGAATACATTATTTTTTGTCCAAGGAGGAAAAAAAGAGTGAGAATCCCCGGAATAGGTGGTTTTAAATTAAATAAAGATACGCAGAAATCACACGAAAGTTCTAAAAATTAGGCAGCGATGTAGCTTAATGGAATTTATCAACGTTGTATTGCAATTATTTATTGCGAATAAACAAAATATTCATGTGTTACATCGTACGGTAACACATACATACATTGCGCTTAATTAACAGATTTCTATATTATTATTTCCGAAGCCAATTAACCATTATTGATTACACGATAAGCGTACGGTTTGTAAAATATTACCCACATTTTAATTTCCTTTAGCAACCGTGTAGCGATAATTCAAGTTGTCTATGTAGGTAAAATACGTCCTAACTATGTAAATGTCTTGTCCCTATTTAGCAATGCACATAATGGGCCTGCGTTAATGTTTTATTACTAAGTTATTAAAGGTTTCTATATCTATCTAAATTATACATAGGTACCTATTTGTGGATAATAAGTAATTATTAAATCTAATTAATAAATACTTATAGCACATGATTTTTTAATACTGAAGTATGAAAATACTTATATAACATAAACCATATCATTCCTTTGCCAAGCCTTTCAAGTACCTACTTACTAAGATACCAAGAAAATTTTGTGAACGTGTTATATGGGCTTATTAGAAAATAATAAATGGGCTCTCTATTTTAAATTTGTACTAAAATATATAGGTATACACAGTGCAATTTATTTTCGCTGTAAATGTTTTTAAGTTCGCGAAGATGTGCCAATTATCCTATAATAATTAACATAAAATAAAATATTTCAAAAAGTAATCATAACAGTAAATTAATAAATTATACCACATAGTATAACTTTTTTATTTATAAACCGATTTACATAAAACAAACACTAAATGTTAAGTGAAGTTTCCCACAACACATCGGTATACGTATATTTCTAGAACATTATAATATATAACCCAATTATTATAATTGTAAATTTTAGTAAATAAATTGTAAATTTGGGTTATATATTATAATGTTCTCGAAATATACATATATTATAGTCACATAGTATAGCTTATATTTTTACGCCATAAACAAATGTGGCTAAAAGCTATAACAGTAAAACATACCCACAAATGATTGATAGCTCCGCATAATACGCAATAAAAATCACACAGCATTCATTCAACGAACAAAAACTATGATTCGGCATTTCATTCGCATTTCTTCAATCATCTTTCGACGATTTACGACCGTAGTGGAAGGCGAAGGAATTCGCGATAGCATAAAATTACAGCTTTAGATAAACACGGTTTTATAGTTGAATGTTTATGACGCGCGTTAAAGCAGATTGTTTATTTTGACTTGTCTATGCTTTAAGGAAATGGTTATGCATTATGTGTTGTTAAAATTACAGTGATAAGGAACGGTTATTAATTGATTGATATCGTTAAAGAAAATAACATTGTTCGGAAATTCAAACATTAGCAAGGGACGGATGAAGATGTTTGCTACTCGATGACAGATGGCGCTGTATGTAATAAATCACTAAGCTTTTCAAAACTTTCTCGTCACCACGTCTTGTATGAGACTTGTGTTAACATAATTTCCAATTCTGGTATTTTATATAGTAAATTGTGATGTAAAGCAAAAAACATACAAGTAGCTTTAGAAAAAGAAATAGGTAGACAGACTATTTGGTAGACTAAGTGAAACGTAATGACAAAAAAAAAACAAGAAATTAATAATAGATACAAAAAATATTTGGTGGTAGAACGACTAGGGTTCGACCGAGGAGGTACTACATACACAACTATTTTGGAAGACGAATATCTTAGGCCTTGGGAGAAGCAACGCATTTGTGATTCTTTACACGTGTGACTTCAGATAAAACTCTCATTCTGTATCAAGTTGCTTACAGTTTTATAGGAGCGGCAGTCATAGCTTATCATCAGGCGGACTGCATGTTTGTTTTTTAATTCAATCTTATATTAAAAAAACCGTTAATAAGTAGTGTGACACCATTCTGAGCGCTCTAAACTACAAATGTCTAATATTACTAGTAGTTACTACGGCAAATGTATTATGTAGTTTGTTTACATATAGTCGGAAACACGTGCAGCTACATATTTTTATACACAGCTCTGTAGTTACAAGGTGTGAATATTTACAGATCGGAAGTCCGTGTACGTTGGTTACATACTAATATTTCCTATTAACTATAGTAGCACATGATTTAGCATATAATTTCTAAATAATTGAACGAAGGAACTATGAAGATATTGTACCAGTATATCATGTAGACTGGCAAAATAATAACATAAATAATACTGATTTTTCCTTTAATAAGTGTTATGTCATACATAGTTTTACACAAAGTTGCTTCCCGCCCGTCTGTCCCTTGTATGCTTAGATCTATAAAACTACGCTACGGATTCTAATGCAGTTTTTTTAGTAGGTAGAGAGATTCAAGAGGAAGGTTTTTATGTATAATACATGCATAATATTGTGGATAAACACTGATAATTTTAGATATTTGCCTATTAGGCGAAACGAAGTTCGCCGGGTCAACCTAGTGTGTTATAAAATAATTTCGGTACCACTGATTTGCGGTGAAAGAAAGCATCGCGAGGAAAGTTGCCAGAGATATTAAAAAAAGTGTTCGAAGGTGAGTGAAGTCTTCCAATTAGCATTTGGTCTCCGCAGTGGACTATGACCTAAAACTATCTCGTTCTGAAAGAAACCACGTCACAAGCAGTGGACCTATGGATTGACGACTCAACTATTCATGTAATATTTCCAATCTTACATGGTTGAATTTAACTTCTTCTTCAACTTCTGACTTCAACCGATGGTTTTAATTTTAGTAAATTTAACATTTATACAAGTCGTAGGGCTGCGCGTTTCTTTAAACGTGTCTATTATCTAGGTATAATTACACAGCTGTTCCAATTACCTATGTCGTTACGTTACCTGATCCTACGATCATTTATACAACTAATTCGTAAGTTATACGAAAATGACATTGGAAATGTTCGTATTGACAAATATTTTGTTGGAATCAAGGTACCTATTTGTATTTAGTTTTTACTTTTAGGATATAAATAAATTAACACTGTTTCAATTAGGTACAAAGATTTTTATATCTGTAATCTGTTTAAAACAATTTGGCGTAAACTTTTCGGTGAAGGAAAACATCGTGAGGAAACCTACACACCCGAGAGTTCTTTAAAAGTTCTCGGAGGCGTGTCAAGTCCGCCAATTCACCAGCGCCTTGGCCAACGCGGTGGAGTATGGCCTAAAAACTCTCTCATTCTAAGAGAAGACCCGTGCCCAGCAGTGGGACAGTAATTGGTTGTACCCGAAGTACTCAAAAATAAATGTATATTCTCTGTCTCCATCAGACTACTCCCGCATGCCAACCATAGGCGTCAAAGCAAGGTAGTCGCAGTCGGTCCTAGATAGGATAGGATAGGATTGTTTCCCAAAATATTCCACAGATGTCCTGTTATCATTGAGGTCATGGCAAGGTTTTGGCATGAACACTAGTAAAACCTAGTTATATTGGTTATTTATTTATGCTTCTCTGTTGTGAAGTTAATAAAACTACCCTTCTTATTTTTAAAGACTAGCTAATAATATCCAATGAATAATACTTAGTTATTACGTAACAATATGATTGAACTATTTTGTATGTATTATAAATAACTATACTTTATTATGTAACTTTAGTTACTTGTAATTACTGCAAATCAACCACAATACGCAAACAACTTCTTCAATTTGTCACTTAACCAGTTTTAATTTAAATTTTATTTACATGTTAATGTGATCTTGACCTCATTGTGATTGGACACGTATTGATTAAAACATGAACGTACAGAAAGCATGCACATCTAATTAACGGCCGCTTGTGCTATAGTCGAAGAGATTAAACGTCACTTACATTCAACGGTGGTAGAATTATTTATAGTTGCGATCCGTTAGCATTACTGTTACTATTTCTACTTTTTTTTTCGAGAGAAAAACCATCTAAAGGTAGCCGACGCCGTGGGAGCGACGCAGGGTTATGTGGAATTCTTAACGCACTAAAACCACTCGGTGGCCGTCCTCTCGACCTCGGCGTTAAAAAGAGGACTTCGGAATCTCCAAAGGAATGCAACCGGAGTACCTACTATTTCTACTTAATCACAACAATGCATAATATTGTGTTTTCATTGATTTGATATTGAGAGCTACACTTAGCTATACGACGCGTCCCAAATACTGTGTTGGGACGAGGACATTCTTTATATAACTTTATAACTAGTTCTTAAATGTGGATAGTTAAGTATTTAAATCCAATGTTTAACAAAAAAAAAGATCTGGTTAAAACAAACTCATGTACTTTCGCACATATTGTAGGTACCTTTTTGTTTTTAGAGATGTTTCAATGCTCGCTATATGTTCGAATGTAACGCTTGAATATTAAATGATCTTACAGAAGTCATGCCTTGTTATTCCCTTTATTACAATGCCAAACATTCCCTTTATTACAATGTAAAACATTGTAATAAAGGGAATAATACCCTTTATTACAATGTAAAACATTGTAATAAAGGGAATAATAAGGCAAAAATAATTGCAAAACGTGAGAAAGCTGTACGTAATTTCGATTTACCGCAACAGCCCGTAAGCTTTTTTCCACCTTATAACTGTTTGTTTAATCTGTTTTGGCCAATATAGATCTTATTTAGATGTATTTCTTTTATAGTTCTTAGAATTCTCCGTCTGATATATCAAACGACCAGTTGTATCATAAAAAATCACCTAATAGGTCCAAAACTACATACCTACCTATTGAACTAAAACTAAACTCAAAGCAAAAACGAAAATAGCAAAAACCATAAAGCCAACACACTAAAGAGTTAGCTAGGAAGTAAAAAACGTAAACAAAACAAACAAACCATCACTTAATAAACATTTCAACACGATTTATCTAAAACGAGAGCACTAAAGAGGCAATTTACGAAAGAAACATCCCATTACGAAATATCCGCTGAAACGTATTCATAGTTATGTTGTATTCGGGTTCTTAAGCAGTGAAAGGAGATAGTAATATTGCCTTACTGTTAGCGGTTAGCTAGAAGCGTTGCGCAATGGAACAGTTGCAAATAAATACTGTAATGTATAACACTGTATGTTAAGCATGGCTATGATAACGCAAACGGAGTATTTAGTAAGTACGAGTTGTTTTTTGAATTTTACTTATTTCTGTCGGAAAGGCTGATAAATGTATTATTCTACGATGTTCTCTATTTACCTATGAAAATATTCAGTTCAGTTGTATCCGAGAACACGGACAAATAAATGGATATAATAAGCAAACTGTATTTGTTATGTATTACTTTAAAGTATAGAATGCGATGATGTTACTTAAAATGTAGTAACTTCTCTAGAAAAACTCTTTTAAATTTATAATATATACGGTTGAGGCATTTTTAAATGAGTCAGTAAAAAATCAGAATTAATATTCTTAATTAAGCATAGCAAAAAGAGATTAATAATTAATAGTAATGATAGCAATAATCATTAAGTATTATAATTAGGCCACTAATAAATAATTAGTCAAATCACCTGATGTAATCTTAAATTAATACTTTATCGCTTATAGCCGGTAATAGTCTACGTACCCACTTGCTGGTCTTGGAATGCACCCTTTGTTAAGGTATGCCACAAATTGGATTGCATTCTCGAAATAACATGCTAGAGATGGTACAGAATTCGGATGATGCAACCCGCGTCTTGAAATGTTTAGCGTGCTTTGTTCTTCAAGTCGTTATTCAGAAAGGGAATTTATTTTGACTAATAAAAGTGTTGCATATTATTAAAATTAGAGTTTTTTTATATCTCCTCAACCCATTATTGTCCCACTGCTGGGCACGGGTCTTCAAAATGAGAGTGTTTAGGCCATAGTCCACCGCGCTGGCCAAGTGCGAATTGGTGGGGATATTGGTGGTTTTTTTCATAGAATGTTATACAATGAAAACGGTGAAGAATATGTAAGATGTCGAAATATAACGCAGGTATTAAACGTTTACTAGACACCTACTATATGCAATTAAAGTATATTTAAGAATTAAAGAGGTGTAAACTTTATAACATTTTTTAAAGAGACGGCAACTATTGTGCGGGTTCCAAGCGCTGAAAATAGTATTCGAAGTGGTTATATTTTCAACTTTAAGCACTTTTTCTTTTTATTTATGACTAGCTTAATCGACAAATTACTTACGCCTAAAAGTCAAAAATCTAAAATTATCAATGTTCCTCTACTGTATTATGCATGTATTATACATAAAAACCTTTCTCTTGGATCACTCTATCTACTAAAAAAACCTGCATTAAATCCGTAGCGTAGTTTTAAAGATCTAAGCATACACATAGAGACAGACAGCGCGAATATACTTGGTTTTATACTATGTAGTGATGTACAGACTGTGCGAGTAGTAATACTTTATAGTAATCCTGTAACATCCATCTTAAACGATTGAGCACAATGACATGCCATCGTAAAAATTGAGATATACCTATGAATACTTCATATATAAATGTAACGAAAGCAGACGTAAGTTATATAAGTTATTAGGTTAAATGTGCTTAACAACATTGAGATTTCATTTTATCGCCTATTGTTCTTTTTAAATATAAAAACTTAAATGCCTTAATCTGTTATGAATTTATTATGGCAGCAGATTCCGTCACTCTTCACATATATCTACCTAGTTTACTTGACCAACTCAAAAAACAGGAGATTATACGTTTTTACCTTGCATTTTTATTGTCTATTGTTTAATTTGTTTGTGTAGTGGTTAATCGTAAAAAAGTTTATGTCAATCACATAGAGGTCAAAGTTTGGTGCGTAAGGATATAGTTAGTGTTGTGTGTCGTGATATGGAACCTAAAAAAGAAAAACGAACTAGACGTAGGGTAGATAGGTTAATCAATCACTAGTTCTTGTCAACGGTTTCTCCCCGCCACCGCAGTTTCGCTGTGACCACGATCCATGCAACTGGGTCGAAATATCGGCAAAAAGAATTCGAAAAGGATTCAAAAACCGCATATCGTGAGTACCCGTTAAGTATTAAAATGTGTCAATTCCGCGATAATATTAGTCTAAAATCATATAATCGTAAAAAATATCAAATTACAAACATACTTACACACAATTAAGATGTTTGGATAGTCTCTCCGAAGCCATCCGAAGCTAAAACCTTGCGTGCCAAGAATTGGTTGCATTGCAATGAGCGACAGATAAATTTAAATGTCTTTCTGTGATTAATACCTCTTTGTAAGCTGCAAGCCAAACGAGAACATATCGTTTGGCTGTGTGGCTAATTTTGGGATAAAGCCATTTAGATAAGGATTACATACGAATATAGAGCACTTTATAGTCTAAAGAGTAATTACACTTTCCACTAAACATTTATTGGTTGAGTTCTATATCAATTTTTATATTTTTTTTCTTTGGGTGTCTCCCAATTCACGCCTTCTACAGTAAAAAATAATCATATCTATGGAAATGTCTTTTCAAATCCTCTGCTTGTTGTTGATGTTACACAGGAAGCTATTCGACTACTGGACTTTTTCCCACACTCGCCTCCTACGACATCCACGGGGAAGAGTGGTGCCATTCAAGACTGGTACCACGCGGCACCTTCAGACCAACATCAAGGGAAATACTTTTTTATACGATTGAAGTAGCAAACGAGCATGCAAACCACCTGATGGTAAGTGGTCAGTGCCGCCCATGGACATCTGTAAGCAACTTCATATAGAACATGGGTTTCTATCTGAATCATACATTCCGAGGACTAAGATGGTCGCCTTATATAAAAGTGTGCCGGCAATCACCGCCTTCCATCGAAACGCAAGATCTGCTTCAAGCTAGAAATAGTTGTGGCGGTGGTACTTCCCCGGGCGAACTACTCTGATTCTACCACCTACTTCATGTACATTTTATTAAGGAATACATATGTTAAAGTAATATACAGATAAAATTAGACTTTTACGTTATTGAAAAATTCTCAGTTGAATAAATCAGCACGCGGTACTTCAGTCTCGTTAGCAATAAAGTTTCTTGTCACGAGATTCGCAATAACTCGTATTTACCGGCAGGTCCACTAACCGCTGGTCACGGTCGGCTTACGGTTTGCGGTACTGCCTGTTCCCATTGCAGATAGCTTATCTAACTGTGTAAACAAATAGAGTCCTAATCAAACTTCATATTATAGAAGTAGCCGACGAGTATGCAGCTCATTTGATTGTAAATCATCAATCCTTAGAAAGGACCGTTGCGAACAAACCCTGGTAAATTTATCTGAATGGTCCCATGCCTTGGTAAACAAATAGAGTCCAACACAACGAATTTTTTATATTTTGAAAGTACCAAACGAGTAGGCACCAATTCGCACTTGGCCAGCGCGATGGACTATGGCCTAAACTCTCTCATTCTGGGAGAAGACCCGTGCCCAGCAGTGGGCCAATAATGGGTTGATGCGAAACGAGTAGGCAAGCAGTCTATCTATTTGTAAGTGGTTCTGCCGCTTATTGTAAGTATCCCCTGATAAAATTTGTCTTACATAAGATAGCCTATGGATGTGTTGCTACCCATAGGGTCTTAGTTGTAATTTTTCGAATAAGTATATAATATCACTATTAACACGTTTTTAATTAAATTATTATCCAAATGGAGAATGTATTATTAGCATTTTACTTTTCACTGTTAGTAGTAGGCAAAACCTTTTCAGTCGTCTCTTTGTTGTACGCTGTAGACAAAGCTTTTCCGGGCTATTTCCACATTTTCGCACCGCTGGCTCCCCTCTTTCCTGCTGAAGGTACGCTATATGGAGCAGGGCAGCGTTTGACCGAGCGCGAACCTTACGACATGAGTTGGTATGGTACGCATGAAAAGTTACACGAAAATAAATAAAAGTGAACGACAATGATATGTACACTTTTAATCCAAAGTAACTTAAACAAATTAAACCTTTAATCTAAAGTTTTATTTATTCAAACAACCCCGAAGGACCGAATAATAAAATTGAGATTTTTTTACGTATTTTCTGCATCATTCCATTACGGTAGTATATCTTTTTGTGGAATGATAGCAGAGGTACAATTGAGACCCCGTTTGTAACAGTTCCTTAATCTTCTTTTCTGGTGTGAGAGATGTAATGTCCACGGCAGAGTAATATAAATTTTTGACACCATACTAAGATGGGAGTGAATAGGCTTTACCTAGGCAAACGTGTATCATATTAGGTTGCATCTTACTCAACATCAGGTAAGATGGCGGCCAAACGTTAGCCTATCATACTAATATTATATAGGTGAAAGTTTGTGAGTGTGTATGTTTGTTACTTCTTCACGTCCAAACGGCTGGAGCGTTTTTCATAAAATTTGGTAGGGAGTTAGCTGACACTCTAGATTAACATATACTTTTTACTGTGGGAAAATATCTTACTCCCACGGGACAATCGATACATCAATTTTTTCAAAGCTGCGGGGTTCAGCTAGTAATATAAAAAAAGAAAAATATTTCATTTCAAAAAAATATTTCGTTTATTATTTAATTTATATCCTTTACTTCTTGGAGATTTTTTTATTAACATACTTGAAGTGTAGGTAACAATTTTACTACTTTTGCTGTTGACGGTACATCAATGAACTTGTAACGCTTCCTCGTACCGTTATACCTCGTGACACTTTATATGACAGCTAGTCGATGTTGTAATGTATTCTATGCGTTTACCTAGTCAGGTGCAACCGATGTAATGACGCGGTTGTGACGAAGTATCATTTAGCCTACTGAGTTACCAAGTAAGATATATCGTACATAGTATCATTCATCATTTGTTTTAGTGCTGATAATATTAATATATTACGTTTTGCTCCAATGACAAATAATTGGTAAAAATACTTGCAGACTAATATTATTTTCCTACTTTTGCTGTTGACGGTACATCAATGAACTTGTAACGCTTCCTCGTACCGTTATGCCTTGTGACACTTTATATGACAGCTAGTCGATGTTGTAATGTATTCTATGCGTTTACCTAGTCAGGTGCAACCGATGTAATGACGCGGTTGTGACGAAGTATCATTTAGCCTACAGAGATACCACGTAAGATAATATCGTACAGAGTACACTCTTCATTTGTTTCATTGCTAACAATGAGTTATTTATAACGTTTTGCTGCAATGATAAATAATTGGTAAACATACTTGCCGTCTATTTATTTGCCTACTTTTTCTGTTGACGGTACATCAATGAACTTGTAACGCTTCCTCGTACCGTTATACCTTGTGACACTTTATATGACAGCTAGTCGATGTTGTAATGTATTCTATGCTTTACCTAGTCAGGTGCAACCGATCTAATGACGCGGTTGTGACGAAGTATCATTTAGCCTACAGAGTTACCACGAAGATAAGTATGTACCATACATCATATCATTCTTCAGTTGTTTTATTGCCACGAAGATATATGACAGCTAGGCGATGTTGTAATGTATTTAACATATATTTTATTAATAACTAGGATAATTTAGTTTTTTCTTAATTAACATATCTAGTAAATGTATTCTGAAATCTATCCGAGGGAGGGCACTGGTGACCTGTAACACAGGTTACTACCTACTTCAGGCACCAGTCTCTCACAACGTTAGGCTTACAGATTATATTGTTTCACTCTTGTTTCATGTCTATAGATTAAGTGCTTATTTGTGAGAGAAAATAAATGGGTTTTATTATTATTATTATTCTATGCTTTACCTAGTCAGGTGCAGCCGATTGCATGACGCGGGTATGACGAAGTATCATTTAGCCTACAGAGTTACCACGAAGATAAGTATGTACCATACATCATATCATTCTTCAGTTGTTTTATTGCCAATAATATACATATAATTTATTACGTTTTGCTGCAATGAGAATTACTAATTTCTTTATATTGCGATTATACTGTATATTAGTACAAAGATTTATTTCTGAACGTGTGATAGGAACAGTGATAAGCATTTGATCCATCTAAAGTGTTTATTGTTTACCAAGCGAATGTAGAGTAAAATAATACATACATATTATCTTTCTTTAATACAATAGTCACAACAATTTTTATTTTAAATTTACAAGTAGTAAAAGAACATGCAGTCTATCATGAGATGAACGAGTGAGTGAACGCAGTGAGACGTTACTATATATGTATAAACTGCTTCATACAGAAAAGATATTCTATCTTAAGTCATTTACAGATGCTTTGCTACGCTCAAGGATGTTCGCCTAATATAAAATTTCAAATATTCTATGACAGATCAAAATAAATTTGACGCATCACGTTAGGTATTGCACCCACTGGAATCCATGAGTGATTTATATCCAATTTCTAAATCTGGATCTGAATCTAGCTAAAAGACTATCTTATCCTACTAACCATGTGAACTATGTAAACATGTAAACTATTTCCTCCTGTAATGGCATGTGAATAAGATGAACACTCTTAATTTTCATCTCTCTACATATTTCATCAACTAATGTTATTGTTACCGTTAAAGTATGACTTTTTGATGTAGGGCCAGAAATTCGGGTACCATAAAAAAGTGGTGGCCTTGTGTATACCTGAAATAGGTACTTCATCACAGTGGCGAAGCGAAAGTTCGTGCCGTCGATGGCAAATTTTAATTGATTGATCCATCGTTTTTTTTTTTATTTTGTTTTCGAGGGGGAAACCTTCCAAAGGTACCCGACGCCGTGGGAGCGACGCAGGGTTATGTGGGATTTTTACCGCACTAAAACCCCCCCGGTGGCCGTCCTCGGCGCTGAAAAGGAGGACTCCGGGATCTCGAAACGACTTCAACCGGAATCCTCCGAGCGCGCTGCCCCATGGGGCTCCTCCCAGATGGGCGGCTGGGCCCACCGCTCCGTCTAGTCTTTACGACGGTATGCGACCACACATACCGCCGTCCTTCCCGGGATTGCCCGGCCGAACGGTTCGAGCTCCCACTCTAGCCGTCTGCAACCCCGGAAGCCCCTTTTATTCGCCTCTTGATTGATCTATCCTAGAAACTTCGATCATTATTATTATTATGTTATACTGGTTGTCCCTTCGCTCAATCTGGTCAAGGGCATGAGTATCCTATGTGTTAGGTAATGTAGGCCATAAAGTATCGAAGTGCCAAATTTCAGCGAAATCTGAGAAGTAGGTTTCGCATGAAAAAATAAACAATCGCACATACATTTACATAAACTTTCGTACTTGTAACATTATTTAAGGCAGGATTTTTCTTTACGTTGGCGTGATTGATTAGACTAACAGCTGCAATTGACTTGGGCACCCCTTCCATAAAACAAATCAACAATTGAATATAAGTTCCTTGTGACGGACAAACAGTATCATTGACGGGAGCAATTTATTTAAACGCCAGTGACACCGGTCCCGGCACGGCGAGCCCGCGTGAAGTTCCGATCATCTCGAATTGCAATAACCTTGGAGGAATCAAAGAACCAATCAGCCAATCGTTCCGTACCCACTTGCGTCAAGCAGCAATTTAATAATAATGATATTTTACAACCCGACTCTGGAATTTTTATTTATATTTCTGCTTTACTTGGGTTCGTTTGTGAGTCCGTCCGCAGGGACTGTGGAGTTTTGTAAATCTATCATATGTTATGTATAAGTGATGGAACGAATGTTACTATTTGAACATTCGCTAACGCGAATATTCAGTTTTTTTTAATTTGACTTGGTGTCAAATTAAAAACAACTTACGCTACTCCTTTAGCAGGGGTTATGTTGGACATAACCCCTGCTAAAGTAGTGTAAGGGCTACAGATTTGACGACCTTTTCTTTGGTAGTCAAATTGCAGTTCTATATTCGTAAAACATTCGCACAATCCTTGCGAATGCGAATGCAAATGCGAATATGTAAAAATATGCCAATATTAGTTCCACCACTAATATGTATATTCACATCTTCCTTCTCAGTGTCTTTACGGCAGCTGTATTAGTTAAGTTTAATGTAGACGTCTCTACAGCAGACCATATATGCATATCTACATTTATACATATATTGGCATGTTACAAAATGTGGAATTTTAATGAGTAAACGATTCTTAGACACTCTTTTTATCTGTGGTTTAAACCGCAATGCACAATTTTTTTCATACGTATAGTGGGCAAAGTAGTCGAAACTTATTTAAACTCAGTTATAAATTTTCCATTTTTTTACTGATAACACTAGAACACGTCAAAAGAAAAAAATATTCAGTTACAGATCAAAAAAGTACAAAAAATTGTCTGTACCCATTTGTAAAGACAATATTAAGTTATATCAATAGCGGACTAACTACATCAATTGGTATGTAATAATTTAGCGTTGGTTCCGTATTCGACCTAACTGCACTCACCTTGAATCAATGAGCCAATCGGTTCAAACAAATCTCTTACGTCAAACGCCTTATTTATTAAACGCCATTAGAAATACAAACACGCTTGTGCCAAATATATGTATTAGTATAAGTGGTTGCATGAAATCACGTTCGGTACATGAGCATTGAGCTTAAATACCTATAAGTCGGCTGCTGAGTCATATCGCAGTGAAAACGAAAGGAATCGAATTCAAAATTGCAGAAATTGTGTTAGTTTTTTAAAAAACTGAAGTAGCAAACGAACTTGCAGTCCAATTGATCACTACCGGTCCGGGTTATCTCATACTCCAAATTTGAACAAATTAAAAAAAAAAAAGATCAAGTTTTTTCCTATATGGAGTAGCAAACGAGCATGCAGCCTGATGATAAGTAGCCGTTACTGCACATGGACATCTGGAATCAACAGCTGATAAGATCAGGGCTTTATCTGAGGTAATGCATAGATGCGTTGCTACTCCTTAGGCCTAACTTGGAACTCCTTCGATAAGTACGTCTCCCTTCCCTTTAGAAGGTGGTAGAACCAAACTAGTTCCACCGGGGAAGTGCCCCGGCCACACCTATTTCTAGCGTAAAGCATTTCTTGCGTTTCGACGGAAGGGTGTGGTTGTCGGCACACTTTCACAAGAGGCGACCATTATAGTCCTCGGGAGCAAGGGAGTCCTCCTAGCAACGCACCTGTGATTGACTTCAGATGGAACCCACGTTCTGTATGAAGTTGATTATAGATGTCCATGAGCGGCAGTGATCTTACCATCAGGTGGACTGCATGCTTGTTTGCTACATCTGTCAGATAAAAAAAACATCCTTGAACATAGCCGCGCATAACACTGCTGTTGTTAAATTGTAAAGTAACAAGAAATACAAAATTAATTCAATTTCATTTGATTTATGTTATCAATGCGGATACAAAATGATTATTTACTTCAATTCGTGAACGATTTATTAAATTTCATCAATTTGCTAGTTAATACCCAAATAATTTGAATAAAATTGCGTTAATTACCATTTAATCACATTCTAAGACTTACGTGTATCGATACTCTGTAATCAATACCGTTGATTTGATTCTACTATGTATGGAAATCGTAAACACTGTTTTATTAATCACATGTAGTAGCTTACATACTTTATTAACTATACAATTATGTAACTTGAACGTATCATTATGTGTAAAGTAGACTTGGCCTTATAAGAAATACTAGCAATAATTTGTTAAGACATATTTGTAACATGACGTTGTAACATTTGTAACGATTAAAATATACGAGTAGGAGTTTAGGCGTTAGTAATACTGGTTTAGATTACTCTATTTACATTGATTATACTTTAAGTACAGTAAATTGTAAGCACAATCGAAGTTGTTAGAGGAGGCCTTTGCCTTGAGGCACACCGAACTTAAATATTCTATAAATCAAACGGGAATAAGAAAAACAGAAATTGAATGTAGTTCGGGATAAGAAGGCTTATTATTATTATTGTTATTAAATTGTTACATAAAGTGTTCGTTGGGGGCCCACACCCACCTCTTTTGCCAGAAGACAAAGTTGTTATTACGCCCATGAAGATATCTTTACAAGATTTGAACTTTGAACTTAATGGAAACCAGCAGCGTGCAGTATGTCCCAGGATTACCAGTTCAGTGAAAATATTCAAAACGGTTGTAACCTGCGAGTAACAAGAAAAAGATACATCTCTGAACAATTTTAACAACACTTGTTTATAGAATGGTTTTAACTGTCCATAAGCTTTTACTATATAATATAACACCAGGTAGTCCACTTAAGCATTTGCAACGTTGCAATTTCAATTACATAAAAATGCAACATTAACATGTTTGTGCAATGAATCCATGTTTGTTAACAAAACGATCGTAACAAAAACCACTCATAATACAGCGTGTTAGCACAATGGACTTCCGTGTAACATACTGACAGCCAATATTCCATTGAAATCAAACACGGACGTAGGATGTCGATAAGCGATTGTTTTTAAAGTTCACTTTGGCAATAGGAACAACTTGCAACAATATTAATTTTCAAATTAGCCGGCTAAAATATAAGGACCTCAGCTGAGTAGCTACTTTATATTTATATGTCGCAGCTAAATAAAGCTTGATAAAGAACTTAACTCGAAAAACGCGATATAGAAATCTTGCAGTTGCTAAAATGCGCGTTTTATATGCCGCAAGCAAACGCAGTAAATCGCAATCGCCAAAACGCAAATCGCCAACGCTAAGTCTACTAGAGCCATAATTGCAGTAAAACTGATAACTTCCCATGAGTAAAATGTATTACATATATGGAGACTCAAGATACATTTCAAATCCTAACGACTGAATTTAAATATCGTGTGTAGTGCTCTCATTACTGGTTGCAATAGTAAAGCAAATAATAGATATTTGCACATTTACATATTTCATTTGAAAAAATTCGTAATTCATAATAAGCAATTCCAGCAAATAACATGTATATGTACTCGCATAATTACAGCAATAATATGAATTATTTCTGGAAGCAATAGGATGTGTTCTTGGTGTTATACATTATAATGAAAATTTAAATTAACCAGCAAAAGTATCGATCGAATTCCGTAAGTACAGCTAAACTCATTGGACCATAATCTGTGATTGACGCGACACGAAATGGGAACGGCTGGTGACACAGTGATATTTACTTGAAAATGCGGTTTTTACAGATGAATGCAGCTAACGAGGTCGTGTTATTTGGATAAACCGGTAAAAGCTGCAAAAACAAGGCTGACATTTTATAGGAAAGCATTAGGGTAATAAATATGGCACGTAACTTTGTTTTGCATACCTACGTGTATCTCGTTGAACCTAGTCATAAGTATCCTGTAGTTTTTAAATTTGATAAAAATATTGTAAATACTTACGTAAGAGAGCTTTTAAAAAAGGTATTTTAAATCCAAATCGAGGTATTCAAACGTTGTACAAGGAATATAACGGTCAGTTAACAAAAATGCGTTGTGGAATTCGCTTACAACACAATCAAACATGCTAATCTCTAATTGCGTATGCAATCGGAACAATGTGTCCACATTCTCCGTTGAATATAGAACAAGGGTAGATCGTTTTCCAACCGTTGGCAAAAACGGATTGATTTAAAAATCGAACGCGATCAATGAAGGATGACGGTTGCAGCTGCGTTCAGGAATCCGTTGAGAAATCGCTGTTCGAATTATAAATTATTTATCACGTATCAACGTTTGCGCCCGCGTGGGGTTCACTGACAACACGATTGTGGTAAAGAATATTAATACAGACTATTCACAATAGAGTTGACTTAGAATATATCTAATTGCTGCTTTAAAGTAATTTTCTGTTTTTTTTTGTCAATTGAAGGGTATTCGAATTTATCAATAATAAATATTGTCTAAGAAAACGTTTCTACATGCCTATATTTATATAGCGTCAAGCCGTAGCAGTCAATAAATTAATCAAAATATGATTAAAATTTCAGCATGTTTCACAGAATCATTTTAAATTTGAACAATAGACATTTTATTATGAAACTCTTTAATTTAAAATTGTATGTTTGCTTTGGCGATTTATCGGCGACACACGGAACACAGTAAATCAATTACTTTCTTGCAGTGTTGGTTTTATAAAAATGCACATAAATTAATATTGACTGTTTAAGTTTTCGAATTATTTTACCAAAGGAATACGTGAAAACATTAAAATGCTGAACTCGTCCTGTAACTAGTAAATAAGTTTATTTATGCAGTAAATGTAGACATGTAGTAAAAAAAATGCATGTATAATACTCTTACTTTCTATTGCAATTGTATTTAATTAAACTGGCATAATCAGTGCTACTTTATGAATGACGTATCGTCCTAAATTAACTTGGCTGAATAGGGTACGTGTCCTTATCCTGAGCGAAGTGACAAATCGATGGGTAGGCGGTTATATCAAGCTGTCAATTTGACATAATGGATACTCGAACCAGCATATCTGAAGCTACGCTATATGATCCATCCGAAACCTGTATACACATAAAACCTTAGTTTTGCATAATTCCCATTTCTATTCGTTAGTTTCCAACACTAACTTAATTAATTAATACCGTTATACTTACTATGTATGAGGCTGCAAGATCAGTCGGTCACGTCGTGAAGTAATTACGATCAAAATAATTAATACATTCATAAATTAATAGACATTTCATTAATGAAGTGTACATTACAGCAACCCAATTAGATAATCTGCGGTGGCGTTCTTAACGTTATACACAGTAAACAATATTGTTTATCCCATTTCACAAGGATGAAGATAAGTGACCTCAATTAACTTTAAGCTGATAAGGAATGCATTTACAATTACTTGTTTTATTTGCCCCTATATTAATATTGTTGCCGTTTTCATACGGTTTATTGAGTTTTTACTGCGGTAGCATTATTGTCACAAATACTTTTGCTGTATTTGGAGAGCGCTGTTTTAATAAGAAAGACTTTCTTTTATCGACGTAAAAAGGCGAAAACGCTGTAACTCACACATATTATCTTATTTCAACTTCGAAATTAGAAAAGAAACTGCGACTGATGTGTTCACTTTTCGGCTCTACAATCAATAGAAAATATTATACAGCTTTAAAATTAACACAGAACCACATAAACATCTCAAAAGATTTTAGCTCTCGTGGTCATTATTTTATCGTAATAAGAGTAAGACAGTTTAAGCTGATTTGCGTGAATATTTCATCTGTGATAATTTTCAGTAGGCAGTAAAGGAAAACAAATCTAAGAAGCGTACATGAATGAAAGCAATTTATAAAATGAGGGTATACCAACTATGGGCATTGTTTTCTTTTTCTTGTCTAGAAATTTATCTTGATATTCTACCAATTTTTTAAAATAATGGTTTAAAGGATTTGGCTTCTTGCCTTTTAGCCCAAATTAATTGTTATGAGTAAAATAATTAAGTTTTAGCGATGAAGATAAATTTGAAAAAGGAACAAAGGGCGTTTTTTACAATGTTAACAAATCCGTAAGTACAATGCTATGCGTGGAATGCTGTCCGGCTAGAACGGTAAAGATAGACTCGATAAACAGACAATACAACTGCATTCTTAGATAAATATCGCTTTTTGTCAACGCACTTAGATATATTTAGGACTATGGTAACTTTAGCTTACAATATTATAAACAAACGACCATAGAAATAATATTTAAATTGACCACTTGACATTAAAATTTAAACTTTTTCTTTTATTATCATTGTTGTTTAGTTACGTATGCGTCTAATTAATCTACACTAACTGTATATGTTTAAACAGTTTAAGCAGTAGTAAAGTTATAACAATTACTTACAACTCAAAAGTTACTTAATCCATAGACAAAAACTATATCATGTGTCTATTGTCATGTTTATTTCTTAACATGTCAATTGTCAAGCAAGTGATGGTTTTAGAGTTAGTTTCTTAGTTGCCAAAGATTTTTGTATAAAATGATTCCCAATCTCATCCCAATTTGTGGACGTCGACATAAGCGTTGCAAAACAAAATTATAAAATCAACAATGGTTACAACTTGTTACGTTATACCCTAATAACTCGTGTTACAATTTTATAATTGGACCTTGTAATGAGAACCAATCACGCATGAAATTACGATCAAGTTGTAATCAAAACAATATGCATAATACTTGGGTTTCAACCGTGTAATTAAATAATTAGTTAAATAAGTTACATGTGCACGAAATTATCATTAACAAACTTACGTATTGCAATTTGTTATCTGTAGTCACGTTCAACTGCCGCCCAAAACAGGCGCCCGCCTAAACCGGAAGCTAGTTAATTTTAAAATTAGTCGATTGAAACTATTCGCTGCGTTCGCATTTAAAACTAAAAATTATAATGTTTAAAATAATGTTTATTTTACAACAGAATCGTAGTATATATTATAGTAAATAGTTAAATAAATCGCAGAGTCAGCACGTGGACTTACCTAACCGAAAACGCCGGTTCGACATTGGAACAAAACAAACACGCCCACATACACATACCACAGCACTATTATTTTTTAACCACAGACAACACAAAGGTCAACGACAATCGTGATCCGGAATGCATTTTGAATTTGGAAAACGAGACGAGCGTTCGGAGTCATAACTCGCGTTCGACTCAGTAACGTGTCGTAGAGCAGGGGCTACTGGACTGATGTGAATCATTTGAATCTATTATTATGCGTGGCAAGTGACCGCATGTCAAGAGCAAGACCAAGGATTGCTGCATGTGTGCGTACATAGTACGACGCGGATCGTTCATAGCTTTATGAACGAACTAGCGACCTGTCCCGACTTTGTCCGGCTTAAATAATTACGTATGTAGACGCAGATATAAATGTACTAGTACATTTATAATAGAAGTTAAAATAATTACTTAATGTATTTGTAGATAAAAATAATTACTTAATGTACTTTACGAGTTCAAATGTTGGTAGTAAGTTAGAAATTAAATAGTATAAGAAATTCAATCGCTTTAAAAGTTAAGCAAAAAGATAGTTAATAACCAATTTGAAAATGAAAATGATTATTGTGAGTTATTTTACTAGACATCGGTATGTATGATGTAGCAGAGTTCTTTTAACATAAGTTAGGAGGAAGAATTCAGTTACATTACAGATATTATTTGACGCAGTGCACGCCGTGGAAGCTCAAAAATGTGTTTATTATATGAGTATAAACAAAATATATAGACTATGTCACTGTCAAATAGCGTACGTTTTAAATAGATGTTAAAATTATATATAATTTTTATTTTTTTTAACTATTGCAATGGTTTCGGAAATTCACATAATTTCACGTGAATACTCTGTTCTTTAAATTATGATCTTTATAGTGAACTAGATTGTTAGCGATACTAAAAAAAAAAACAGGCTTTGAACGATGCTTCTACGTCCAGCTATATTATTTTAGTATATTACACAAATACAACACACACACGCACATACAAACGCGCCCGTAAATATACGCATTACGTGTGTCGACGCTCATGACGCGAGGGAGCACTAATTAGATTTGATGATTATGAGTGACTTTTATTTTCCTAGCTAATGTTGTGTACATATTGATTACAATCTAACTGTGACTTATTTAAAATGCCATCAACTTTGATAATTTACTTTATGACTTATAATAAAAAAATCATAGCTAAATCTAATCCTATACACATAGATTATATCTATAGCGAATTTTTCACATGTCGAAAAATTTTGGTGCACAGATTATAAAATTCCTGTAGTAAAACTTTAGAATATAACATTTTTTGACTAGACTAATCTCGCGGCTTCGTCATTTCGGTCGTCACGTCTACTACAGAAATGAGTATCCTATCTGTTAAACTAGGTCATATATGTATGCCAATATTAAAGAAAATTGACTGGTAGTTTTTGTGTGTAATAGTAACAAACATACCTACAACCTTATAAACTTTCGCACTAATAATATCTGTAAAGAAAAACAGTGGAATCTTGTAACTTGTATACTTTGATTCCACGCATACAAATACGTTCCTAATGAGATAGCAAATGTTTTACTATGTTTACGACTTGTAAACAAATGTACATCGTTAAATTGTATGCATATATTTACCTACCTTATTGAAATGTATAAAATAACCATATATCTTTTTTTCTTTAATCTTATTTAGAAGTTTTTCGTACAATGTACATGACAACTCCATTATTTCTTAACCTAATTACACAAAATAATAATCATAGTTACAACTTCTTAACACTAGTAAAACTATTGTATTATCCTATTTTGAAGGGATGCATTGATGAAAACGTAAACGCGTTTTGCCTGTAACCATATATCTGCAATTTTATGCTATCTTTATTATCCTTTAAAAAATCTAGGATATTATCGAGGAGGGTGGCATCTATTATATTTAGCTAAGTTAGTAGTCAATTATACACGTTATCGTAATATCTTACGCTTGTATAAATCACATGTAATATGGATTAAGGAAAATGAAGTCTATGAAAGGCGCGATGTTTTCCAGTGGAACAAAAAAAAACAAAGAACTATCTTTCTACAAAATTTGGCTATAGTCACTTTGGCGTTTATCTAAAAATAAACGATAACCCCTTTATCGTTCATCTCAACCACTTACTTCCATTTTGAGTAAAAAAAAAAAATATATCATTTCAAACGCAAATGTTCGTTTACGAGCCAATTCAATAAAATATCTTCGTACAGATTGCCTACGTGCGTCAATCTCGCTTGACTGTGAATGAAAGGCATGGACCGCTACTGCTGCATAAGGAATGAATCTCATAACAGCTCGCGCGGAAGCCGTCAGTCCATCCGCATTTACATAACTGCGCCCACTCAGTAAAGAAACCTTACGAATAACAGTCTAGGCATCTCGGCAACAAGTTGCGCATACGTTGGTTAGCGTCATCGTGATAAAGTAACTGTTTAAATAGACCAAGGAATGGAAGAAAGATAACGCCGCACGGGGCATACTTACATTGAAACCTTTAATGTTCATTTGACCGTAGCCTAAGTATTTTTTCCAAAGTCTAAGTACCTATATATTTTGTCTCAATAGTTAGCTGTCTATCGTAGACTAGGTACCATGTCTTCGTGACATTACCACACACACACACACACACACATACACACACACAAAACTAAGCTTTTGTTGCTTACAAATGGACGAAGTACTTATTCAATATTTGTGTGATGTCAAACTTTTTTGTTACACTTTTTTGTTTTTTTTCGTAATTCATAAATAAAATTGTTTAAGCACGTACCTACCTACACGAGGAGTCATTTTAATATTACAGCTTATTTATTTAAACTTATCTGCTAAAGTGAGCTCATTAGAACCAATGGCGCCTTTAGATTAGCATCTAATATTTGCAATAGCTCATTAGAACCAATGGGACCCTTAGATTCCCATATGAGGTTATTATTATTTTGACACGTAATTTCACATTTTTTTATATTTCACATCATCACATTAACAAATATTATTTTCTGTAAATATTAATTTCGTAACGGAACATTATCCAGATGACAGCAACAGATAATTCTCCCCGGTCTACGGCACACGAAAACTAGAACTGTGGAACGCAAAACACAAATTATAATAAATCGATTGATATAATCCTCGTCGTTGGAGCGGAAAATTAAAAACTGATACAGAAATATCGAGCACTCAGTCTATTTTCGTATGCGAACACAGTTTGATAAGCGTGGAATTTTACGTGGATTACATTTTCGGAAACTATAAACAATGCTGTAAACTACTTTGCAGGAAAATAGCTTGGAAGAGGGAATCTATTAATAGAGTGCAGTTGAGGGAAATCGTTGAAGCCAAGATCCGCAAAGGGTTGTGGCGCCGTAGGAATAAGTAAGCTATAAACTACTAAGACGATGATCGAAGCTATGTGTAAATAGAGTTATCTATGTGTTTAGCTATTCTCGTAAGTTTAAGAAAGTCTAGAAAACTATTCCTAAACAGATATTATATATTACACGATTAAATTTTTATCGAGATTTTTTACCTTAAGGATCCCGTACAGACTTGACCCTTTCGCTTCATCGATTACCCGATAAGCCGTTTATTCAATTGCTATTATTCAAATCAATCATAATATTACGATCGTCATTGTATTGTCATCTATTAATAGAATAAACAGTTATTTAGCAGTATTTTTTTGCGCTTCGACAAAATTGTACCTAAGTGTTGATAAAGCAGGAAAATCAGCATTTTAAAGCCTTAATTTGCACCTTACACTTACACGCTGATAATAAGATTCAAATGTTATTGAACATATACATGTTTACGTACAACGTATGTAATGATGCGTTCCGGGCGCGATTGCGTCGGCCAGCAAGCTTAATACGCTTTTAATGTTATTCAGAAGGAACGGCCCATCCGTTCCTTCTGATGCGCTAGAGAAAGTCCATCCGGTGCGCACCAGATAATCACCGTGCAACGCATGTAGTAAACATGTTTTTAACCGACTTCCAAAAAGGAGGAGGTTATCAATTCGTCTGTATTTTTATTTTTTTTTTTATATTTGTTACCTGATTTCTCCGGACTGGGTGAACCGATTTAGATGATTTTTTTTTTATTTGAAAGGTAGTGCGTGTCATAGGGTCCCATTTTTTTTTAGTATTTTTTTGACAAGGGCATCTATAAGAAAAACGCATAAGTCTTAAATTTGCATTTTCAATGTGCCCGATAAATGTATGAATAACTCAATATCCCGCCAACCGATTTTGATGATTCTTTTTTTATTAGAAAGGATGTACTTCAGGGGTAGTCTGATAAGAGTTTGATAAGGTTCTAATCATAGGATCTTAAACTTTTTGGAGCAAAATAATAAAATTAGTGATAGTCTGCCGAACCTTAGCTGCAGAAGTCCAATTGAGTAAAATATAGAATAAAATTACTAAGTAGGTATTTACTATGAAAAGTTTGACCTTCAACTCTTCAATCCTGATGATGCAGGGGTACTGCTAGCCTGAACTATAAAAGTTGGTCATTTGATGTTTACGAATATATAATGGAATTGATAAGCAAATTCATGGGACAAAAATTTGACCTTCAACTCCTCAACCCTGATGATGCAGGGGTACTTCAAGCCAAAACCACAAGAGTAAGCCATTTGGTGCTTACGTATATGTTATAAGATTACTGAGCAGAAATATAAGATGAAAAATTTGACCTTCAACTCCTCAATTCTGATGATGCAGAATACTGCAAGCCTAAACCATAGGAGTTGGCTATTTGGTGCTTACGGGTATGTATTAAAATTACTAAGCAAAGACGCAAGATGAAAGTTTTGACCTTCAACTCCTCAGCCCTGATGATGCAGGGTACTGCATGCCTAAGCCATACAAGTTGGCCACCTGGTGCTTACGTGTATATTATAAGATTACTGAGCAAACATATTAGATGGAAAATTTGTCATGTTATGACTAAGATTTAGCTTTAAATTTAAATGTATTGTGGGTTAGGTTAGGTTGGAACATAAAAGAAAACATAAAAACTAAGCGAGCAGGGCGCGGCAGCGCCCTGCGAGCGGGTGCGTTCAGTTCGTATGAATTGATAGTGTTGTATGTTGTGTCTAAGCTTATGTTTAATTTGTTATTTTATGTTGATGTTTATTTAATGTTTGCATATGTGTATGTATGCACAAAGCAAACTTAGCGATTTTATTTTAATACAAATAGATGAATATCGTCACTAAAAAGCATGAAATAAAAAATTTTTGACAAAAAAATATCCACCGACTTCCATGCCACAAAAAAGTTAAAAATAATTTAAATATATTTTAGTTTAAAACATACTCAGTACTTAGGACATAGTTCTGAAGTCGGTGCTCATATAGGACATAGTTACCGTCGTCCAGCGAAATATGTCGAGCACCGACTTCAGGACTATGTCCTAAGTACTGAGTATGTTTTAAACTAAAATATATTTAAATTATTTTTAACTTTTTTGTGGCATGGAAGTCGGTGGATATTTTTTTGTCAAAAATTTTTTATGTTCAGATATTTTTATGACAGTTTTAAAAAAAACAGTATAATGTATTACGACAGTCAAGTTTTAAATTTACACTGAAATTGATATCAGCTACCATTAATATTTATAAAATCAAAAGAGGCGACATACTTAGTATTTTAAATTTCTTCAAAGATATGCGCCTAGTTTACGATATAAGTATAGAAGTCGTAACTTAATTGTTTTATTATTAAAATCTCGATCAAATTAAAATATATTTGTTATCAATGAAAAACTAACCATAATAACTTATATCAAATTCTCGCGTGGGTCTTTGAATGTTTAAAATGTTTGGACCAACCGCGAGATCGTGTGATCCTTTAAAATATTCATACTCTATTGATAAAGCTTCTTCTACTCGTCAATAGATGGCGGTCTATGGTAGAGATAACTGGTTATGTCGTTATGAATTAATAGGATACAATAATATTTTTATTATCGAATATATTTTAAAGTCCCATTCAAGCTAATATATGCCAATTAAATAAGCAGGTGACTTGATGTTTATTGTACAATACTTTACTACTATAATTATTTCTGGGCTAAAATCTCTCCTTTACTCAAGCAAGACGTTTTAAGGGGTGACCCACTAACGGGTTGTTCAGTTACCACACATATTATGACATATTTTGTAAGTGTTCTAGTTTTCGTACCTTGTTTTGTTTATAAACATAACATTTTGTTGGAAGGAGTTATGTTTATAAATTATTTCTTGTACATTAGGTCATAGCTTGAGATATTTTTAGGTAAACTCCCTATGTAATCTTTCTGTTAATCTTTGAGTAAATGTTAGCAGTGTAGTTTAGCAATTAGATTCAATCCATAGAGAAACACACAAACTGTTTCGTTACTTTATTCAAATGCCTAAAAACGAATACATATCGTTTTTAGCCATCGCTTTCGTATAATAAAATATAGGTAAATAATGATTTTAAAAATTAAGATAGTGTCTGATTTTACATATTGGTGCCAATAAGGGTCCATTTTACCTTTTTAATTTATTATACGGTTCAAGGGCCACATTAACTCAAACCTTTACGTGGGTGTTCAATCGTCGGATATAATTGCATTTACTAGTCGTTTCCTTCCTGCGCCGGCGCAGCGATACGTCTCCGTTCGACCGAAAACACGTTAGTGCTTTTAATGACCCGTGATCATGCATGTGAAGGGTCAGTGAAGGGCCATATTCACATAATTACGTATTGAATAAATTAATAGGTACATTCGGTTTAGTTTAATTTATATGTAAAGTTATAAATTTGCTATAAAGTTGAATACTCATAATATATCTACGCTAGAAAAAGAATGTGCATGAGTAAATTAGACGTGTATTATTTTTGTATATTATATGGGTTTTCATTACATTTTTAGACTATAGGGGAGATTCAAAACAATCGAATTTTGTTGGAGCATACAAGCATTTGGTATAAAGATGGACAGACAGACATTTTCAATATAGTACTATAAGATGCTTCAAAGTAGCATTCAACAGTTTTAGAAAAAAAAATTACCATCAGATATAATCCTAATAACCTCTTCAGTGATAAACTAAACTCCTTTTATCTAAACAACAAACAATTCTTATCTTACCGATCCAATTGACCTATCCTTCTTAAAATGATTTAATAATAAATACTAGACATTTTAAAACTTAGCGAAAATTTATGTTTAGATCACTACATAGTATAAAATAAGGCGCTTCACGCTGTCTGTCCCTATGTATGCATAGATCTTTAAAACTACGCTACAGATTTTAATGCAGTTTTTTTAATAGACAGAGTAATTCCAAAGGAAAGTTTTTGTGTATTATATACATGTATGATAAAGCAGAGAAACACTGATAATTTTAGGTGGAACGAAGTTCGCCGGGTCAACTAGTTAAAAATATGTAGGTAGCAACATTTTATTATGGTAAGTAACATAATATATAAGATTCCTAAATGCTGTCTTACTCGTGATTTGAAGTGCGTGGGAAGACAAGTTTCATTTTATAGCTCTTGACATCGTATAAAAACTAAAATTGGGTTCACGAACTATGGGGTTCGAACAAGAACTTAAATATTTTATGATCATGACCATATCTGGTCGAAAAATTCCGGCGTGATCATATTGTGCTACTAATAAATTAAACAAGCTTATATACCTATTCGTACTTGAAATTGGGAATCCCAGGAAACATAATTATATAACTAAGACACTCCTTTTGATAACCCCATTAGCAAGTTATACAAAGCTATTATTATTTCTCCCTTTTAGAATTAATTACCAATCGTAATTTATGTAAGTACCTATGTAAAACCCTGTTTTCAAAGAATATTTTTGTTTAAAAAAAAACATTTAATTATTTACATAGCTATTTATTATTATAAATTATAAACGAATAAATTAATTATCTATAAATAGGAAAGTCTGATTGACAAACTTTCTTTTAATGGAACCCTATTAACTTTATTACGTATACTAGAAGGAACATACATAACATACAACATAGGTAAACTTTTATAAGCCTTTACATCTTACTAAAAAATATAATTCCTGTGCCTTTAATCGGGTCGAATCTTTGTTAGAGATATAAGAAACAAGTGCCTTATATTTGGGATCCGAATAGTAGTCACTGCCGCCCATGAGCATCTCTAAGTAACATCATATGGACCAAGTTTTGTATCTAACGTCAACCACAGATGCATTGCGAACCATAAAAAATTATATGGTCGTCTCATATAGGTAAAGCGAGTCAACATCCAAACCAATACCCCGAAACCAAGAATTGCTTTACGATAAAACTAAATGTGGCGATGGTACCTCTCCAGCAATGGCGTACAGGGTGGCAAGTAGGAAAAATGTTCCGGGCCACCAGCCCGAAGAGGCTTCCGGACAGAGAAGAACTCCCAACATTTATCATTCATTATACACGTTTAGTAAAAAACGTTTGTCTTTAATTTATTTTTATTGCCTACTCAGTTGCATACACAAGAAAATAAATGTATTAAAATTCAAGGTATTTCTAAAAAAGTTGTAACCTACTCTCGCTATATTTACTACTACTACTACTACTACAACTCGCAATATTTCTGGCAATTTGTATCTAAAGTACAACTTTATGACTGACAAAAGTATCATATTAAAACTAGAAAGTAGAGTTCGGCACTCCGCATCTCCTTAGCTCATTACGATGTATCCCCCTTTGTTTAAGACGTACTTGGTAGACTTTTTCCTCCTATGAATATGCATGCCCATGCGGTGCCGATGCGTAGACATGATCTTGACTGGCTTCTTATATAGACCGTGAAATCAGTATTAAACTAGTAGGCAAAGTTTCTTTAAAGTTGTAAGTACTTCTTAGACGAGTTAAAAATGAAAAGTATATAAAAACTAACAGGGTTTCTATCAAAATAATTAAGATATTAATACCTATTATTATAGTAACGACTGTTAGAAAATAGATTAATATGTAGGTAGGTAACTTAATTGTTTAATTTAGTTTGATGATAAAACGATTTAGGTAAACACTGGTTGATAAATTAAAAATAAAAATAGAGAAACATGTTTTTTTTTTGTCACTTGGCGTTTGCTTATTGTCGTACCTTTTTGATAAATTGTTTTATTTAATACAATAAAACTGTGCATTTTTTGTGCGTATGCGAACATTCTTTTACGTCAACCACAGACAAAAATAAAAACGGGTCTTTTATGCGTTGGTGTCGCGTCAAATGACAGCTATATTTATATCATCAATCCATTAATGTATAAATTCGCTCCAGAAAGTGTCAATAGCCCTTTTCCTTTCGTAAAAATACTTTTTTCTCAGTGAAACATGGAAACGCGTGTGCATAGTATAGGCATGATTGCGATAACTTTAATGTTTAAATCTTAACCTTTTTATTATTTGCATTTCTAGCTATGAACACAAGTTAGCTTCTTTCGTCACAATAATAATTACACCTTGAAATCAGAACTCATACGACAGGTTTATATCACTGCATTGTATGTAAGGTACAGTATAAGCGTATATTGTCAGAAATATTTTTATTACACAATTTTTTACATCATGTGATTGCTCCGACCATAGAATTTAACCGCTCAAATTGGAAAAATGAAATACTACTGGGTTATCATAACAATGAGTACAAAATACAATATGTTATACATTTAAATTAACACTCAAGCAGTATATTATTATCTTTGCGAGAGAGCCAGCTGTTTTCAAATGTAAATACAAGACATTTAGATTCCAACGTGTGATCTTTGTGTGCCGTAACTAATAAATATTAATTTTGCAGTCTTTAGAAATCGTACATACCAAAGATAGCAATAATAATACATTCGCTTGCGTAAGTATTACGAGGATTGCTTCAATAAACATATGCGAAACACGAGAAAGTATATATAGCTCTCTGTATAGCTCTATGTATATCCATACATGTGTAAAAATGAAAGTCCACGTATCCATCGCATATATTTGCAAAAAAATGGAGTGGTTGACTATAAAAAAGTTACAACAGAATGTTTATATCTTTGTTTGTTAGAAACTGCCTGAAAGCTACTTAATTTTACTTGAACATATATTACAATATTTATATTCCTTAATTAGAGGTAACATTTGTTTTTATTTCATTAGATGATGAAATAAAGATTTAATTTATTAAACCCAAGTATAGTTTAAATTGTGTTAATTTTATTTTAATGCGACTGAAACCGCGGAACACAGCTAGTTAATAATGAAACTAGATTTTTTTAGAATATTAATAATATATTATGATTTTTATTATTTGAATAGTTTGGTGCGTTTTAATTTATCTATTTACTTTATACCTATAGATTTTTGAAAAATAAACGTTTAATTGTTTACTCTTTATTAGAAGAGATGTATTTATAAAGAGCTAAATTTCGTGACAAGATTCTATGGGTAAAATATAGCTGATTACTTAATTATTTACATCATTATAGACTAACCAGCTAAATTCACTTCTATTTTTGAGATTCTTGACTAGAAAGTCCGGTCAAATGGCCTGTTGCCAGCCACAGCGAACTAATTTCAATTCTGCCAGCTCTACATAATTCGCAACACTTATTTTGTTTTGCTATCTACTTCTTGTATTGACTGTTAAGAAATGTAACCAAAATATGTACTTAAAATATGTATTTATGTTATAAAAATGTGAAAATCGTACCGTAGAAAGGGTTCCAATGGTGAGTACTGCATAACTAGTGGCGATCGACTTTCCAACAATTAGGTATGTAGGTGTACGCCGTTAGAGAAATCTTATCTAACCTTCCAGTGAAACTAACTTACTTTTATCAACTTGTCAAAACGAGTGAACCTAGTTTTGACCAAAGCGATACTGTTAATTCAATCTCAGTACTGTAAGGTTGTACAAATTCCATCCTTTTTTAACTTCGATGACTAATATTAACTAATAGTTCCTATTAGTGATCAATGTTTTTTTAAGTTTGAACTAGAATATAATAAAGCCCATCTGACGGTAAATGGTCATTGCAGCTCTTGAACATTGAACTTGAACTTGTCTGGGTAAAAAAAATCCAGGGAAACTGCTAAAATATCAATTTGCTATAAAGTAGGCTGTCCACCAATTCGCACTTGGCCAGCGCGGTGGACTATGGCCTAAAACTCTCTCTAAGACCCGTACCCAGCAGTGGGATTATAATGGGTTGACGGGGATAAAATAGGCTTCTTATTAGACTGTACGCATCTAATGCCTTTTTTTTTGTTGTCGAGGGGGAAACCTTCAAAAGGTACCCGACGCCGTGGGAGCGACGCAGGGTTATGTGGCATTTTTACCGCACTAAAACCCCCCCGGTGGCCGTCCTCGGCGCTGAAAAGGAGGACTCCGGGATCTCGAAACGACTTCAACCGGAATTCTCCGAGCACGTTGCCCCATCGGGCTCCTCCCAGATGGGCAGCTGGGCCCACCGCTCCGTCTAGTCTTTACGACGGTATGCGACCATACGTACCGCCGTCCTTCCCGGGATCACCTGACTGAACGGTTCGAGCTCTACCACTCTAGCCGCTCGCAACCCTGGAAGCCCCTTTTAGTCGCCTCTTACGACAGGCAGGGGATGCCGTAGCCCTATTCTGATCCCGGAACTACAGGGCGATGGCCTAAAACTCTCTCTGAGAGAAGACCCGTGCCCAGCAGTGGGATTATAATGGGTTGACGGGAATAAAATAGGCTTCTTATTAGACTGTGCGCATCTAATGCCTAATGAATTATTCGGTACAGGCATTGAGAAAAATCGCAGGACATACATAAAAATATACACGACGATAACTTATTTTTTTGGGAAGCCAGTTAAAATAGCTAAGAGTGTAGGTATACCCTTCATTCTAATCATTGCCCGTATATATTCCATATCGATCTTAAATTACTGACTAATCTACCTCCATCACATTAGGTCGATGACTGTTTTACGTAACACTTTTTGTGTGGCTGTAGGTACATACTTTAGATACGAAAGTGTATCGTTCGTATACTGGAACAATATTTGAATAGATTAGCTAATTCTGAAGCAACGCCGATAACAATGGAGCAAAAAGTGTTATGTGGGTGCTTTGATGGTTTGTTAGTAAACGTTTTGAAACTGTTAAAATAGCTCTTTTATATTCATAGTTATTGTCTAGAGTCTATTATAATTTTTATATTGGTAGAGGAAACATCGTAAGTTTTTATTGATGCAATTATTTTTCTTCTCTTTTTCATCTTTTTCAGATTTAATTGGAATCAAAAGCTTTTTCTGTGGTACGGAACAAATGTGTTATTGGTGGTGGTGTGGTTGGTAATATTTCTGTTGCTTTTGTACCTATTGACCATTATGGATTTTTTATATCTGATTGAAGTAGCAAACGAGCATGCAGTCCACCTGATGGTAAGTGGTCACTGCCTCCCATAGTCATCTGTAATCAATTTCATACAGAACATGGGTTCTATTTGAAGTCAATCACGGATGCGTCGCTGCTCCCAAGGACTAAGATGGTCGCCTCATATAAAAGTGTGCCGGCAACCACACTCTTCCATCGAAACGCAAAAACTGCTTCACGCTGATATAGGTGTGGCGGTGGTACTTTCCCAGGCGAATTACACTGGTTCTACCACCTATATTTTCAAAATTTGCATAATCGACAAAGAATAAAAAGATCACAAATGACCTCCTGTTCAAATAACTATTCTTTTTTTGCCTATATAAATAGAGGGTGTCTGGACTCTTATTTCTAACCTTAAATACGCCCATTTGTATACAGCAAAATTTTTCCTGTAAATTTCCTTAGGTATACAGCTTTTTTTGTCTATATAAATAGAAGGTGTCTGGACTCTTATCTCTAGCCTTACATACGCCCATTTGTATACAGTAAAACTTTTCCTGTAAATTTCCTTATACAGCGTTTTTTTGCCTATATAAATACAGGGTGTCTGGGCTCTTATCTCTAGCTTTATATACGCCCATTTGTATACAGCAAAACTTTTCCTGTAAATTTCCTTATACAGCTTTTTTTGCCTATATAAATACTGGGTGTCTGGACTCTTATCTCTAGCCTTATATACGCCTTTTTGTATACAGTAAAACTTTTCCTGTAAATTTCCTTATACAGCATTTTTTGCCTATATAAATACAGGGTCTCTGGACTCTTATTTCCAACCTTAAATACGCCCATTTGTATACAGCAAAACTTTTCCTGTAAATTTCCTTATACAGCTTTTTTGTCTATATAAATAGAGGGTGTCTGGACTCTTATCTCTAGCCTTATATACGCCCATTTGTATACAGCAAAACTTTTCCTGTAAATTTCCTTATACAGCTTTTTTTGCCTATATAAATACAGGGTGTCTGGACTGTTATCTCTAGCCTTATATACGTCCATTTGTATACAGCAAAACTTTTCCTGTCAATCCTTATACAGTGGAACATTAGTGGTAACAGTTACGTTACTACATTGTACATGCTAATATATATTGCAATGTACCCAAGTAACAAGTAATATTCATAAATCTCCATCATCGCTCTGTCATCATATACGCAATTTATTCTCGCTCTCTATGACTCATTAGGTCGTAACGACGTCGTTACGTTTTTTTGTTCAAAATGGTACCCACAGTACCACTCAATCTTTTGATGTCTTTCTGCACTTTACGACTGTGTATGTAACTATAATGTTAGAAGCTCATAAATAAAGAAATGGTATTAAAAAATATATAAATCAAAATCAATACCGATTTTTAGTCTAGTCATAAGTTTAGTCTTTAATAAGTTTAAAAAAAAAGGTAATAAAACATTTTTTAATTTTGCCATAGGTAGATTTAGAATATAATGTATGTATATAATTTTTACAACTTCTCTATTATGATTAATCACGTTTTTTATACCAAAAGTAACAAACATGTATACAATTTGTTTAATGATCGCTACAACCGGACTAGAGCTGATCACAAAAGCGTTTAGTTTTTTCATGTGAAAGCGTTTGCCTCACTACATCCTTTATAACAACTTAAGTATAGAAGTATTTATGGCGATCGTTTTGCAGTAGCATAACATAATAAAGAAACCAGAACCAATTCCTACAACATTGATTTACCCAAATTCGGACTCCTAGAAATGTCGGGACTGTGGTCAAAACCAAAAAAGCGTACGAAACCAAGAAAAACTATATAAATTCATATACCTACTACCGAATTCCTGGTAATTCGATAATATCTCGGATACCTTTGGTCGTTACCTTTATTAACATATAAAAAAAATAGTTCCGCGTGTCCGTGAATTCCTAGATACATTTGAAAAATAATATGGATGCCAGAATAGGTATGTAACACAAGCATTTTCGAAAATTTTATAAATATTGTCTGTCTGTTTCTCTGTGCGTTTGAATTCACGTCACACCAAAACTACTGATTATTTTCAGGTTTAAACTTTGTGATACGTAGTCTATATCTTGTGTCATTTAACTTTATTTTTTTTTTCAAACCTACCAATTACTCTATTGAAAGTATAACAATTTAAAATTAATAATAAATACGGGTGATACCTCATGGCACGCTAGTATAGTTATAAACCCGAGCCACTACATAGCAGATAGACACACTAATTATTTTGTCACGCATGTCACGTATTAAGAAACTCATTCCCACACGAAAAATTTCAATAAGTACAATCGCAAACCTCTCGAGACCTTCAACCGCTCTTGAAATAACCGTCGGTTTTTACAATGCATACTCTTATTGCTCTTAGTAGTAAAGTAGTAAGTAATGAGTCACTGCGATTTAAATGCAGCGTAAAATCAGATAGGCACAAGTAATTGATCCGTCTCGTAGTGACTAAACTATTCGTAAGTAGGCGACGAGTGCAGTATATTTATTGTTTACAAGTTTCTATATACGGATTTTAGTTAAAGGAACTGAATAGTATCATTTTACTGTGTTTTTTCGTGTAAAATAATTATAAACGGTATTAAAACGGTACGGTAACGGTAAGTTGCAATATTTATATGTTGTCTATTTCATTATTTAAGAATTATATGTATGCAAAAACTCCTTAAAGCTTCATAAAATCCATTTTAAATTATGAAGGTTATTGTAGTTACATTTTGAAACTGGTTACTAACAGCGATAAACAAAAAGAAATTAAAGTAATTTGGAAATGTATCGCATGAGGCATATTTCGAAAACTAATTTAGCATTTCGAATACTAGGTAAAATGGCTTAAAATGTGTCGACTACTTTCATTTCGGGATTTAATTGGAATTAAATACTACCTTATATATTGAATTTATATAAAGAATACTTAATGGAGAGTTTACCTTGTTTCCAAATTCGAATATTCATTCCATAAACGAATTCTTGTGTTTTAAGCAAGAGATTAAAATTTAATGAAACACGAGAAATGCTATCGTATGCACAATATTTGCAAACTTTCTGATTTCTAAAATTCCACTGATATCTTTTCGATTTCGAAATTATATAGTAGATTAATTACGTCAATGTTATGTAATAAAAGGTAATAAAACTAATTTCTTTTAATGGGTGTTTGATGTTCCTACTTATAAATATGAATGAAAGAAACTGTTTATTAATTAATGTCCTGGTCATTTTATTTAAATTCAATATATTTATTGTGCTTTCTATATCTTTATTTTAAATTTTTACATAATTATCTAAGTGGCGGTGTTGATAAAAATCTCAGAATGCTGTGTTTCTAAGTAAAAAAATGTGTTTTTATAAACAAAAATAAACAATCTTAATAAAAAAAATGTATTCCTGAAATTCCAACGGGAATGCATCGCAAAGTACTTTAAAAATTGTATTTTCTGGGGGGATTAATAATGCACAAGAGTATACATTTCTTCTGAAATATGGTAGCCTTTTGATATTACGAATATACCTTTGACAACTTGTTCAAAACATGGAATGTTATACAATAGAATGCACTAATCTAGATGAAGTCAGCGTTCTAACTTCAGTGAACCGGCTCGGCAGATAAAATGTCAAGGTAACGCGAAATATTTAGTGACAAACTCACTCTATTATAATAACAAATATTTTGCCATAGACATGCTACTTTCTAATAAGATATAAGGTGTAACGTATTGGTCGTATACTACAAAAACATAATAAAATGCTGAGAAGAAAGTATAAATTCAATCACTTTATGGTCAAACAAAACCGTAAAAATTTGATAGCGATAAGGAAAAATGTCATAACCTTGATTAAGTACTGAATACGATAACAAGATTATAAAATCGTCATTAATCACCTAAATGTATGTTGCAATTTGTTTTACTGCAATGAGCAACAAAACAGATTGAGAAAAAGTTAAAGTTTTTTCTATTACAAAATAATAAGTCAAACAGTTTTGAATACACCCGACAAATCCCAGTATTGGTCAAAAGGCAAGCATTCATTTCACATTTTGTTTGATTTTTTTGTGTTCATTGGTTTCGTTAATTGAATAAAAACAATTTATAAGGTTATGAAAAACTATAACTGGATTAGCTTAAATTTGCCGTATGACCAGTTAGTTAAAGTTTTCATAAAAATATCATGAACATTTAACTTAGAATATTGAACCACTTTCTTAACAATATCCGTCTCAGTCTACATTCATTCTCGTATTCATTTCAAAGCGCTTCTTCGCTTGCTAATGAACCAATAAATTACAAACAATTCAGCAACACTTATGAATAATCAAATCTATTTTCAAGGCACATTAATTTGCAATAAAATATTAATAAAAACAACGTTTATTCTCGATTCTTGTTCAAATCAAAATTGAGTTCCAGATACATTTAAATTTAGCCGCGGTTATTACTTCCTCACGTTACCTACTAAAGCTTATGAATCTCCTATGTAATAATATTACAAATTACTTCAATTCGCCGACAGTTATATTTAACTATGAATAATTTTACCTTAGGTGCTTTATTGTCCATGGTTACACTACAGCGTCCCCACGGAACGCCACAGCTGTTTTTGCCTTACAACACTTTCAAAAGCAATGATAAGTGCTGTTATTGAAACTTACTTTTCTCATGTAGGTATATCACAATCGAAATCAACCATCCGGATGAATTCAATAGGGAATTTTAAAAAAATCCAATGTTTTAGGATAGCGACAAAATATTAATATATTTCTTATACAGTAATTCATAAATAAAAACATGGGATTAATAAATAAATGTCGGTTATCACAGCTACAACACCCGATTATCATAAGTAGATCAATAAACCTAGTTTATTTATATTGTTATTGATTAGGTACTTACATTGTACACCTACTAAAACATATTCTTATCAATCCACTTGATATGCTGGAGTGGCCACTCGTTTGTGTAATATGTAGGCAAGATTAAATAAAGTATGGACAAGGCAGCTAATCCCAGTTGTTTTGTGTAACTAACAATACTTTTAAAGGTGGTAGAACCATTGTAGTTCAACCGGGGTAGTACCACCGACACACCTATTTGGACCGATGGAAGGGTGTGGTTGCCGGCACACTTTCACATGAGGCGGCCAGCATAGTCCAGCAGCATAGAGGGAGTAGCAACGTATCTGTGATTTACTTCAGATAGAACCCATGTTCTGTATGGAGTTGATACAGTTGATGAGTTCTGTACAGATGTCCATGGGCGGTCCATGGTCCATGCTCGTTTGCTAATTCAGTCAGATCTAAAAAAAAAACTCCGAAGTATGTTTTTACAAAATCTTATAGTACCTACATAGTAGTGACAATTTTGCAAGAGCGAAAGTACCCCTTTCACTAACATACAAACTAATTATCTATTTTATGAACTCTGCCTTCTCGATAAGTAATGGGAACTGAATTGTATTTCAAGAAAAAGGTGTAACAAAAACATAAGCAGTTTCTAGGCACTGCGGAATTGTCAGACATATTGGTTAATTAAACAATAAACTTCATCCATATTACTACGATATGTGTAACTACATTATTTGTGTACTTGTATAATATACCAACCAACATATCCAATAAAACATTCTCTATCTTTCAAAGTTATTATCAGTGCCAACTCCACATCTAGATTAAACATTTATCAAATGTAGAGATGACACCTCAAGGTTCAACAACGTTGAATTTTGAAATATCACAGAAGTAACAAGTAAGCTTACAAATGTATAGATTTATTGTTTCAACTTTTTAAATTTACAATAAGCTATAATACTATGCCTCGAAAAATATTATTTTGAATTATCCTCTGGTTACTAAGCCTATAAATTCTTATTATTACTATATTGTTATAAAAATTCATATTTTAAGTACCTATGCCAAATTTTCCGTTAGATTTAATCTCAGAACCAGCTATTAGCTAGTGTTGCCCAAATTCAGTCTTGGTCTTGCAGTCTTGGTCTTGTTCTTGCGTTTTTGCAAGACCAAGACCAAGAACAAGACCGCGTATTTTTAGCAAGACCAAGACCAAGACTGACCGTGCAAGACTTGAGCAAGAACAAGACATAGCCTGCAAGACTCTTGCGTCTTGCAGCTAGGACTTAGCGCTATTTCACTGAGTAGTTAGGTGTAACAGTTCGGTGTATAGGTAGGTACGCTTAGGAATTCTATGAGACGCAAAAAACTGTATCAAAGAATATGAAAAACTGGACCTATGCGCATTACGACTAATACCATAAACATAGCGAATAAAAAAATATCTATTAAAATCAAACTGAGTGCATGCATAGTTATGTTTTAACCATCGGCACTTTAATAATGCGGCATCAAAGGTTTTGTACTTACTTCTCAAAGAAGTTTGCCGCTTTTCGGAAGTACATGGTTATGATACACGCGCCGGCGGCTTCTTTTGAAATCTAAAACAATCGTTGCCGCCACGCCGAAATCATAACATTTGACACTATTTGATTGCCGCCATAGGGCGTGGGTATACTCATGCAAAATAATTTCGAATTTTAAGAGTACCTACAGGTGTTCCAAAGAATAAATAAGTTTCAGAGTGCTTAGAATGAAAATGAATACATTATACTGATCACGCAAGTAGTATTATGATTTAGATAAAATGGTAAGGATAGGTAGTAGATGTCATATTAATTCATTCTAGTAAGTATATATTATAATATTGATTACTTATATGGTTTTAAACTAATTACTTAGGTACTATTATTGTACATTTAGTCAAAATTTAATAAATAGTAATAGACTAATAGGTAATTGCAAGACTTGCAAGACTCTTGCTGCAAGACCAAGACCAAGACCAAGACTGGGAGCGCAAGACCAAGACCAAGACCAAGACCAGGTGTATTGGCGCAAGATCAAGACCAAGACTGGCTAAGTCTCGTCTTGTTCTTGCATTTGGGCAACACTACTATTAGCCAATATTTAAGAAGTGGAAAATTTTCAATAACTAATTATCTTCCTATCATTTTTTACGTACGTAAACTACGCAAACTATTCTATCCATCCCAATCATACCAGTGCAATTAGATAACAAAATAAGTAAATCATAGAATAATTTATGAATGAATTTCTGATTTTTAAAATAGTTGATCAAGGCAGAAATGTAGTTTAAAATTACCGTTTCCCATTAAACAGTAAAGGAACTACAAAACAGTAATAAACGTTGTTAAACGTAGTAAAAAGGCAGAAATTTCTATTATTAAATAATATTTTACTGTAATTCCCGGCTTTGTCTAAGAGCTTAAATGACGAGAAACTCTCGTAAAGGAAGTATTTTTAATTATCATTGAATGTATTTTACGTATTGCTGTCTATTTTATCTCAAGCTTACTACTTTTATGAAAACAAAAATTTGTGCGGTTGTATATTACTTTTTTTTCGCAAAAATTAGTCGGACATTGCTGAGTTTTGGCACACGGATACTTTATGACTTATGACCTAGATTCACACAGAATACTCATACCGTGGTAAGCGTGACCGCAGGCAGGCAGGTGAAGCCGAGGCAATTATCTAGTAAAAAATATAGTTCAAAAGTAGGTACATACATAAGTAGTTTTATATTCGTTTCTCGCTCACATATTTAATGTAGAGAACAAAACCTAAAAACGTCATCATTTATTTTTGCCTATGGATTTATTTATATTTGTCTATGGATTATATTCTTTACTAAACCAATGCAAATACATGCAATAATATGCATGTTCTATCTAACATCCCCCAATCAAGAAGATTTTTTGTTGCAAAAAGATAGTGTTAATAAAATAAAAATATTTTAATTTCAGTAAGGTTTCAAAAAAAAGTGTCTCCCGTTTCAAATTACCTTTTGATTTTAAATGTTACTTCAAATAATGCGGGTTTAAGAAACATTTCTTATAGAGAAATCTGTCTGTCCACACTACCGTTAGCTAATCTGAAGTTACGCCGGTTCATCTTACCGATGCCGGAATAAATCGCGACCTGACCACAAAGATGGGTTACATGGCTGTTGCCTTTCCACTTATTCACACGTTCATTAAATAAAATTATGTACTTATGTAAGCAATCATGCTTAAGAATAAGAAATATAGCTTTCTACACTACCTTCTACTATGTTGTAGGTGCCATGGAATCACACTATTGAGGAAATATCCAAATGATAAAATTTAAATTCGACAAGGCAATTGTTTGGAAGACCGATTAATACTAGCTTTACACCAAGCCTTTACTTCTGATCCATATAAGTAAACTTTATTATTACTTTTTGTAAATTGGAGTACCTAGTGAAGGACAAGCAGTCCATCTGATGGTAAGTTCTGCCCATCGACATATGTAGGGAGGTTCACGTAGACAAGAGTTATGTATCAAGTCATACACAGATAGCATGCTACTTATAAGGATTAATATTTTCGCGTTATATGAAAATTTGCCGGCAACCACAGAATTCCACTAAAATGAAAGAACTACTTCACGCAAAAAGGTGCGATGGTGGAGCCTCCTGGTAGAACCATACTCATTCTTTGGATGCAGTTGCACCATCTCCTCATCTATAACTGACCTTCGATATGACTCCATTTTTATTTTGTCGTACATATATAATACACGTATCAGACACTGATAAATCGGAAATTAACTACCTAATTATATTACGAAATCATGCAATTGTAGATAGTGTAATAGTGCATTCTATTACAGTAGAGAAAAGTAGAGTGTAGTGCAGTGTCTTCATATAAATATACCTATGTTGAAGATGGTATGTACTATAAAAGCCTATTAAAGTATAAAGACCAAGAAATTATGCACGTGAGTGAAGTCGTAAGGAAAATACTAAAGGCCGTAAAACTGTACTAAGAGGTTAAAGGAAGCCACACAAATATGCCAGTAGTTTAATGCACTAGTAAACTACTTAAAACAGTAAATATCTATAACATATACGTAAAATAAAAGTACTTGTTTTTCGTTTTAAGGTAACTGCCATTTTTAAGCGCCATATTTGTCGTATTACATTATTAGTGCGATGTTAAATGTTAAGTTACATTTTTTTTCCGTTATATGAAACAATTTAAAAATCGGTCCTTAAAAGAAAGGCCATGGGGTGTAAAACTCCAAGTGTGTCCAATCTTGGATGGATTGTTATTCACTATTTTAGGACTATTTAAATTTTACTTATACAGTAGAACTTTTGTAAATCGAACATGAAGACAACAAATCGAATTATGGAGTTTTCGGCTTATGGAGGATTTCGACTTGAATTAATTTTGTAACGAAACTTAGGAGTTGTAGAGGTTAAGTTATTTTCCAACGTTCGAGAAAAGGTCCTATTTGATTATTGGATTACAGACGTAATATAAGAACTAACTTTGCTCACAGGGACTGATTATTTCGATTTAGAGAGAATTCAGATTCTATGCAACGGAGTTTTTTGAGCTTGAATGGAAGGAAACAACATTGTTTTAAGAAGAAAGGAACATTTTTTCTTTGTTACTTTATATAAATTTTATTACTTCTTAGTTCGAAGTCAAATTGCAATGCATTGCAGATTATAAAACAAACCAATCAACTTGCATAGGCTTTGTTACTTATATTTCTTACTATTTCTTGGTTCGAAGTCGAATTGCATAGATTATGAAACAAAGCAATCAACTTTCATAGGCTTTGTTACTTATATTTCTTACTATTTCTTAGTTCGAAGTCAAATTGCATAGATTATGAAACAAAGCAATTAACTTGCATAGGCTTTGTTACTTATATTTCTTACTACTTCTTAGTTCGAAGTCAAATTGCATAGATTATGAAACAAAGCAATCAACTTTCATAGGCTTTGTTACTTATATTTCTTACTACAGCTTAGTTCGTAGTCAAATTTTATAGATTATGAAACAAACCAATCAACTTTTATAGGCTTTGTTACTTATATTTCTTACTGTATCTTAGTTCGAAGTGAAGTTGCTTATATTATGAAACAAACCAATCAACTTTTATAGGCTTTGTTACTTATATTTCTTACTACTTCTTAGTTCGAAGTCAAATTGCATAGATTATGAAACAAAGCAATCAACTTTCATAGGCTTTGTTACTTATATTTCTTACTACTTCTTAGTTCGAAGTCAAATTGCATAGATTATGAAACAAACCAATCAACTTTCATAGGCTTTGTTACTTATATTTCTTACTACTTCTTAGTTCGAAGTCAAACTGTATAGATTATGAAACAAACCAATCAACTTTCATAGGCTTTGTTACTTATATTTCTTACTACTTCTTAGTTCGAAGTCAAACTGTATAGATTATGAAACAAACCAATCAACTTTCATAGGCTTTGTTACTTATATTTCTTACTATTTCTCACTTCGAAGTCAAATTACATGGAAATTGAAACAAAGCAATTAACTTGCATAGGCTTTGTTACTTATATTTCTTACTATTTCTTAGTTCGAAGTCAAATTGCATAGATTATGAAACAAACCAATCAACTTTCATAGGCTTTGTTACTTATATTTCTTACTATCTCTTAGTTCGAAGTCAAATTGCATAGATTATGAAACAAAGCAATTAACTTGCATAGGCTTTGTTACTTATATTTCTTACTATTTCTCACTTCGAAGTCAAATTGCATAGATTATGAAACAAACCAATCAACTTTCATAGGCTTTGTTACTTATATTTCTTACTATTTCTTAGTTCGAAGTCAAATTGCATAGATTATGAAACAAACCAATCAACTTTCACAGGCTTTGTTACTTATATTTCTTACTACATCTTAGTTCGAAGTCAAACTGTATAGATTATGAAACAAACCAATCAACTTTCATAGGCTTTGTTACTTATATTTCTTACTACATCTTAGTTCGAAGTCAAACTGTATAGATTATGAAACAAACCAATCAACTTTCATAGGCTTTGTTACTTATATTTCTTACTACATCTTAGTTCGAAGTCAAACTGTATAGATTATGAAACAAACCAATCAACTTTTATAGGCTTTGTTACTTATATTTCTTACTATTTCTTAGTTCGAAGTCAAATTGCATAGATTATGAAACAAACCAATCAACTTTCATAGGCTTTGTTACTTATATTTCTTACTATTTCTTGGTTCGAAGTCGAATTGCATAGATTATGAAACAAAGCAATCAACTTTCATAGCATAATACAAAAAGTTTCAAACATCTTATCGATGAATCATGTGCTTTTTACCAAGATACCGCTACCGCTCTACTGCTTCTAAACTGAAGCGTTTTGTTCCGCTGGGAACGGTAAGAGCAATTACCGACGAAGCATTTCATCACACTACTTAGAACAGTAACATGTTAACAGCTTATGAATAACAGACATTCCTTAACGCTTGACATATCAACCATTTTCAGAATTTAAGATGTAATGTTGTTCTATGAGTTCCGAAATACTGAAGCATACGACGTAAGAGTAGACAATAAATGCAAGCCTTTTAAATGATTTAAGGCTTACCGTCTTGACGATGTGGCGCGTGGCGATGCTTTAACCATACCGGACTGACACGCATTGGGTCCCGGATTCGATTCCCGGTTAGACAGGTATCTGAATGATAACTTCAGATTCTTGTTCTGGGTCTGGGTGTTTGTGTATTCATCTTTGAGTGTATCCATAACACCCACGACACAGGAAAACATCCTACTAATGAATGTAGAAAGCGTTTTAAGTTTTAATTTAAAGGGTGTACTTCACCACGTTGCTCTAATTGGAGTTTTTGGAAGACAGCACGTTTTAGTGGATCTGTGCCAGATATTATCAAACTGCGCACATAGCCTACGGCAAAGTTTACGCCGACCTAGACCGTTTAAATAACCGCTAGTGGTTACGAGTCGCCCAACCAACCAACCGAAAATTGGAAGTAAAGTGAGACGAAATGATTCTATTAAACTACACGGAGATTCAAAATATGAAAATATTGTACTAATTTGTTATAAATAATGTGATCTGTCAAAACACTGAGGAATTTCAAAAAGATTCCTTTAAACGACCATCCCTTCTAAAAGGTACACCGTCATTTGGAGTCAAGCCGGCATTCGATTCGCCTACGGATAAGAAATGACCTTAAGGGCCGGCCGACTGGTCTGACTGCATACTTTTGACCACAGAACTGGAATGCTATAGATATGGCTTCAATGTTGTCTCAATTTTATTACTTTAGTCTTTTTCATAAATTGTAGTTCATTTTTATGGTACTGTTGAAATAAAACGGAACGAGAATACATACATTAGAAAGAATTACAATAATGTGTTTACGTTTATTTAATTGTTTGATTGCGTATAAAACGGCTTTTAATTTTTAATATGACTAAATTACTATTGCTATACTTAATTATCTATCAAAAATGTGTAGGCCAGTCACACAAGCCCCTAAAATAACACATCTACCTGGCAATGGTTCTGCATTTTTAATATACATGCGTAAAAACTGGACGCTTTAGCTATATACGGACCGACCGCATACTTTTGACTATAGATACCGCGATGCGCTTAAGAATGTGTCGCCACACGCTTACGAATACGAAGAAGATCATAAATATTCGAGTTTCATTGAATACACTTCTTTATTTTTATTTGTACAGGCCCTAAGATGCTCCGTGGAAACTATTTTAATTCAGCGATGTGGTATTTTTAGACGGTGGTGTGACGTGTTTTGACTAAAACGTGCGATCTTTTATAATTATATATTTTTTGTTTTAACTGTAATTAAACGAGTAGTATTTTATAAAAGTTCACGCATCGTTGAATAAGAGAATGAATAAGAGAATATATATCAATATTACTATTTCATTTTGTACATTCTTCCCTTTAACACTAATTTTAAGGACGTAATTATTAAACTTACTACGTTTGTACTATTAAGTATTGTATTATTAAACGTTGGTATACAGAGTAAAGTACAAAGTAATGTTATGGAAATGTTTGTGTGCTGCGACACACATAACGTATATAAGAATTTAAAGAGGATATATGCCTTTGGTAAAAGAATGGAATGGATTTGACTCATTCATTACTCCGTAATCTGTAGGTACAGATATCTTTATAAGCTTAATTAAATTAACATTGCTAACGCAAATGTTTGAGAATCTAATTATAGCAGGTAATAATTACTCAGAGCTAACCAAGTTCAACTGAGTAATTTTTACCTCGAGAATTCTCACATGAAGACATTCATCCCCTAAAACCTGACGCACCGTACCTTTTAGAATATACATTATGAGTATATAATTGGCAAAATTATGTTAGTTGGGCTTATTAAGAGAGACCTAATTCAAGAGCAAAAGTATGTCCTTTGCGGCCGCGCCACCGCCACAGCTATTTCTGCCTAATAACGGCAAAGTAACGCTGCTGTTCTGGTTTTAATACCGACACATAAAAACGTTGCGGTACGGCACCGCAAAAGTCGACGATACCCCGTTGAAACGAAGAAATCGACGGGCCCCTAGAAAATCGTATGTAAAAAATCATCAATTTACAGAATGAAGCTTAGAAGTTTAGTGGACATACACACATTGATTACTTGCGTCAATAAAGATGATCTATGGATAATCATTATAAGAACTATTTAAAAACTTATTAAATAAGTTCCTAAATCGTTATTACAATCAACAAAACTTCATACTGTAAATTGGTTTTGCGTATACGATTTTGTTCTAGGGGCCCGTCGAAATTTGCGACGAGCAAGGCTCTACGTATTTCAACGTTCACTGAAAAATGGTCCCAGTGCAATGGGAGCAGTGCGTTTAGTAGAGTTAATTAAGTTACTTCAAAATAATCATTGTTTAACATTGCAAAGTACATTGCAAGGTATAGCCGAAAATGTAAGCGTATAGTGTGCAATACAGTGTATGGCGAAAACGTAAGAAATGTTTATTTTGAAGAAAGGTATTAAACTCGTACTAAGGTTCAGCACGCTTTGCGACGCAGTGCCGCAATGCTCCACGCACAGAGGCGTGTCACACCGCTTTTACGTATGACAGCCCTTAAGTGTACAAAAAATATATATAAACTTTTTCGAGACATTGATGTTTTCATGAGGAGCAGCGATGCATCCATAATTGGCTTTAGGTAGACAATATTAACTTAATTACAAATTAATGTTCATTACCGGCAATAAAAACTTAAAAACAAATGCGATATATGCTCGTTTGTTGCTACCATAAGGTAACAAAAAGTACAAGGTTGTTTCAAAATATTTGTAACTTTAAATACGAGATACACGATACAAAATATATAACAGTTATGACTGAATTTTTGGATACATCCTGCTTACTACAGATTAACTGGCAACACTTACGAGATCAAGGTGAAACTGGTATTAGCGGTCTTAATTAATTGCTGTCTACGATGTTGAACGATACTTGAGGATTAATTTAATAATCGTATCGAAAGTCGCATGTTGTGAGTGATGTCAGTCCACCTCATTAGATTCACAAGCTGAATACGTAATTAATGAGTTTGTTGAACTCGTTCAAGGTTTTGTGGACAATCTTTTACAAATAAACAAATTATCTAATATTAAAAGATTATACTAACTGAATGCTAAGTAGATGTTTTTAGCTCCAAATTTCTCCATAACTTACAAGTTTGTCCTACTTTAAAAACAGTGAAATGAAGAGCTTACAAAACCTTTCTGTACCACGAATGTGCTACTAATTTTGTCAAGAAACTAACGTTGTGGCAAATACATTTGAACGGTTTTTATCTTGTGAAAGGCCTTTTACCGGCGATGAATTTGAAACCTCAAACAGCTAATATTACTAATTACATACTTTCACAAGATGCTGCAATTTTCTCCCAAGCAAAGAACCATAAAACTTATTATTAAAACGGATGATTGTTATTTCCTATAATTTATCGTCGAAAGTTTTGGTATTTCACGAATATTGTAACGAAAATAGTTGAACGGTAAGTGATTGAAGCTAGAGTATTAAACGATTACCGTTATTTTCCATGTTATTAGATGTTTGGTTAGCTTTCTAGAGCTGCAGAGTATAGTTTGCGTAGAATGATGAGTAAATTTAGTACAAGTCATTGAAGATCAATTTATATTTTGTTCAAACAACATATTTTTTTAAAGCAGAAGTACATATTTTATAAACTATGTAGTTACAATCTTGTTTTGATACGGGTGTTAATGTCTACGGTGATCAATGTCTATGCCTATTTGGTAACCTCGTGTTTGTATAAATTTTAGAAACAGAGTTAAGTACCCTCCGTTTTAAGGTACACAATGTGTTAGTCATATCAGATCTTCGCGCCATCATGATTCAGTACCCATTGTGAAGAATGCCGTAATACAACAAATTAAAGCAATTAGTTTTTGTTACCGTCAAAACAATACTTATGCACACTTGGACCAACTTAAGTGAACAATAAAGGATTGCAAAACCATGCAACACCGATGAAACGAACGAGTATCACACAACCTCAGACATAACTTATTAATTAAGGTAGAGACAAGTTAACTTTGTGCAATGAAGTTTAAAACTATATCAAGGTCTGTTAACTGTTTGACATAGTGGGGAGAACAGAACTAGCATTTTGCAGACAAAGCGAAATTATTTCACATTTCGAACAAGTCAGCATTTAAAATATCAGACCAGTTGTACATAAACGTGCTTTTCTAACGATTTCAACGCTAATGGCCTCACTTGGTAGAGCGGCGCGTCTATGACTCTACACTCACCATTGGTGCCGAAATAATCGTCTTTATCCAAAATCTCATGCTGGAAACCATAAGCAGGCAGCCATGCATGGGAGCCCGGCGGATCGGGCCAATCCGATATGCGAACCTCCTCCATTTCGACATAAACACAACACTGCACTCCACTAGCGTTTTACACTAAGTTAGCACGAGCATGCATGGACTACCTCGTCGTTCGTCCATTAGGTTGTCATTTAGGACGATAACGGTCGTCGATTCGGTGCGGTCTCGTGCACTTTCGTTCATGAGACGCGCGCGCGCGGCGGGGTGCGGCGGTTGACTGGCGCACCGGTTGATGGCGCGCGCGCCGCGATCTCTCCGCCGAGTCAATCCGTGCTGTGGCTCCGTGTGAACAAACTTTTTCAACCAGTTTTGAACTTTTTGCAATACGATGCAGACGCCGTGACGGTCCAGCTCGGCGGCGAGTGCCGGCATAAGTAGTAAACGTCACAACACATCAATGATAATATCATCATTTCATAGATAAAGCATTTACTACCTACTGAGGATCCTACGAGTATGTCCTTGTAAGGCAGCTCGATTACGCCCACAAAGCTAGCGGCAGTTAAGCCTTCGAGCTTTCTCATACTTGCTAAAGTTGACCAAATAACAAATGTATACCGTACATCTATAAACAGTACAGGTATTCAACGACATTGTGTAGGGCGCCAATTTTTGTACAAATCCATTATGAACAGCGAAGAAGAGTGAATGCAATTCGAGCGCAGCTGTTTTCTTTGAGCGTGATAAATTGATATTAAAGAAACATTTCGGAATTAAAAACGTCAAGACAGCTGGCCATTGAACGGAAATCGAGTCGCCAATCGCGAAACTAGATTTACGAGCTCGGAACCAGTTGTAGTCGTGACTCGAACACATTTTGTAACAATCAGCAGTTTGTTTGTGTCATGTTCAGTTGTGGGGCCAGCCCTCCCACGAAACCATAAAAATTACTAACACCTTGCTAAAAGCTTACGCTGAGTACACGCGAGGACAGTTTCTTAACTGCTCGGCCACTTTTTACTAAATTATATATTTTTGTCTGAAGAATATATGCAATCAAAATAAATAGGGTTTTAACTGACTTCTCAAAAGTGAAAGGTTATCTAGACGACACTTGTACCTATAAGGCTAACTAACTTTTTTAAGTGGAGTAACTATAGAAGATGTGCTTACTAGTCATAGAAAAAACAGAAACTTATTTTTATGCGGAAAACATCGAGATAGATGACACACGTTGCCTTTCTTCAAAAAAAAATGTGTGCGTGTACTAACGTACACTCGTAAAAAGTGAAACTTCTTTATGACGTTATTTTTCAAAAATAATTTACTATATGCAACTTTACAGAAATTGGTTAAATAAAGTTAAATTAGATAAAGTTTAATAAAAGGCTTTTATTAAACTTTATCTAATAATCTAATCTATAATAATCTATCTAATATCACGCGTGGTAGGGATAAGAAAAAGATGGCGCGTAACGGAAAAAAAAATATGGCGCGTAACGAAAAAATGTTACACTAAATTTTTTTCCAACCCCGATAAAGAAGTTTCACTTCAAAAATATCAAAAACCAAGTTGCATTTAAGCGTAAGATACTCATATAGGAGGATGTCCAAAATCTCTGAAACGAAGTAAATTGTTTCTTGGGGTATATTTCTTAAAAGTTTCTAATGTCGATTGCTAAAATTGTTGCAACAACTGATTGCTCCGTTTTTACTCGAAAGCTATATTATACACTGTAGAACTCTCTCCTTAGTTGAATGACATCATGATTTCAGTTCTTAAAAAAATGTGCATGCTGGCGTTAACTTAAGGGATATTGTAGTCTTGTAGAGCAAAAATAATTTAATTCTAATATTAATAATTACCTATATCTCGTACAATTCAGCTAACTTCTAAGTTAACAAAATGGTATTAACTCCAATTAGGAATACTTTCTGTTCAGAGTTACTTTCCCATACGTTATTATATAAGTTAGTTACTCTAAATCTAATCTCGTGGCACAATAATCGTTCCCGTACTCCTCCGAAACGACTCGACCGATTCTCTTGAAATTTTGTAAGCATATTGAGTATGTCTGAGAATCGGCCATCATCTATTTTTCATACCCCTGAGTGATAAGGGTTGTCCACCTTTAACATTTTTTTAAAATATTTGTATGGCATAACAACGTTTGCCGGGTCAGCTAACATCGTTCATATAACATCGTTCGGGGCCTTAAATGTTTAGTTATAAGATATTAAAAAGTTTAAAGTTGTGTGAATATTTACAGAATTTTGATACTTAAATTGAAGGAGAATGAATGGATAAATAATTTTAATTACACTGTGCCTATTAGTACTAGCTATTAAAGCTTCGACCTCGATTGTACCATCCACTTGACTTGCAAAGCTTAACATATTAGATGACCCTGAATTTAATTAAGAGATTGTATAGAAACTCCTGCATATAGTTTCAAATACAAGTATTCGTTTGAAGCCTCATCGGGCATCAGATTCATGCAAAAAATATTATAGGTACACATATAATTGATATTAAATAAATACATAGTTGAGCAGTGATAGCCTAATGGTTGAAACTTGCCCTCTCGATCGGGAGGTCTGAGGTTCAAACCCAGGCACGCACCACTGATTTATGTGCGTATTATAAATTAATTATCACTGCTTTTCGGTGAAGAAAAACATCGTGAGGAACCTACACACCCGAGAGTTCTTAAAAAAAAATCTCGGAGGTGTGTGAAGTCCGCCAATTCGCACTTGGCCAGCGCGGTGGACTATGGCCTAAACTCTCTCATTCTGAGAGAAGACCCGTGCCCAGCAGTGGGACAATAATGGGTTGACGAGAGACGAGAAATACATAGTTACAAATACGAAATCTGAAAGGTAGTGAAACACTAGTTCGACAGGGAAGGTACCACCGCCACACCTATTTCTAGCACTTCTTGCGTTTTGATGGAAGGGTATGTTTGCCGGCACTCTTTTATATGAGACGACGATCATCGTCCTCGGGAGTAGCTACACATCTGTGATCCCTTCAGATTGAACCCTTGTTCTATGTATATGAACAGATGTTCATGGGCGGCAGTGGCCACTTAGCTTCAGGTGGATGGCATGCTCGTAACAAACAAAATAAAAAAACAATATATGACTGTGATTGTTGCCTTACACCGTAAATAAAGTTAACCTCGTAGCTGTATCGTGCTGGCTCTCATAAATCAATTTTGAAGGTGGTAGAACCAGTGTAGTTCGACCGGGGAAGTACCACCGACACACCTATTTCTAGCGTGAAGCATTACTTGCGTTTCGATGGAAGGGTGTGGTTGCCGGCACACTTTTATATGAAGCGTCTATTATAGTCCTCGGGAGTAGCAACGCATCTGTGATTGACTTCAGTTAGAACCCATGTTCTGTATGAAGTTGATTACAGACGTCCATGGGCGACAGTGACCACTTACCGTCAGGTGGACTGAATGCTCATTTGCTACTTCAGTCAGATAAAAAAAAGCAAATTATTAAACGGTACACCAATCTGTTTCAAAAAGTTTTGTAACTTTTCAAATAATATAATGCATTTCAACTGTATCGTTTATATCTCACACATCAATATTAATTCATTTTACAAATACTTGCAGTTTTATTCCCAAGTTGTGTTTTTATCATGCAATATTTCTTTATTCGCCGGCGCTATATTTGTTTTCGTTGCATTATCAGTTCACGTTGTAAATTTGTGATACGAGATAAAGATAAACAACTACTTGAAACATTGAAAACTTAAATATGTAAAATGATATATTTATATTACACGCTATATGTTGCAGCTGGTAAGCCGCAATGTTGTTACAATATATATATTATACGATGGATCATTGTAAATCGATCGTGGTTATAATATTTAATACTTACGCATAATATTAATGCACCACGCATGCTATACCTGCCTCGTTGTATAAGTTTCAAGTAAAATATACAACAAAAATAACAAGCGATCGTGAAGTCTATCTGATGATAAGTGGTAACTGCTGTCCATAGGCATCTATCACAACCTCCATATAGAAGAAGGTTTGTGCCTTAAGTCGGTCACATGCGTTGCCACTCCTGAAGACTAATATCTTCACCTTCAATACAGGTCACCTGACATCCACGCTCTTGTGATCGCATACAGGTAATATGTAGGTATGTCTTCTATATGGAGATGATACGGGTGTTTATAGGCAACAGTGACCATTTACCATCAGATGGACTGCATGCTCATTATTTACTATCGTTTTATTAAAAAGCCGGCGATTCATTGGCGCCTTCTCTGGAATTGCAAATATCCATAGACGATAGTGACTACCTTCCATCACGTGGCCCGTATGCCGTATCTTTAGGTACAATTGTAAAAATAAGAATCACATAATACATACAAAATTCGTCAGATTAGGCATTGAAACGTTCTAACACTATGACTGCTACACACTTCATGTATCTCAGTTAACCACCTCAACGCTAGAGAGCGTTGCGTGACAATCTCAGATGTAATAGCTATTTGCGCTATGCATTACAGGTAATGCGCAACATTCTCCCCATATAGGGAGTTTTATTAATCGGCGCAGCGATCACGACACCACACGTGCAACTTACAAAACTTTCGAGGAAAAAATTAGGAGAAAGTACGCTTTATGGCCAATTTTGACCTATTGCGTGACGCTAGGGTACTCGAAATTATTTTTATGCTCCACTTCCATATAATTATGCTATATACTTACGATTTATGGTTTGCTTCTATTATTATAATGAAAATAGTAAGAGGTATAGTACTTATACATGTTGGGCATTGAGTATAATCGGTGTGAAGAACACATACAATAGAGAGAGCTCGCAAAGGCCCACAAATTTATTTTTTTACATAATTAGGTACTTCCTTTGATCATTCTATGTTCACGTGACGTTTAGGAGTACTGTTTAAGATTTGAATTATACGGATTTTGTAATTTACTTACTTCAGATTATCTCGCGAGATCGTTCATTTACTGCTGTCAGTAACTCAGCCAAGCGCGGTAACGACGGAAAAATCTTTTACTCGTGCATAAACGTGTAAAAAACGGTAAATGTATTTATATATTATATATTTATATAAATATTTAATTATACATAAACGGCTTTCGACGTCTTATGTACAATTGAATACAAAAACTATCGCAACAGTTTTTATAGAAAAGCAGGAAGCTTTATCAGATTTCAGCGCAGGATTTGCATAGAATAAAACCTTACTCAACAAAAGTTACCAACCCTGCAATTATAGGAGCAATCTCATCAACCCATCATTACATTGTGTTACATTACTTGTTCTAAGAAACATAAACCATTGTCTGGAGATAATATCAAAATAATAGCAAAGCCTTGCGTGTAAGGTTACGTCTAGTACACTTCAGTTCAGATATAATTGGTGTAAACAACCCCTGACCTTTAAGAAAAGAGAAATGAATAACATTACGTGTTGCAAGCTACTGTAATCAATTTTTGTAAACTCGTTTTGATTAGTCATACAGAAGAAACGTTTAAAGAATGTAACACGGGTGATAAAAATTATTTACAGACAACCTTTTAAGCGGTTATGTCATCTTTACAACATAAACAATTTTATTATCTGTTGTAATTTCATGATGACAGCAATTTTCTAAGTTCAAATGTTTGCTGCAATTTGCAATTTACTATAATTAAATTTACACAAAATATCAAAAATCTTTTTAAATATTTTGTTAGCGTTTACGAATCAATCTGTATAAAGTCTAATTCGATTTTGATTACTCAGAAATATCAAAATGGCTTCACTTAAAAGTTAAACAAATTTTAAACATTTAAATGGAAACCAGAAATCACCAAATATAACGAAAATAACAATTGGAATCTTGAAAACTCTTGCTTTAAGAAGCTCGTAAGAATATTTGAATGATGAATTTAAGTTGTATAATTTTGCCTCTATGGTACCCGTGCCAAAAAACTTATAAATATAAAAAATAATACATGTTTAATTAATAGATATTTATATTTCCTTATATTTAAAGTAAGGTATAGGGATTTGGCCACAGTTGAAACAAAGAAATACATCTTGCGGTAACTGAACTGATTATATTGTTTGAGAATTTTTCACCTATATATTTCAAAGTAACAACTAAAAATTTTTTGATGTTTTTCAGCAACCAGCTTTATTATAACTGGCCTCTTTTGATATTGTATGTTATTGATGACTTGGATATTTGTTATAATTCAACGTAAAGATATAAAGAATATATTCCTTGCTAATGTATCAGCTACACGAGTCGTCTCCAATATGCAAAACAAGACTGATAAAAACTTGTTGTTACTGGAACCAGTTTTCGGCAGTTTCATTTGATTAATATGCACATTCGTGCAGAAAATAGGTACTAAGTTAAAGACGGTAGAACCCTTTCTGGCAACACCGCTTCACGTATTTTAGTCTACCAGCTAAGCGTCTGTGGTCTAGCTCAGATAGTGTTTTAAAAGCTTTTATTTTATTGAACTTACTATGTTTGTGGGTAAGTATGTAAGTATGTAAATATGTATGTGTGTTTACGTAAAATCTTGCAACCTTAATTTAATCCACTTCTTAGTTTCCGATTGAGGTGAAATTTGGATACAAGTATAGTTCTGATGACAATGCCGTTATATGTAATCAATATTTTTGTTAATCCAAAATGGTAGTCACAAAAAAGGCGGATTACAACCCACCTCATATGGGCATGAAATAAAAGGGCTTAATGTATAAAATACAGTACTCTATAAAAAATCCAAATTCAAAATGGCCGCCATAAAAAAAAAGTTTAAATATATTTGTACAAAATACCCAATATGGGTGTCAAACGAAAGTGCTTAATATGTAGAATACATATATTACGAAAAAAAAATTTATCCAAGATGGCCGCCATAAAAGAAGTGTAAGATTACAGATTTTAGTACAATCCACCCAATATAAGTATTAAATAAAAGATTATTAGGTTCTGGGACAACTAAAAATAATAAAATAAAATAATATAAAAAAATAAGCTTTTATTTCAATGCACTGAAAATAAAAAAATAAGTTTGGTACTAGTCAAACCCATGACTTTGTAGCATCGTACAATTTTCTATCATTGTCTTCAATCGTCGTTCAGTAGTCGTTCTATCAAAATTGTCAAAATTAGATTTAGGTACTCAGATCTAGGTCTGTGATTGTCTGAACTATTCTCGTAAAAAGCGTGCGTACATATACGTTGCAGTCCCCAAACAACAAAATACTACAATGTTTAATGAAAACAAGTATTACATTATATTTACTAACTTTCTATGTCAAGAGTACTAAAACAATTCTCAACACTCGAATGACTGATAATTGTAAACAGCTCGTTTCCTAGGCATGCCCCTTGGCCGGCAGCCAAATGTCTCAGAACGCCGAACATTTGCTACATCATGATTCAACTTACAATAAAATAAACAAAATATTTTTCTATTATTTGCAAATACTATAATATTGGCGGTAATTTCAATTTATGTTGTATACAAAGACGGAAGTAATGAAACTTTTATCTTTCCTATCAAATAATAAGTAAACTTAGGTGATAAATCATATACAAAAGTAATACGCCAAAAGAATAATAGTTAATGTTAACTGTCTATAACTCTAATATTTGTCATTTTCAAATATACGATTAAATAACGCGTCGTTATTTCCAAACTTTTCGTTTAGAATAGGCAAACATTTTAATTAGATGTTAAGAAAATCTCGTCATTTGCACATATTTATGTCACAATACTTTTTTCTAGGGTTTTTTTTATATCTTTGTTCTGCCGTCTTTTTGTTTCTCTATTTTTCTCACTTTCTGTCTTATGTTCAATTTCTTTTTGTGTTTGTTAATTTGTTTATTCTCTAATTTCATTTTTTTCCGCTATGTACTTAATGTTACTTATTTATCCTACTATACTTTCTGTCCTTCATTAATCCTTTTCTAACTTTACACACACTTAACACTCTTCATTCCTGTTGTTATGTTTACCAATTCCATGCATAGGTTGTCTGGAAGAGATCGCTGCCTAGCGATAAGACCGCCTATTGCATACTACAGATCTACCTTGTATGTTATTGTTATTTTTGTATGTGTTTATAGTGTGCAATAAAAAGTATTCTATTCTATTCTATTCTAAGAAAAAATCTCAAGTGCATTTTGTTACGTTATAAATACGTATATACTACTACATAAAGTATATAATGGTAACTTTTACCTTTAAGGTCGGTATTTATATATACCCCGTCTTGATACCTAAAGAAAAAAGCGTTAACCTTTACCGCCTTTACAGTAAATAAAGTGTAATGTAGTATAAAAAGTAAGAAGTAAAAATAATAAGATTAATATTGTATGTAAAAGATTTAAATTGCAATATTGCTGGTGATTATGAATCGCATTTTAAAATAAACAGATACATTTTAATCTAAAAAAATATAGAGTCTTTTATAATTCTATAATTTACGTAAAGCGACAATAAAGATTTAAATAGGAATAGAAAGCAGGAAAATGCCAAAGTAAGACACATATATTATGTATATTTATGACATTATTAAAATTTTATTGTTTGAACATACAACGGCCTTAAATGAAAGCATTGTCTTGCTTTTTTTAAAGAAAGTTACTTTAAGTTCCTCATAGTGTATTATATAGCAAATTATAGAACTCTCCGTGGTTTGATAGTGTTTATAACCACGATACCTATTCTGCCTTAATAGCTTTCAATCACATGGGTACATTCATTCACATCCACTGTGCCTATTCTCAGCTGTTTTTTATCTGACTAAAGTAGCAAACGAACATGCAGTCCACTTGACGGTAAGTGGTCACTGCCGCTTATGGACATCTGTAATAAACCTCATACAGAACATGGGTTCAATTTGAAGTCAGTCAAGTTGCTACTCCCGAGGACTATGATGGTCGCCTCATGTGAAAATGTGCCAGGCAACCACACCCTTCTATCGAAACGCAAGAAATGCTTCACGCTGTCTATCTTCTAGTTATCTGGAGTAGGTACTCTTAGAAGTCAGAAGTCAGTCAGTAACTTAGAAGTCAGGAGTACAAAATCCACTATTACTAACTTCAGGTAAGGCTCTTATCGTATTTGATGAATCTGTTTCCTAAAGTTCTAATCAATAATAACTCTGTCAGTCGATGCATTTGTTCCCATTGGATCAATCTAATAGGTTTTCAGAACCGCTAAATGCATTATGATACATATTGGAATACATTTTCAAATTTAACTATATTTCAATAGTATAGAATAGCTCGAACATTACAACGGTTGTATCGGGTCCTTTTGGCCCTTTTCTTCCTTCGCCGAGCCCATCTCATGCTGACATCCTCATGTAATCCGTTCTTTGTCATGTTAAATTGCGTATCAGACTAAATTGACCAGGTCCATTCGTATATAGATCTAACCGTTTGGCCTGCTACTCTGCCCTGAAGTTTACAATTTCTCATGTCTATATAAGATGATTTTCTAGAGACAGCACTTCTGCATGTAGGACGGCAAGCATGTAGGATTCTTCACAATGTTTTTCGTCACTGTTGGAGCTAATGATAAGAATCAGAAACGCGTGGGAATCAAATCCCGGACCTCTACAATAGTAGGCTGTATTTCTTATCATCAACCTATAATTGTATATGTAAGTGCACGGATATCAAGTACGTATGTAAAAGTAAAGTTATATAAAATGTCTTTAAACGTAGACGCAAAACTCTTATGCAATTTAGTTTTTATCAGCAATCGTTGAGTCATACTTTAGTGTCTAATCAAAGACGAAATATGAAAATAGACCACATCTAAAAACGTAGTAAATCTTTGATAACAATAAATTTGCTAAGTCCCTGATATGAGCAGTCTAAAGAACGTTGATCGGGCAAAAAGTTTTTCATTCATTTTTTTAATGAAACTTACAAACACACATATCCATCCATCCAACCATCAGCCCTTTGAGGTCCACTGCTGGACATAGGCCTCTCCTAAATGACGCCACTCCGACCGATCCTGTGCCTTCTGAATCCAACGGTTTCCCATAGTCCTCTTCACGTCATCGGTCCACCTAGTGGGGAGGCGACCTGTGCTCCTTTTGCCTAAATGTGGTCGCCACTCGAGGACCTTCCTTCCCCATCAGTTATCGGTTCTACCAGTGATGTGGCCGGCCCACTGCCACTTCAGCTTGCTAATTTTAAGAGCTATGTCGGTAACCTTTGTTCGTCTACAGATTTTATCGTTATGAATCATGTCTCGTACCGAAATTTGGAGCATAACCCTCTCCATAGCACCGTTTCGGCGCCGTAGGTCATCACAGGCAACTGACATTTTTTGTGGTTTAACCAAACATTTATTTTTAGTTATTTACATACGATGACTTTATACTAGCCGGCACACTAAAGATAAAGTTTTTACGTTTTCTCCGTAACTATTTATCTTTACCGTAAACACTAAAGAAAACCGTAATCCTAAACAATTCCGTTATTTGAAAATAAGGATAATGGAACGAATATACCGCAAACGGATTTTCAATCGCGCTGCGTGCGTAGAATAATTTCTGTACAAGCATTTAATCGACCCATTTCGCTGTCAACGTGTTTATGTTAGAGAGTTACTTGTGAACGGATTCTGTCTTTTTTAAATCACCGGCCACGTAAATAAAGTTGCGTGGCGCAGTACTCACTTTAACACTCTATCACGCAAACTTCCGTGTTTGATGCCCAGTCCACTATATGAGTGATAAAAGAAATTCTTTTGGGTTTGTTCACGTCTTTGTCTGTTTGTGATAGCCAAAACTCAAGAAATTTTGAGTATGAAAGTAAATAACAAGTATGTAGTAAAACAACATAGCTCTCAAAATCAGCAAGCTGAAGTGGCAGTGGGCCGGCCATATCGCTCGAAGGACCGATAACCGATGGGGAAGAAAGGTCCTCGAGTGGCGACCACGTTTAGGCAAAAGGAGTACAGGTCGCCCCCCTACCAGGTGGACCGATGACCTGAAGAAGACAGCGGGAAACCGTTGGATTCAGAGGGCACAGGACCGGTTGGAGTGGCGCCATTTAGGGGAGGCCTATGTCCAGCAGTGGACATCAAAGGGCTGATGGATGGATGGATGGATGTAGTAAAACTGCTTTATTATTTTTATTATACAGTTGGGATCCCTTCGTATCGCCCTAATGGAGCAGTTTGAGGGAGTAAAGAAGAAAAATTATCTTAATTGCACAATACAAGGATTGCAGTCGTTATTAATGCCGCGAATTCATTAAAAAGCAGCGTTTTGCTATCAATAAATTAAGAGAAATCATTATTGCAAATGTTTATGGGTCATTCAGAGGCACCACTACCTTTCTTATCCTTACAGTTTCTAAAAGTGGCAACCACACCCATACACGTAAACGCAAGAATTGCTTCGCGCTATAATAAGTGTGACGGTGATATCTCCCCTGTCCAACTATATTCATTCTACTAACTTGAAAACCACTATTTACTGAGTGCTACTTCAATTTCAAAAAGTTTTAAAAAAACCTGTCATCCCTACGATGTGGAGATTACAATTACTCTACTAAGGTAGGGACGATAGTAAAGTTGTAAAACTTCTACAACTTTTCAAAAGCTCTAAAATCACATACCATGTTTTATGAAAAAAACAAAGATTCCAATGACACGCGCGAAAAGCGTTCCCACACAAGGACTGGCGGTGCGCCAAACAAACAGTACAATAGAATTGCATACAACCTATGACTCGAAGCCAAATGACACTTTAATAACCGAATTATAATGAGTAATTATTGATGTGATCAACCAGCTCTAGCTCTTGATAAACAAAAAAAATCTTAACAGTATTTAAAAATAAATGATCTAGTAATTATGTTCTTAGTAAAAATTGTCCGCCATCATGGAGCATTCGCCATGTTGGAACGTATTGACTAAACTATTAAAAATTGCCATTTAATAATCATACTAATACTAATACTAATATACTAATACTAATATTAATATTATAAAGGCGAAAGTTAGTGAGTGTGTATGTTTGTTACTTCTTCTTCAACTTCTTTTGTTAACGCGGGCGAAGCTGCGGGATTCAACTAGTTATCTAGTAATTATGTTCTTCGTATAAATTGGCCCGCCATCATGGAGCATTCGCCATGTTTGATTTAGAATGTATTGACTAAACTAATAAACATTGCCATTTTTAATAGGTGTATATAAAAAAGATGTATACAAAATTTGCTAAAGGATTGGTCTCGGAGACGACTTTCCGATAGTTGAATTACCTATTACCTTTTGATATTGATTCCACATTTCTTGCATTCATGTTATGTTTTATTTTGGCATTATGCCAATCATTTTAAAGAAGCTTAATGGCAGTCACAGATTGTCACTTTCCTTATTTTTCTTTCTAAAACGATTCATAAAAAATGTATTAAAAAGTTCTTCAGAACAACAAATGAAGCGCTTTCTGTTCTTAGGGCCGGCACTCATATGACGGAGCGCAGCGCAGCGCATTTTTTGCCGTCAAACTATTATCGTCATTGTCCCTTTAGAAATAATATCCAAAATTAAATAACAGCAATTTATTTCTGAGGAGCATGGAAGCGCATGCTCGCGCATCCGCGCGCACCCGCGCGCATCCGCGCGCATTCTCCCAGTAATTAGCGCGAATTTCGGCTAGTGTGTGATTCGTTAAGAAAATTTCGCGGGCATGCGCTGCGCTGCGCTCCGTCATATGTGCGCCGGCCCTTATGTAACTCTGGATCGTAATAGCAGAACAAGTTGTCATTGACACTACGGTTATTGATATTATAAAACGTTTTGATTGTTTACCTAATGTAATATGATGAATGATGTTATTGTTATTGTTTATGCGATATTCGATTTCATTAGAAGACAACAATATATTTATAAAAAACACTATTTATTCACGCGGTTTCCTCGGCATCGGCCACGTCTACCATAGTAATGAGTATCCTATAAATTCTGCGCGTTTCAGGGAAATCCGACCAGTAGCTTTTGTGTGAAGAGTTGCAAACACACAAAAAACAACCTTTTTTTTATACTAAAACCTAACGAAAAGGCAGACGGGCTACCTGATGGAAAGTTGTCACCGTCGCCTATGGATATTTGCAACACCAGAGGAGTCGCCTATGCATCGCCGGCTTTGAAGGAGCTTCGCACCTTATTTGAAGAGCCCCATGTCATAACGCCTTGGGAATACCTCAGGAGGAAGCTCGTTCCACATCCTGCACACCCGTGGCAGAAACGAGCGTGCAAACCGAACGTATATCCTCACAAGCGTTCACATGTATAATACAGAGTGTAAAGTACTTATTATTTTAGCATGTTCTGTGTATTTTGAGGTTAATAGTTATAGAATGAAAGTCTTTTTATCGATTTGATTCGATTCGATTTGATTTATTGTCACGGATTACACGTATATCTATTACCGAGGGAAGGAGGTGACTTTATACACGGTCGCGATGCAAGTTACAAGTGCTGCGTGTGCACATTGCAGTTAATTACGTCATGATGTGAATCCCAAAGAGTAAATTAGAATGTACTTAAGTCGATAATGAAAATACTACTTTTTACTTAATTTCTTGGCTTTCGTCTTGCTTACAAAAATTCGAACGCGGTAAAAGAAACAAACTATTTTTTTACAAAGCATTAGACTACATTTTAAGGATTAGAAATAAAGAATAATAATTACTCTCCCTGCAAACTATTGTATTATTCCTATATAAGAAATTCAACTTTAAGAGTGTAAGCAGATATAGCCGAGTGTAAAAGCTATCGGGCTTAATAAGACTACACTTTTTTCCCTCAGTTTGTTGACTGCATTCTTTACGCTCACCTTTCATTTCAAAGCTTCTTATTTCGCCTAAATTATTATATAACAGGATGTGTTATTTGACAAGAATATTATATTGTCATGTCATTGATAAATTGTGAAGCGTATCTGAACAATCAACTTTCCTTGTTAATCCCAAAATCTCATTATGTTTCTACGCAATCGGTACTCTATGTATTATAATTCTCTTCATAAATCAGCCTGATTATGATCTAAGCACTTTTAAAATGAATGGATGTTGCTCTGCGTTATGGTTAGAATGGGTTGAGCCAATCTTATTTAGAAAATATTATAGCATGGTTGGACAAGCGATTACTTTTATTATTATAAATATAAGTATAATATCTATTTACATTAACAAATTCAAACGTGTAATACATTCCGTAATGCTAAATGGTGAGTGGCTTTAGACAATTAAAATCTACTAGTAACATTGAATGCACAATTACACTCGTTAAATAGTGTGTGTGATGAATTCTTTAACATAGAACTTTGTAGCTCGAATTAAATGTTATTGTTCAATTAAAATTAAGCGTGTGCTTTGTTTCAAAAATTATGAGTAGTAGGAAGGCAGTGAGATAAATATGACAGCGAAATTGTTATTACCATCTTGTTAAAGCAGAAAAGTCCTTTTTATTAACCCGTGCTTTGCAGTACACTTTTTCCTTATTAGTTTAACAAAGAGAATATCTAGAGAAATTGCGGTGATAAGAAGGAACATAATTTAGCTCTGATGGTGAAATGAAATGGCGAGGAAGCCTACATATCACAAAAAATGTAACAAATGAGACCTGTCAGCGCCAACCTATAGTCAAGAAGCGTGCTGTAACACCACATGGAGAAAGGTACTTCACGGTACATAGTCTTATTTTATAAGAGCTTTCGAACGTGGCTCTACTCGCAATTGTGCGGTTTTTATTACTCTTTAACCCTATTTTTTCAAAATAAAGGTTTCCATCAAAACATTTTTTGAATTGAGAGTAGGTAGGCTTTGCTACGTTTTTCAATGAAAGTATCCTCCTAATAGGTTTAGCTATATTCCCTTTGCAAAGTTTACACATTAAAGAGTATATTTTATTTTTGTGCGTGTCACTTGCTAATGCATAATCCATAAAATAAGTCCACATTCAAATTATCGTCAAAACGCTATTACTAAGTACCGTCGAAAAAACAAGTTAAATTGGTATCCCGTAACGTAAAATGTTGCAGAAAAGCACCTAAATTCAAACTTTTTGTACGGAATATAGTTGTTATTGACTGGTGCTTTTGTTTTGCACCGTTTCTAAGCGTGACTAAAATAAATGTGCCGTGAAAGTGAAATAAAATAAATCATTATCGCTACAGGAAGTAGACAATTAACGGTTTGTGAGATGCTTTTTCTTCCGTAACATTAACTGTTACTGTAAAACACAAAATTTATTTTTAATAAGATATAAATATTGTGTACTAAAGTTAAATAAATTTTTTATAGGTATCTGTTTTAGTCCGAAAATTGTAGAAACGGAACCTTACATGTCCTCTTTAGTTATTCACTTAAAATCACCATGTATTTATCTCGTAAAATTTAGTTGTTAAATATCTAAATGTTCATACATGTAATTTACAGTGTTGTCTTTTTTACGTGGAACACTATGTTTACTCTATATTTGTTATTAAATATTAAATAACGTATGTTACGTCAAGGGATACGTATTAATTTGCTATTTCTAGTAACAATCGACCTTGACTTTACAATTATTTAAGCTAAAAGCATCCGCATATTGCAACAGAATATCTGAAATATATCGAGAGCCACTCTGCATTTGCATAAACAGCTTAAGAGCATCCACTAAAGCCGTTGAAAGCTTGTCACATCGCTGACAGCTTGCACTCAAACCCCTTGCTGATCCACTGATCACTCAGACTTTAGAGAAAGGAGTTGTCCAAATAAATACGAAAATCCATTATGATTCCTTATCGCGTACTGAGTACAGCTGTCCCCAGATAAAGTTGCATACAATGCACGTCTCTGAAATACATATAACTTGATGGATAGACCATGTCGTAACCAGGGCTGCAAAATGTTTTAGAAGAAACGATATTTCCATTTTTGGATGTTTGATAAATCTAATATATGACCCCTTATTATTTTATGTGTAGATTAGTATTGTACATTTCGTTCTTGACCTTTATTACCTATAAAACCCGTACGAACTTTCAAAATAATTACATAAGCCTTATTTTTAATTTTGTAATATGACTTTTGGCCTGGCCTGGGCCATCGATAGCGATTTCAAGCGGCAATTTTCAAGCTCAACCAATTTCAAGCGGATTCTGCCCTTGTTTGAGAATTTAGTGTTGTTTAGTCCTCCTTTTCTGCTTCTTAAATTTATTAATGACCACTACCTCACGATGTACCTACTATTTCTTAAGCTTAAATAACTGAAACTGGAAGTGCGACAAAAAATGTCATATAACCACTCTTACATTACAGTTTTGGCTTGGCACGTAGATTTTTTGCCGCAACGCTTGTTTTTGCCTAGATATCCGGTTTTTAACGAACTGGCAACCCTGGGCTTAATCCGAAAGTGTCGGTGCAACTGGACACCGTATATTACCAATTAAAGACAAAACGCTGCTGTTTTCATTCACTTGGAAGTGAGAGTGACATTGCCTTTCAGGGCACTAAGACCGAGTGTAAATGCTTTGACATTTGTTAGAGATGCAATCAGCTTACAATCGCTGCCAATTGAATGACTTCTTTATTTTATTTTTACTTTTTATTTCATATTGTTGGAGTAGTCTGGACCATTCTTTCTTGTTACGTGTTTATTGCATAATTTTATGGCTAGGTATAAATCTGAATCCATCACATGGACCAATATAATAACATATTGATTTTATTTGATGAATTCCGGTTCTTTTAAAAGTAGGGCATAAAAATCTTTATAACATTCATTGTTATATTGTAAGTGTTTTTTTTTGTGGCAAATAATCTGCCAATATCACTGAGCGTGAAACATTCTATGATAAAATCATAAAAGCAATGTATTAGCACATATACCCCATAACGTTCTATCCACGAAGTCAGTCAGTTAGTCAATCATCCTGATTAGATTTGGAGCGATAAACTTCACTCATCAACAAAAGCGGTCTATATATTTTTCTGGGAAGCTCTCAAGCATGTTAATTACCTTTTTTTTTTTTTTTTTTTAAGTGGGTAATCCTCATGGATACCCAGCCACCCGGGGCGGCAGCTGGGTTATGCCGGACTCTTACCGGCTAAACCCCCACTGTGTTTTCTCCTCGCACCGTACGGCGGGAACACGGGTAAGCTTTCGCAGTCATCCGCGAACCCGCCGGTGCCTGGCCGCTCCCGCAGCCCCTCCTCGCGTGGAGCATAAAGCTCCCCTCCAACAGCAAGACGCGCCAGAAAACACAAAGGCGCGCCTTACCTCCAAGGCCCCATCCGTAGGGTGACGATCCAACCCCGAGACCGCCACCCAGGGGCCGTGGGCATGGCAAGCCGACACCCGCAAGGCATCCCTACAGGCATCGACCAACCACACCCAGCGGCGGATCCGTTCTTTGGTTCCGCCGCAAACCACCAAACGGCCGCAGAGGATAGGGAGGACGGCAACGACACACCGCATCTCCTCTTCCTCTGCGGCCCCACCGCCAACGCATCTGACGGTGCGCCCCCGTTCGGTCGCGGGAGATAGGATGCACGGCAACGACACACCGAGACACCTCTCCTCCCGCGACCCCTCCTGGCTGCAGAGGCCAGAAAACACCGACCTCCACAGCCCCCTCGGATGCGTCCGGAGCGGGCCCTCAGCCAAGCCCGCTCGGAGCGTCCCCTCCCTGGGATCTCTCTTGGCTTCACCGCGGCGCCCCCAGCCACGGTTACTGAGCCCCCTCACCACGACAAGGTGGAGATCCCTGCGAGGGGGAGCATGTTAATTACCTAAAGGTTCTTATCGTACACTTGAATTCAAAAATTTTAAAGTGAGCACTAACTAAATAAGTGAAAAAAGTATACATATATATTTAGTTATCTAAATATGTTTACCAATATCGGCCAATAATACAGTCATTATATAAACTAGTCACACGTCGCAACGGTCGAAATACGAACGTAATTTTAATAAAAAAAAACTAATCTTCATAATATCCAAAATAACACCAATATTTCTCTAATTTCAATAAATTGTAATAATTTTCTAGTTATAAGCTGCATTTAAAAGCAATAGCGGGTATTTTGACAAAGACTGATCTGACATTTTTGACGTTATGTATTTTCATAGTAAGACATTGAATGTTCTATTTCGTTTATTATATATGTTCCGACCACGTTTAGGCAAAAGGAGCACAAGTCGCCCCCTCACCAGGTAGACCGATGACCTGAAGAAGACAGCGGGAAACCGTTGGATTCAGAGGGCACAGGACCGGTTGGAGTGGCGTCATTTAGGGGGGGGGGGGCTATGTCCAGCAGTGGACCTCAAAGGGCTGATGGATGGATGATATGTGTTAGTGTCAAATGCAAGATAGTGAGTGTATTGTGTTTTACTTGATTTTATGTATGTTTTAAGTATTATTTGAAAAAATATTAGCATTGCGCAATCCTTCTCTACATCAACTATAACCGTGCGTAATTTCGTACTCCTCCACCTTTGGAAAGTATCTTAAAAACAAATCACAAAATTTTGCTTCACGTATTATTATATAAATACCTATAGCAAGAAACTTTAGATGATATATATTTATATGACTTCAAAACTGTCAGTGTGATATATTATCAAAACAATGCATTACTTAATCTTATCGTTTTCTCGTGATGCCTGATATTTCCATAGATTGCTATATTTATCGGTGATCTCATAAAACCGATACCTGAACCTTACAGAATGAAGATAGATATGAAATATATTACTCATGCCAGTCATGGTTGCTCAATAAATATTGAACTAAAACAATGTTGTTCCTTACTATTGGAAGTTAATTACGTTTTAACAAATATTCCATTAAAATAAATATGACATTGTCGTTTTTCACACAAATTTACGACCCGCGTTGCGGAGCTGTTACCGTACCGGCCTGACGCGCTGTGTTCCGGGCTCAATCCCGGCCTGACGGGTATCTGAATGATGAGTTTAGACTCATGTTCTGGGTCTGGGTGTTTGTGTATTCGTCTTGTGTGTGTCTATGGCACCTACGAAACAGGAGGAAAAAATCCTAGTGTGAGGCTATGAGTGTAGAAAGCATTTGTTTGTTTAGTTTGTTTTAAATATTATTAATATTATTAATGCAAAAGTTTGTGAGGATGTATGTGTGTTTACGTAAAAAATGTATTCAAATTTCACAAAAATTCGCAGACACAACATACATTACTCATAAGGTACTCATTAACGTGGTATATGTACGTGATAAATATGTATGATTGTGGAAGACCAAATTAGACGAATCCGTGGTAATAACCTAGTTACTGCAATATATTTAACTGCAGAAAGCACTTTAAAATAATTATGATGAAGTAAGAAGCAAGGGAAGTATGGATAAGAACATGTCAAATGAAAATTCCTTTGTTTAAGGAGTATTGTACCTATCGTTATTGACCTCGTAGTCGCGTTAAAATAATATAAAATATCATTAATCCAATCTCACGAAGCACAAAAAGAGTCCGAGGTTCTCATTTGTTGTTTCTATTTACCGTGGCTTTGTACATAATGGTGTTGTCGCAATCATTGTTGTAGGTAGATGACCCGTGACAAGCAGTTTGTATGGATTCCATCGGACACTGACCGGGTTGCATTGCCTGTCAATTTTATAACTTCTATACTTATGTAACCGGAATTAACTGTTGACAAAACAATAGATCAACTACAACAATATTTATCCGCTCTCTTTTTCGCGTCAATATAAAGAACTCGTCTTGATTAATTATTGATGAACGACTATATTTTTAGTTATTAAGTAATACATTTGGCCTTAAATACAAGAATATTGCACACCTATTTCTAGCGTGAAGCGTTTTGTTGCGTTTCGATGAAAGGGTGTTGCCGGCACACTTTTATATGAGGCGACCATCTTAGTCCTCGGGAGATAGAACCCATGTTCTATTTGAAGTTGCTTACAGGTGTCCATCCGCAGCTGTGACCACTTACCATCGAGTGGACTGCCTGCTCGTTTGCTACTTCAATCACATAAAAAAATACTTGATATAAAACATTACAAGAAATTAATAAGTATGAAAACAAAAAAAAACTGACTGCTAAAGCTAGAATTTGCAGTCGTGTATTTTTTCAAATAATGCATAAAACATAAATAAAATCAACTAAAAACACATTACACTCACTATCTTGCATTTGACACAAACACATACATAACAAACCAAATAGATCATTCAATGTCTAAAAACACATAACGTCAAAAATATCAGATGTCTTTGTCATAATACCCGCTATTGCTTTTAAATGCAGCTTAAATAATAAACCTCTTTTTAACTTTAACGGGTGCATTCAAAATAACTTGAAAATTTATGTAAATTAGAGAAAAATTGGTGCTACTTTGGACAATGTGAAGTTTAAATTTTTAATTTAAATTCGATCGTTGCGATGGGTGACTAGTTATTTACAATTTCACATGTTTTTCTATATTTTCAAACAAACACAATCGCCATAACAAAAATACAATCTTTCACGTTTTTCTTTATATGCATCATCAACGACCAGCAAAACAATTGAACAACGTCCAAATTTAAATACGTTTTCATTGGCTTATCGCCTCGTAATATTATTGCCAGTATTCACAAATCATAAACTATACTAGTATTTTCAATTTAGACCTAATGTAACATAATAGACAATTAAAATATTCACAGGTTTATGACATTATCAACTTTAACATATATTTTGACATGTCTCTGCAAACTGAGTCATTCCAATGATATATCATATGTCACAATCCGTCAACCCGTTCGGGGAAAGAAATGGACATACAAACATACATAAGCCCGAAAATCATCACCTTCCATCTGATGCAGTCGGGTAAATCGATATTCCTATAAAATCTCTTGTTTAATAGGTATGTAGCGAATATCGCGAAATTATATATATACTAGCTTTACCCGCGGCTTTACCCGCGTACAAAACAATGTATCGCAAAGTTTTTCCCAATCGCAAAGATTATAAGTATGATATAAGCATTATTTGAAAAAAATATTACTAATCTGAACTCCTTCTCTACTTCCACTATAACCGTGCAAAATTTCATAATAATCCGTCCGCGGCATATTACTTAAAAATGCACCACAAGTTTTTGCTTCACGTATTAATTTTCTATGAAAAATTGTTTTCTTTTCGTTGATATTATTTTCTTTCTTTGTTGAAATCAACCAATTGAAGTTTAACCAATTGTTTCTATGATTTTTTTCTGTTCGTTGATTCTTTTCTTATTATGTTTTCACATACATATGATTTTGCCAGTAATATTTCCACAGTAACCAGTTATACCACTAGGTGCGCATAAGAAAGAGTTGAACGCGTTAATCAAGCGGAATGTAGAGAGTATAGCGTTAATTACATACGAAGAGCCATTGTTGTGGTCCTGGTATCATCGTGCTATGTAGGACAGTACCGGGCTTTCTCCGGTGTAATCTATCAGTGCACGTCTCTATAAAACTGACTGGAAAGTGCACTAATGAGTAAAAGTAATGGGAATTTTGCTTAGTTATTAAGTTTTAAGTGAATTGGAAATAAGAAGAGGGTCTATATTCGGCTGCATATATTTTTATATTTATGTTCGCCGATTTTTCCGCAATTCCTCAAGTGATCAAAATTATTTATAGATCACTACATGCACCTAGTTACAGAGGGTTGATTTTATAGAAGAAGAAATATTTATAAATTGAGAAAAATCGAGTATTAATGAACCGATTTAAAATTCCTTTATTTGAAAGAGAATTTCTATGCGGCACTTTCGTTATTTGACATCAGTGTACTCTGATGATGGCATATTTGGTTTGTCTATGAGATGGAAACTCTCAGCACGTGAAACTTAAATAAATAAATAATGTAAATATTATGTAATGATAGTGTATTATAATAAGGTATGCATTTATAATAAGGTCCCTTTTTAATTGTCATAAATTTAATTCTTCTTTATTTAGTTTTATTTTGTTTTGTGTTTATCTTTTTTTTTGTTCTTAGATTTAGTTAGAGATTACACTTCGTACACATTAGGTGAGTTGTATATACCTGTAATGGCGATTTACACTGAACCAAACAAATTGTATTTTTTTTAAATGTATAGTGATAAATCGGTGGTATATATATCTAAATAAATTATTATATAACTGTCTATTTTATAAACTATTCAACACGCTCAATTTTTGCCACATAAATAACTATTGATAGACTACGAATAAATATAAGACGGGCAAGATATTGTTATCGTACACAACCTTCAATAAAATTATGGTTGAAAGAAAAATAGAATATTATCCAATTTTATGTGACCATTAGATTGCCATTCCAGGTATGTTAATTGCTTAAATCGCCTTTTTTATTGATTATCTGTGTTTTAATACCCATGCAATCGACATTATTGCGAACGTTTTTGATTGTATGTCAGACAAAAAACAAAAGCTTAGTTTACCGGTCAGTTGGCATACTTTTAATTAACGGTCCATGGAAGTAATTTGACACGTGCGTGTACGATTACTGTTCGTGAACCCATTAATTAAAAACAAACTATAAAACACTACAGACACGCACTATCGTTCTGATACAAATCTAACTAGATATTTTCGACCGCTGCATTGCACTAATTACATATTTTTTTAACATTTATATTATTTTTTTATTTAAAGAGTATGATTGATTACTTTCGTAACTATTGCAAGCTTACTGTTGGACATAGGCCTCCCCTAACGCGATTTATGCTAAAAGTTTCCGCGCCTGGCATTTGTGTTGATGAATGCTGAGTCCTTCTTCTGTATTTTATTTCTTAGCTGCCTTTTACTACTCCATGCGATCCATAAGAAAAGAGAGAATACTATTCAAGACCAACAACACTCGGCCGAAGTAGATGTCGATATTAAACAGAAAAACGCTGCTGCCCGTCTCCTGGTTACATCATCCATACATGGGAAGACAGTGTGGTGTTATTTAAAAACGACACGATACGATTACGGTACTTTCCTTTATTATGAATGAGCGAGTAGTATTCACAGCACAAAGTAGTTGTGGGTGAAATGGTAACTGAGGATGCCACAATGGGCATTGTTACCGGTCAGGCGGACAAGCAACGCATCACAACCGCTCCTTGTTTTCTGAACGCCTGGTAGCTACGCACTCTAAATAACTACGCAAATAGTATACAGACAAATAAAATCGCAATGTCTGTCTATCATGACGCTTTAAAAGAACATAAAAAGCTTCAATTTCCAAATATCATAATAAATTCTGATCCAATTTAATGTTGACTTTCGACAAATTTGGGAAACTTTTGTAGTTATGTTTACATCAAAATAACTATTACAGTTATTAAAAATTAAAAATTTATCGGTTTCTTCAATAATAACGTTTCGGATTTTTACGCTACTGGTATATATGTATGCACATTTAAAGGTGACTTAGCATTCAATACACCAGACTCAGCTATTTAACTAGTGACTAAGTATTTACAAAACACCGTACTAAGTAAAAGTTAGTGTGAAAGTATTGTAATTTCACGCCGAGTAAGGTGCAGGTATTGGCTTTGACGTAATTGTCGATGAAATGGTATCAGCGGACGCCACAATGGCCATTGTTCCGAGGTATGCTGGAGAAGTAGTAAATGCAATAGCCACCTATTGTCTGCGCGCCTGGTACTTACAGCACGTGGTAAATGCCGAGACGAATTTTAAATATCGTCGGGTGACAAGAAAAACTCACTAACTACAAAATTGTATAATCCCAATTTTTTCACTTAATACACTATTTAGCAATATATTATTATCACGTAAATAATATATGGATACAATAACCTGTATGATATTTTATTTAATGATATAACTTCAGGACATTTCATATAAAAGAAATTTTGGGATCAAAATATCATTATATGCTGATAAGTTTATGTTGCATATTCTGTAGTAAGTGAGTTTTTCCTGTCACCCGACGATATTATAATGTTTATTTATATATTATCTTGTTCTATGTATTTAGACGGGAAGCAAAAACTTGGGATCTGTTTTTATGATACTTGCCGTGGACGAAAGGGTATGGAATTAGGCATGGTTATAGTTATGTTGAGAAGGGTTACCAAATGCATTTTTTTTTTAAATAATGCATAAAACAAACATAAAATCTACTAAAAACACATTACGCACACTACCGTGCATTTGACACATACACGTACATATATATCGGAAAAAGAAGCCAGGGCAGCCGAGCCTTCGGACATCAGAAGCAATTTTTATATCTGTAATTTGAAATGTTGCTTTTAAATCAAAAATAGAATTTACATATAAAACATCAAGAAAAGAAATTAACGTAACGCTTGCTAAAATTAGGAACAAAGACAGTCATATCAACAGCTGACACTATCATCGGTTTTATCAAACGAATATAGATTTGGTAAAGCCAAGATAATCTCTTATTACAATACATACGAATACGAATACTGAGAATCAGTACGTAATACGATACATGCCACCATGTGACAACTGCGAGAGACTGGGCACCGAGATCATTGCACTTTATAAATGGACTTCTGTATTGGTAAATGTGACAGACTACAATATTGTCACTGTGGTAGAACTTTCCTTGGATCGACAGGCCTTTACAATATTGCTGTGTTTGCACAAACATCAGTGTGTGTAATGGTAGAAACGTCAACATCAGGTAGAAACGACATATTGTGACTAATTGTAGCGTCCTCATCGTCAGGTTTTTTATACATTTTTAAGCAGAAAACGTACATGCAGTCTATCTGATGGTAAATTGTCTCTGCCGCCCGTAAACATCCGCAAACCTTTACTTTTAAAACAGAGGTTCTACTATAGTCAATCACAGATGCTTTACTGTTCACAAGGACTATGATAGCCTCATATGAATTGGAACTAGCAACAATGCCCATTTACCGAAATTTATGAACTGCTTCACCTCCCCAGTTAGACCATACTAGTTCTACTACCTTGCAGATGTTGTATAAAGGTGCTGTAATTTAAAGAATTTATGGACAGCTGTGTTCTACTTTAAAGGGTGTGGTCAGATAGTCATTTACAATAAGCGTTGGAACGCATTTCTTAAGGCGACCAACGTTTCGAGCCAACATCAGAAGTTAAGGAATCAAAATGAGAAGATTTTCAAATATGTTTGGGGTTATTTTCATCTTATTTGAAATAACAAATATGAGAATTACTATTAGGTAGACTGCGCATGTAGATAAACTGAAGATTAGGTGCAATAAGAGATTATTTGTCCTGAAAAAGGCTTGAAGGACATCACGGAACTGAAGCACTGGTGTGATCTATCAGTGATCGCGGAGTTTCTCTAGACCGAGCAGGTTTAGTAAAAATCTCATATAACTGCCCAAAAAGGTCGTGTTTTGAATATTTCCCCCCGAACCAAAAAAAAAGCATTGACCGTTTGATACTTCAAAAAAAAATGTTAAAATGTTTCTATAACGTTGCGAGCTGTATACAACAGAGGTGTGGTGTTCCACTCCGCTGCTCCAAGCTCTCACTACCACAACAAATCTCTAACTTCTCGGTACACGCGTGTTATTATTCCTGCAACACGTACTTAGGTAATGGGTACACGCACCTCAATCTTCACAATTGTCTGATATAATTTTGGACACTGATACAGGCAAACTATGTGTATTTAGCATTGAGTACAGATATCTCAAACCCAGATACGCACCGCTGATTTATGTGCGTATTGGAAATTATCACTGCTTTTCGGTGAAAGAAAACATCATGAGGGAACACACCCGAGAGTTCTTTGAAAAAACAACATGTTCTCGGAGGTGTGTGCAGTCCACCAATTCACACTTGGCCAGCGTGGTGGACTATGGCCTAAAAGTCTCTCATTCCGAGAGAAGACCCGTGCCCAGCAGTGAGACAATATATATCTTGTTTATATACATCATTATCTGCTTCACCTAACCCGATCTAACTCGAAACATACGTATGAGACCGGTATGATGACCGCTACATGGGTCATCTTCATGGGTCAGGGGTCATCTTGTATTAAAGTAGTACTAGGTTTTTTTCGCGTCTTTACCTGCTTCAGTCACGTCTACCACGGTATTATATATCCTAAGCGTTTCAGCGAAATTCCACAGTTACTTTTGCGTGAAAGAGTATCAAATACGTACATCCTCAAAAACTTTCGCATTTTTATAATAATAAGATTTAAACGAAAATTCAACAATAATACAGTTAACGCAATATTTGAATCAATACAGGGATTATACCTACAATTAAATCACCAGCCCAAGGTTTAGTATTTTTTGAATCACCTTCCTCATAAAATTCGAAACAGCACGATGCAGTTTGTAAAACATAAATCATAGGTACCTAGTCGTGCATACAGATAACTGTTGACGCAGATCAAACTCGTCATGTTTCATCTCATGCCTTTCAAACATCACGTATGTATAAACACAACTGTAAATAGAGGAGTTGAGATCTTGTTCGCGCGCGGTGCTAATCGTTGATTGATTGAAAGGGGCATTGAGGTTGTAGGTATAGGTGTTACCCTGTTTAAATTATGAAGCAACGTCACAAAAAATTTAAAGGAAATATATTTACTATTATAAGTGCGAAATTTATGCGAATGTGTTTGTTTGTTTCTCTTTCACGTACCTAAATCTACCGTCGGATTTCGCTGTGACAGTCTTTGTATGAGAATTGAACCAAGTGTTGCGCAGCATGTAAATACAGTGCATAATGTTTCTTAGGGCATCATTAGTCAGTAAACCAAAGCGCATCAAAATTTATCCGAGAAATTATGAGAATAGAAGCTTTTTCTTGGAAACTTTATTTATAGTCAGAAATGAACCTATTAATTAACGACAGTACTAATCAAACTGAATAATTAAATAGAGTAATTATTTCTATCACTGACTAATTTATGACATTACATTTCATCATCAAAATCATTTATTATAATAAAAAAAAAAACTACGTCGAGACAGCGAAGATAGTTATGCTACGATGTTGTTGTTGATGTGTTGTGCTACGATGCAACGATAAGATGTGGATAGATAGGTGTATTATTTTGGAGCCTAAACATCTAAAAACTGTGATATAATAAAAAATATTTTTTACACGTTTCTAGTACAAAACAATAATAATTACTTTTTCCCCCTGGCACCGTTTTTTTATTTTTTTTTCAATATTATCTGATGGCAGGAAGTTACTTTCATTGCTGGGTAGCATTTGGTTTAAACCCTGTCAATCTCTTTTGATAGACACTTAGTTTATAATCTAGAATTCTAGATAAATACGTAGAATCTTCATTGCCGTGAAACCGTAGAAATAATGTAGTAAAATAAACCGATCTTACTAAAATAACAAGAGTTACGTGTAATTGATTTGATTGATAAATTATGTGGACAATTTGGGTCCCGGTTACAGACTTAGGATTAATCAGGAGCTCAGAAATGAGCTCAGACCAATTCTCGGTAGCAGTTACCCTTAAGACGAACACTACATATTATTTTTTAAATCCATCCATCCATCCATCCATCAGCCTTTGAAAGTCCACTGCTGGACATAGGCCTCCCCTAATCTGCGCCACTTCGACCGGTCCTGGGCCATCTGAATCCAGCGGTTACCCGCCGTCTTCTTCAGGTCATCAGTCCACCGGGTCGGGGGGCGGCCTGCACTCCTTTTGCCCAGACGTGGTCTCCATTCGAGGACTCTTCTACCCCATCGGTTGTCTGTCCTACGAACGATGTGGCCTGCCCATTGCCACTTCAGCTTACTAATTTTCAGAGCTATGTCGGTAACTTTCGTTCTCCTACGGATTTCATCGTTACGAATTCTGTCACGCAGGGAAATACCAAGCATAGCTCTCTCCATAGCTCGCTGAGCGACCTTGAGCTTACGCACGAGGCTCACAGTAAGGGACCACGTCTCGGCACCATATGTCATCACTGGCAACACACACTGCTCGAACATCTTCGTCTTCAGGCTCTGAGGTACATCGGATGAGAAGATATGGCGCAGTTTCCCGAACGCTGCCCAGCCGAGTTGGATTCTACGAGTGACCTCTTTCTCGAAGTTGGACTTACCCATCTGCACCGCCTGCCCTAGGTAAATGTATTCGTCAACAACTTCGAGGGTGGTGCCGTCAACAACAACCGGTACGGGTGTGACATGGACGTTAGACATGATCTTCGTCTTGTCCATGTTCATCTTAAGACCCACCCGTTGAGAGGCACCAGAGAGGTCGCTGAGCATGGTGTTGAGGTGCTCCATCGACTCCGCCATGATGACTATGTCGTCTGCGAATCGAAGGTGAGTGATATATTCGCCATCGATGTTGATGCCGAATCCTTTCCACTCCATCAGTTTGAACACGTCTTCCAATGCAGCGGTAAACAGTTTCGGAGATAACACATCCCCCTGTCTCACACCGCGCTGCAATTGGATCGGGTTCGTACTTCCGTCGTGTAATCGGATCGACATTGAGGCTGCCTTATATATACACTTCAATACTTCGATGTACCGATAGTCAATCTGGCACCGCTGAAGCGACTCCAACACCGCCCATGTCTCGATAGAATCAAAGGCTTTCTCATAGTCCACATAAGCCACACACAACGGCAGATTGTACTCCTCGGCCTTCTCTATTATCTGCCGCAGTGTGTGTATGTGGTCCATGGTACTGAAGCCTTTTCGGAATCCGGCTTGTTCGGGAGGCTGAAAGTCGTCGAGCCTGCGAGCTATACGATTATTGATGACCCTCGAAAACACCTTGTAGATGTGGCTCAGAAGCGCGATGGGCCTGTAATTCTTCAACAAGGATCTGTCGCCTTTTTTGAAGAACAGTATCACCACGCTTCTGCTCCACGCCTCCGGTGCTATACCCTGGCTTATGACGGAATCGAACAACTGTTGGAGCGCTTTTAAAATAGGTCTCCCACCTGCTTTTAGCAATTCAGTTGTGATTCCGTCTTCACCGGGCGCTCGGTTGTTCTTGAGCTGTTTGAGGGCCAATCGGATCTCGTACAGGCTGACGTCCGGGATATCTTCGGTATAGTGTCGGGTTAGCGTGGCTCGCTTGTCATTGACAGGCGGCAGAGGGCCACGCGAAGCGGTATATAACTGCCCATAGAAGCGCTCAATTTCTCTCAGAACTTCAGGCCTCGCGGCAACTGTGGTGCCTCCATCCGTCTTCAGCTTCGTTAATAAGCTTTGCCCAACACGCAAATCCCTTGCGAAGACCTTGGAGCCCTTGTTCCGCTCAATTTGCTCTTTAATGCGATTTGCATTAAAGAGACGAAGGTCGCGTCGCATCCTGTTAGAGATTTGCGCGTTGAGCCGCCTAAACTTCGACAATGAAGCTGGAGACTGCACACACATTGCCCGCCGTTGTGCCATGAGTTCGAGAGTTTGGACCGACAGTCTTTGAGTACTTCTATTGGAGGGGGTCTCATAGTACTTCGACCCTACCTCATGGGCAGTTTCTACCAACTTGGTGTTTATTTCGTCAACATCAACGCAATTGTCTAGGCATTCCAGGCGATTGCGTAGCTCGAATTGAAAGTCTTCAGAGCCCTGGATTTGACAAGATCTTGGACGGAGTATTGACCTCATAAGGCGGGACCGTTCCAGCTTGATCTTGATATTTAACGTGCCCCTAACCATCCGGTGATCGCTTCCGGTCTTGAACCTGTTGATCACAGAGACATCGTTAAATATGTGCCGCTTGTCTGCCAGTATGAAGTCAATCTCGTTTTTGGTAGTACCATCAGGACTCATCCAGGTCCATTTCCTTTGAGGCTTCTTCTTGAAGAAGGAGTTCATCATGTAGAATCCCTCCTTTTCCAAGAAGTTAGCCAGCAAATGGCCTCGATGGTTCCGATTACCAATGCCAAAGGGCCCTACCTTCAACTCATCGCCACATTGAACGCCCAGCTTTGCATTGAAATCCCCCATCACAACTGTGAAGTACGATTTTGAGGTATGTATGGCTTTGGATATATCCTCATACATAACCTCAACCTCGTCGTCGGAGTGTGTCGATGTCGGCGCATATACCTGTATGACCTTCAACGAGTACCTCTTGGATACTCTGAGTATAAGGTATGCTACCCTGGACGACACACTCTTGATCTCCACGACGTTGTTGACAAGGGACCTGTTGACGAAGAACCCGACACCACCTTGGGACAGATGTTCGCCCTCCCGGTGGTAGAACAAGTTACCAGATTTTAGGATCATCGTGTCCTCCCCCTGTCTTCGGACTTCAGACAATCCTATAATACTCCAGTTTAGCTTGTCTACCTCTTCTTCCAGCTCATATATCTTCTCATCACTCCTCAGAGTCCTGGTGTTATATGTTGCCAGGTGCAGAAGTCGTCGGTTGTGGTAGCTCGATCTCTGCCGGAGATTCTTAGCACCCCCTGCCCCGCCGTAACCGTGACCGCTACCATAGCCAGGAATAGCGGGGCTGCCGGGGACTGGGGGCCGTGGTTTTATTGGAGCTGCCATTAAGGGGTTTTGCCATTTTTTAAATATACTACCAAAATAAGTAAATAAACTTTTCGCAGTGACATATATTTAATATTAATTTACTTGCCAAAAGTAAATACAGGTAATTACCAATAAGCATTGGTATAAAAGTACTATCTTGATATGCTACTATTCTCCTATTTGATTAAGTTAAGTCTATTATTTTCCGTTAACAGGTCCTGTCTTATTTAAAATTTAACAAATTAGTTTTATAAACTCATATCAATCACTAGCGTGTCTTTATTTATCAATATTTGCCAATATTTACTAATGTGTTACTCAAACCATGCATATCGACATTAACATGTACCTAATTTTTTGCATTAAATTACGTTACTCTATCACGCTGTCGGTATTTCAAATCCTTCGGATTCCAGACAAGTCGGCTTCAAATGTTAAACCATAAAATCTGAGTCAGTTTAAGCAATTTTAAACTTTATCGTGGTTGAAATAGTGAGTGTGCGAATGTATTGTTAATTTGGTGAGTGCATCGTCGTGGTGAGTGCATTATGATCGTGGTCACGAAAGCACGAGCGAGATGTCTCGCGCGGATCACGTACCGTGACACGCGTCATCAGGTTGGGAAGAGCATCCGATGATTTAGGGTAGTGATTCCCAAACTGTGAGCGTTGGATCACGTATATAATAATTAGCATTAGACGCTCAAAGTATGAAAAGAGACGTTCTTACAGAACGATTGCACCGGTTAACAGTTTGTTAGCAAGCCTCTTATGTTTTTGGTAAGAATAGCAGCCATTTCCAGACAGGTGGTGACAGAACCAGTGTAGTTCGACCGTTCACCTATTTCTAGCGTGAAGCATTTTTGCATTTCAATGGAAGGGTGAGGATACCGGCACGCTCTTATTTGAGGCGACCATCTTTGTCCGCGGGAGTAGCAACGCATCTGTGATGGGCTTCAGATAGAACCTTTTTACTACATAAAGATGTTTACGGTCCACGGGCGGATGTGACCACCAATCGTCAAGTGGACTGCATGCTCGTTTGCTACTTGAATCAGATACAAAAGCTATACATTAAGTAGAAATTCAATAAAAGACAAATAAAATCTCGAACCGTAAAGTAATTGCTAAAGACTACGATTTACGACGTTAATATTTTATTGAACCCTGAAAATGTTGAGGGCCACTAACTTTCAATATAACGGTGGACCGTTATATTGAAAGTGGTGGTCTAGGTTACTAAGAAAAATATACTCATGCAGGTCACTTAGTAAACTTAGCGCAAACTTACGCGGTTTACTAAGAACAGTTTACTTGCATGATAAGTTTATCTAAAACCGTCTGATTATAAAATGTAAACTCTACAACAAGTTACTATTCAAAATTTTTGGTAATTATTACGAAAAAAAAAAGCAAATCTGTTTTGTTTCTATTATATATATAGACTGTCAATATAACGTTTAGAAAGAAAAAGAAAATATTATAAGATAATGAATTATAAACAAATTATAATTTAAACTCAGAGTTCCAATGAATGTGATATCTATGCCAAGAAGGAAATAACGCACCTGTTTGTTCTCGTTATGGCAGAAATATATTATCAATGCCGTGTTTATATGGCAATCATGTAAAAATAACTTTAAATGAAGCCACATTCTTATGCGGCATTAACTGGACTTCAAATATCTAATTAAAGGTAGCCGTCATAATATGAATTCCCATCACATCAATTTGTGCTATAATACACAATAAAAGAGCAGTGATAGCCTAATGGTTGAAACTTACCATCTCAATCAGGAGGTCCGAAGTTCAAACGGTTCAAACCTACCACTGATTTTTCTAAAACTATGTGCGTATTAGAAATTAATTATCACTGTTTTTCGACATCTTGAGGAACCTACACACCCGAGAGTTTTTTAAAAAAAAATCTCGGAGGTGTCGAAGTCCACCAATTCGCACTTGGACGTGCCCAGCAGTGGGACAATAACGGGTTGACGACACACAATTAAAAGTGAGGTAAGCAAGACGTATTTATCCTAGCCATACAAACTTAACCCCCGAAAATACCAACTCATTTGTGGTCGACCTCCGGAACGACTGCAGGTACGTTTATCAAACAATCAAATGTTCTGAATGATGTCACAAGTAACGCATCAATAAAAAGGTTGCTCATACTAGTAAGCTGTGAAGTAAGTCATATGATAAGACGGAAAAATAATTAAGTTCTATTTTCATTTATTTCCAATACATATACACAAGATTCTTCCTTCATACGATACAAAAACATTCACCATTAATTAAGAGTCATAATGATGTTCATCGATCACTTAGAACAATGCGTCGTATCGTAACTGCAATTAGTTGGTAGTAAATCTCTGTTCGTAGTTAATCTGTGTTTATAGGGCTGACAACATTCAGAAATAACGTTAGGGACGTTTTTAGGTATTTATTTATTGAGTAAATTTTTAGTCATATCGAAATTTTTAAAACTGTGAACAATAGAAATTGGATCAATGGGTTTAAGTCAATAGTAAGATTGAATCAGATGTATTTACTCTAAACGATCTTTTAAACGATTACTATTCTAATTATTTAAAAAAATTATTGATTACTACTCTAAACGATTACTGTAAACGATCTCAAATTTTACACCAAACCGGTCTAATAGTCTAACGTGACAGACATCTGTGATCGATCTCAAAGAGGGTTCCTTTCTTAGAACTCTTACATAAAAATAATTATATTGTCCTAAAATGTTATTTTTACTCTTATAATTTAGGTCATCATAATTCATGATGCCCCTACTTCTCCCGTAACATTAAATATGACATCCCTTATTAATATTTGCTCGTTACAATTACTGCAAATGATTATTTCCGCGCTTTTACAATTATTTGATTGCGTTGCTTGTGTTTCCTCTCGTATCAATTACGTATCAGTTACGACTTGATTTTAATTACAATTAACACAACGTAAGTTTAACAGTTCACATAGAGTCAATATCACATTGACTTAACACTCTCAAGAAAGTGTAAGATATACATAACTGTATTAGGAAAGTAGGTATGTATTTTGATACATTTCTGATTTGTCAAAAAACTGGTTCCTACACGTCAAAATTTTTCTTCAAATATTATTACTTAGGTACCTTGTAACTTGTAAGTAAGATCAAAATGTTTTTTGACGTCGTCCACGCATGTATTACTACTTCTAAAGCATGAATTGGGATGACTAAAGGTGATTTTCTTGTCACACGTGTATCGCACACACGTACATACTTATGTGCGAATATCTATTTATTCGCAGCAATTTTTTTCGACACCCGTGTGACCGCTACATGTGCGTATGAAATGATAAGATGCAAGTGGCAAGCATGTGGATTCGCCGCGCATGTAGCGGGATGCGTGTGTGGGTGTAAACTCGCGCGATAAGAAAAACGCCCTAAATTTTTCAGATTTCGGCCATAAATGCGTTACTAACCGTAAGGACAAAGTTACAGTGCCTCGAGAAAATGTTTACCTTTTTGGTATTTACCGGGCTTTCGTAACTGTAAATATGTATCCTTATTTGGTTTTATAACTCGACTCGTTGTTAAACATATTGAGAATTGACAGTGTTGAAGTTGGCCTTCAATTTCTCATAATTTGGAAAGAGATCGAATTTGCTCAAACATTACCCGAACATTGCTCGATATCAAAATTAACATAATAAGAGTATTCTTAGAGATAATTTATAAAACTTAAGATAAAAAAACTAAACTTCACATTGTCTAAAGTAGCACGAATATTTCTTAAATTTAAATAATTTGTTATAATATTCAAGTTATTTTGAACGCACTCGTAAAATGCTAAGCTGCATTTAAAAGCAATAGCGGGTATTTTTACAAAGACATCTGACATTTTTGACATTATGTGTTTTCATAGGAAGTACATCTATAACCGTGCGTGATTTCATACTCCTCCGTCTGCGGCAAGTATCTTAAAAACGGATTACAAGTTATTGCTTCACGCATAATTATATAGATAAATCATATTCTCGACAAAATATATAAAAAAATAAAGTGCCAATTCACGTACTATAACCTCCTGACCGCGCCAATGAATCTGAAGGCTGTAGCGCGGTTCCGTACGCCGACGAATATGCTTGCAATTTATCATTGCCATGGAAAAGAAACAAAGAACTCGCTTAAATGGAATACAATGGCGAGACGCCGTGGCATCTGCCAAGAGAATAATCCCGTGAAAATCTGTGTGCAGACAATCGCAATCCACAGACGCTGAGAAATGCGATTTATAACCGTAACACTTATTATGTGTTAAGCAGATAACGTTGATTTCAATTTGTTATTCACATGCAGTTGATTACACATTTGTGTCATAAATTACCGCACCCTTCAATTAAACGACGCCTAGGGAAGGTTGATCAAAGATAATAAATGTATTTTTTTTTCAATCCATTCAAAGATTTAACATTTTTACCGATAGTTTTTTTTGACCTAATAGAAATTTCACAATGTAACACAATGTACATACAGGTATAATTTGATTGAATAAGTATTGTTTTACATGTTGGGTACCTACCTACATATTTTGAAATATTTCTCATTACGCAATGTAGACAACAAGAGACATAAAATAGTGTCATTTAGGATTCAAAACTGATCAATCAAGCAATACACGTAGTATTGTTTTCTTTTAAGTGAGTAGATATGTCAATTCTCCAGCGGGACCATTTCATCATAACTGCTCTCTATGCTTTGTGGTACAACTTCCTCCTTTGTTCACTAGTTTTATCAACAACACTCTATTTAAAGACTTGAAGAGAAACATTTTTACCACTATTTGTGGTGAAACTTGCACACATTGCCGCTAACTGAGAACCCAAGGAGTACTTGAGTTCTCAGCTCTCTTTCTTCGCACATAGGTACAGTTCTAACACCCTGGTTAGCTGGTCATTTCATTTTTGTCACAAACACTCTAAATACTCTAAAACAGTATTTTTACTCTTTCTTTTCTCATTTTTATGCCTAAAAACCAAGTAAGGTTTATAAAAAGGATAGGTAAAATTAGTTTTCTTTTTAATAAGATGTAACAAGCGAGCAACAGCGTAACATGGAAATTGGTGCCCGTGGACGTCAATATTTTGGTAATATATCTTCATCTTTATTGATATGCAGTAAAAGTTTTAAAAATTACATAACGTCGTAGAACCTCATAATAACCAACTGCCGAGAATTTGGAGTGCAGTTTTCAGATACTTGGTATTTTTTAAAATGTGATTACTTTGAAACAATAAATAAACATATATCAACAGTTATTTAAAATAGCCGTACTTTCTATTAATAAACATAGGAACGCGGATAGAAGTCTAGGAATAATAGCCGACAAATATCACGAAGAACGCGGCCTTGCAAGCATTCTAGAGAAACGTGAGTTCCTTGTGAATTGCCGCCGGCGTTGTCATTCCATTATTTAGTCAGTTACAGTAAATATAAATTATAAGCTAAAAATAAATGCGTTTGCGTTTACGTGCCGTATTAGGTATGCTCTTGAAATTACCTTCAGTGGATAGTAGATGTCAAATTATTTATTCGTTAATTTTTAATAATAATTTATCGAGCTTTGTTGCGAGGAAAAGGATGCAATGAGAAAGTACAAAATTGCATGAATTCATCTACCCTTTAATCCCATCCGTCAGTCCTTAGAAGTCGACTGCTAGTTCTTCCGTATAAATTATTATCTTTATTTAGGGTTGCGGATTCACGCTAAGTAAAATGTACTCGGTGCCTACTTAACTATGCCCCTTGATGATCGCAGTGTGTGCAGGAAGACAATTTCCCATCTGTCCATTAAATGATATGTCCATTAAAGACAATGGCAAATTGAACTTACGCACCTATAATATGTTAACGCATAAACAGGTCAACCATATTAACAAACACAGGAAGCGAAATAAAACAGCTTTTCATACGTTTTATTTGCAACCTCCTTCTAAATATTCTCCATGATTAATGTACGTATTATAGTAACTAGTTTATAACACACAATCATGACTCAAACATTTGATACATCTGGTTTATCGAGGCCTACTTATATTGTATAACACTGAATTGAGTGGTTGATGCAGATTGCATTCTGTTCAAACAGCGTCTAATTCCTATTAACCGCCCGCTGAGCTTCGTAGAACGTAATTTATTTCAAATACAACATAATCGTACCTTCCGCGTCTTACATAAGGCATCTGCTATCGTGCAACAATATTAATTCGTAATAATCTTCATTGGGAAATATTTTTTGTTGTGCTAAGCCAGCGGAAAGTCTTTAAGAAATTAAAGTTGCAGGGGTCAGTTTGCAGATTGCACGTTGGATCACGGCGAAACGAAATTAAGATAGGAATTATTTATAAAATTACAGAGTTCTAGCCACTGTTTCGTAAAAGTTTTATGAACGAGTAAATGTGTAATAATTAACTTGTTTTTGTCAATATAAAAACGAGTCAATTATATCTGTTTTTACAATTTATATAGGTACCTACTTGTGATTTTTTTATTTTAATTTGATATAATAAAAGTTAAGTAGGTACCTTATTTTGAAATCTGGCATCTTGCAATAACTAAATGAAGTTACTAAATTATTTAGTTTAGGTAGATCAGTTTGAACACAGATTATATTTTATAGATTATTTTTGGCTTGAAAACATAAATCTTAATTTACTTTCAATGCATATTTCATAAATAAATTATGCAGCAATTATAACAGTATCATGTAGCTGAATCTAGTACATCGAATCAAGGCGATTCGAGCCGCATTCACAGCTGATATCGCGACTATATGCCGATCTACGCCAATTTACTATGGAATGCATAACTTATGCACTGCAATTTGCATCTCTATCTTACTTATCAACTGTGTGCACGTAAGAAAGAGACAAAGAAAGTAGTTTTTGAATCCCACTGCTCTCGTCACCTTGCTAAGATTGAGGGTAATTGCACATCGTATCCGCCTCTGATCGACAACACAAAATAAAAGCGATACGCTACGTAAAAGGCTTTCGACTTGTGAAAGTATAGGTTATTACAATAGATAACATGTTATCGTCTGAACAGTGATGCAAAACACTATCTCACTATTTTTCATAGACAAAGTAAGCTAATAGACATCTAATGTAATACATTTTGTCAATAAATCTTTTGTATTATGAATTTATATTCTGTGCCTGTCCTCTATTTTACCAATAGTGGCAACTTTGCAACTTTGAGTAGCTCACATAGTTTTATCCCACTTATCTGTGTATTTATTTCCATCAGTAAAAGTCTACTATTTATTCCCTCAATAATATCTACTCTGATATTATTGAGAACTTTATTGCCAATGGGTAAAACAGACCATTTTATAACGACCTACCGCACCTGTACATCGTAATAAGTATTTGAAATATCTTAGTTTATGGTTATCTACCTACATTCGACCTAGTCTAAAATATTAGTGCTAACGACTCTACTTTATATTGCGTTGTAATGCTTAAATATGACTAGAATATTTTCAGTACTTATATTTAGCTTACTACTTGTGTAACAAGCTTTTGAATAGGAATTGTATGTATTGCACGACTCATAATGCAAAGCATTAGAGAGTGCTTTATTACCGAAAAATCCGTTGAGCCTCGATTCCGCAAATATTTAATTATTTATACGACTGGTAATCCACGTAGTGTCCCTTACTTGCGCACCATTTTATAAATAATTTAATGGTGATTAAGTCAGTCAGTAGTAAAAATTGATTTAGTAATAGTAGTAATAGGATAGTAAATCCGAAAAAAACATTGAAATAGAAGAAATTCCCGTCAACCAACACTTCTTTTCGTTTGAAACACGATAGCTTGCGTAAAAGTTAATGAATTGAATAAGTTTTTTTATAAGCTTGAGATCTACTATGTGGTGATTGGTATTGAAAATGGTTAACTTATTTAGTCTCGTTTAATAGTAATTAACGAAAAACTAAAATTCACAAAAATTGAGTCGAGCGCTTTTGGATTCTTTGGATTCCAATTTTAATTTTAATGGTATTATTACCATTCAAAATAATTCTTATCCCAACAAGCATACAAGAGTAATGATTAGAACAATTCTTTTTCGACTTAGGGACTTTATGTAGACAATGGCGTAAATAACGTCTCTTAGTCAATAAACAATTATTTAAGTGTTAAGTTGATTATTTTAATAAAGTTTTAAGAATATTAAAATTTAATCTTAAAAATGATTCCACGTGTTGACCATTAATTATTGCTTGGTTTATTATACAAGAATATGTCTAGAGATAGAGTCCTGCGAGGTTTGAGTTCTGAAGTATCATCGCCACAATTACTTCTGCCTTTAAACAAGATCGGAGCGCTTTTTCGTTCTGGTGTGAACTCCCAATTACAATTGGGTTTGAATACAGATGATAAGCAGCTGTGACGACTTAACATTAAATCAACTGCATGCTCGTTTGTTACTTATATAAAAAGTACTTTGTTATTTTTTTTAATGCTAAATAATTAAAGCATAAATTCAAATTCATTTTATTGCAAGAACATAGTAATATACAATAGGTCTTAATTAACATTATTTTCCATTATGTTCTACCCGCTCGGGTGTGCAAATAAGATTTTTATTCCATTAAAAATTACATAAAAATTTAATTAAAAATTATATTACATTTTCTTGTTCAAAAACGTCATTAATAATAATTAGAATAATAACAAGATAATTATAAAATGTCAATTTAATATATTTTATTTATTTTATAAATGCAAATATAAAACTTAGTCAGTCTTACGCTTGGATATAGTGTTATCAAACTGCGTTATTCAGCTGGCACAAAACAAGTACCTAGTAGTAATAAAATGCACCATATAACGACTTTGGTATGTACGGAAATGTTGCAACTCCGCTAAGGAAATTTAAATTTGGCCCGATTTCAGACAATAGGCGCCGGTCTCAATTCGGTGGCGTATTTATGAAAGACAAAAACAAACAATGTTGCCAGACGGCACTCGTCTGGAGTTATTTGGGGATGATCACTCAGACACAGAGATCAGACGATACTAATTACAGTGATTTACTGATACTTCTGTTATTCCCTTTAAGCTTGGGACTAGAGATCTGAAAGATCATTAAGATGACACCGAAATTTAAAGCTTTGGTTTTGAGTTTATTGGCAATTTTATAGTGTTGCTATAGAGAATGACAAGAATTATTATGTTAATAACAGAAATCTTTACTTTTTTATGTACTACACATACATATTAGATAATTTCGTATTCTTGTGGGTACTAAACATTATGCAGACATAGACAGGTAAAGATTAGTGGAAAAAGCTTCCAAATCCCGAACAGAAAGTTATGTTTATCATTCAGATCTAACTCAGAACTCAGACTCTTACCAGACCAGGTCACGAGCTTTTTTTCGATTTAAGCTAAGCGCGAAGAGTTGACATTTAATGAGACTATAGCCTTCAAATGAGATTTCTCTTATTACATAGATCATTTCCAATGCCACTACACAATGATATAATTTCTTAATCACTTTGTTAAAAAGTAAGCAAAATCTTTGAGATAAGATCGAAAAATCCGCACTCTTTAATTATAATTACGTAGTAGGTATAGAGAACGTAGATTCTCACAGCGTCATCTCTGTCATATCTCCATAATAGCATCTTTGTTCTCTTAATTATAATTGTTCGACTGCTTGATATATTAATTAATTTGCTTAATTAATTCCCAGACATTGATATAACGTATTACAAGGAGCTGTCTAAATGTATGCTCTCTTGTTCCAAATTAGGGTCAAGTAAAAGTTAAGCAGGGGTAAACACTCAGTGCAATTTTTTTATTACGTTTAGGGTCCACACACACGGATATTCGTAAAACTTTGTTTAAAAAATTACAAGCTTTAAATAAACAAACTGCTAGACAACCACGTGTGAAGTGAATATTACAATTGTAACATTTTGTAGAGATATTTATGGTACCTAAGTATATCGTGGGATAAAATAACAACAAAGTTCTCTTGCGAAACAATTAATAAGACACTTCCTTTTATTGCGTTAAGCCGAATACTTTCGCCAAAATTTCGTTATCATTTTAAAATATTTGCTATTTTTCCGTCAACGCTAGTTTCTTTCCCCGTGCGAAAGTACCCACGGCACAATGATACCACCGGTGACAAGCGACAGTTTTCACTCGTGCGAATATGCGCGGTGAAATCCATATGAGTGTAATGGCGCTTCTTTCGCAACTTACTCGGAATGGCACAATGATTTTATAATCTGAGATCACATCACGATTCCTCCATAAAGTTAATGTGATTTTTATTAAACAGAAAAAGATTTTTTGTATGTAGCACGTTTTGCTTGTACAAAAAACAATAGTTCTTTACAAATGGACAACATTATAAAGTCTTAATGCTCGCATATAATGCAGTAATATATGACAACAAATGATTGATCGATATTGATCACTTATTTAGCGCAAGTCTCAAATGTAACAGAATTCGATACCTACTTAAAGATATTAATATTCGAAGTAGTACCTAAGTAGTAATTAAATTAGACTTAGGTCATGTCAATATAAATATTTTTTAATGTTACTTTAAAGATGGTAGTGGCCTTCGTAATTGGACATTGGCGCATTTTTATATCTGGCATTTTACAATATTGAGGTAGTAAACGAGCATGCAGTCTATCTTATGGGTAAATGGTCACTGCCGCCCATGGACATCTGTAAGCAACTTCATATAGAACACAGGTTCTATCTGAAGTCAAATACCAATGCGTTGCTACTCCTGAGGACTGAGATGGTCGCCTCATGTAAAAGTATGCCGACAATCACACCCTTCCATCGAAACGCAAGAACTGCTTCACGCTAGAAATAGGTATGGCGGTGGTACCTCCCCGTTTGAACTAAACTGATTCTACCACCTGGTTAAAGAGTTTTTTTTTGTTTTTAAGGTGTGGTAAGGTGCGTTGACTTTACTCAACGTGTCCTTCGAATCATGGATTAGATTTTTTTCTACACCTGCTCTATTCCGTAGCAAGGCTGGCAGGTATATTCAAACACTTTGTAGTTATATTAAAACGCTTTGTAAATAAACGGATTAAATATAATCTGTAACGTTTGTCCATTGGTGGCAGTAACGAATTTCAGTCAGGTTGTCAGCATGCTCATTTGCTTCTCATGTTAAATAAAAAATGCTTAATCAATGTGTTAATTGGTGGGATTATAAACTTATAGTACATACCATGTTCGAGTAAGCTGCGGAGGCACGGAGGCTTTCATCGTCCTTGCCGGCGCACCTGCCCACAGCACGCGACCCTGCCGGCCTCGTCGTGCCTTGCAATTTATTGCTACCTGTACAAATATTATAATTTAGCCCGACCGACATTTAAAGAACTTTAATATATACCAAATATGTGGTATGTAGTCGAAATAAAGTCAAACATACTAAGGTTATTCATTTGTTGGAGACTTGCTTATTTGCTGGCCTACGGAGCACAGACCCTAATTATCATATTTTATTTATTTAGCAATTGATATTGCTTTATACCTCGATAATACTGGTAAGTACTTAATATTACAAAATAGTCATTATAGGTACCTACAATCTCCATTTATTTAACGGCCTATTGGGTCTACTTAAGTAATTAGCAAGAATTAATACTTAGTACGATTTGTTATTTGTAACATTGTTTTGGTACCTAACTATGAATTTTATCAAACTAGGTTTAAGATAATTTATAATCTATGATAATACAAGTTGTATAACAACAAGGCACTTTTAATAAATCACTCCTAATCTCCAATACCACAATACAATAATTTACCTATCGCAAGAGTTTACGCGTTCAGAGGTTCATAGTAAGCCGAGGCTATACAAAATCTATTACACTTTGCAGTGGTATTTGATTGCACTCGAGAAAATGTTACTGGAATTTAATTGCCACTTTAATTGTAAATGGAACAATTAGTATCTACCGTAATACGGAAATGGCTTGAGAAATTATTACATTATTGAGTTTCTTAATCTTTGATATAGAATTCGACTGCAGTAATAGATTGTATAAATAAATAAATATGTTGTAAATTGACCGAATAGCATTTATTTTACGTAAAAAGTCACGAATACTACGTAGCGAGGTGCCTACAATTTATGTGTTTAGGCTGTACCTAGTAGTTAACGTTTACGATGATACAGTAGTGTTTTACATACCTACTGCAGAATAATCCTCAGACTATAGGCAAAGCAATGTGAATATGTATACACATGGACCAGTAAACTTATGTTAAGGCAACCGATGCGTCTATTTATAATTGATTTGGTAATATATATTTTAATTGCTTAAAAACTTGCTTATTACGCAGTATAAGCGTCGCCAAAGGAAGGTAGATTCATTAGATTCCTATCGTTTGTCTTCACTGAGAGGAGCATCTACCCTCCATAGAAATGCAAAAATCACTGCTCAATAAATCGACAGATCCACCCTAGGTCATCGGCCTGCGCGGTTGCCTATGTGTGCAATGTCTCACAGTTTTGACTTGTTTTTTGCACGCTACTTCCGTTCTCACAGTGTATAACGATGCACAATGCGGTGACCCGGTGCTGTGGAAATGCAACGGTATCTACATCTGTTTTACTATTACCCACCTGCTCGTTTTTCTACGAAAGAAGGTGCATTAACGACCCTTCGTTTTATTCAAATATATTCAGTAGTGTTTGTTTATACCATATGTTTATTTTCGCTTTTAGAGACTGATTTTGTTCACATGACTGAATAAGACTTGATAAGTTCAAATGACTAACGAATGACTAAGTCTGAATAAGTTGCTTTAGAAATGATCTAGAAAATCTATTAACCTCGTTATCCTTGCATATATTTGCAATAAATATTATCAGTAGGACAAAGCCATTCAATATATACAAAATGAATACTAATCAGGTTCTTGTACTAGACACTTTAGATCGTAGGCATGTGCATCCCATTTCTATTATTTTTCAATTTATGACATCGACAAGAACGTTTTTTTTTTCAGCGCAGGCGCTGAAAATATCGAGGCACCTGTTTATTATCAGATTTGCGTCACGACACGCTGGCTGTCGTGAACTCGTGAGATCGGGATGCGTGGGTTTATTTACGTTATTAATAAAAAACTTTGCAACGCCAAAATGCCTGTAAGACAATAAAGATTTTCTAAAAATAACAGACTTCTTCGTCATTAAATTTTTACACGATTTCTCAACTTTTTCTTTAAAGGTACTGTAAGACTTCAATTTATATATCAGACATTATTACTTACACTTCAGGATACAGGGACATGTCTGCAGGAATACTATATACGTAACTCTCATTACTCGAGGAGGGTTGTGGTCGCACTCTTCTTAGATATTTTAAAGTAGGTGTACCTACATAGATAAAAATAAACATAATTTTATCATAGCTAAAGTATAATGAAAATAAATTACCGTATAGAATACCTATTGATATTACACTATTAACGTAACAAACTATTTCATCGTAAAACCGATGAGTTTAAAATGCAATTTAGCGACATCTATGGAGCTCTTAGAAATAAGAATAAAACTTTAGCTACTGGACACTTGATGGCGCTGTATATCATATTATAATTTGAATTATGACCCACAGATGGCATGGTATTTTCACGAACGCTACAAAATTATTTCAAATAACAATTTATTAAAATATAAGGCTATTTTCCCTAGTACTGTTAACGGCGTACTGGATTTGGACGTATCGGTTTAGTACGCCCTTCCATATATTTGAAATGGAGTGTCCGAAGTTTGCTAGTTTGCGCTCACTGTAAGCCCTTTGCAGCGTTAAATGCGCCAATTGTCTCAGTTAGGGGCAAACTCCCAGCAAAACCGTTTACAGTCGGCAGCGGGGATATGGTTGTACGGCGGTCGTGAGTCCGTTTGCCGCAAATTTGCTGCTTACTCAGTCGGTCGCTGACAGTTTACCTACTGGGGACACAGTTTAAAGGTTCACACAGCTGTCTATCAATAAAAAACATAATTTGTAAAATGTTTTATTCCCATAAATGACAGACAAACAACACGTCTCGGCGAATACAGCTCACTCTAAAACTTTGCATCACTATTTTGGATAATATCCTTGCATTATTTATAAAGCTACTAAAATAACATGGTTCCATTAATATAAATCATAATCATTTTCGAATATAACATATTTAAAATTAAATTATTGCATCTAATATGTGTATGTACCTTATGCAGAATGGCGGAGTGCTTACGGACAGTACCGCGTGCTCGATGACTATCAGAATCTGATGTGGTATATAATGTTATAATAACATAATATATTCGACAGATTTAAAATAGGTACATATAAATTTGTCAACCACTTAATGATACAGGGTTGACGTTAATATTGCTTTAAATAATATACTATTAGTTTAAGTAATATTTTATACATTACAAATATATTTTAGGACATTACTATGATATATTTTCACTCGAATATCAATTTAAAGATGTTTCAACGGCAAGAGTATAATAATAGAGTATTAATCTTACTTAATCATTTCAATGATAATATCTTTTTTTAATGTTCAGGAAATTATCTTAATATTTAAATCGTTCATAATCTTTAATAATACTAATAAATGTAGCTTTAATTTAAATCATTTATTAAAATATTCTAGACCAATTTTTAATTAGATTAGAGATCAATTTTACAAAAAATATACCAACGACTAACGACATTCATATGGCATATATTTTACACAATAGAAAGGAATATAGTAACATAATCAACTAAATTCTACACATAAAACTACATTACATGCAAAAACACTGGGCATAACAATAACTGAGATTGTAATATTTGCTTAATTAAAAAAGCCTAAGAACAAATTATTGTCAATCAAATGATATACTCAAAAATTTCAGAGAGCTTAAATCTAAAAAGGCCTAAATAATATCCATTGCTCATACCTCAGAGCTATTATGTAATTTACATTATTTATTTATAGTACATAATCCATCAGTAGGCACGAAAACAGATATTTCCTGCCCTGCAGCATTAATAAAACGTTATTATAACAAAACATGTATTTGTATTAAATTACAGTATTACCGTGGTATTTTGTATTATTAATATTGTGAGCGACTTCTCAAATTTATTTTGGAATGATAAATTGATAGTAAACGCGGTGTGATCGGAAAAGTTATTTTTAAACATTTATAATATGCAGACCAACCAAATAATAAAATGCAGTTGGTTCTCTATTTTTTTTCAATAACAAAATATACCATTTGTTCTACTCATGCTCGTTTTCATATGACTATTATCAATTTTAAATATAATTATTCACCAAGTATTGATTGCGATTCTGCTTTTTGATTTTCTTCCCGTTCGCTTGCTCTTTTCTGGCAGTGATTATATCTATATTTCTTTAATATTTTATTATTATTCTAACTTGTATGTTCAAGGAAGCAATAGTGTTATATTTTGCGTGCATCTTTCACACATACATACTATTATTCGCTTTGACTACGATAACACGTTTGAAAATACAGAGAAAAAGAAAACAAAACACAACCAACACAATAATGGTAGCTTTATCGATGCGTTGTCGATAATGACGCCCTATATTAATGATATACAAAATTGTAGACCATTAAAAAGTAAAATATTTTAAATTTTGGGGCTTTACATATTTCCTAACTTAATTTTCAAATTTTAATTCAACTTGGAGCAGCGCGGGAACTCTACCTAACTTTAGAGCATAAACAATCGGCTTATTTCAAATCGCTAATATTAAATTTTGCAATCTTTTGCATGATAATCATTTGTGTAGTACAATTGTAGGATCATTAAATTGAATACACATCGCTATATCGTAATCCTTTCCATAATAATTTACATAATATATATTTTCCATAAATCCGCAGCATAGCAGCGGGGTAACAAGTTTATTTAAGTTGAAGGTAACTAAAACATTACTAGAAGATTGAGTGAAATACTGCAACGTTGTGAAGTTACAAATGTTAAAATCACCCTTAAATACTTACAATACTTTTAAACAATTATTACATAACATATGCATGCACATATTAAAAATACTATACGGTGGCCACATAATTACTAAGACATCAGTATGCAATATAAATATAAAAACATTTCGCTCAAATTTACAGATAGATTCTAACAGCGAAGAAAATTTGACGACCGGTATACATCTCGGTATGATTATATACTATTATGATTTTCGATTCTCCTTCGTCATTTTCACATTGCATCGCTGAAGCCTTTCTTTATTGTTGTTGTACCTGATATCGACCGCTTTTCGAAATGCAGCTTTAGAACACTTTAACAATGAAAAATACTTTTTTTACGTATTCGTATTTTTAACACTGGGGTAGCAAACGAATATGCCGCCAGATGGTAAGGGCCATTTTTACCCCTGAACGTCTATAATCAAATTTAGATAAGAGATTTACCTGAAGTCGTTTACAAAAGCGTTGCTACCCCTCTGGTCTAAATTGGAATGCCTCAAAGAATAACTGTATTCTACGCCCTTCAAACTGACAGCAGCGCTTAACATTGTTTATTGGGTAGAAATAGGTATTTTATAATGCAATTAAATGTGGCCAGCTGATAAAAGCCCCGTGTAATTATTAAAAGCTGTTACTGATATAATGATATGCCTATTCTAAATGCCTCTATAACATTTATATATACATATAAGCTCGTGTTTTGAAAGCCAACTCAAACATATAACACATATCTAAACTACGCAGGTGTAAAATATCAATTGGGTGTTTTTCGACTAAAAACTAGTTATATTTACAAAAATTTGACGAGAATATAATTGCGGTTAATATCTTACTGAGTAAATAGTGACATGATTATAATTTTTGAGGTATAAAAACATGCAGTAAAGATATAACATTGTTTTTATTGCACATCTGTATAATTTATTTATATAAACGTTGCGTATGTATTAGACCGAAGTCATGATGGTGATGGTCTTCTTCAGTCGTAGATTATGCCATTGCGCAACACGTTAGAAATGTTGCAACTGTATAGCATTAAAGTGAATCAAATTAAGAAATGTTATATTACGATAGCAATAGCCAAAGACAATACAGCGCAGACAGTTTTTTTTTTAATTTAGCAAGATTGTAAGCTTGGAATCCCGGCATTTGGAACATTAAAATTAAAAATACATTTAAATGCAAAACGTTCTCGGGATAAAATTAATTGAGGCCAAAACGCTGAATTATTGTATTTTTACTAGCAATTATAGACTTGCTGGCGAATTATCTTAACAATAATCTTTGTGTCAAAAGGAGAATTACATTTTTTTTAATAAAACTTTGTCAATGGAATCATCAATTCATCGTAACCAGCCTTAAAAACTTACTTTTCAATTACTTTTTGTCACACAATTAATCATAATTTGCGTTTTTCTTAGTTGATTTTATGATTTATTATCATTCTTATTATTTTGTTTACTTGCAACACAACATTAAAAATAATTTGCTGTGATTGAAAGTCTACGGCTCTCTACCACGCAACGTTTAACATTGATATACAATTATTATAATTAGAACGTGCTGTATGTGGAGACAAGGGTGCAAACAAGTTTAAATATATTTTCTATTGGGTATACATAGATTATTATTAATTATATATTTTTTACTTTATGATACACAATCTCTATGGAAAATCTTTTTTTAATTAACGAATTATAATTATTTATAATACGCATGCATAATTAAATTTTGGAGGTAAGAATTTATAGTTTTTAAAAATGCCTAAATATGTGTATACATAATAATATAGAATATTGTATAATTTAGTAAGTAATTTTGTATAAGAAATATTTTCATCTGCAAATGAGCCTTAAATGCAATAGGAATACATTTAAAAAATATTTCAATCTGTACTACATACCAAGTAGTGTCATTCCAACCGAGGATTTTGAGCTTTTATTAGATCGTTTTAAGATCTTTTAACGCGTTCAGTAACAGTTCGTTATACCTTCATAATGAAAACACTCGAAAATAAATGTGAAACATATGTATTTGGTTACATAAATTTCTTTATAGAAACTAAGACAACAACCATTTGAAGCATGTATTTTCATCGACCTGCAATGTGTAATTGTTAGTACTCATCCATAGTTTAGTCGACCTGCGATGTGTTGTTGGACTGATCCAACATTTCGTTGGGTTTACATCATAAGACATATTTGGGGTACAACTATAAATATTTATAAATATATATCTATATTTTCAAACGCGCTATGTATTTTAGCAGGTTTATTTTATTTTAGGCAACACCAAAAAGCAAGCAAATCTTGTTTATGGTTTACGGCCTACTTCCAGCAACATTTTAAGCAGTAGGGAAATGCCACAAATTATACAAATTGTTTTAAAGCTTACTTATAATGCAACACACAACCATTACAACATATTACCGAGAGCATTAAAAATGGCTCCGAAAACAGCATTAATATAGAAGGTTGTATTATTATTATCATGGAATGCCTTATATTATTAATGGATACATATTCACTGACGCCCAAATTTTCATACATCCAATTCCTACCCCATATTTCCGGGAGCTCAAAATCCGCGACGGGCACAACACATTTTTTGCATCTACACAATTTACTTGGACAATCAAATGCCTAGAAGCAGCAACGAATACATACTACCCATTCCTTATACAAATAAATACGATAACATACGTATAAACTCGACTATGCTATACCGTACTGACTAGTGTTACAGTTATGTGCACATTGATACCAATAATTATGTCACAATATATTCGACACCATACATAAATAATGTAACAATTCGTTTATGACCGGTAATAAATTTAATCTTGCATTCGATTCACACACTCGAAACGAAACGTAACGCAACCGCATCGATGCCTTGACATAATCATGACAACCAAAACGTAAAAACGAAACGCTTCTGTCAACCCATCGACAGGTTGTTGACAATGGTGACGTCATGACTCCGCCTATTGAGTTCCTTCGCCTCTTTAGTGAGATTTGACTCGACGAGCATCGAGTGCCTTTTCGTGTTGAGATCTTTCTTCCTTCTGACGACGTCCGGGCTGTAGGGGTCGGACACGCGCCGGTCGAGGTGCGCTTGGCTCTGTGCCTGCGAGCTGGAAAACGAGCCGTGCCTGTGTATCGGCGATGGCGGCGGCTCCTGGTTCAAATTCGGGAGGTACGTTTGGAATGATGGTCGATTTTGCGCCGCTTCCATGATAGAACCTTTCAATAATAATGCACACATGAATATTTTAGAAAAACAAATTTTAAGAACTAGCTCAATCTTCATTTCTACGGTTACTCTTATATAACCTACATACTTCACTAAAATTAAAATGGGATATTAGATATTACTACAGAAATTTAATTAGCAAAGGGTTTAGCGGAGTATTGGCAAGCTTGGAAGATGTTACTTGTTAGAAGGTTCTTTAGAATGTTTGAAAGGTTTGTTAGAACATTTCTCAGGGCTAACATCTCTAATTAATGTTTTCAATGAATAAGGATTTTTCAAATTGTTCTTGTTTGGATAAATTCACAAGTTAGGGTAATTTGTTTAATGTTATGTATAATAAAATTCATTACATGTGCTAAAAAAAATATGACTTAAAATAATTTAGATGTAAATTAATTATTTAATTGGAGTCAAGTGTTCATATTTTATCAGTACTTCATCCCCTTTGAAGAAATTGAGAAAATAGTAATATAATAACCACAGAACAAAAAAGAAAACAACATCAAAAATAAATCAGAATGTATATTAAATCATTGTAAAACGTGCTTATGTAGTAGAGACAGAGATAGAAAACAGATAAGGAATACAGAGTAAAAAATATTGGGTGTCATTTTGTAAACTAAAGACAAATAATTAAGTTTATAACATACAGTTCAGACCACGCGATGAAATTAACTTATATGTTCGTTCGTCTGTGCATATATTTTTTTAAACATCTCTCATAGCCAAATTACATTACTAATTATGCAATATTTTTTACTCTGAAAGATTACAAGGTGTTAAAATGAACATGAAAGTTAGCCACAGAAATAGGGTTTGGAATAATAATAATCAAAGTAATTTTAATTTGAGGCCTTAATCCAATTTTAAATTTCTTACTTATTTAATAACAGCTAACGCCATATTCAAATGGATATCACAAAAATACTGTATCTAATATTTTGAGTCTAGCCTGCATTAAAAATTACTTCCGATTAACTTCTGGCACTTATACGTATCAAGTTGTAAAGGTTAAGTTAGTCTAATGATGGAATGACAAGATGAAATGATTTGAAGTAGAAAACATTCTTGCCAACCCGTAACTATCCCTCACTAACATTATCAATAACAATTAGTCTACAAAATGAGCCTACATTAAAACAATTGGACAAACATACAAACAAACATAAAGGCATAAGCGTACGAATATAGATAGACAACAATCACCTCGACTCGGTGACGGAGCGTCGGGTTAATGACCTACAATGGAGCAAACAGTTTATAAGGGCACATCGGTATAGAGATGGTTAGTTCAAAACCATCTACACATTAAGAAAACATACTAAAAGTTAATCATAATATCACAGTATTAAAAAAGAAGTAGTCAGTAGTTGTTTAGGTACAAAGTGCAAGGTATAGTGTTATACTATTATTATTATAAAGAGTATTGTAAAAAAATATTTTGACAACAATTTTATACAGAACTTATGTTAATATTCAAATATTCATGTACATGTACGGTTTAAGATTATACCGTAACATGTACTTAAACATGTAAAATATCATTTTTTTAAAGAAGTAGAAATCTGTTACCTACACAAACTAATAGCAACCATGCCCAAAAGTAAAATAAAAATATTTAAACATACTATAAAAATCACCAACCGACATTTTTTCTATTTTATGTCATTTAGGATCATAATATTTTATTCGCTTACATGTAAGTAATTAAATACGTGAGCTGGTGTACCATATTAATATAATATTAAATACTACATCAGCCATCTCTATAACGACACAACCCGTATGCAAACTAAAAAATAAAATCTCGTATAAAAACGTTTTCACAAGATCCGACATATGTCGTATCATAAAATGTAAAAGTATAGTAAGCCATTGAGTTTATAGGCATTGCAACTGTATAAAAGGTATAAACGCCTACGAGTACAATCAGATTGAAAAATAAAAATGAAATATAATTTGATAGTCAATAAAGACGGACGAACCAAAGCGGTGAACTTAAAATAAAAAGATAGTAAGACGTCGCAAACCCTATCGCAACCCTTGGTGAATATGAGAAGTAGGGCTAGCATACATATAATAAAAATAAAAAATCATTTCATTTGTACGTTGCACATAATACTATAATAATAGACGATTCCATATTTTGATAATTTGTATGTGTATAATGTGTATGTCTGTGTGTTTGACATCACATGAAACCCAAAGTACTGAATATAATTAGGTTTTTTAATATACTTATTCTCCATATCTTAAGATAACATTTCATTTTTATTCAATAAAAATCCATCTTCTGGATCAAAAGTTATGACAATTTAAAGTTATGTCAGACAACGTACAAGTATGTTAAGTTACGAGTATTTCTTACTTTATATTGTAATAATTTTTATACAGTACATTGAAAGATAATAGTAGATCACAATGAACATTTTTTCTTAAATTAATAGTTCTGCTTTGATAAAAATTCCAACAGACAGACAAGATTTCCAAAAATATAGATTTGTATTATTACATATACCCAATCCGCCCAGCCTTGTTTTTAAATATACACGATGGATAGACGGATTTTTTTTATTTTTATCATATGTATGAAACTATGCTATGTATAACTAATTGCGGCGAGAATTGTGAACATAATAGTAACTATGGTGTTGTGAGAACGGAACTAAACCTAATAATACAATGATGTTTACGAGTTCTATTAGTGGGTTTGGTCATTGTTTGTCTATGTTGTGGGTTGTTTGTATTAATATCTTAAACATCTTATAAATGCGAATTTTTTTGAGGATGGTGGTAGAACCAGTGTAGCGCGACCGGCGAAGTACCATCGCCATACCTATTTCTAGCATTTCTTGCGTTTCGATATGGAAGGGTGTGGTTTTTTTTTTAATCCGTAAACCTAACGATAAGGCAGACGGGCTACCTGATGGAAAGTAGTCACCGTCGCCTGTGGACATTCGCAACACTAGAGGAGTCGCCAATGCATCGCCGGCTTTGAAAGAGAGCTCTTTTCGCACCTTTTTTGAAGAGCCTCACAATTTTTGCCGGCACAATTTTATATGAGGCGACCATCTCAGTCCTCGGGAGTAGCAACGCATCTGCGATTGACTTTAAACCCTGTTCTATTTGAAGTTGGTTACAGATGTCCATGGGCGGCAGTGACCACTTACCAACAGATAGACTGTACGCTCGTTTGCTATTTCAGATTAAAAATAATGTATGTGTGTTCATTAGTCTTTTACGCTAAAAAATACCAACTGGAATACGTTATTTATGACAGATTACCACATAGGAATCTCGTTACCGTCATAGACTTACCAAAGCGGAAGAAACCGCGGGAATAAAACCTATACCTATCTAAATACCGAAATCTGTTATTTTAAAACAATTTAAAATGTATGAGACAAAAGTTTTGTACGATTCGGCAGTTTAACGCATTATCGTACATTACGGCATATACGTGTAAGTTTACGTGAACGCGTGTTTGTGTCTATATAGCAGTCTTATTACGCGTTACCTAATTGTGTTAGTTGTTTAGAAGGTATGTCGTAAACAGTACAAAAAGAAGAGTAAAAGAGCTACGAACGCGGCTACGTCCCAACCGAACAGAGAGATGGATATGAGTATACAATCGAGTCTATCGTAATGCGGTGCGAGTGCGTGTGCGTTCTTACCGAGCGTGCGCACGAGCCACGGCGTCACCGTCTGCTTCTGGTTCATGGGGGATTGCATCTCGTTCAGCGCAGCGTTTAGTTGGTGGCTGAGCTCCTGGAATATTGGAAACAAGGTGATTTAGAATTCGCTTTATGTTTCTTTTGTCAAGGTCAAGGAATGGCATAGTTTTAGTAAAACAATAGATAGGGTTTAAATCTTAAATGTCAAGAATGGCATTGTAAAGGTTAATACGTTTCGACAGTGATCTTTAGTCACCACTACTCTGCACGCGAAAAACGGACAAGTATCTTATCAGGCGTACAGAGTGAACCCAACTTATTTGCCCATATTTTCACCTATTTGTCTGTACTTTTGACAGGTGCGGGAACAAATGGAATTCGACCAGGAAGGTCCCACCGCCACACTTGTCTCTTGCGTGAAGGAGGTTTTGCATTTCGGTGGCAAGGCGTGCCAGCTCTATTTTGTACGATCTTGCTTACATAGGCGGCAGTAACCAGGTACTATTTGATGCGCGATGTGCCTATTTCAGTTATACGAACAAATTTATACCTAAGGCATTTGTCCGTATTTACAATTATTTGTATATACTCAACGAGTATCTAAATCTTATAATCATAATAATATATTATAAATATAACTCGCTATTATAAATAATTATACTTCGCTCAAAATCGGCACATAAAAAGTTAAAGTCCTAAATTAACATATAGGACATTCATAAGCTTGGTAAACGTGACCGAAGCGAGCAAAGCCGCGGGAAAAACCAAGTGTTTCATAAGCAGTTTCAGTGCGTAGAGTGCGTTCCATTAGACGTTCACACAGTTCACGCTTACGACCGCAGTTTTTCTTGTTCCACTAGCTTGTGACCGTTACTGACATAATCTCTAATGGAATGATCACTTCGACCCATCTTATTAATGGGTCGTCGTGAACCTCGCGTGGGCGTAAGTCATGACGACATGAGTGACATTTTCGCCGCAACCACAATGACCGTGGTCGTAAGCCATGACGTCATGAGTGACGTATTCGCCGCGACCGACCGCAAACGAACGTGGTCATCTTGTGGAACGACGTTTTGGGCTTTGGGAGCGGCTTGTGGAACGCGCCCCTAGCCGTTCTACGAAAGCTCGTGCTGACCTGGTTGCTGCACTGCGCCTGCACGTGCGCCAGCTTCACCTGCGCCAGCTCCAGCTCCAGGTCGCGCACGCGCTGCTTCAGCCGCGCCTCCGTGTCGCTCGTGCTCTCCGTCTTCTCCGAATCCTTGTGATCCACTTCTGAAATGTATGGAGACGCTGATTGTTGTTGGGTTGAAGATCTTCAGATATGGTATCGGTATCATTTCGTGACTAGCGTTTATGATATCATCATTTTGCAGGTGGTAGAATCGGTGTAGTTCGACCGGAGAAGTACCACCACACGTATTTACGTACGCCACACCTATTTCTACCGTCAAGCAATTTTTGCGTTTCGATGAAAGGATGTGGTTGCCCGTATACTATTATATGAGGCGACCCTGAGGCCCCGTCTAGTCTTAACGACGCTATGCGATCACACATACCGCCGTCCTTGCCGGGATCGCCTGACCGAACGGTTCGAGCTCCCACTCTAGCCGCCCGCAACCCCGGAAACCCCTTTTACTCGCCTCTTACGACAGGCAGGAGCTGCCGTAGCCCTATTTTGATCCCGGAACTACAGGGACGATAGATAAGATTTAGATAGGCGCTTGATAATTATCAATCAAAGGTATCCACACACGTCCTACGAAGCGACTAAACTGCTTTATGCTAAAAATTAGTTTGACGGTGTTACCTACCCAGTGGAACTATGCTGGTTCTAAGTTCTTTAAAATTTGAAAGAAGTCGCAACACATCACGAAAAAAAATCTATCATATCACAATCTTAATACAAAAACAATGCAGGAACCGCTGCCACTTAGAGTAGTAAAATGTAAAATAGATATGGAAATGACAAACATATTATACCTTTAAACATTTAAAACATTATATGTTTCATAAATTCATTAATGTTGTTATAAAATTTGCACTAAAATGCTTACCATCTTTATTATCTTTTTGCGCTAACTTGACGCTACAGTTCACGCAACTCTTCACATAGTCCTAAAAATAAAATTATTTATATTTCAGTAACTATATCAAATTAATTATTCCTATAATAAAAAAATGCTTTCTTTACACTAGGATTTTCTCCTGTGTCATGTATATGCAGAAAGACGACTACACGAGCAAGAATCTGAGTCATCAGATACCTTTCTGGCCGGAATCGAACCGGAACACACCATGTTAGATCGTTATGATCTGCTCCGCCAGACGGGTATTTTAATCAATTAAGAGGTTATTATAGTTAAAAGATTTCTATACATACTTGCATCTGGTGTAATTGTTTGTCAAGTCTCGCGCATATTTCTCTGTAGTCTCTCGCGACCGCCGCGTGGTGTGAAGCCTCCTTTTGAGCTTCCTCCAAATTCGAACGTGTCTGTGAATGAAAACATATTTTTAAATAATAATATTATTCATAGGGATTTTACTGACAATGACTGTATTTGTCAGGTTTCATGCCTAAAATTTTTATATTTTTTTTACCTGCCCCATTTGTAATTCCAACAATTCCTTTTCTTGTTGCAATTGGTTGTTGATAACCTTAAGCCTCTCCAGTTCAACATTAATCTTCTCTTTTTCGGCAGATTCTGAAAAAAAGTATATACGTTACCCAAGATACAAAATAATTAGAATATCTTATGTATTAAGCTACAAATATGATTGAGTGAAAACTTACCTTTTATAAACTTTTCATACTCCTGTTGATATTTATTTAAACGCTTCACTTTAATACTGCATGCGAGTTTTACAATCTGACGAGATGTCTCTTCGGCACGGCACTTCTTGGGGAGAGTTACTCTGAAATAAAACAAATTAACCGATTCTATGATTAAATTATACTCTTTCCATATAATGTCAGTCAACTATTGCAAGATTACATTGAAACTAAGCATCAAAGGCATCTATTTTAAATTATTCTGATGTATATTTCAAACAGGTGTTAAAACGGGTGTGATAACACGTTTAATCATTTGTGTCAAATACACATGTGCTAGTTTTTACAACCACTGCCATATAAGCTTCGCCGCACACAGGCCACTCGCGACAGACAAAATCGCGGCCACTAGAAGCGCCACTAGTGGCCGCGACTTGTGGCCGGTGGCCGCTACTTTATTTAACTGAGGTAAGGGAGAGAGGGGCGAGGAATCGCGTGACAGGCCGGCGGCCGCGTTTGGCGTCAGCGAATAGTGGCTGGTGGCGGCCAATAATCGCGTGAAGCGGCGATATGTCGCGAGTGGCGGCCACCGACGAATACCGTGTGCGGCGAGTCCATATAAAATGTATGAAAACTGCAGGAAATAAGCTAGTCGCGGCGATTTATAGCCGTCACGAGTAACCTGTGTGAGGCGACGCTTAGTAGTAACATAATATAATCAAAGAGTGCCTTTAACTTTTACTTAAATGGGACATAAAATGTAAATTTTCTTAATATTAATAACCCACAAATGTATTGGCACCTATCGGACCACAATTTTCCATTAGTCACCTAAAATATTTGAGAACTCCTTCAAAGTCGTGCTGCAGAAGATCTTTGCGGGAACGAGAGAGCAGCGCCAGCGCCACTTGGAACAGCGTGTCCATTCCTTGCAATAGGAATACGTCTAGGATGTGGTATACCTATAAACACAGTACACATTATAAAGTAAATATTCTTTAAATGGGGAATAAAAAAAAATAAAAAATAAGAAAAAAAACAATAATATTGTTACGGTAGAAAAAAATTCGTTTTCAAGATGACGAACAAATATAAAATAAAATACGGTATTGATGTTTTTTTATCTGATTCAAGTAGCAAACGAGCACGCAGTCTAACTAATGGTAGGTGGTCACTGCCGCCCATGGACATCTGTAAGCCACTTCAAAAAGATCATGGGTTCTATGTGAAGTCGATTACAGATGCGTTGCTACTCCAGAGGACTAAGATGTTCGTCTCATATATAAGTGTGCCGGCAACCACACAATTCCATCAAATCGCAATAAATGCTTCATGTCAGAATTAGGTGCGGCGATGATACCTCCCTGGTCGAACTACACTGGTTCTAACCACTTGGTGCCTAATCCTGACAGCTACACTTATCATAAATTGTCATAATCCACAATTAAGTGCTTACAAATAAGCAAAAACAAAAATTTAATTTGTGAAACGATAAAGATTAAATTAAATATTATTAACTTGTAGTATACTTAGTAACTTGTAGTAGTAACACTTTCTGTTATTCACAGTTGGTAAAACGAAGAAGGATAAGGAATCTGCATCTTTTCATGTGTGTAAACAAAACGTAATCTAAAAATAAGGGTACTGCAAACGTACCAACGGTAACGGGAACCGCGCAGTGAAGACGGTAAGGAACCACTGAGAGGCGAACATGTGCGGCTCCACGCCCAGCTCTTGGAAATGAGCGCGCAAGTCCGACAATTGTTCCTGAAATATGTGATTAGGTTATAGTTTTAGCAGTACATTGTTTATCGCTCTACTATTTTTTTTTTGTTATTGAGGAGGAAACTTTCAAAAGGTACCCGAATGCCATGGGAGCGACCCCGACATAAAACCGCCCCCCCCCCCCCTGTAGCCGTCCTCGGCGCTATAAAGAGAACTCCGGGACCTCCACAGGACCGCTGCCGGAATCCTCGGAGCGCGTTGCCCCATCGGGCTCTTCCCAGTTGGGCGGGTGGGTCCACCGCCCCGTCTAGTCTTTATATATACAACTTATATATATTACTTGATTTAAGTTTGTAATGAATTGCAATTACCTCCATAAGTCTGTCCAACTGGTGTAGTCTCATATAGAGAGCTTCAAATCCATCTTTATACAATTCACGAAGTCCATAGCCATACATCAGACGGACTAAAAGACAAAAGGCTTGTTCTTCAGGCATCTGAAATGAATAAGTTGCTGTTAATCAATATATTGAATGTAGTTTAAGAATATTACGTTGCTATTCAGTTCAATCATTAAGATACAAGGCTTCATATAAAACTAAAATCTATACACAAATTGAATTTAATGTAACGATAGTTGAATATAGTAAGATACAATTAAATGGACACTTACTTAAATGCTACAATTTAAGGGGTTGTATGTGATTTTTACAACCAATATGACATATTATACGTATTGAGTTCTGGGTTCAAGCATATATCTGGTTGACGTCTACAACTTAAATATTAGTGTATTCGTCTCCATTGTATCCACTAAAGAAGGTTGATTGGACGATGAAATTTTTCTGCGTAACTATACATACAGCTTTAAATTCGAAATAAAAAGAATTCGAAAAGTATTCAAAAACCGCATATCGTGAGTACCCGTTAAGTATTAATATGTGTCAATTTCGCGATAATATTAGTCTTAAATCATATACAGCTTTAAATTGTCCGTTAAACAATCAAACAATACGAGATTCTGAACTACAACACCAAAAGAGAAAGCACACTTTTATGGAGCGACCATCATAGTCTTCAGGCGTAGCAACGCATCTGTGACTGATTTCAGGTAGAACCCATGTAGACTATGAAGTTGATTACAGATGCCCATTAGCGGCATTGATACTATGTGCTACTTCAATCTTAGATAAAAAGTCTTCTTAATAAAATTATTTTACGCCTTATTACTTTTGTAGAAAAAAAAAATGTAAAAAATGAAAAAATCTTCATACTGTGACTTTTTTGTGACGAATCTTAAAACTTCACTGTCATCATTTATTCATAACGCGCCTAAAGAAGTATAACTTGAAAACTACTAATCACGCCTTATTCGATCTTTGTAGACAAAACGAAAAAAAAACTTCATACTGTGACTTTTGCGCGACGAATCCTAAAATTTCTTTCTCATAATTTTTACATAAGGCGCCTAAACTAGTATATATATATAATATACTAGTATATAACTAGTGTTTAGTAGTAAAAGTACAAGTTGAAATATACTGACATGCAAGAGCAGCGTGGCGGCGAGGAAGCTGAGCCCCTGGCAGTAGCCGACCTCGTGGTCGTACACGGCGTACGCGCGCGCCATGCGCAGCAGCGAGTCCTGCCCGAGGCCGCCCGCCTCGCGGAAGTAGTCGTGCGCGGGGAACGTGCGCGCGATGTCCCGCTGGATCACCGCCTCGAACGGACACTCCTGAGGGTACAACCACAGTATTCATATGTACCAGTAGGGAAACTAACCATATTTGATAAATAACTACCTACACTCTGTGGGAGCAACAGGGTTGTCACTATATTATTTTTAATAATAGTGTTATTAATTTTTGAAGTGAAACTTCTTTATCGGGGTTGGAAAAAAAATTAGTGTAACATTTTTTATTTTAGAATTTACTTTCCTGTAGTCATTAATAAATCGAATTGCGACGACCCGCGTGGCAGAGGGGTTACCATATCGGTCTGACTCGCAATGGGTCTCGGGTTCGATTCCCGGACAGACAGGTATCTGAATGATAACTTTGGATTCATGTTCTAGGTCTGGGTGTTTATGTATTCGTCTTGTGTACCATGGTACCCACGACACAGGAGAAAATCTTAGTGCGGGTCTATGAATGTAGAAAACATGTTTTTTTCTTGTATCTTTAATGAGGTCTTATACGTGCTGTCAAATATTAATGATTACGCAGTTATAAGGAAAGTAATACCAAATACTATTAACTTAAAACTACTGATATATGAAAGTAATTTAATATCTCAATTATACCCATAATACAAATTGAAGTAAGTTCAAAAGGTTTCATGAAAAGTTTTCTAAGCGAATTTTTAAAGTTTCGTAATCGTTGGAAATAATGTCTCGTAGACCGTATTTGAATATATTATGGCCAGGGCAAGGTGACCACAATTTACACGCGCATATGTGATTACCTTGCTTATAAGCGTCCTGTATGTCTCCATAAGCGCGTCGTTTTGATCGACACCGGCCAGGCGCGGCCACACCTCCCCGCGCAGCGCCTCGGGCACTCCCACACGCACCAAATGGTTCAGGGCGCGCGGACGAGGACCGGTCCAACTGTCATAAAAAAACAATTTATTGACGCACATTTTTAAATACAGTCACAAACTTAAGAGTTCATTATATAATACTTTCTTTGTGTTGTCTACGGTGATTTTTTTACTCGAAGAAAACTAGATTCCTTACCTTCTGAGTACTTGCGCCCAATTCTCGAGAACATCAACGCCGCAGTCCTTAGAAACTTCTCCAGTACCACTGAGTAGTGGTTCATCACCATCTGAAAATAAAAAAGAGACATTAAGTAATTACATAAAGTATTGAATATTAAAAATAGACGGGAGGAAGTATAATATAAAATATAGCCGATTCTCACAGCTCTACCCGCTTTTTGATCACGTTTACCCCCGGTTTTATTCCCGGTCTTAAATTATCTGTATGCCAATTTTAAGCGACAAGCTACCTGTAGGTTTTGCTTGAAAGGGTACACATAAGCATTCTCACAAACCGCATATTTATATCACTACATGGTATAAAACAAAGTCGCTTTCCGCTGCCTGTCCCTATGTATGTTTAGATCTTTAAAACTACGCTACAGATTTTAATGCAGTTTTTTTTTAATAGATAGAGTGATTCAAGAGAAAGGTTTTTATGTGTAATACATATACAATATAGTGGAGAAACACTGATAATTTTAGATTTTTTACTTTTAGGCGGACCGAAGTTCGGCGGGTTAACTAGTTATTAATAAAATATACGAAACTATAATTTAATTATTACCTGAGTCAGGTTCAGACGGCGAGGGCGGTGCGGGGGCGCTGGACAGCGGCGATGGCAGTAGACTCGACAAAGACAGCGGCAGATTCAATCGGGAGCGGTCCAACTCGCCTGATGTCTCCACGCTCGCTACTTCGTATTGCAACTGCCCGAGGGCGTCCACTGACTGCAAATAAAAGCAGTATTTGTTTTACTTTTATTAAAATTTATTTAGTACTTCACTAACTTTTACTAAATTTATTTAGTAGCATGTAGTTTATTACGGTGTAAAGCGGCGATTTGTTTAAATAGTTTTTGCGACAAATATTTTTGGAGATGAAAAACCTTGTTTTTGTTAATATAAACCTATGTACAAGTTGTTACAAGATAAATTTTTATATCAAACTGTAACAAGATTAAGTTTATAAAACTTGCAGGAAATATATTTTTGTTTACATTTTATTATTGTTTTAGAATTTACTTTACCTTTTAAACAAAAGATATAATACCTCTTTCAGATTGATGTAGAACTGCTGAACGAGAGGCCTTTTAGAGTAATACCAGAATCGTTCTGTTGGTGGATACACCTTCACTGGAGTTTCAATGACCAATCTGTAACATAAAAAAGGTATATATGAGGTCGCTAAGTTTCTCGTTGCTTTTTCTCAATGGAAGTTAAATGCCGATTAAACTGGATTTGTTTTTATATACCCTTTCCTATCATAGGGCTGCTGGAAGAAATTTCATTTTGGAATAAGTAGCCCTTTGTACTATGTATTTGAAATATGTTTACCTATTATGTCACTGTGTACAAAAACTTATAAATAAATTTAAAAAAATCCAAACAAGTATTAATTAATTTACGAAAACATGTAATTTCAACTTCTAACAGTTTCCATACGCAACTGAGCGGATCCCAAATGCCCCAGATGCCGAGGTCGAGCGTCAGCAACATTAGCATAAGAACCGTAGTACAAAATTATACAGTTATCTCCATACGCATCTGAGCAGATCCCGAATGCCCCTGATGACGAGGTCGAACGCCAACGACATTAGCAAAAGAACCATTATACAACGTGGTTCTAGTTCTAGTTTCCATACGCAACTCGCCTCTGTTGATGAGGTCAAGTACCAGCGACATTAGCAAAAGAACCATAGCACAACGTGCTGCAACAGAGCCGATCCCGAATGCCTCTGATGACGAGGTCCAGTACCAGCGATATTAGCAAAAGAACCATAGTACAACGTGCTGCAACTGAGCCGATCCCGAACGCCTCTGATGACGAGGTTAAGTACCAGATACATTATCAAAAGAACCATGATACAAGTAGGTTCAACAGCAATTTCCATACGTACCTGAGCGGATCTCGAATACCCCTGAAGCCGAGGTCGGTGCTAGCGACATTAGTAACACAGTCGTTTCAATACGCACCTGAGCGGATCCCGAATGCCCCTAATGACCAGGTCGAGCGCCAGCGACATGTACGCGGGCGCGCCGTCGCCGCTCGCCACGTTGAAGGCGGCCAGCGCGGACTCGCCCGCGTTCCACATCGCGCACACCGAGCACCCGGACCCGCCGGACGCGCCGCTCACCTGTACACGCAACAAATCTAATTATATTGAATTTTAATGAAATAACAGTTCAAAACAAAAGACATGGCAATGCGGCTATGAATTATTTTAATGAAATAACAGGACAGAACAAAGACATGTCTTTTGCCATGGCAGTGCGCGGCTATACATCAGGTCACTGAAGGGAACAAATAGCAAGCAACCATCCAGTAATAAGGTCATACTTAGCACTGGGGAACCGGTTGAAGAGAGCGATAAAACAACAAGTGATTTTTTTAGAACGTTGAAATATTAACAGACCATAAGATGAGCTCATGGTAAGTAAGTACTGTCCAATTATATCTGGGTTATTCTCTATACAGAACAAATTCTACCTGCAGCTCAATACAGTTGAATACTACTAATATGTTCTCCTCATAAGTAAGTCAACTCTACTCTATCTACCTACACACTGCAACTACACCTTTCCACCGAAAGACAAAACTGCTTCATACTAGAAATAAATGTGACGATAATGCCTACTCAGCAGAACCATACTACATGTACTTGAAGTGCAATTTATTTATTTTTTAAACATTTTTTTTTAAAAATACGATTAACGAATGATGAATGTCTTACATTGTTGTATATTTTATTACGTCGTATCGTAATGTACTAAATGTATTAATATAATAAACATTTAAGACAAGGTTCTAAACCAATACTATATATTTCACATACCATTTCCAATAGCTGCATATCGGAATGCTTCACGCTACGTCCTGGCGCAAGCAGGATACCGAAACAACGTTCTATAAAGAGACCGCCGGTGTATGTAATCTGAAAAGTACAATTAAATGTATTACATTTTTTTAAACGTAACATACAACTAGAACATTAGAAAAAGGTTGATTTTGAAAACATTAATAAGAGATAAATAACTAAGCACACCAAAGCGCACTTGGCCAGCGCAGTGCACTATGCGCGGTGCCCATAACTCTCTCATTCTGAGAGTCCCGTCCCCAGCAGTGGGATAATAATGGGTTGACGACAAATAACTAAGCACTAAATTAATGAAGAATCCTTATTAATTTTGTCTTGTATAACCTAAATATAGAATGAGAGCTTTTACATAGTTATTCTGTATTTCTATGTATTTTCAGTACAGCTAACATCGAAGTTATAAAGATATCATAGAAGTCGGTTAAAAATGAAAGATAAATAAGATGAATATAACCAACCTGCGAATCATCTCCATCTGCCTGAACATTGTTAGTGACTTGCTGCACGTTTATCGTGACCTGCTTGTCGATACCACCGCGCAGCTTATATCCCAGACGCTCTTTTGGTACGTGGCTTAGTGTACCCTGTAAAAAGAAAAATCATTGACACGTTAAAGAGGTGTAACAAATGAAAATCATTATGTACTACATCTTACTCAATGCCATGAAAATATGTTCGTAAAAATATTGGCTATAATATAGGATTTGTTGTTTGACTAAACCAGTATACAAATACCAATCATCGAGTACCTACAAAACATAGTTGCATACGATAATCTTATATCTTATAATAATGGAGTAGAGGACATTTGAGCAATAAGTCACATAAACACTATTGGAAATGACTTTGATCTTTGAAAAACTTTTCATAGAACCAAAATGACCTTTGCAATATTAATCTGTAAGAATGAAAAATATATATATATCAGTCTACTTTTATGATTGAATAATTGATTGAATAATTATTGGGTAATAAGGCTTTTATAAACATCAGTCACTAATGACATCAGTCAGTTTTAACTAGTATGTACTTTACTTTTACACATATCATCAAATAAAAAAATAAAGTCTACAATACCTTAGCATCAGCCTCCTTGATATCCACGGTACATTCCAGCACATGCATCAGTTGCATGGGCGGGGCGGCCGGCCCGAGGCCCTCGGTCAAGGAGCCGGTCATGGACGGCGCGGCGCTCAGGTCGCCCACGAGCGACGACGCCATTGATCGGGGTATACGCTCGAATGCTTTCGCGAAGCAACCTGGTTGGAAAAGCAATGTGTTATATATCGATCAGTCCTCTGCTCAAAAATAATATTTAAGAAAATGTGTAAGGACTAGCCTATTCGCACGGCTTCGCCCACTCTGTTGTCGTAGTGACCACGACAATGAGTTTCCTATATGTTAATCCAGAGATGAGCCCGTGAGGGGCGCTGCGCTAGGGGATACCGGTTCGTTCGCTGAGGAAGGCCACCGAGGAGGTTTTAGTGGGTAAAAATCCCACATAACCCGGAGTCTCCCTAAGACTTCGGTGTATCTTTTGAAGGTTTCCTCCCCGTAACAAAAAAAAGGTTATAAAATATGCGGGTGCCAAATATCAGAGACATCCTACCGGTAGCTTTTGCGTGAAAGAGTAACAGAGACAGATACATCCGAAAAAACTTTTGCAATTATAATATTAATAAGATTTTTGAATTAATAACCTACGTCAATCCACTGCTGAAGATTAGGATAGGTGTCAAAAAATGTTGATATTTTCTTACATTGAATTCATTTTTGCTGTTTTATTATTTATGTCACAATCATTATGAAAGTCAAGTTCTAAGAAATAATTATGATTGCACTACAAATGTTCTATATGATAAAATATGATTATACATACAATATTTTTCAGGCAAAATATTTTAATACACACAAAAATTATGAAAAGAATGCGATACAACCGAGTTGCGTTAATTAATACTGCGTTGTGATTAATTAGGATAAATGTGGGCGGAAACCTGCTTTTATGTCTCTCTACGCAAATATTCACACCTACTGTTACTACATTTTGTATGTTTTTGCACATTCTTAATTGCAATATACTTCCTTTGACTTTGAGAAGACATTTGTACAAGGTGTTTTACATTTACTACTATGTAACCGTTTCACTATTAAGAATAAATAAACAACAAATTTATCTTTTTCATACGATTAATAATATTAAATGAAAATAAATAGTACTCATATAAAATTTAAATGAATATTACAACCACAATCCTACGAAACACTATCACTATTTACAAAAAAAAATCTTCAATGAACACACAGTAGTTGTCAAATTTCCAAGAACAGTAAGTTACTGCTTACTTACGCTAATCTTACTAATTCAACAGTCACTTCACTATCCACAAATAACTTCAGGTACAAGATAAATGATAAGATGTACGTATATACTAAAAATATCCTAAGCCACGATAAATCTTGGTGCGAGCGTTCACTGTCAAAGCCAGTGCGTTTTAAACAACAGGCTAGATAATGCTTGTATTAGTAACCTTATTCTGATAAATTGTTATCGTCATTGTATTTCACTACAGTTGTACACATTTTAATGTCACTTATGTCACTCGTTAGTTATAACAACATTGACCTAGACATTATAAAATTGGATGACTTTAAACCGATTCCAAAAAAACAAGAACTCAGACTTTAACCGTCTTAAAAATAAGAAGAAATTGATTTTCGCTTCAAGTTTTGTATTTTGTTATTAATCCGAATTCCGAACCCAAGTTAAGAGAAGCAATGAAGAAACACGAAATCTCATACTTTCCTATCTGTTTATGTGTACTTTATCGAATTTTTTACTATTGACCATAGCTACGCAACTGTGCATTTGCACTAGGGAAACGCATATTATTTTTTACATTATATATATGGTATTCCAAATATTGAATTAAATTTTGTGTACGTTGCAATTACTAGACTAGGTACTTACTATACAATCACAAACTGTCCGTGGAAGGGCACTGGTGACTGGTGATCACAGGCTTGTAAAAGCCTACAACAGGCACCAGGCTCTCACTAAGGAAGGTTACTCTATTGCCCTAAAATATACGCCTAGTTGTAGCCTAGTACATAAGACCTTCTGTGGGAGCAAATAAACATTATTATTATTTATTTGTACCAGTAGTTTTATTGTGCGTAACTTATTAGTCACAATTTTAAATGTGCAGTTTAGACTTAGTTAACAAATTTATCTAAATTATGTGAAATGATTAAAGCGACCAGAACTAAATTCCAAAGAAAGATAACACTTTAGACAACATTTCAAAGACGATGAGCATTTTTGTTAACAGAATACTAATAGTAATAATGAAATATCTTCACTTGTTCTACCAAACTTTTTCTTCCATTACAGAATAAGACTGCCGTAATGCAATACTACACTGTTATCTGCAAACGAAACTATGTCAACGAATGAATTGAAACATTGAAACTGATAGCCAGATTTAGTCACTGCGCCTATGTCATGAAAACGTTATTATCGAAGTCACTATGACTCATTGTGTGAAAAGTGGAACTAGATGGGCCACAAGGGAATTACAATTGAGAAATGAAACTAATATATCTTTTTATTATATGTACAATTATATGTATAATTAAGTACATTTGAAAACTTCAGATGTTTATTCAGCTCATTAAACAAATTTGCAATGGTCTAAGATTATAAAACCAATTCGCACTTGGCCAGCGTGGTGGACTATGGCCTAAACTCTCTCATTCTGGGAGAAGACCCGTGCCCAGCAGTGGGCCAATAATGGGTTGATGCGAAGATTATAATATACTAATATAATATCCCTGTGGCCCGCTCATGTCTTTTTTACCACGGTAATGAGTTTCCTATGTTTTAATCTACTTACATTAAATTACTGTATATTTTACTTTATGTATAATGTGAAACATTCAAGTCCATACAATTTTTTATTTGTTTCCTATTAAGCAATAAAAAAGGGATTAAATATTAACATACAGATTTGACACACAACATGATTTTAAATTATGTGTAACAATTAATTAATTTAATTCATATCATATAAAATCATCATCAATAAAATAATAGTATAGCGCTTTAATAAATATTATATTCTCACTCTTCTTATTTTTACCCAGATAACTTTCATTAATTTTGTACCTTACGCAAATAAGAAATCGGTTTCACTACTCAGACCTTTGTGCGGACGTACTCATAAGAAATAGTAGAGTTTCCGCCCGTAGTTTCGCCTGCATAATATGAAGGCCTATTAGATCTTTAATTCTAAGTATCCCAACGTATTGAAGTCTTCCCACGCTAGCTAGCCAAGTTCGAATCCAAAAAGTCATATTAAATATTCAGTGATAGATAATAAATATGTATAGAGCGAAAACATTTATTGGAATTTTGCTCCCTGTTTCTAAAGGTAAGCAAAATCTAGCTTCATGGTGTTAATATACACCATCCTCCACTGAGTTTGGTATATATTTCATAAATTTCAAAGCAGGGTATCATAGAGAAAATGTTCTAATTTTTCAATCATTTTAGATGACAGAATAAGGATTGAAAGTTTTTTCGTAGTACGCAATTGGTGTAGCTTATTGAAATAAGTCTTTATCACTACATTAAATACTTCCGTAATACATTTTTAATGTGCCTACAGACGCGTCGATTTACCTTTATAACAATTTAAACAAATAATAAATAACAGTACCAGAAATTTATACTTGAATCACAACTTCACACACAAAACTTCTCACCTCCAAAAGAAGTAAATCTTGCCACTTAATGAATTGCACCAAATAAAACTGCGTTAACCAACTGTATCATAGAAACTGCGTATATAAGCACAGATGAGCGGTTGTAAACTGAACGTATATTTGTCAAACTCATCGAAGTATGCACGGCGGCGATCGGAGCAAATTATAATAAATGAATGGTCAAACATCTACATACAATAGTGAGAACGTATAGTGTTGCGAGTTACACCAATCATGACCATTACAGCACTGCTGACTCTCCGGAGAACATATACAATTAAATTAAAATTTCTATAACTAATTATCTATATATGAAAAAATATTGCAAATTAGTAGGAGACCGGAAATTTTGAATCATACTAATAAAAATAATAATACACTTTATTGTACCCAAATAAAAACAAAACAATAACAGAGAAAAATCACAATTTTAAACAATACAAAAAGCGGTCTTATCGCTAATCAGCGATTTCTTCCAGACTACCTTATATATGACATAATATATGACATACATAATAATTAAATGTCTATATTTAGAATTGATATACTGAGGCCCTTATTGTTTGATTAGAAATCGCCTATAATATTTATTCTTACACTGTTATGTTGTTACAGTGTGGTATGATTAACTTGGTGATTCTATACAAAAGACAAAGTAACTCTTTGATTGAATCGGTTTGCGACGACTGAAAATATATCATAAACATGATAGTGTTGGACCCTTTGTACATTGTAACTTATGTATGCTATAAACGTTATCAGTCAAGTAGTGCTCTCTTGGAGACAATCTATGTTGCAATCATAATAATCCTATGTGTTATGTTTGTGTTCGTGTATGTTAATTTTATATAGGTACTATTTGGCGCGTGGCGGAACGGTTACCATACCGGTCTGGCGCGCAATGGGTTCCGGTTTCGATTCCCGGCCAGACAGGTCTAAATGATGAGTTCATTCATGTTCTAGGTCTGGGTGTTTGTGTATTCGTCTTGTGTGTTCATGGTACCCACGACACAGGTGAAAATCCTAGTGTGGGGCTATGAGTGTAGAAAGCGTTAAAGAGTGTGTTATTTACCAAATACATAAAAGCTCCTTATTGACGGCTTCCGCTAACTCATTTTCAGTATTCGCGGGTTAAAAATTTGAACATTTTCTTTATTCGCGCAAAAAGATCTTCATTCGCGGATGTAATCGGTACAAGTGTAATGATTTGGCCCCTCTTGATTGCGCGTCAGCTTTCTTTGAGTACTGCTCGTCATTCACGGTTTCTGTATTCGCTGCTTATGGAGGGAACATAACCGTTGCGAACAAGAAGCTTTTACTATATAATTTGATGAAACGAATTTGATTGAAAAATATTTTATACTATGAAATCCAAACAAATTAAAGATAACTTGATCAAGATTAAGACCGAAGTTACGTATAGTTAAATTTGTCCCAAAATTGAGGATTTGAGAATTGTATTCTACATACACGATGATGATCTCTAGCACCAGTCCGATTGCGTTCAATAAAAAAGTATAACTTAGATCCTATCGTTTTGATTCTTGTATAATAACAAAAAACGCTTGAAAAAACAAAATATCATTGCGTGTTGAATGTCCTACTAATAATATAAATGCGAAAGTTTGTGAGGATGTATGTGTATTTGTTATTCTTTCACGCAAAAACTACTCAACGGATTAGGTTGAAACTTTACAGTAGTATAGGTTATACATCAGAATAACATATGGGCTATAATTTATACCGATTTTATTGTAATTAGCTTATAATATAACGAGAAATATCAGGTTAGTCGGAAAAAAAGTTGTGCTTTGAGAGCTATCTTCGCGTACGCTGCCTAAACCGTTGAAGATATCCAAATATAATGTACCGTGGGATTGTTTGGCTCACATAGATCTAAATTAAAGTACGCGACAGCATATGTCTATATTTTATGTATAACCCACAATAACTATTTTTATACTTTGAAAATTTTAAAAATATCAAGTTGATGTTTCCATGGGTTTTATACAAACTAAATATTAATCCTTATCAAAATAAATGATTTCAAAAAATCAAGCATCTAATAAAGATTGAATCTGCCTTTTACACCACGTAAATTGGATAAGTAGTTTAGAAGATATTACGAGTATAACATATTGCGTAGTCAATTGATTGACCGGCAGTACGCGCCGTGCGCCGCCGCCGTATACAACGAAGTTGTATGATAATAATATTTGAATGGTTATAAAACACGGAGCAAAATGTGAAAGGTCAATGACGTCTCTGTAGTTCCGGGAATAAGGCTACGGTATCCCCTGTCTGTGGTAACAGGCAACTAAAAGGGAGCTTACGGGGTTGCGGGCGGCTAGACGGAGAGCTCCAAACAACCAGTCAGCAACTTCGGGAAAGATGTCAGCATGTGTGGTCGCATGCTATCGTGAGAGCCAGGATGGACGGAGCTTGAACCATCCAGCCAGGCGATCCCGGGAAGGACGGTGGCATACGTGTGGTCGCATATCGTGGTAAAGACCAGATGGAGTGGTGGGCCCAGCCGCTCACTTGGGAGGAGCCCGATGGGGCGATGCACTCAGAGGACTCCAGTTGCGTTCCTTTGAAGATCCCGGAGTCCTGGTGCTATAAGAATCCCAGATAACCCTGCGTCGCTCCCACGGCGTACCTTTTGAAGGTTTCTCCCTCAACAAAAAAAGAAAAAAAGTCAAGGAGAATGAAACAGCGGAAAGGTTAAATATGGTATTCAATCGTCATCGACCTTTTAATGTAACACAACTCGGCACATATGTCAGATTAGCAGTAATTTAGGTCGTAGTTGACCACGCTAGCCAACTGCGCGTTGGTAACCGCCACGGGTTTTGAGATCCTTTCTTAAAACTTTTAATTTCAGAATAAGCATTAATTAATATCTGTTGCCGACAAAACTAATTCAAATTAATATACGTGCCTGTTATTTGACATTTGAACACACTGATTTAGGCGATTAACACACGGCACCGCGCACCGCCGCGAATAGCGGTGCCCCGCGCGGTAAGGCGGTTTACGCACCTACGCGCGGATAGACCGATCATCAAAATAAACTTTTTGACATCGAAATGCATTTTTGCTTCAACGACGATCCGCGCGGTTAGGCGCCAGCCCGTGTGTGAGGCGCCGACCCCCCGCACTGTCGTTCGCGCGGAGCCACGGTGGTGATGAGAACACCGCTGGACCGCGCGGCCAGCCGGTGTACGTTTGTGAGGCATCAACGGATTTATTAGACCCCAATACAACATGAGATCCGCTTCACCGCCTACCGTGGCAGTGAGCGGTACCGTATGTTAATCGCCTTAGGAAGTACGGCAAGGGTTCAATCTGAAGTAAATCACAGATGCGTTGCTACTCCTGAGGACTATGATGATCGCCTCATATAAGAGTGAGCCGGCAGGCACACCCTTCAAATGAAACAAAAGAACTGCTTCACGGTAGAAATAGGTGCGGCGGTGATGCCTCCCTGGTTGAACCATTGCTCTACCACCTTGCAAACTTTATGTGGCAGACTAAATTCCACGCGAGCGAAGCCGCGGGCAAAGGCTAGTAGACTATAAAACTGGACGTCTCATAATAAGTTCAATTGGCAACATGCACGAAATTTGACACGACTCTCAGTCACACTCTTACTCAATGAAAAGATCCGCAGAGCATTACTTTTTACTTTTTTCGTCGTAGTTTAAAAAATCTTTTATAGCTCAAAAAAAACATTTATTTTCTCAATTTCCATAAAATAAGATGGTCAAATCTTATTATCCCTACTTTCCCCACCAATCTTATAAATGTGAATGTAAGTTTGTTTATAACACGTTCACGACAAAACTACCCTACCGATTATCATGAAATTAAAAAAAAAAAGAAATATATGTAATATTTATTTTTTTGCTTTTAGGGGGAACGCTTCAAAAGATACTCGACGGCGTGGGAGCGACGCAGGGCTATGTGGGATTCTTACCGAACTACAACCCCCCCGGTTGCCAACCTCGGCGCCAGAAAGAGGACTCCGGGATCTCCAAAGAACCGCAACCGGAGTCCTCTAAGCGGGTTCCTCCCAGGTGAGCGGCTGGGCTCACCGCATCAGGTCTTTAAGACGTCATGCGACCACGCATACCGCCGTCCTTCCCGAGATCGCCTGCTGGACGATTCGAGCTCCCTTGCTGTCCGCAACCTCGGAAGCCACATTTTAGTCACCTCTTACAATAGGCAAGGGATACCGTAGCTGTATTTTGATCCCAGAACTACAGGACTCATATTCCTAGAGGTATTAAAATTAACATACAACACTTTTTATATGTTTTAATAGTACTCACTGGAAACTTGGTTGACAGCCTCGGAGATGTGACAACGGAACACGTGGCAGCGGTACACCGCCGACTCCTTGGTCTCGCCGTGCGACCACGTGAACGCGAAGCACGACGCGACCGGCGAGCCGGTGGCACCGCGCGCGTAGAACGATATGCGGTTGACCGCGTAGCGCGCCATCACGCTGTTCGTGTCCGCTTGGTATAGGCTGAAAATTGTATGTGTATTACTAGAAGCTATGTCTTTTATATGCTAAGCCAAAGCCGGCATCAACGGTGACGGCTTTGGGGAAGGATTTACTGGCCTCGAGAGAGTCCAAAGCAGATGGCACAGTGCTAGATCATTGCTTTTCCGATCATTTCTTTTAAAACAAAAAAGAATTGGGCCAAAATTCACCAGGCCAGTCAAATAGAGTCGTAATAGAGTCGTCTTTTAAGACTTTTTTCAAGAACTCTTATTTTCTAACATAACATGCCACGAACAAAATGCACTTACCAAAATTTTATTGAGGCATGTTAAAAAATGCTACCATGAAATTGTAATAACCAAATAATATTGAAAATCTATACAATATTTATCTAATAAACTTACACAACGAGTCCCTGTGAGCACACCGGTATGGATATAGACACGGCGATGCCGTCTCGGTTTTCCGGCATGGAACTGAGCTCCTTCATAATGCGCTGGATATCAGTCTCCGACTTGGGATCGGCGATGTTCTGCGCGCCGAGGTAGCTGACACCGCAGAACACTGTGCACTCTTGGTCCACATCAGAAACTGTTAAATCAGTTATTTTATGTTATGAGATTGCACAAGGAATCGAGCAGTCCACCTGATGTTAGGGGCCACCACCACCAATGGACATTTATAACTTCAGGTAGAACAAGGTTTCTATTTGAAGGCAGTCACAGATGCGTTGCTATTCCCCAAGGACTAAGATCTCCTTTTTAGCGCCGAGGACGGCCACCGGGGGGGTTTTAGTGCGGTAAAAATCCCACATAACCCTGCGCCCCACATAACGTACCCACATAAAGCCTTTTGAAGGGTCCTCCTCGAGAACAAAAAAAAAGGACTAAGATGGTCGCCTCATATAAAAGTGAGCTTGCAATCAAAGGCACCCACGTCCCGTTCCCGTCAGATTAGCTAAATGCTATGAATTGTCCAAAAGCACCAATTGTTTGTTTCCCCCTACTGAGTAATTATGACATTTTATACTTATCGCAACAACATTTTAAACCTTATCAGGTGGCTTACAAATGTTCTTTTTTTCGGAGAAACCATCCGTCAGTTGAGTGGCCTAGTAAGACACAGGATTATAAACTTCTTGATATGATTCAGTTAGAGGGACTAGAGCGCTTATTTTTCTGTTCAAGTACCTCATTATTAATGATAATCAATAATACGTTTTATTATTGATTATTATTAATTTTTTCGATATACCTTACTGAAAATGTCATTGTTGGCCTTTTTAGTGTGTATTTAGCCAGTACATTAAAGATTTAAAATCTAAAAATAACTTAACCACCCACGCAGAATAACTTGACAGGTCACCACCCACACATTATACTACTGCAGACGTTATCTATAAAAATATTAAATCTACTTCAGACAAAAGTGATTCGTTCCCGCCTAACTTATAGGTTTGCCAATAATCTGAATTTACACATCAGATTTCTTAGCAATAGTATCTACTACAAATATTGCACTTGCAACTACATACTAGAACATATTTACAAATTAATTATTGTAAAAATATAATTTGACCATCCCTTGTCCTTGCAGTAAATGAGGCCATAAATAAACTAAAACAATTAGTCACATTAAGCTTATTTAACGCCCCTAATCAATGTATTGACAATCCATTGGACAGTCCCTAATCAAATGTTTCATTAGGTTACTTAGCTGCGTAAACAAATTAAGATATCCTCCATTTAATGCGTTGACCAACGTATTTTCCTTGCTCGTTAAGTCTGCCTTAACGTATTTAGGTTTAGGTATATGTGGTATTACTGTAAGGGCATATATTTTTAGTTCAAATGACGCTATAGATAACAGAACAATACTGTGCTTATATATTCGATATTCGTCGGTGATGTACCCGTGACGAGTCTGTATGACATCAGCAATCAGGACTTTATCATTAAATGTTGGCAATATTTAAATTATATTGTCCTATGTATACACATTGTATTACTAATACGCTGACAAAAGGACCAAATGATATTCCAAGCTAAAGCTTTTACATATAAAATTGTAAAAGAAATCGAATGTTTCGACGAGTTTAGACCACAAAAAAGAATGATAAATCTGAACCTGATAAGTACTTCTGGAATTCTTACTATAGTCTCGAGACCAGAAGAGAACTGCGATTTCTCCTGCATGTCGTAGAGTCGAGTGAAACGGGGGTTTCTGGGGTTGAGGGCGGCAAGAGTGTGAGCTCGAACCGTCCAGCTGCGGGAGAGGACGACGGCATGTGTGTCTTAAACACCAGATGTGGTGGGCTCCAACGCTTAAGTACCTGCCTGCCTGTCCTGCACTCAGAGGACTCCACTTGCGTTTCATGTTGAGTTCACTATGTAGCGCCGAAGAAGGGTGGTCTAAATAAATATATAAATAAATATCCCGGATAATGCAGTATCTCTTCCAAGGCACTGCAGTACCTTTTAAAGGTTTCTCCGCATATAACAATTGTGTTGGTACCAGATTCGTAGTTGTGAGGACAAGTATAATAATTTTGATAATATCCTTCCTATAATACATGATCTGATCATGATAAGAAGGGTGTAGGGCTAAGTATAGGGCTACGTAGGGGATATTTAATTTATATTAACGATAAAAGCAAGAAAAATATTTATACATCGAAACTTAGTTAGAAAGAAGAACTAGAAGAAGCTCGAGGCAGAAACACAAATCGATATAAAAAAAAATTAACAGTAAGTTACAATTTCAAGCGAAACTATTAAGGCTTGTCCTAGTTTCGTAAGACATTGTATCGAGCTTTGCTCGAGGCGGTTAATAACTTTGCTTGTTCCAAGAAAAGATGTTTAGTAAATATTGCAAGTTTCAACGCTCAATATTCATAATACCGCGGCTCCTGCGCGTTACAAAGTAGAGAAAGATTATGTTTCAGGCGTTAATGTATTTTTAACGAGTTATTTATTATTTTACTACCTAATTCAATACAAAATATTTTACATTTGCTTGCAGGGATGAACGTTACTTGTTAGTTTGTAGGCGTGTGTGTAGGTGTGTCATCGCTTCGATTGTATTATCGATTGTTCTTCGATTTTTTGTACCTAAAGAATGTCATCATGACACCTGATAAAATATCTATAACGTTTTATACGTTATAGATATTTCTATATCTATAACGTATAAACCCATGGTTTCCATGTGAGTCTCTAAGAATTACGCATAGATATGTGCTAAGGAAAACCACATGGAAAGCATAGATACGTGCTAAGGAAAATCATTATTATGAAATATTATTCTGAATATGCCATAACTGTCGTACTAACTATTACGCTATTTGCGAGGAGTTTGTATATTTCAATGTCAAAGCTCATTTACAAATTTATATTAAACGCGATTAAATCTTATCCTCTGACCTAAATTACAGTTTTACCAAGGGCAGACTGAGGATTAAGAAAATTGTCTAATAACAATGCTAACAAACCTTGCTATGTTAAAAATATTCATGGAGAATCTCTACTATAGATTCAATATAGATATCTCAATGAAGTATTAATTAAAAAAAATCGCTGACTTCTCTACGAATATTTCGTAACAGTTGGTAGACCTGTTAGTCGTCCGACTGTAGAACCACCATCACTCCATTGCTTTTAATCGCGCTTAATAGAGCAATTCCTTAAACGCACATACATTTAAAAACATACATGCTACAGAACATGCACTCTTTTAACTTTAAAGCACCGGCCCAGCTAGAACATATTAAGTGACGTCTACCCAATGTAGCGGTGCGTGAAACCGGATTTAAAAAAAGCTAAATAATAATGGGCGCCTCGTAAAATTCGTAAACATCCGACATGGGTCGGCTATTAACCCGTCCCCACTCCACATATCCAGATTTTAGCAGCGTGCAGACCCTGAACGAACTCCATGGTACAATCCAGGTCGAATCGCTAACGTCTTCATGGACAAAAAGATCTAGGGGCATAAGTTCGCGAGAGTTGGTCGCTGCGTCAGGATCGATAGGGTTATACAATGTCCTTATTTAAGAACCTATTTAATTTTTAAAATCTGCTTGTAGGGATGAATGTTACTTGTTTAAATTGTACATGTGGCACATAAAGAATGTCATCATGGCACCTGATAAAATATTTATAATGTATAAACCCATGGTTTTCAAGTGAGTCCCTAAGAATTATGATAGATACGTGCTGAGGAAAACCGCATGAAAAGAACCATTATTATTCTATGTATATCATAACAGTCGTAATAACTATTACGGTATTTACGAAGAGTTTTTATATTTCAATGTCGAGCAATTTCTAAAACGCACATACCTTTAAAAACATACATGATCTTGCTACAGAACATGCACTCTTTTATCTTTAAAGCACCGGCCCAGCTAGAACATATTAAGAGACGTCTACCCAATGTAGCGGTGCGTGACCCCGGATTTAAAAAATGCTAAACAATAATGGGCGCCTCGTAAAATTCGTAAACATCCGACATGGGTCGGCTATTAACCCGTCCCCACTCCACATATCCAGATTTTAGCAGCGTGCAGACCCTGACCGAACTCCATCGTACACTCCAGCCTAGGTCAATTCGACAACGTCTTCAAGGACAGCAAGATCTGTGGCGAGAGGCCTTGAGAGTTGGTCGTGGAGCGCGACCTCAAAATGCAGTCGCTGTGGAGTTTTGTGGTCTGCGTCGCCCATTCAATGCACATCTAAATGGTTTTGCGCCCTTAGACGATCGTTCACCTGGGCTGTTGGCTAGGCAATTACTGAGTACCACACCCTCCACAAAACAATGAGGTTGTTAAGAACTCCCATGGTGTGTATGTATTTGGTGCAATTCAGGCCTTCCCAGTTGTGAGAGGTCTTGACAAAATGTAGGACATTAGAACGACTAATGCTGCTGTACTCACCTTCATCGTCACTCTCTGTGGGCTTCATGTGGTCGTGCTTCTCTGTCGGCGACGGCGTCGACGTGTCCGCGGACGGCGAGCCCTCCATCATCTCGTAGAACTTCGAGCCGCCGACATGCCGGCACGACTCCTATCAACAAACAGGCCAACCTTTAATAAACATTCGTTAAAAAATCCGCTCATCGTTGAAACATATTTAAAATATATTGGACTCAAAAAAAGGATGTTTTTGTTTTTCATTTTTAAGAAAAATATAAATTTTCTCTATGTACACAGAATTTTAACCTACATAGGTTGACACAAAATAGTACTTAAGATTAAAAACAAAAATAAATAGATTATACTTTTTAATTTAAATTTGCATATAATTTTGTTAATGTATGACGCTCTTTCGTACTTGCACAGTGAATTTGAAAATAATTACCATTACTAATTCAGTACTTAATTGACAAATAAGTAGTTAAACAATATTTTCTATTGTCATAAACACATACATCTGCACACACACATTATTATCTAAATACTAAAACTTTTTAACAGTTATGTATTTATTAAGCATTTTGTATCAAATGAATAAATGTAAAACCTTATTATATTAATAAATCGAACCATATTGGACGTTAGATCGGCTTTATTTTGTAAATATGCAAAATAGGAAAACGCTTAGACTTAATTGGCATTTTATCTCCTTTTCCTCAAATGTCTCACGTACAGACTTAAGGCAGTAATATCAATGTCACAGCTGTGTTTGGTGAGGTTCAATGTTAATTGGCAAATGTCGTCACTATTAATATTATATAATTTTGAAATAATAATAATTTATGAAACTTTTTCCTTTATAATGTTAAATAGCAAGTAAATATCATGTTGGATAGTTACACTGGTTTCACAATAAATAAAACTATTTTAGTAGACATACAATATTCGAAAATTTAAATGAATAATTACCGAAGCATGTACATTAACTTGTTTAAAATTCGTTTAGGAATGTTTTGGTATTTACACAATTCAAATAAACATTAATAAATAAACATTAAAATCATAATGTTAATCGTTCAGTTAAAGTAAGGTTACAGATTTATCGCAATTCTTCCTTTAAACAGTTTTGTGGCAGTTCTGTCCCTGGTTTATTAGGTGTTATAGGCACCTATTCTGCACATGAAGTGTACTAGAAAATATAGTATTCCATATTAGTACTGTGCATGAAGCGTGCCAACTTGGATCAGGTCACAAGTTCATGCCATTGATCTAAGGAAGATATTAGTCCTATTTGAATCTAGTGACAAGACCCACGACATCAACTAATCACAAACCTGCCTTAAGACTACACTAATAACTTCCCTGTTTGTTATCACACAAAAACCATAAAAGAATACCTTGTAAAATATTTGCGAAAACTTTCCATATGTCATCTTGATAATAATAATTCAATAACGTTCTTAGTTCTCAAACACAATTATTTAATTGAAACTAATATCCGGATATATTTTATCCGGCTACTTTATATTCATAACACATGTGCTCACGGTGCCGGCTTGAATACCAAACTGTGACTTCCAGCTGTCAATGATTCACACTGCCCACGACAAGTTGTAATAACCATAATATATATTTGTATATAACCCAATCGCTGTTTAATTACGTATAACATGTCAACATAGCAATAGGGATTATAATTAGTATACCTACATCTACATAATATTATAGTCCGAGAGCGGGTATACATCTTTGGGTGGGTATTTGAGGTATTCTGAAAATTTAACTGATACATATTCCAGAATGTCCTATTACAGATCGGTCATTTAATAACCCTAGTTATAAAATATGTATTTTTTTATTGCAAAAATTATCTTTGTGGCTATTTATATTTTTTTATAGTAAATCACATATTCAAGTAAAGAAAATAAACACACCAGACGATTTTTGAGAGATTTTGCGAGAAGCTCGCAGTGCTATTTTGCAAATAAATACAATAAATATAGTTAATGCAAGTTGCTACTTTGACAGAATAAGTTTTAATATTAAATGTAAATATTACAAAAATACCTAGCAAAAAATGTGTACCAGCTCTTCTACTATTATATTGTACGTTTTATGTTTGATAACTCCCCACAAGTTCTTTACGTACAATATTACGTAGGTAGCTGACTCCTACGCAAGGAATTGAATCTTTTGTGTTTGAATTAATAAGAAGGTTCGTAATGTATTCTGTGTTATGTTTACACATATCGATCGATATTCGAGCTTAAAGGTCATAGACATTAAAGAGTAAAGGGTTTTACATACTTAAACTATGTGTAAAATGTCTGTGGTAAAATAAAACTTCTGAGCCTCGAGTCGAAGCGTTGAGATCAGCGACAACATAGTGTTGTCGTTGGTTGAGATATTTGTGAATTTGGATACATAACAACAGAAACTTCTCGAGTTTGTCACCAGACATAATAAGCAACACGTCTGCAATTGACTTGTAAAATAACTTATTGAGATAGTTCAAAGGTTTCTGAGACCTCTATAAGCGGCATTGACTGATCAAAAACATTGTCTACCTAAAATGGTTTATATAGTTTGCCCGTTTACTACTTATATAATAAAAATTAACTTAATGCGCTAATTCGCAAGAATTTTTAATAAAGCAGGATTAAATTGAAGAAACGGGAGGTCAGGGTGCAAGACCTTTCTCACACAAGATAATAAGACTAGCATATTGAAGTGAAACTTCTTTATCGGGGTTGGAAAAAAAAATAGTGTAACATTTTTTCGTTACGCGCCATCTTTTTTAATATGTCATCATATTAATAAATATTTTTTAGTAATTCAATGATTATTACTATAAAACTGTCTTATTATTAATAAGATTTTATTTAATTTAAATTAGAAATTGAGGCATAACCTCAATAAAAAGACTAATTATATTTGATTGTAGCTCAATATAAATAACAAATAATTTTCAATTTAAACTACATTACTGAAATAAAATTATGAATCAGGGTCGCCGCTAAATACATAAAGAATGTTACAAAAATGCAATATTTACCTTTCCATTTATCTTGGTGATGCTCATCACTAATTAACATTGAACACAGACGAAATTCCATACACAATCACTTCAGTATGCGGTCATTAACACAATGAACACTCGTTGGTTTACATAACACGGTGGTATCGATTCCTATTGGTTTAACCGATAAATATCGGGATTATAAGGACTCAAGTAACAATTAAGTGCACACAAACATATTATAAAAATCAGAAAAAAACGTAGTGTAATCGATATTACAGAAGACCAAATGATGTACCATATAGAATTCTTCGTAACAGGTGTGACACATCTGAGATATGGTAACGGACACGGCCGATAAAGTCCAAAAAACAATATCTCTAAGATAACTGCCAAGTTAAAATTGACAATTTAGTAAAGTAAACAATCGGCGTCCTTTTCGTTTCTAGCGATAGTATAAGGAGGTTTCGATTACAGTATAAAATTGATACGGGTCCAAGGTATCTTAGCAGACGTCGTCAACGTACTAAACGGACGCACAATGGGCCAAACCAAAACAACTCCACAATTAGCGGCCGAGAGCGTGCGAGTGCACGAGTCCGAACGAACGTAATCGACAGCCGCTACTTACGTTACGTGACCATATGACATATTTGAACAGGACCGTCCCGGTTTTCGGTTGTTCGTTTGGATGTCCCTGATATCAACGGATGGACTTAAAATGTTCCCATTTTTGCAAAAGTGGCCCGTTTTGTCAAACCGTGGTGATGACGATTAAGACGAATCAAGGATTACTTTTTCAAACGAATTTCACACACCGGTTTCACGTATTCTCCGGTTAAAAATCTCAATAGTTTTTTTTTCAAATATGCTACATAAAACCAATGTCCCGTTTTGTGTTAAACAATAAATGGTCACATTTGTTATGCACGGGATTTTAATATATTTATTGATAAGATATTTTTTATGTGCCTTAGTACAACTGCATTCATTGTTGTGGTTCCGGATATCGGTTATTTGCATTTAAATTTACTAAGAATATTATAAGACTGTTTGCTTAAACTACGTACTGTTAGAAAAATATACAGTTATATCTTGGGTTCTTCCGTATCACAAATGTGTTTAGATACATGCAGCAAATTCTATGCAACGACAGCTAGCATTTGCATAAGAACTAAGATGCATGTTGAAAAACAGGTACTTATGAATATTACTTACAAACTTGATTCCTTTAAAAAGTGTTATCTTATTAGATATAGTATAAAAAACAAGTACATAATATCTTATAGCAGGCTATGTATTTTATTGGTTATTAAGAACAACTTATATTATGGCAAACAACTTAAGAAATTAATTAATTGCTTCGTAACTCAAAGATTTACCTAGTAATAAAATTTTAGTAAAAGTTAACGGCAATATTAAAGCAAATGGTATAAAATGACCAGTTAGCACATTATATATGCAATGTTATATACTCCTTGTGCGTAAATGTCAGACAAAGAAAAGCATTCATTGCGAGGGTTTGGAAAATGTCAGACTAACTAAACAATCCGACGACATTTATACAATAAAGTGCCGCTGCGTTCATACAGCTATGAAATAAGATTACAAAATTCCTGGAGGCCAATATCTTAGTAGTCGTCCCTGTAGTTCCGGGATCAGAATAGGGCTACGGTATCCCCTGCCTGTCGTAAGAGGCGACTAAAAGGGGATTCCAGGGTTGCGAGCGGCTAGAGTGGGAGCTTTAACTGTCCAGCCAGGCGATCCCGGGAAGGACGACGGTATGTGTAGTCGCATATCGCTGTAAAGACTAGACGGAGCGGTGGACCCAGCCGCTCACCTGGCAGGAGCCCGATGGGGCAACGCGCTCAGAGGATTCCGTTTACGTTCCTTTGGACATCCTGGAGTCCTCTTTGTAGCCCCGAGGACGGCCACGGTTTTAGTGCGGTTAAAATCTCACATAACCCTGCGTCGCTCACCCACGGCGTCGGGTACCTTTTGAAGGTTTCCCCCCCGAGAACAAAATAGAAATCTTAGTAGTATTAGTTCTCTTTAGTTGCTAATAACAAAATGACCATCCAGTCTAAATACTTATTTAGTACTGGGACTGGAAGCCCATTGATGGTAATTAGAAAATTGTGGAAAAGATGCTCGTACTGTCAACTCCTAGACATACGAATCTAGTATTGACATTTTATTATGTTTCTCGTCAGAAATTTTAAATAATGGGTGTTCCGTTCTTTAATTGTACGAGACACGTGTCTAAAAATGTGTGTAAGTATAGCTTGTACTTACTGTAAAAACTACAGTCCACAAATTCACGTAGACCACTATTCTTTTCGCTTTAATTTTTATTTTATGTCTTTACAATAGATTTACGGATCATCGGTTTTTACTAACACAACATAATAGCTATTCACGTACCGTTATCGTTTTTGTAAAAAAATACTATATATTTGTGGCTATTACTTTGCAGCCTTACTACAACTGAATCGCTTTATCCAAACGACAGTAAATGAAAAATGTACTGTAAATACTCTAGCTGCATTTTAAAAAGTACAATGATTTTCTAACAATGGCAACTGCGAGCTCGTTCATTACAAAATATTGCGAGATTCCAAATGCTAAGTGGAATTTTTTAGAGAGCGTTCGTGATAAGTACAAAAATACGTTGATAGGTTCCTTCCTTGCTTTCCTTAAGTAGTTCGGTAATATGGTTATATGTTTGCAACATCAACTCATATATCTTAATAATACATGCTATGAATTGATTGATTGGACTTACAATTAATTAAAGAGTCCGCGCCGCATTTTTGTCGTGCAGAGGGCACGATGTTTAATTTCGATTTTTGGTCACACAATTATCTTAATTATTAAAGTTATTTGTTGCAATTCTGGGCATTATTCTCATGTTATTATATCTAGCTAGCAACATGAATCGCCAATGTTACTTAAGTTGAAGTCTTTTAAAATTTGTATTTAATCAATATATGTGTATATGTAATGTGCAACTCATATATTTCTGTGTATGTTTATTTGGTATAAGTCCTAAATCCCAATAATCCTAGTAGCTAGTTGTATTTAGAATAGAGGCTTAAAGTTACACCAATTAAGGTGAGTTGGGGTAAGATCGGAAGTGGTATCAAGCCGTACAATTGGAATTGTAAGCCAATGTAGCTATTTTTCATTAAATTGCGAACGTCATATACGTTCATCATATTCACGGCGTGGTGAATGAAGTCACCCACAATAAGAAAATGGTCGAATTAAGCGGAAGATTTTAATCCTACGATTTTACCCCATCTCCGATATTACCCCAGCTCACCTTACTTATAATAAATTTACCGCCATAATTAATTGATTTACTATTAAAAAGGAGCATAAAATATTAACGACTCCTTTAGTATTACAAATGTACATAAGACTCGATGACACCTTTCTATCGTTAGCATCATGGCTGCGCTTAATTAAAAAAAAATAGCAATCCCACGTATAAAAAAGTATATTTCTATATATCGTATATATGTATATAACGATTCATTTGACCAGTGATTGGATTGTTACGGCACGTAATGGGCGCGTATAACAATTTTATAGCCACTGAAACTTATCGGCTAACTGGTTCGGTCAATTTAGTTTATGGTTCATTGCCGCTGACGTACATGATTTGAACAATGTTAGAATCCATTTCGCAGTATCAAATAAAGAAACACTGTTAAAAACATAAATAGACGTCTATAACAAGGTTTAAAATTAATTTTAATCAAGTAATCTCATTTAGACCAACATCAGTAAATCAGTAAATAATCTCATTTGTTCCATGAAAAGAATATGTTTATTTATTAGTTAATATAGAATAATAAGATAAGCTTTTATTGAAAATGTCCAGCAAGAGTAAATTATAATTATGAATGGCCATGGGAATAATCTACTTAATCCCGAAAAATTCAATGCATTTAATGAAAGTTGTTATCTAAGTTATTTTGATATTACGACATATATCCGTATCACTTCTTTAAAATTTCAATGTCACTCACGAAAAAAATAATCAGCCGTTATATATAAATAAATAGCAATAAATATCTATAAAATACATAACACTAATTTTTAACTGATTGGAGTAGCAAGCGAGCATGCAGTCCACCTGATGGTACGTGGTCACTGCCATCCATGGACATCTGTAACCAACTTCATATACCTAGTACATGGATTCTATCTAAACTCAATCAAAGATGCGTTGCTACTCCCGAGGACAAGGATGGTCGCCTCATATAAAGTGTGCCGGCAACCACACCCTTCTATCGAAACGCAAGAAATGCCTGCCCGGACGAACTTCACTGGTTATACCGCCTAGCAAATCGACATATCTCAACGAGTACAAAAAAAACTAAATACGTCTAAATGATGGTAAACTAGCTTAACCTGGAGACGCTAAACTGGTCTAACTTAACTATAAGATCAATTAACTATATTTACGTTAGTTGTAAGGCCACTATGTCACATTAGGACAACCTGTAATTATAGACGTAATGGTGTTTTAATGAATAAATAAATAAATAAGATATTTAACAGTAGGTATAGAATATTTTAGGTGGTAGAACCAGTGTAGTTCGACCGGGGACGTACCGCCGCCACACCTATGTCTAGCGTGAAGCATTTCTTGCGTTTCGTTGGAAGGGTGTGGGTGCCGGCTCACTTTTATATGAGGCGACCATCATAGTCCTTGGGAGTAACAACGCATCTGTGATTGACTTCAGATGGAACCGATGTTCTGTATGAAGTTGATTACAGATGTCCATGGACGGCAGTAGCCACTTACCATCAGGTGGACTGCATGCTTGTTTGCTACTTTAGCGAGATAAAAAAAAACAATATAAGATAAGCAAATAAAAGTTTCTCCCATTCTCGTGGGATATAAAAATAATGTGTACATAAAATCGGTCTTATATAAAAATCTACGTTGTGTATTATTTTAAAGTAAAACAACTTTCCGTATTTCACAAAGTAAACGATGTTTCCATTGAAAAACCAGTTTGATGAAAAAAGAAGTATTATGTGAACCGTAGACTCATGCATTGTGATTCCAAACACGTCATCAAGGCAATCCTGAACAACGTGCTCATCACCTCCATTTAACCAATTTGACGCGGGAATTGGCGCCCCACTTTAACAAGCTACAGTCAAATTCAAGCACACAATACGATGCAAGCTTTATTGTATCCTACAATAATGAATTTGTGGATGTTTGGTATTAGGAAATAATAACTCCTAATATTAATTACGCTACAATATTTCAGCGATTGTATTACTTTAAATTTAGCTTGCGCCCATAACTTCAGAAGTTAAGTAGTTAAATGGAATACTGTAGAAGTAAAGTAAATATTATAAACATTTTTGAGAATGATTATTGAAATCTACTATACAGTAAATAGAAGCTGAAGCTTTTTTTTCTCGAAACCTTCAAAAGGTACCCGACGCCGTGGGAGCGACGCAGGGTTATGTGGGATTTTTACCGCACTAAAACCCTCCGGTGGCCTTCTTCAGCGCAACGCAACGAACGCAACCGGAATCCTCTAAACGCGTTACCCAATCGCACTCCTCCCAGGTGAACGGCTGGGCCCATCGCTCCGTCTGGTCTTTACGAGAGCATAAATGAAACAAGCAAAGAAAAAAATACACTATAATGCAGTGACTATCATAAGAAATGACAAAACTGCATTTTATACCTGATGCCCATAAATTCAATTACGTACTCATTCATTCCGTTTCACTGCAGGCACATAAAGCAGAACTATATGTATCATAGTGATTTGTAGAGAGGTTACTCTAAAAAACATACGAGACGGCGACCTATTGTGTAATAATATATAGATGATCTGCACAAATAAGTAAAAACAACCCATTTTTAGGTAACACTTGATTGTAAATTTATACACGAATTTTCATTTAGCCTTAGCTTGGTTTCACAACACATCTTCGTCATCACATATTTTCTAAAGAGTCAATTTTTAACCGACACCAACTATAAAACTATTTAGTTAACATGCACTTAATAAATAAAAGTCAGTTTCCACTCGTAAATGTAATGTTTACAATCCAAAACTTTACATATCAATGAGCCAATGGTTATCATTGTTATATCACAGAATAATCCAAGATAATTTCGCTGCATATACACAAATTTCACAAGATAATAAAAGTATTTACTGATTATTTTTACATTATCTGTTAAACATTCACTTGAGGAATTACTTCCTATAATATCAATTAAAATATAATTTATGAGTGACTGATTTACAAAGCAAGTACAATTTATGTGAATTGTACTTGATTACTGACAAAGACAAACTATTGCATGATAAAACATTGCACCATTTTAAGTTTATATGAATTAACAAGTTATTGATATCATGGCGCTGCTTGAGGAACATCTCCAGTAATAATTTATGAGGTTAGTGTTATCAATAATTCTAAGACAATTCCATTTATTTTATGATCATAATGTCATTAAAACCATGAATAACCCTTAAATAACGCTATGCTTTAACATCATAACACTTTAAGATAAGTCTATTCCAATAGTCCACCAATTCGCATTTGGCCAGCGTGGTGGGCTATGGCCTAAAACTCTACCATTCTGAGAGAAGACCCGTGCCCAGCAGTAGGACAATAATTGGTTGTACCCCTATTCTGATGAAGCTAAACTAGGACCAGATGTTACATAAAAAAATAAATGAAGAGGACTTAGCAATTTCTGCTTTACCAGCAAACCTTAAATGGTTTTTGATTCAATTTTATAAAAGCAATTCCTTTTCAAATAAGAGGAGAGTGCCTCAATGTAATAAAATCTTACCTTAAAGATAAAAATATATATTGTTATGGATAATTATTAGTGATATGTAACCGGGTCTCTATTTCTTTTTTCATATTAGGTAGTTTGATGTAGAAAACAAGCATAAAGTCTTGCGGATGTTAAGTGGTAAGTGCTATTCAAAGAAATCTCTAAGCAACTACCTACCTACATATTTAACAGAGATTCTAAGACAATCTCGAGTGTGTCGTTATTCCCAAGGACTAATAATTGATTCACATGAAAGTGATGACATTAGAAATAGCTATGGTGATGGTATGATCAAACAATGCTCACTCTACTATCTTTAAAACTCGACATATTCAGTGTACATAGACAATTTTATAATAATTTTTAAATTTGAGTGTCAATATCATGGTTTATGACAAGACAGAAAGATTAGACTTATCACATAAAAAAATTAAAACCTGTGTCAATAAACTTGTTTTTAAATTCACTTAACATTTTTTTTTATTAAGTAGCCTGGGAACCTAATCATCACTTAAATCAAGTCAAATTCATCATAGTTGAGCTATGCCTTGAAAGTATGAAAATTAATAGGCAATGTACATAAAGGTAAATGTGTAAAGATATGAGTCAACTCACTTGGTCCTTTGTGTCCTTTGTAGTGTTTTCTGTTTTTTGAACAGTGGCTCCATCTAGATCACCCATCCTTGGTTCCGTATCACTTTCTACTTCGAAGATAACCTTATAGAGATCAAGGCCCTCAGGAACGTTGGACTCTATGTTCGCCTCTGGACGTATTGTGAGCTCCTGGTTGATCAACTGGCTTTGACTTATCCGAAGGGAACCTTGGAGGGATTCTGATATGGCCTAAAATGATATTAATAACATTTAAACTCAAATTAAATTAAAGGGGGAGAATTTTATGCATATTTCACCTATAAAAATATATTATGAAACAAATGTGTTTAATGTGTAAGTACTAATCATGTGTTACACATTTCTGTAAATGGTTTGGCTTAAACATATAAAAGGTGGAGAATAATCACTAAAACACAAAAAATATGTATAAAATCATTTAAATTTATGAAATTAATCAAGACATAGTTTAAGTGAAGTGAAAAGCATTATGTTTACCAGACTCTAGTAATACACTATTTTTATGTTATAGCAGTAGTGCTCTTGGGAATTTACTGAAGTTATAAAAAATACATCTGTACATAAATACCTTGTCAAGGTAATGCAGCAGTAATTACCTACATTTTCAGTGTCCATCTAACTGCTAAATACAATAAGTTTTATATTATACCTGTGTTTAAAACAAAACACAGCACACCACATGGTGATAAGGTGACTTAGGCAATGTATGCTCAGTTTAAGAAATAACTGGAATACTTACGTCGCTCAATATGTCCTCCAAGTCGCAACACACATTTGTAGACAGCACTGGAGACGGACTCGGCGTACGAGATCGATCCGAAAAAAACTCAATATCTACCGGGTCCAATACCTCATTTGTACGACATTCATTGAACTCCATCACTATTTGCTGTTGGGAAACATCGCACCATTTAATTCACTCACAGAGTCGATGCAAGATCGCAATATTATCGACGGAAAGTAATAACACTAATCTGATTTAGTCTTACCCATCGGTGATTAGGTTCTCCTTTGAGAACAAGACATTTTAGTAATCGAATATTTTACCGAAACGAAAAAAATACCACAAAACTTATATGCGGCAGATATAAAACACAGTGTAGCTATATTTACCGATAGCTGATGGATGTAGCAAGCAAACGTCAAATACGTCAAAAGCGATAAAAACTCCGTTTTACGAATTAATTTAGTAAAAAAGTTAATTATATAATAATGGTCTAACCAACAGTGATAACGCTTCGTGCAGTGTTTTGTATAAACAAACGCACCGTGTTATTTACTTTTTAAAGCAAACCTTACTGAAATGACTGAGTAATATGATTTTATTGCGGTCAGGTAATTTTTTTTTTGGTACCTATAGAAACATTAAAATTGTTTGTCTTCAAGAACGTTGCTTTACATTACTTTGGAGGGAAAAGGATAAATAAAATTCCTTCCTTCCTTACATTGCTTTTATACTTTTTATTGTCAAAAACGCAAAAAAATGATAAGATTGCAATATCAATGAGAAGTTTGCATTCTACTTTTTATTCCAACTATTTCGCAGTTGACTGCAATAAATGTAATTAATTTATTACATTACACATAATATGTATTTTAAATGATATGTAATAATAAAAAATGTAAAAATCTTTTACATTTTATCTACAACATTTTTAATTTGATATTTACAAATCATTAGCATGAATAAAATATACGTGTATCCGAATGTCAATCAAATCAAAATGTCAATGTTGGCGTCCGTTTCATTAACGTCAATTTGTTTTCAAGGTTTAAAAATTTTTAAGATTTACTTGCATTTTTAACTAGATAAAACCTAAAAACTATAATAAAAAGGCACAAGCCGCAATGGAAACCTCAGTGAATGATAACGAGGCACATCAATCGTTTAAATCGCCGCCAAGACGAAGGCGATCTACATTTTTCGAAAGACGCGATTCCATACGTGTGTATTTGTTGCTTAAATTTAAAAAGTTCATCATACTAAAGCCAATGTAAGACTAAAAACTTTTCGTCTTTCAGTGCCACAGCCGATATCAGAAGATATTGACTCAAATTCGTCCAAACAAACGATTGAAGCAAACTACAATCACAATAGGGACCTAACGAAGTATGACATATTCTTACATATTATTATTTCCCAAAATAAACTCATGTTCCACTATTAACATCATTCTTAATAAGTAGAACAGATATGGTTTGCTGTTATATTTTTATATAGCTACAATGCATTACACTGGCCAATTGCAGGTTGATTTTGCTTTAATAGCTTAGTTGTTTGTATTTGGTCTATTCTAGATAGGGAAGAGACAGTGGTGTAGCGTGGGGAGCGGTCCGCGCCGGGCGGCAAAATATGTATTTTTCACAACCATTTATTTGGTTGAAGCCACGCTATGCCACTGGGAAGAGATTATCAATTTCAAAGTTATATGCATAATAAAAATTAATAACCATATTAATGGTAATAGCAGGAAGATTTGTAAGGAAAGCTGTATGCCTGTAAAGTATATAAATGACTTCTCAAATGCATCTGAACTGAATATGTGGCCTAAAACATTCTCAGAAGGAGAAGGGACTTGTGACCGCCAGAGAGACACTATTGGGAAGATGGAGAACTCTCTTGATAATGTTTTGATTTATTGTAATAACCAGCAAAACTTTAAATGAGCAGTTAAATATTTTTCCAGATATTACGAATCACTGGTGGCTGAGAAAGAGCAATGGAAGAAGGAAGTAAACAGCAGACGAAACAAGTACCATGATCTCAGGCAGTAAGCTTTTCAATATCTATTTATATTTACATGTTCTCTGTTCTTTTTATTTGCTGAGAAATAATTGCTTTTAATTAAACAAATATGTTCATTAGCTTAATATTATAGAATACTAATCAAGTATTTATTTCAGGCAATACCAGATGGCCACAAAAGCTCCAAGCCGATCAAGAATGTCATATGCAGCCCTGTCAAATGAAGACATTGAATTCCTAAAAGCGAAAGTTAATCTTTCAAAACTTGTTGAAAGCCAGTTGAAACTGCATAAATCTGTTAAGGAAACCTTAGCTTTGCACAGACGAGCTGTTGAACTGGATGATGTCATTTTACGAAATTGTGAAGATAAAGTGAATAAAGTAACAGAGTATATATTAGAAAATAGCACAATTGAATGATACGAAAATGTAATTAAGTAAATTAAGTTCTTGTATATATTTTATGTGGAAAGAACATTTGAAATGTATTTTTTGTTACATTGATACTAATATTTAATGTATGGTTATAAAACTTCTGCATGGAACTGTCATCAGCTTACACTTAATTATGTTGCCATAAATATGTCCAGTGTCTCCTACAAGCTGTATGTTGTAAGTTTTATTGCAATGCCAGCAATGCACCAGGCACACTCAGTTCTTTTCCAAAATATACATCAACATCGATGAAAATTATTGTGGCATTGTGTTAACAAAAATAAATATAAAAATAAATTGACACATTAGAACCATCCTTTTGAGAATGTTTTTGGAAATATTACGATTCACATCTGAAAACTGTTGAAGTTGATTAACTTTTGGTAAGACAGGATCTAAAACTCTTATCAATAAAGGCACAGTTTTTAAATAAAATACATTTATAATATGGCAGAGCCAAACCAAATTGTTGGAGTGTCAAATTGGCCAGTGGCCCAGCCAAGTACTAATATCCATGGCCCATAAACAGATTAAGTATAAATCTGTGTGTAGCAAGCATATTTAACTGGCAATATCAAGTAATTTATAAGTCTAAGCTATAAGGCAAATGCACATTGTTATTTAACACTAATATTTAGTTTGTACTTATGCTAACTTATGTAAATAAAATTGAATTATAATTATGTGTCATATTAATGTGTACTTTGTACATAAAAATAGTGTTTAGTCTAATGTAAATATCTTAAATATACTAATTCGTCAATAATTTGTGGTATTCTTATATTTTACTTGGCCTTTACAACTTGGATTAAGAATAATACTATAGGGTGCTCAGAGAAAAAATACCTTTCAATATTAATCATTGATAACAATTTATTTTCAATATTTCATTACATATAAATTAATAATTCATTTCACATTTCATTTATTACATAAATTGATACAATTTAATTAGATTATTTATATTCAAACAATTCATTGAATAAAAAAAAATATTGTGTTTAAAACAATTTTTGGCTGTCTGTAACAAACAATATTTTCTGGTTACGGACAATTACATGAGTAATCTTATACAGTCTTCCTGTAGCGACTAACTTGGATACAAGGAATAAAAAAATAATGGCTATTGAACATATAGTTGTTAAAACAGTGTATAATAAATAACAGACATATATTCAGGTTGACAATAATTTGCACAAATTTATTTAACCATAAATATTCTACTCTTCTGAGTATTCATATTGTGCAGGAGGTGGAATATAGATTTTACCTTAATAAAATTACATATACTTTATGCACATTTGAGTGAAACAAGAAAGGATACTATACCAAGAATGTTATGATTATTCATTGAATTTATAATAGTGATATAGTCTTGACAAATTAATGGAATACATTATGTAACACCATAATATATTTCTTGGACATATACAATTTATACTCCTTAACCTAACTAATAGTATCAGTCCATGATATCCATATAAAAGTGGTTATTCGCAATCACGGACCCTTATTAAATTTATTGAGACATTTATCAATATTATCCATACCAGTAACAAAAATTTATCTTTTTCTAATATTATACATCTGATAACACTTACTAATACGGCAGCATAGTTACCTAATGGCAGTAAATGACAATATACATAACATTATTTATTACACTTGCACAATGTATAGTATGTTCCCTGTTGGTATAAATAAAAATACAAAGGCATTTGTAGTGAGTAGGTTCTGTGCAATAATGCAGACTATGAATTAAGGATTTGATGAAATTCAATACTTCATATTTAATTTAAGTGTAAAATCAACAAGAGGCATGTTAAATAGATGTACAGCAAACCCAAGGAAATATTTTTGTTAAAAACGCTATTTAAGTTTAACTACCTAATTCATATTTTTAGTATACAGTGACAATTTATAGATAATAATGGTTGCATTCATCATCCTCAATCTCATGCAATTCTTAAGACATAATCTGTAAAAACAGTAACCCATTTGTCTCAGTCATCATATTGACAGTATGCTCAAGGAACTTCAGTAAATAATAAAGCAGTCTTTAAATCCCTTTATCTCAATGTTTTGTATGAAAACTCCGTCTAGTTTGAAGTTTCTTCTCTTTGGCAGTCTTGTATTCGCGGCGACATGGACTGTTCCGTAAATCTAGTATTGTGTTTACCTTTTCAACTATTGTTCGAGCAGTGTCATGGTCAGTTTCGAAATCGTGTAATTTGTATGTAGTATTGCCATGGAAGAAATTTGTATTACCTGTAAACATAAATAATATTTGTTTTTACTTTTTTGACCTAAAAAAATCTATAAAATAGCAATATATAATTATGAAGTTAAATTGAGAAATTATTTTCATTATATTTTACCTAGGTATATGATAAATATCTTCAAAAGTAATTGTCCTAAGTAAGATAACCTAAGATACTATTAATATGACCAAATATAAATTATGAAGTAAATCATTGTGATGTGAATGTTAATCCCTATCGCTAAATAAACGTAGAACATTAAATATAGAGCAACAATATATCATTATGCCTCCACTGTTCTAAAATACTACATTTTCAATATTTACAGTCTTACCTGAACTACTCCGATCATTTATTGCTGTGTCATGACTAGGCGAGTACACTATCCTAAAAGTAGTTCTACTTGCTTTTTCTTCCAAGATCTGACACCATGCTATTAAATTTATATTGTGTCGAAAATATTTTGGCCTCGACTGGAAAAAAATCAATTGATTACAAACATTATTTCGTCCATTACTCCTAAAATAAAATGCTCATATTATGTATGAAGTACATACCCAGAATGCATGTTTTTGTGCCACAAAAGGCACAATTTCTATTGTATCCAAGGATATACCAAGTTGCACAGGTGTGTTTGCACGCATTTTATGCAGTAAATTAACTCTGAATATTTTTTCTTGTGGTGCATCAGCAATAACTCCAGACTGCGAGAATCTTTTGACATCTAAAATAAAACAATTATAAACTTAGCTTCTTTACATGAAGGTATATCCACATAAATTATAGTATTAATTTTACCTTCATCGAGAGCTTTTCTGAAAATTTCTGAAGCTTCACCCTCTCCACCACTATGTTTGGAAGTATTCACATGGCTTTGACCCGAATCAGAGGGCTTTTGAAAGAAATGAAAAGGGGGTCCGATGTGAAAAGGCAACTCAATATCTGGTATGGGAGTTGTAACTTGGCTTAGTGCTATTTTGGTCTTTAGGTCCACCAGGCCAAGGCAAGGGAATCCAAATTTAGAGCATGGTTCATTGGCATCAAGGCAGGGAAATGCCCAATCAACTTCTCCATCATCTTCTGCTAGACAGAGACCATAATCATGAACTGATCCAAGGGTTATATCTGGATGTTCTATGCTGTAAAAGATGTCAATACAAAATATAAATAAACTATATGTCACCAATTCATGTCTCATTTCTAATATATGTTTGTTAATAAAGTGTCATTACAGGCAGTGACAGATATTTAGGGTGCTGATTGGGATTTAAGGAAGAATAATTTCTTTAATTTTGCCATCCCTTCAAAGATCACAGATAGACTTAACTTCCTAGGCTTTACAGGGCCTGACTGACTTTGAAATAATGAATCACATTACCTGTACTTATAGCATATGAATCCAATCAAATCCTTGATTTTTGAGTTTGCAATAACACAGACAATGAGAGGGTAATTTTGATGTTTTTCTGGGAGTGTGGTCATAAAAATTTTGAAAGTTTTAGTCGGTGTTTTCATTTGTGCAGTTCCATCAAATTTCGCATACTCCAGATACTGACGATGGGGAAGTTCTGGACATTTTTCCAGCTGTTCTGCAAGTAAAGACTTCTGTTTTTGAAGTTTTTTCACTTCTAATTTGGCAAATGCTTCCTCAACCTCCTCGTTTGTGAGCTGCGTTGAAGAGTCCTCCCATTTTATCACTTTTATTTTAGCTGCCTTCTTTAATGCCTGTTCCTTTTTATCAAGCCTCTGTGCTGTATTTGATCTGTGCCTGAATAGTAAATAAAAAATTGTAAGATATTGAAATAGTCATTCTCATGTATACTACAGAAATGTAATGTTTCAATTTATTGTGCTTATAAATATTTTAAATTTAACATTCATACATGCACCTAAATTAACTATATTACTTATGGCTTTCAGAGTGTTTTTATTACATTGTAACTTAAAAATATATATGTTTTGACATAAATTTGTATTTATTTTTTTAAAAATGATACAAACACATACAAATCGGACCGTCAGTGATCTCTCATCAACCCAGTGATCACCACCAACTATCTACAGATCTACTCAACCCAAAAGTAAGATACAGAGTCTTCTATGCAGTCAATGACAGTTCAATTGCAATTCAAAAGTTTCTAGTACTAACACTTTGTGTTAGAAGCTAGAGAGCTTGCCATTTCCTACTAACTAGAACACACTGTGCTTTACATGACGTTATGTGGAGAAATATTTTTGTGATAGGACAGCCATATAGAGCAAGAGGTATACCACATCATGTAAATATGAATCTGTATATAAAATATTAGTTACCTTTTGACTCCAAATTCCTCGTCGCGTATATAGCTCCCGCACAAGTCATCTTCGTCGCTGTCTTCCATGTCTGGGTATGGATCGAACTGGGTTACAATTTCTCTATCGTCCTCGTCATCTGTACCCGACTCTCGGCCCCTGCTTGTACTTGGCTGACTAAGGGTACCCTCTTTGAAACGCTTCTTTTCTTCCATAGCCCTGCACTGGAAGATTTTTGAAAAATTCTCCCCTGCCATTACCGTTTCACATAAACCTGTGTCATCAGTCGCAATAAACGCATCCCTAATATTCTTTAGAAGCCAAGCTTTATTATCGTAAGTGGCCATTTTCAATTTTTTACAGGCCCTATTCAAATATAATAACTGCAAATTCTTTTCTGTTTAGTTTTCTCTCTGTTTTCATTTCAAAATAATCACATGTCAAAATGAATGCAATTTGTCATTTTGTATTTGTAGCTTTTGTAGTAAAGGTAGCGTTCACATAACGTAAGAGATTCAATAATAACATTATAATGTAATTTAATTAATTTTTATTAATTTCATTTTTGTATTAATAATTGTAAATAGGCCAGAATATTTTTTTAATAAATATTTAAATTCATATATTTTTTTAAATTATTTAATCAGATTTCAAAATAAATTAAAGAGATACTTTACAGTATAAATTAAACATTTGATTCATTCCCCGTGTCTAAAAATAATACATTGAAATATTTAAATAGATTAATATAAATTTATTATAGCTCTCTAAAAATTTAAAACTATGAATCGTCAGTGTTTCACATGTGACATGACATATTATGTTGTCAACCATGGCAGACATTGTCATGGCAACGCGCCTGAATATAAAAACGATCGTATAAACATAAACGTACTTTTCTTATATTTTAGTTCCTTTTTTCAGTGTTTGCTTTTATGGGATTGAATATTCATGGTGTGCTATTATTGTTTTACACCTTATCCTATTCAAAATCCGCTGAATGCGTACTTATACTGATACCCAATGAAACCTTGATAAGTTGACACATACAAACACAAGCGTGAAAGATTAACCCCTATTTCAATTAGATTACTGTAGAAATAGTCGAATTTAGGACACAATGTATGTTTTTAAGTTTAGGTTTTAAGGTAGGACACAATAATAATAATCAGTGCCAAAGCAGCTGTGCCCTTGTCCTTTTATACTATTTACATAAGTTCAGTGGTGGAAGCTGGGGGATACAGATCAAGTACCAATAAATACATGACTTAAATTAATGTCCAGTAAGGTGGGTAGTGAAATTTCTAAATACCGGGAGGACAGAAGGCAACGAGGCGGAAAGAAATCCGTGACGCATTATTATTAAGACAATTTTTCGCCATGATATGTTGATGGCTAGATCAAGTTTAATGTAAATCCTGGATCCTCCAGAGTATGGATTTACTATGGACTGCAATTGCTGAATCTATTGAATAGGGCCTAAGCTAGCTAAAGACATTAAGCCTCATTTTAACCATTCTGAGTGGGGAAATTCCTGCAAACTTTCCTTAATTTTCCTTCCTACCTGCTAATCATACTATTATACTATTCTACAATATTATAAAGGCGAAAGTTTGTGAGTTTGTTACTTCTTCACCTCTGAATGGCTGGAGTGATTTTCATAAAATTTGGCACGGAGTTAGCTGACACTCTGGATTAACATATAGGCTACATTTTACTGTGGAAACTACTATATTCATATGTTAACTAGTTATAAATAAAACTCACACTTTATATGCAACATTTATTTTTAAATTTTATTAGACTCAAAAACATTAGACATAATATCTATGAAAAATAAATTAGTATAACAACTACAACACAATAAAACACTGAAAATGGCTCTCAAACAATACAGTAGTTCCCCATTGCTAGCATACAGCGCCTGAGGTCCTGCACACAGTCATAATACGACTTGTAAGGGGGAGCAAGTGTTGCATCATATAGCTTTAAGGTTTCCACAAACTTCTTCATAGCTTCTCCATACTTGCCCTCTTCCATAGCAGCTCGGCCAAGCTTATACAACATCTCAGTGTCCTGGGAAATTAAGAAATTGAGTTCTTAACATGAATAATATCAAAAGGGTATCAGGTTTATGCCTGCGGGCTCGCTAACCCCAGGCCTGCAGGCCACAGTGTGGCCAATGCATTTGATTTACCTGCCCAGAGTAGCTTGCTGGTAGTCAGTTGCATTAGTGCAACTTGCACCAGTTTGCACTTGATTTCAATGATGTGTGGTCCACAGACTATTAAATGGATGCAAAATTTATGCACACAATTAATGTAAATCTATCTAACACCAGTTTAATTTTGTACAAACCATGAGTGCAATTCATAGCTGCTTATATAGGGTTGTTTTGTCCACCTGATAGTAAGTGGTTGCTGCCGCCCATGGACATCTGTTATCAACTTCATATAGAACATGAGTTCTATCTGAAGTCAATCATACTAATCCCGAGGACTATCATTGTTCCCTTATATAAAAGAGTGCCAGTAACCACACCTTTCCATCGCAACGCAAGGAATGCTTCACACTAGAAATAGGTGTGGTGGTGGTACTTCCCCGGACGAACTGCACTGGATCTACCTCGTGATAATACCTAATATTATTGATTGAATTTGCCTGAATTGCTACTTATTAAATTTGTTGTTTATTTGTTCACAGGTGTGCACCCCCTTCAAATGGAATTCTGATTCAATATGGCTGATGATGAAGAAGGTGTAATATTTTTACAATTTTATTAGCACTAATGGGCATTCAGTCAACTGCTACTATAACGCAGATGGACACAGGTGGACCGGGGACCTGAAGAAGACAGCGGGAAACCGTTGTATTCAGAGGGCACATAACCGGTTGGAGTGGCGCCATTTATGGGAGGCCTATGTTCTGCAGTGGACATCAAAAGCCTGATGGATGGATGGATAGATGGATAACACAGATAGAAAAATGGATATTTATAACCAATTTAATATAGAACACAATTTTCTGTTCCGAGACTCTAATACTTTTGCTTTTCTATCCTTGATTATTTGTTGTGAATTTAATAAAATGTAACCAATACAATTTTCAGTGGTAGAGGAGGCGGAAGAAGTGGTAGATGTAGCGGAAAGTGAGACTGCAGTGACCCCGGTTGAACCAGAAAAAACCCTTGATCCTCCTAAATATGAAGTTCGACCTGGACTTGGTGAAAAGTTAGTATTATTGTGTATTTATAATAATACTACAATATACCATAGTGTAGAAATATATGTGTTTATTAAACTTCCGATTTCTTGTAATTATCAAAAGATTAATATTTAAAGCCTCATTCATATATACTAGATCATGTCCATTTTACATTTAATATTATGTACAATCAGTAGATCCTAAGTTACCTACTGATTCTGCAGTTATTTCTTGCACGAAGTATAAGTGTGCAACAAAATATGGTCCTAATATTAGTCAGTTAAGCCTACGCACTTTTGTGTTATTGTGTGTATCGTTATTATAGGTACTTTATTTTTTATTTATGTCATAAGATTGCTTATACCTACCAAATCTAACCAACCTAACTATTATTGAGTAAACATTTTAATTTATTTCCATTTAATTTCAGATTTCAATCTCAAAACGTTCGTGATATAATAGAATCCACAATGAAGGAGCAACTCTTAGAACGGCAGTACCGAGCGGACCAGGCGCCTCGATGGGCGAAAACAATATCCAACGCAGTGCGCCAACGAGTGCAAGAACTGAATATGAAACGGTAACTTTAATAATATGTTGGGATATAACGAATATTCGCATTTGCGTGTTTTATAACACACGTTAGTATTGAATAATATTCACGACAGTTAAGTTCTTGTATTAATAAGCTGCCGAATAGCACTTAACATTTAGAAATAATCCATTAATTAATGTAAGTTCACGTGTAGATAAATTTATGATGAAAACTTACTTTTGCAGCTTTTTATCCCTCATTTTGTTAGCATCGTAAGCTCAATGTAGGGCATATATGACTAATTATGGGGTGGATGGGGGCAATAAGGCGGCAAATTAATACAATTTCCAGCTCACTAGTGTTTTAGATTCCGAAATATTTCGACTGTTTCAACTCACCTCAGTTTAAACTCCCCTCGGTCTCCCCTACACTTTCTACACTCACAGCCCCACAGGAAGATTTTCTCCTGTGTCGTGGGTGCCATGGACGTACAAATATTCTATATAAAAACACCCACACCCAGAACAGAAATCTAAATTCATCATTCTGTCTGACCGGGAATCGAACCCTGGACCCATTGCGTGTCAGGCTGGTATGGTGACCGCTACGCTACGCGTGTCGCGAAATGAATTACTTAATGGTTTTGCTAAGCCTACGGATACTTGAGAAGGGTTGGAATGACTCTACTTGTATCGCTAAATTATAATCAGAATTTACGATGTTCGCACACGTGAACGGAAAATATTAATAGTCATTCAATAAACCTTGCTCATTGAAAAATAACCTTTAAACAAATAGGTATAATATTAGGCCGCTACAATAAAATTAAACGATACCGATAAGCATATACAGATAATGGATAATTACGATATTACAGGTACAAAATCCTCGTTCAGACGACAATACTAGAGATGAAAGGGGCCGGCATCAAGTGTGGGCAGCGGTGTATTTGGGATCCAGAGACTGACGATTATGCTGATGACATATTCAGGAACGACACTATATTCTGCTACACTATAGTTTATGGTGTTTATATGTATTGATATTGTTTATCGAGTCTAAAATGTATAGTATTTTTGTGTCACCCTATATTTGCATTGGTTAATGAATATCGTAATCAACACTAAATATGGATTCCAATGCAGTTTAGAATTGCTTACAGATGTTCATGTTACAGTGACCATTTAAAATCAGATGGACTGTACACTCCGACTAAATTGCCGAACTGCGTGGCGGAGCGGTTACCATACGTGACCGTGCATGCCGTGAGCTATGGGCATTATTTTCAGCGAAAAGCTATCTAAAATAAATATTACATTAGATTTCCTTTTTGGCTCTGTATGTTTGTATTCATATTCTCTTTATCAGTGTCCATGGCACAAATACAAGTGTGGAGCTATGAGTGTAAAATGCGTCATTATTATTATTATTTATCTAACTGAAGTAGCAAACGAGCACGTAGTCCACACATCATCACATCATCTGTAATCAACTTCATACAGAACATGGGTTCCGTCTGAAGTCAATCACAGATGCGTTGCTACTCCCGAGGACTATGATGGTCGCCTTATGTGAAAGTGTGCCGTCAACCACACCCTTCTATCGAAATGCAAAAACTGCTTCACGTTGGAAATAGGTGTGGCGGTGGTACTCATTACCTACATTGATTATCTCCTTAAATTCATTCAACTTAAACTGAAATGCATATAAAGATTATAGAACTATAAAGAAAGGTTATGTTACGTATGAACAACATTAAGAGCGAACTTAACAGAGAGGGCTTTTACAGAAGCAGTCACAGTGTGCAGTCCACCTGATGTAAAGTAGTATCATCATACAATCATACATTACAATAGCAATTCTATCAAATCTAGATAGAGCTATATTATTTATATTACAAGTAAACTAAGGCATATTATTGCCATTCGAAAAATAAGGATTTTCATACTCATTTGTTAAGTATATATATTTTTGTTTTGTTATAAGCTTTGTAGTATTGAATAAAATATATTTGTAATTATCAACCAAAAACCCTAAGTCTGAATTAGGTTCTAATAAATATGTTCGTTAAACTATCTTTTCTTTTACTTATTGATCGTTGATGGGTTTCTTTTTGCCAAATCTTTGTGAAAATAATTCTTAATTTTGAAATTATACATAACTATGCCAGATTTAAAATAATATTGTCACCAAAATATATAACTTTTAGCACATCGGTGCAACCAATCATGTTTCAAGCAAAAAGGGTAACGAATAAAGTTGATTTACATATGCGGAATACATTGTTTATATAATGTGTTAACATTCAATTTTAGTACGTCGTCTAATATTTCAGTACTATTTGCAAGTCTTTTCTTATTTCAGAGCATGTGGTCATCGATATTTACAGAACAATTTGAGCCGTGATAATAATTTAATTTTCGTACACGAAGTTATCAAGCTTGGTTCTGCTAATGTAAATAAACATAGAATAATAAAACAATTACGTGATAAAATGTCTTTAAATGAAACAAAAATAACTTTGATGCAAATCAGCCGGTCAACGTTATTTTTTGTTTAAATTTACCTGTGTTCCGCAATGAAGGATTTAATATTATTTATCAAAAGATTTTGATTTTAAAGTTTGATTTTATCGCAAGAATCAATTGAACGAAATATAATAAAAATAATTTAGAGTCTGCCTATTACTTGCAAAAGATGAAACACTCGGTTAGTCAGGCCACATTTGAAATAATAATGCTTCGTGATCGTCTGGTTATTGGCTCCCAATGGGAGTTTTACTTGAAGCCTATTTCTCATTTGAACAGTAGTCATCCCAGTCGAACCGCTTACCTTAACATGTGGATAGTTAGGTACTTACTTGAAGTGACTTCAATCCCTTAAGTATGTTTGTGTATTGTTGGCACAGCCCGCATTTCACCATGAACTCTTGGCAGTCATATTGCACGGGGACAACATTCGGGCACGGCTGGTCCGAGTCGCATCTATATAAAAACAGATTGACATTTACCTATTGTACAATATGTATAAATACAGTGATTATAATTGATGATATAATATAATTGATGACTTTGTCCGACAATTCGCATTTGGCCAGCGCGGTGGACTATGGCTTATAACTCTCTCATTCTGAGAGAAGATCCGTGCCCTGCAGTGGGACAATAATGAGTTTACGACGATATATTACTTAGCTCCCTGGTCAATTTGTATTAGGTAGGTACATTTGACTTCTAACGATGTAGCGTAAGCACAAATAACGCTGTAGTGTAAATAGTAGTAACACTAGTAGGTGTTAGCTTAGTGGTACAAATACGTTTGACAGTGCAACCGCCGTAGCCAAATGGGATCGACGACCAACTGTCAATGAAGTTAATGAATATGAATGCTTACTTAAATCGCATGTAATTTTCATTCATCTCTTCATACAAAGGCCAGTCTTGTTCACATGGCAAGCAAGTACAATCGAACCAGTATTGTTCTTTCAGTTCCGCTTGTCTCTTCGCTTTTGGTACAGTCGTGAAAATGGGACCATAGTTTTCTGCAACCTCCGCGCCTTTTTTAATGTTTTTAACTGCCCGTACAACAATGTATGGGCCACAGAAGTATCTGGAAATAAATTATGCGCCTAATAGCTTTGTTACAGCAATTTTGTAATTAGTACCGTAGAGTAAATTACATAAGATTAGTTTACATGCAATAGTAGAACTTGTGGTTTGTATGTGTTTATGTCAAGTTTGTTCTAAATCATTCTATACGATTCATCATTACAGATCAGCTTTTTAGCTGTATCTGTAATGATTTATTGAAGTTGTGTAAATATGTTGTGCAACGTTTTCTTTTCACGCTAATTTTGTTGCTCTCGGAAATTGTCCAATTTGTCCTAGGTAGATTGGATTCTATATCCTAGTATCTAGATGCAAATCATGCATTTGCCAACATATACAACAAAATACTTCGCTTATCATTAATTTGACCTTACCTTACAATACCTGGATCGCAGGCATGGTTGAACAAAGCAAGTGTTGGAAAAATGGCACCGGCTATAAACACCGATTTGCCGCCATGTTTGATAATATTTCCTCCCACTTTTGGCTTCGAACATTGCAATTCAAAGACTTCATGAGCGTTAAACTGCAAAACCTGGAGATTCTTCAGTATTAATCCGCCAAAAAGAGCAATATCTTCGTTATATTTTTCATCAACGGCCATAGATTTTAATTCAACCATTTCCACCGGCGATTCTCTTGGCTTACCATCAAAGTAACCACTAAGTTCTAAAAGCTTAACTAAAAACGTGGTCATTTGTGTTCTATGGAGAAAGTCTTGTTTAGTTCTCTTATCTTCATGGGCAACCAAATGATACGTGTTCTTGTAATCTTCTGTTTTATAAGTGCCTTTTGGTTTACTTTCTAAATCTTTCATTTCAGTAAAGTATTCTTTTTTCTTTTGAGTAATCATGCGTAAGGCTATATGACACGTAATGGAACAACCAGATTTCCAGAGGAGAGGAAGAATTTGGCATTCGTAGCCATGGTATGACTTTAATGCTGTTTCTTGGCATTTCTCGCTACAGAATATAACGTTTGGGCATTGCGGACATGCCAGTGGAATGGGGCATCTGAAAATAAAATGGAACAACGACGATAAAAACGTAAGAGCAAGGAAAGATGAGAAGAAGAAGAAAATGAGAGAAGAAGAGCATGCAATCATATATAAGTATATATTATATATGGATCTACGTGCGTATGCTTGTATATAGTTACATATACCAAAATTGTAAAACAAATAATAAGTTCTTATCAGATCTAGTACTAAATATACAGCGAAGTTATGATAAAAATAATATGAATAAAAATTAGTAAGTGGCTATGAGTCCTTATCAGCGTGATAACAAAACCAGATATTATTGATATAACTTCATATTATTCCTGGTGGTTGAACGAGTATGTTTCGACTAGAGGGGTTCCACTCGTCCCTGTAGATCCAGGATCAGAATAGGGCTACGGTATCCCTGCCTGTCGTAAGAGGCGACTAAAAGGGACCTTCCGGGGTTGCGGGCGGCTAGACTGGGAGCTTGAACCGTCCAGCCAGCCGATCCCGGGAAGGACGGCGGTATGTGTGGTCGCATACCGCCGTAAAGACTAGATTGGGTGGGTGGGGCCAGCCAATCTGGGAGGAGCCCGATGGGGCAACACGCCCAGAGGATTTTGGCTGCGTTCGTTAGGAGGTCCCGGAGTCCTCTTTATAGCGCCGAGGACGGCCACCGGAGGGTTTTAGTGCGGTAAAAATCCCACATAACCCTGTGTCGCTCCCACGACGTCGGGTACCTTTTGAAGGTTTCCCGCTCGAAACCAAAAAAAAGGGGTTCCACTATTACAACTATTTCTCGTGTGAAACAGTTGTTGCGCATCGCTGGAAGTGTGTGGTTGCTGCCTCACTTTCTTAAGAGGCGACCATCTTAGTCATTGGGTGTAGCAACCCGTCTGTGATTGACTTCAGATTCCGATAGATTTTCTCTTCTATATGGAGTTGATTACAGAGGTCTATGGGCAGTAATGACCACTTACCATCAGGAAGACTGCAGGCACGTTTGCTACTTCAATGGTATAAAAAAACATACTTAACAAAGCAATTTTGACAGTGTGTCTTGCTGAATTCACCTAGTAAGACTCCACTGTGAGCTTTTTCTACTAGCAATGTTTCGCCAGCTTGTATATCTCTTGAAGCAGTTGCAAATCTTCCTTTGGTTTCCTCATACTCAATTTGGATTGCGTCTGATGCAGCAGGATATTGAGTATTATGTTTTCCTGGCAGCTTTGGTTTTGGCGGTATTTTTTTCAATGGTTCAGGATCTTTGGGATTTCCCGCTAAAACCATTCCTTTGTTTAATATTTCCAACATTAATTTTGCGTCCGTTCTCATCTTTTGTCTTTTTTCCTTATTCATATTAATTGCCTCGTCCAGCGCACTTATCGTGTCCCTGTACAATTATAAATGTTACAATTTACAATGAAATTGATTTGTTTACTATGAATTTATTGCAAGTCGTATGAACAGAATGATTTATTACCAATAAAATATATTTATTGAATACATTTCATATACAAATGGTTAGAGTACGTAAGAATGATAAGCTTACTGGAACGCTGTGATTGCTTCCTGGTTTCTTTTCAAAACAAGAAGGGTTCTTGCTCTTCTTTCTAAGACCTTAAACCTCAAATGTCGAGGGTAGCCTAATGCTAGGCAGCGTCGGATATCTGCAAGCGTCTCTTCATATTGTTCCAAATGGTTTAACGCTGCTGACCTATTCGCTAAAACTATTGCAAGTTCTTCAGCTAGAAACGAAATATTTACAATTGTCAATAAATAATGATATGACTTCTGTAATAGAAACGCGTCGATATCGTTACGTACGTACGATATTTTTCAAGGTGGTAGAACCAGTGTAGTTAGTAGTGTAGCGTGAACAGAGATGGGCATAACTAGTTACTTAAGTAATCTAATTAATAATGAAATTACAAAGTAATTAAATTAAATCTAATTGAATTACACAATAATCAATTAAATTGTAATTGAGTTACTACCAACGTGCAATGTAACTGATTACAATATATTTAATTACAAAATAATTTAATTAGAATATAACCCTATTACCTAGTAATCTGTTTAATTGTAACCTTAAGTTTGTATATGAAATATATTTATTGGTTCTATCTGTAATGTTTTTTGTTTACAATGATAATCAAAACAAGATGTATTTAATATTTCAACAAAACATCTGATACACATGTTTTTTTAGAAATGAGCGTATATAACTTTTTTTTTTTTAATATTAAATAAAATAAAAATATATCATCTTCGCTTAGTGTAGTAGCGTATGTAGGATTGTAGGTAAAGCAGGTACGGTCTGCAACTTCGGCAAGTACGAATTTAAGTGCAAACGTTCCAGTCTAATACTGATTTAAATATTAAGTAACTTTGCAACAAATTACTTATGTAACCTGTTACAATGTAATTAGATTAACTTGTAATTAAATTATTTTTAATTAGTTACAGTGAATACTTATTGTAATTAGTTACATATGTAACCTGTTACAAATTATTTTGAATACTAATTACAAAGTAACTGTAACTTGTAATTGTTAATTCAATTGCTTTTTGCCCATCACTGAGCGTGAAGCATTTCTTGCGTTTCGATAGAAGGGGGTGGTTGCCGAAACACTTTCACATGAGGCGACCATCTTAGTCCTCGGGAGTAGCAATGCATCTATGATTGACTTCAGATGGAACCCATGTTCTGTATGAAGTTGATTACAGATGTCCATGGGCGGCAGTGGCCACTTACCATCAGTTGGACTGCATGTTCGTTTGCTACTTCAGTCAGATAAAAAAAAACGTATTTGGTAAATGCTGTACGGTATAATAATAATAAAAAACCTATCTTAAAAAAAAACCTACGTATTTACATAAAGTTAAAACTGGTATCATCAGAAACTTTAGAAAGCATTTAAAATACGAGTAAATGATCTGCAATTAAAATGAAAGTTGTGCAGTACTTACTTTCCTTTTTCGGCATAAATAGCATGCTTTGACTGTAAAGTTGCAATGCTTTCCCCCAATCACCTTGCTGCACTGCCTTGTTGCCATCGTCCTTCAATTGGCGCGCTTTGTCTAAATCTTTCTTTACTGGAAAGTCACCGCCAGTTGTACACTTTTCGACATCAGATGCGAGATCATAATTTCTGATGACAGGGAGACTGCATAAATATGCCGCGCGTTTCGCATTTGTTTCTAAATTGGCGAAATTGTTTCTTGTAACGTCGTCGATCGCGTTGTTAATACTTTCATGGAATACTTTGAAGAAGCCTTCGTTTTCTTTCGACATGATGAGATGCGTTTCACAATATCAACAAATACTATCTATCAGTTTAACGCTTAGACCTTTTCTATAACTTTGTTTAAATTTACGAAAGGTGTCACTATATTTCACATTGAACGAAAATAATTTGATTTAGAAAATGAAAATAATTAGTTACTGAAAGAATTACAGGTTAGAATCGACTTCAACGAGCCGGCACATGGCGACGGTAGTGAATGTTCCGTATTTCTATTTTTACATCTGGGTCGAAGATTCTTCTCGGCATCTCTCCACGTTGATGTGAATTCATGTTCTGTACTATTATATCAATTATTAATGTGTCTTACAAACATAATATTCTATAATTATGTTATGTTATATTAAGTATTATAAATATAATTTGTCGTTTTCTCCTTTACTAGCATTTACTAAGTAGGTACGAGTATATAGAGTTTTATCATTGCTCTATATAAAACTATTTTATAATGAAAAAAAAACACTGCGGGTAAGCAGTTGTTTTTTTTCTATGTAGAGTTCTTCCAAACACATTTTTTTCTAAGTATGTAGAGTTCTTCCAAAATGAATATGCCTTTATTATCAATTATTTGGGATTAGCTACTACTAGTCTGAATGCAATAATCGCTGATATTTATGTAAACCTAATTGGCTTAAGTAAAGTTGACCCCTAGACAAGCTGAGATGTATCTTGAATAGTAGGTACGGTAGGATATTATTGGAGGAGAAAACAGGACCGGTTTGGCTGGCGACAATTAAAGGAACTTTACATATACAGTAATGATTTAAAGGAAGTACCTATGGATGAATAAATACGTATAGTTATATAAATGTTTTAACCATCCAGATAAAAACATTATAACGTATCTGTGTAACATTACCTTGCAAGAGATAATGCACTTAATTTCATGTCTAACAAAGGCAGTATATCATCACAAAGCCATACCTAATAGAAGCATACAACTAATGCGAGCTTATTAAAATGGCGTGGAAAAAACTTATGTAGTCAGTTTTCTCGGATTTTGTATGTCTCACGGATTCCTAAGCAGCTTCTAGAGCATGATCTGTAGATGTTTCTTAGAAATAAGGAAATGTTTTATTATATAGCTGCCTAGATTCTATGTAATTATGTGCAATGTAAGGACAAGATGGCTATTACGCAGAAAGAATTGCTGAAATTATTGTGATGTATGGTAATTTTATTGTTAGCCAGTTTAACGTTTGTCACGTTTTTTAATACATTGGACCGTTGGACGGTAAGAATAAAATGGATCTAATGCGAAATTTGCTTATTGTGGGTAATAAAATGTACTTCGCATTTTTCGAAGTTTCTTCGCGCGGTTATTAAAAGGACGTAACATTTATTTTTGTCCTTTCCCAGCATGAAAACGTCATTGTTAGTTTGACTACACGCTTGACTAACTTATTAGGTTTATTTACAAGTGCCTACTTAGCTTAATTTGCTCAAATTTGAGTTCGGTCTTTTTTGTTTTCTTTGTGCGTTAGAAGAAATCTTCTATTGTTCATACGTGGTTTTGTTAAGTTTGCAAGTAATTCACTGTTTCTTTCTTTAAATAGTTATTTTATATAGATATATCTGATTTTGTATGGTTTTGTCATGAATCTGAAATTCAAGATTGATATCATAAACAATTGAATTTTATTTTATTTTATTCTTGATGGCAGAATGTAGAGACTAAACGAAAGATAGTGGAAGAGATTCCATATGACATACGTTACGACTAAGTTTTTATTACTAGGAAGCGCACATTCCTCTACGACTTGTGTAGATCTTAAGATATCTACAGAGTTATGCAACTTAGTAGGTAAATACATCGTGATTTGTTATCAAGAGATAAACGGTAGCTGCAATAGACCAACGATTTGGCATTTTACGGAATTAACGAGGCATGTGTAGAGAGTGCGAGGTGGATAGAGAAATTTCGAGATGGATAGGAAAATTTGGGTCCAATTATTTCTGAAACAATGCCTCCTCTTTGAAGATGAGGGATGGACTTGAGTAATTGGACTAAGATTTTATTTTTGAGGGGGAGAGACGCTCATTCCCTCCCACGGGATTTACCAAAAACTTAAATTCATATAACAGGCTCTTTCCTTTAAACTCAGATATTTTAGATTCTTCAAGTTTCTACCACATAGCTATGCATTTATAACTTTAAGGTCTCACAAATTCACAAAACCTGCTTTACCTAAAGTTATCTAATAGCCAGGTTAATACCCGCGTAACATGTAGGTAGGTAAGAAATAACATGGAAGATTCCATCTCAATTTTGATACCAATCGTCTTTAGTAATAAAAACAAGAGAACATTATAATTGTTTTATTTTTTTGCACAACGATTTATCTTAATCAGATGATATGATTCACGTAACACAGGCACCTTTACGAATACTAAGAATTTGTCAAGGTTACCGCCATCTTTCTGTAAATCCTTTTCAAGAAGGCTCTAGAAAAGAATTAGGTAATTTATTCAGTTTTGATTCGTAGTAGATAATAAGTATTAGTAGTATATATAATATCTATAATACAAATGATTATACTTAATACCTAATATCTATAATTACTCTGAGATGTATTTTTGCAGATTCTCTCAAAGAAGTAGGTATTTATAAAATTAAGTGCCTATGATATATATTTAGGTACCTATTGTCTTTATTTATAACACGGTATCGTGACAATAAAGTATTTTATTTTTACAAAGATATAACTATGCACCTACGAATCGAGTTAGTTAAAAGACGGTAGTTACAAATTTATTGCTACTCTAAATTAGGTATAAAAATAAGTATGAAGAGAATTTCCTACAGCCCAAGTGCACAGGCCGTGGACCGTGTTTAGAAATTTATGTTTATTGGTTCTTCAGGATGTAGGTATTTGAGTCGTGGTGAAAATCAAAATTAATTCTAATGAATGTATCTATGTAATTACATCGATGTTATTAAAGTCCGCATCGGTAGCATAATACGTGGATACCGACTTGTGGACGGGAATAAATATAATTTGGTAATAGTTAGTTGTCGATAAAAATGCATCTTTTAGTAGTTTTTATCCGAACACATATAATAAGACAATATTTTATATATAGTATAAAAGGAGCTAAGAATAAGGATAGCAAAGGATAACGGTCACATCTAATATAATAAATTTACTCCAGATAAGTCCAGATGCGTTGCCACACCTTCAAACCAGACAGAAGCGCTACTCTAATATAATTAGATAGTGTTTCATGAAACATGTAATTTTGGTTTTTCCGAATTCTTATCCCAAAAAAATGTAGTGACTTAAAAAAGTATAAATATATAGTTTTGTATAGGTTGCTTTTGCTCCTATCTATGAATAAAACATACCTACCTAACCTCTAATTACAGATATTTAACAACTTTCATCTAATAATGAAAGTACGATAATTTTATTTGTTATAAATGTTTCTATGTGAATATTTAATATGAATACATCTTACCTATATTAATTTTCAATTAGGCCATTCATTTCAATTCAAATCAAATTTTTGGAGATCGACGAATCTTTTTATGTGTCGTCAACCCATAATAAGTAGTTCCACTGCTGAACACATGTCTTCTCTCAGAATAATATAATTATTGGGCCATAGTTCACCGCGCTGGCCAAGTGCGAATTGGTAGACACTTTTCTTTTAGAATCTATCAACAAAGTTCGCTAGATAGTCACTACCAGCGGACTGTACCATAACTGGCTTTTTACATAACCATATAACTTACCAGGGTATCAGGTTGTACTATTATTCATAGACTCATCGTAGAACATCATATTAAAACGGGAAGCATGCTTAGCTTCAAATCCAGTTCTGGGCCTGATTGATTTGAATTATATAATACAGGTAATTATATCCCAAGTTACGCTACCGTTCCGGTGGCTGATCCCGTTGGTTATTGTCACGGCATTATGTTGTGATCTGACTGCCTATTATGTATTGATTATTCATGCGTGATAGATAGGTAGAGCATTTGCCAAACATTTGCGTTAGGTTGGTATATTTTATATATTTGATAATAATAATGGTAAATGATTTTTAAAAGAGAGGTATTACCGAAGCGTTATGACATGGCTCTTCAAAAAAAGTGATAAATGCCCTTCAAAGTAGGCGATACTATGGAGATTCCTCTGGTGTGGCAAATGTCCACAGGCGACGGTGACTATTTTCGATTAAGTAGCCCGTCCGCCTTATCATCGGGTTCAAGTATAAAAAAACATCTGTCCAAACGTTCGATAGCGTCAACGAAATTATTAGACAGCTTGCAAATAAGTCGGCCAGCGAATTAACCTTGCTATTGCGATCGATGTAATGATGTTAGCTAAGGACAATAATTTAGATACAGCTTTATAAATAGAAAATTAATAAAATATCCTAAAATTTCAATTGATACAAGGTGACAAATAATAGGACTTTAGAGGTTAGTTTTCATTGTTATAATTTTGTGGCAGTAGTGAGACCTAATTAAGGGCCTTAGAAGGTTAGAAAATATTCTTTACAGCTGATTAATATAAAACTTACCTTCCTTTACTATTCGAGAAAACATCCGCCGAGGCCGGTCACGGATGGTATCTTCTTCCGACTTACTCCAATCTGCATAAAAGTAACGTAATAGAGTATGCTTTAGCCATCTCTTAGGTATTAAAGGATATAGTTACGTTATTAACAAAGGGACATAAATGAATTTACATTAAAATATTTATGACCCATATATTTGTAGTAAAATTAATTTTCAAATTCGTCCAAGATAAAAAATCCTTTTTAATAGACATATCATGTGGATTCAATAAACAATATTGGTTCGCCATTTTGGGGGGCGTTTGCCATATTGGATGTAAAATGACGCCACTAAGCTAACCATGCACTGTTACTAATTCGAAATTCAGAGGTTGGATTTAAAGCGCACTAACGAACTAACATGTCGCTTGTAATGTACAACCAAATGATATATTTGGGTAGTGTACGCTTTCTACACTCATAGCGCCACAGTAGGATTTTCTCCTGTATCGTGGGTGCCATGGACACACACAAAGACGAATACACAAACACCCAGACCCAGAACAAGAATCTAAACTCATCATTCAGATACCTGTCTGGCCGGGAATCGAATCCGAGACCCACTGCGTGTCAGACCAGTATGGTAACCGCTGCGCCACGCGGGTCGTCACTTTTCAAATCTAGGTAATATTCAAATTATGTGTACCTAAAAGTATATTTCAAGTGATGACTGTAACTTAAATCCTCATAAATATGATACAAATAAAACTCATCTAGACACAAGTCCATCGTTGTGATCATAAATTGTAATACTTAATGATATCGTCATAAACGTTTACATTGTTTGTGTAGCTTAAGGCGATTCATTAAGATACTTTGTATAAGTACTTTGGAATACATTTATTTCTCATTATGTCTAAACCTGACATGTATTACAATTAACACCTAGGAGCAAAATTTTCCTGAAGTCGTGACGCTACACACATCAAAGTAACATTTAGCATACGTGTAAGGACTAATCAATCACATTTTGTTATTATCTTGCATTACCGAGGTATGTGATTATAACTTCGAACTTGTTTACACAGTGGTGGTGTTAATTATCTGTAATAGATTCGTAGTATTTTAAAACTTCTGCTAAAGTGCGGCCTAGCCTACATCCGTGTACCCGACGCCGTGGGAGCGAAGGTTTTGAAGGTTTCCCCCTCGAAAAAAAAGCCTGCATCCGTGTGGGATTGATCAGTGTTAGTGATCAGTGCAAATTTTAAATTAGGGGCAAGGTGTGCAAAGTTTGCTAGTTTGCGCTCACTTTACGCAGTTTGTAGCGCATACTAGCAAACTTTGGACATTCCATTTCAAATATATGGCAGGGAGTACTAAGCAGAGAGATACGTCGCAAATTCGGTCGGCCGCGAACAGTTTGCCTTTTTTTTTTGTTTTCGAGGGGGAAACCTTCAAAAGGTACCCGACGCCGTGGGAGCGACGCAGGGTTATGTGGGATTTTTACCGCACTAAAACCCCCCCGGTGGCCGTCCTCGGCGCTGAAAAGGAGGACTCCGGGATCTCGAAACGACTTCAACCGGAATCCTCCGAGCGCGTTGCCCCATCGGGCTCCTCCCAGATGGGCGGCTGGACCCACCGCTCCGTCTAGTCTTTACGACGGTATGCGACCACACATACCGCCGTCCTTCCCGGGATTGCCTGACCGAACGGTTCGAGCTCCCACTCTAGCCGTCTGCAACCCCGGAAGCCCCTTTTAGTCGCCTTTTACGACAGGCAGGGGATGCCGTAGCCCTATTCTGATCCCGGAACTACAGGGCGTGCGAACAGTTTGCCTACTGGGGACACAGCCTTAGTCTATATTATTACTCACAAAATCCTCCAACTTTGGCCAAAAATACAACTTATTTATAATCTTTTTAACCGACTTCCCAAAGGAAAGAGGTTATCTATTTTTCCTGTATATATATTTTCAAAAATTGTTTCTACAAATACAAACACGTGTTCAAATGGCGAAATTTAAAAAAGATATATAATCGTTATCACCATTTACATATATATACGATATACGTAATCGTTACGTATGTAATTACTCTATACACTGATATGAAATACATATCTAACAATAACCTATTTCTCTATATACGATTACATTAGATTCGATCTAAATTAGGTATATCTATCTATAAACATAAAAGATAAGTCGTAACCATATCGCAAAATATTAGCGTTTCTACTCAATTTTTCCTTGACGTTGAATACAAACAGGAGAATCAGTTCAAATAAGCTATAAACGTTAGGACACCTTCCGGCTGTTGAGCTATTCACATATCACACGTTATCGTTCCATAACGAGTGTAATGTCAGTTTATCCAGCAATTTAGTTGTAATGAGGTGTAATAAAGCGGGAGGCAAGGTGATCTCGTCGGTATGCACGGCGCGTGGACGTCCCCGCGGATGGGAGCGCGCGGCGCATCTCAATGCGTGCGCCAAAGTCGGAGCTCGCTTCCGACTTGTTTGGCGGACTTTTACGTTACTTATGATATCTTGTGGATTGTTTTGATGTTATAGTTGTAGTTAACGTATATAACTTAAGTAAACAACTTTGATTGGATATCGTTACTCTTACACCAATATATTTTTTTAACATTGTAAGTGTTATAAATACATAACTTATTTTGTTATCTTCTTGGAGAATACCTTGTTTAGCAGTTTTTCGGTAACTAAGTATCCAATACAAACCTACGTAGGGTTTATGGGTAGGTACTTTTAAAAATAAAGAAAATGTAACCTTGTAATAAAAAAAGTAAAATTTAGAGTGCTTCTATTTTAAAGACATGTCTAATAAACTCTAAATAAGTAGAACATAAGCCCCGTAATATGTATAAAATGGATTATAGGTGATTAAGTTGAGGTTCTTACTGAAATGTATAATGTTACCTATAGAATAAAATAACGATATAGGTGTTTACTAATATTTAGGTTGTTTGTCCGAAGATTCGGGTATTTCCAATTATCATGGTGCCTCCGCAGTCATACCACATAGTTTTACCAACATTAATATTATAATAATATTACTAATGAGGCATACGCACCATTAAATTTGTTAAGCACGATTTACAGTGAGAAACGTGTGTACAAATACGTAAGTAGATGTATGAATGATCACGATAAATAATGTAGTAAAATTCACGACCACATGACCTATGTTTTTGTTGTAGCTTTAACATTGATGGGGATTAAATTGGTTATTAATGTAGATTTTCTTAACAATTATAGTACCATCCCCATCATTAATCTTGCCATCGATTATTTTCTTTTTGTTTCGTTTCGTAACTGGTGGTTTCGTTTAGTATAATCAATATATTTTTATGTGGATAAGGTCGAATTTATCACATCTTTAAAATTAACAATATTTTTTAGTATTAAACGTTTTTTTATACCCACAGCTTCGCTTAGCGAGGTGTGAGTATAAAAAACACCGTTTAATACTACATATCTATGGTACCTCGTAAAGAACATTTTTCTATAAATAATAATTACTTGTTATTCAAACAATATTTTGACAGAACCTTAAATATCAAGGTAAAGTAATATCCGACTTGGTTTCCCTAAATCAATATTCAGTGTACCTACGGGACTTCTGGCGTTGTCATTGGCAGATAATTCCTTCCTCTTAACTTACGAGTACTTAATTAGTTTTCCTTAATCACACTCAAGTTCATAACAATATTAACTGACAAAACAAGTCAGGATTCAACGACAGTAAATTATATTATCTTAAGGATGCAACATAACATACGGAAACATTTCATGGAGGAAATGCAGATTTATTTGATGCAAGTTTACTTGATTGTCTTGAACTTTTGAACTAAATGGTATATCGTACGTAACAATCTCGTTTATGAAATAGATAGATGCAGGAATAACGAAAAAATACGGAAATAAGTACGCAGAGAACCAGACGTGGATAATTTCTTCGGTCAATAAGTAAATGATATGTGAGTGTTATAAATCGGCAGAGCTCTTCAGCGATGGTACTAGTTCCACAGCAACATTTGCTACATAACAAATAAACATGCTTCATAACGGTACAAAATCGTTGTGTCCAGGTTGAAAAACGAAATAAGATAGAGACGCCGCTATTAACTTAAAGCATTCCAATTAGTCCTTACCAGAAGCACACGGCCCTAATCGACCTCTGAATCCCTTATGTCTCACTAAAAGTCATGAAATAAAATTGAGAATGTTGTTTAAGCAATATCACTATGGTTTTATATATTATATCCCTGGCGCTTAAATTACGAACAATACATTTATCTAATTCGATGTAAGCAATTCAAATAACGCATTACTAAGAACAACAATACATCTTTTGTTCTTAAACCACAAAGTTGTTTGTTATTATTTAATTAAAATACGCTTCCTTTGCATTTTCCCGGAAGGAGGAGGAAAATTGTCGTCCCTTCATCATTTGCGTGCTGAATAATTGTTATGAGTTATTGTTGTCTTCCTGAGACCACTATGTGGCCTCTAAACAGAAGGTATTTATATTTCTTACTTCACGATGTGAATGAACATGTCTTAGCTAAGAGCATGACAATTAATTTTTGCCCGAGGCATGGTTAGCATTGCACTTTCCATGTATTTCCAATTTATTTGTGCGTGAAGGTTACCGAGACAGGAAACCGTCACGAAAAAATCAGGAACCGATAACGTAAGGTTTTATAGTATCCATACTATCGAGCATATTTAAGAATTTAAAGTAAACCACTAAAAGGCAACATGTGGCGCGGTGGGCACCGTAGCAGTAGACGTATCTGTACTACTCAAGGAATTCGATTTCTGGTCAAGTTTTGGTTAAATTACGAGTTATAATTTAATATCTCGGATTGCTTATTAGGTCTTGTTTTTCTGAATTCCAATATACGAGATATGAATACGACTCACGAAAGTGGCACTAAGGGAGTATAAATACAAGTATTATTTTTAATTACACAGATGGCTCAATAGAGAATTAAATTTCATTTTTTACAATTAATTTACTCATAACGTAAAAACCAATTATCATCGTTACAAGTTTAAAAAGTATCTACAGTAGCAAATTAATTTAATCTGTTATCTAATCAATATAATCTATCTACTAGTTATACTATTATGTAAATGTAAACAACGGACTAGGCTGTTACTGATAACGAAGTTTATATACAGCGACCTTCTGAAGCTTAGAGAAATATTTACACCGAGATAGCCAAGACGGTGCCGACAAAGTTATCTGGGTGTATAACACGTATCACGGTCAGACATTGTTATTACTTTCACCCCTCAAAGGTGAGGCGCCGGTTGCTAATTTTGCAGATGATCTGATAAGGAAACAATGTTTTCGTAACGATAACACTTATCACATTTATAATGAGATACGATCTGTCTTGAAGATTTTTATATTCGCTTTTCGTGCGCTTTATCTAGTTTCTATTGCACATATCTAAAGCAAAACGTTTGATTTTTTTTCTTTTTATCCTACTTTAGTCGGATAAAAAGAAAAAAATTCAAACGAGTATGGCGGTCCACCTGATGGTAAGTGGTCACTGCCGCCCATTGAGATCTGTAATCAACTTCATACAGAACATGGGTTCCATCTGAAGTCAATCACAGATGCGTTGTTACTCCCGAGGACTATGATGGTCGCCTCGTGTGAAAGTGTGTAAAGTTTGAAATAATGCTGTACTTTTGCGCGACTACTCTTACAATTATTTGTAATGTTGCAGTGCTAGATGTTAAGACATTGATAAAATTATTCCTTCGATTTTATATACGTATTTCAAATTGTTTTTATTTTCAGTATTATTTAATTTATCTTCTTATCTCATCTTCTCATCTCAATCTTGTTCATTTCTTATTTTTACCATACAACCTCAGTTTAATCATATACGTGCCTAAATTGTATTATAACGAAGCTACATATAAAACCAGAATTTTTATTTTTTAAAGATCAATTTCAATAATCCTCAAACGAACAAGACGTCCAACTTATCGAACTTGTCTGTCCTTATGTATGTAATCTTTAAATTTACGCAGTTTTTTAATAGATAGAGTGATTCAAGAGGAAGGTTTTAATGTATATAATACATGTATAGACCTATAGTATAGTAGAGAAACACTGATAATTTAGATTTTTTACTTTTAAGTGGAACGAAGTTCGCCGAGTAATCTACTTATCTATAAAGATTAAATCTATAATTATACTTTAAGTTAAACAACGTCGGTAGACTTACAAATTTGGATAGGTGACCACGGTTAGAAATAGTTAAATATTAGTAAAAAGTAGTTGCTCATAAACCTTCAGTCTCGGTTATTACGATTATATAAATTAAGGTTACCATCCTCTGGCGTTTTGGCGTTTTGGGGTCGTATATTATATAACTATTACTAGTCTATATACTTCGGGCTATATACCTAGTTTTGCTTTAGTTACGGGCATATCAACAAGACATTAAAATGCACTCATGTGTCATCACACTTGTATTAAAAACATTGTATGCATGTTCAAAAGCAATACCGATAAATCTTTAGTTAAAACGCATAATACGTATAACGTGCAGTCGTAAGAATTAAAACGAAATAATCTGCGCAGTAAATCAATTTACACATTTATAAATGTTAATAATGCAGCGTAAAAACCTATGAGTGGGGCAGTAATATGGACCGCGTACGTAACAATTGAGTGACTGGTCGATTTGATTTAAGCGCTTCCGTTGTTTACGAGATCGCATTATAATTACGGTCTAGAAATTTCAGTTACAAAAGATGTTTGTCTGTTTTTAAACGCGTGCACTGTATTGCGTTAGTTAAAAACAGTATTTTTTTATGAAATTAAAACAGCATACGAAGTAAATTTCATCTAGTGGCGAGTCACTGCCGGTCTGTACCTAAATCTGTAAATAAATTGAAATAAGACTGCAATTTTACCTAAGACTACATATGGGTATACCACTCTTCTGGAAGGCTGAAATACAGGAAGTTACTCATATAAGACATAAATATGTAAATATTAGTAGACTATGTGGTGGTACTACAATTTACCTTTTTTGTTGAATTGTCATCTTTTAATTAATTATATACTTACGTTTAGTACGTAATATGTCTAACAAGCATATCTATTGTATGTGCAAAAATATTAATCAGGTCATACAAACATATATGTATGAGTACATCCATATTACGTTTAGTAGCCATTTATAGAATTGATGTAGGTATTATTGTTTCCCTGTTTTCATGCCAATTCATGACAGCCACGTAAAACTAATGACTCGTTCTAATTTTTGTGCCTATTTCAATTCTATTGTATTTTCATAGGCTGACTAATATTGATAATAAAAAAAATTAAAAGAAAGCCTTAAAAAGTTACAATTATGAACAATGAACTTAATAAGTAATATAGTGATTGATTGTTTACTTTCTTTTAGAGATAATTTCTTTTCAAGACGTAAATTTAGGGGATTTTATGACTTATGGCACTAAATTAATTTATAGTAATCCTAGATATATATGCAGATATTTAGGATAAATATCTAATAATTTTCGTAGATATATATTTTATTATATTTTCTAGATATTTATTGTAGATAGTTTTAAGTAGGTAACTTAATCTTCGACATTTAGTGTTTCCACCATAAACTAGCTCACCCTTGATTTTATGAGTAAACAGTAAAAATATGCGCACATTTAGGTATCTAAAATGAATCTACTATAGGTATTATTAAGAACAGTTATAAACTCGATACTTAACTATGTTATTGTTGATGTTGATGAGTTACTTAGAAAACAACAATTAATTTCTATATCGTTACTAGATAGGAATAAACACCAAAGCGGCGTAAGGCTATTTTACAAAATAAAATTTAAATCAGAGCGATTTAAAGTTTCTGCCATTTTCTGTATATATTTCTAAAAGGTTATTTTATTATTGTTATTCAGTTTGAAATTGAGAAAGACTGTTCTCATAACAAATGATTCATGTATTTTCTAAGCCATATATTTTCTTGCATCACAGATGCTTCCTCGTACCAATTAGTAAGGGTTGCATTAATTATATGTTGTATTATTTAAATTATACAAAAGTATTAAACATCAGTATCGGTACAAAGCGCTTTTTGTTCTCGAGGGGGAAACCTTCAAAGTGTACCTACCCGACGCCGTGGGAGCGACGCAGGATTATGTGGGATTTTTACTGAATGTAAATCCCCATCCCCGTGGCCTCAGTGCTATAATTAGGACTCCAGGGCCTCCAAAGGAACGCAACCGGAGTCCTCTGAACGCCATGCCTCATTTGGTTCCTCCCAGGTAAACGGCTGGGCCCACCGCTCCGTCTGGTCTTTACGTCGGCATGCGACCAAACATAACGCTTTCCTTCCCGAAGTCGCCTGACCGAACGGTTTAAGCTCCCACTCTAGCCGCCCGCAACCCCGGAAGCCCCTTTTAATCAACAGGAACATCAATACGACAGGAAGGGGATACCGTAGTCCTATTCTGATCCTGGAACTACAGAGACGATTGGTACTAAGTACTAGTAACTGCTTTAGACCCAGGTACTGGGACAATCGGGTAAGGTTATTAACTATAATAAATAATCCGATTTCAAATGAACCGAAGAAGGAACAATTTAAAGATTTTTTAATTCTTGTCTCAATTTGCGCTAAAAAGTCTAGTAAAATCCAAAACATAGTGCTATGAAAATACAATCAATTGGCAGCTCATCTGTGTACGGGTATAATTATTAGAATTTGTAAATATAATTAATATATAAATGTATACCTATATATTGTATAGTAATAGGTAAATAATAATTAATTACAGAAGCGTATACTAGTAATTAGGTACTATAAATTGAAACATTAAACGATATGACTGCGATAAATTGTACAGCTTTAATACATAAATAATACAATGTGTATTATTTATTTAAAATATTCTGTTGCAAGTAATTGTATCGATCTTTTTGGCATTCTTCTTAAAAGAGACTTCTTCAGACTTTTGCTTATATTTTAAAATAACAATGACTGACATAATTTTAATATGACGTTTAAGGAACTAAGAATTCTATCTGAAGTCAATCACAGTTGCTCCAGATAAAAGTGTGCTAGCACCCACACTAGTCCATCGAAACGCAAGAAATGCTTCACGCTAGAAATAGGTGTGGCGGCGGTACCCCGGTTGAACTACACTGTTTCTACCACCTGTAACTTATTATTAATTTTTGCCGGATAACAACAGAGTAATGTACTGCTGTGTTGTGGTCAGTTGAGTATGGTGAGGGAGACACATAAATATCTGGGGCGTTCCAATTTAGTCTTCACTAGCTGACCCGGTGAACTTTGTTCTGCCTAAAAGTCAAAAATCTTAAACTATCAGTATTTCTCCACTATATTATGCATGTATTATACATAAAAACATTCCTCTTGAATCACTTTATCTATTAAAAAAATCTGCATTACAATTGGTAGCGTATTTTTAGAGATCTAAGCGTACATATGGACAGACAGCGACTTTGTTTTATACTATGTAGTGAATTGTAGTAGGTAATGCGCATGTGGCTAACCTCAAGTAATAAAAATACTCTGATGATATCTTTAGGTATTAGCCGTAGAATCAGATGGACTGTATGCTCGTTTACTACTTTCACATCATATATATAAAAAAACCTTTAATTACACTTTAATTTAAAAAATGTACACGCTTATGAATATATGTATGTGTTTTTTGTGTCTACAAACAACAAAGTAATAAATTAATTAATTAAATTACTTTACGAAGACATTAACATTGAACTATTGTTTATGCACTGCGTGTGAAATCGTGACTAACATAATTAATTCTTTCAGTGGCAAAAAAACTAACTCCCCGCTCAGTCCAATTAATTCTACCTAGTTACACGTATATTAATTTTATTATCCGACAGTAGTCGACGCCTCTCTAATTGATGTTTACATGTTTCAACGTATAGTTAGACTATAAAGTAAATTATTGATATGGCAAAGGAATCGTTAGTAAAAGCGTACACATGGTGTCTTTATTCATCGCTTTACGTAATTATAATGCGATATATATCTCTTTTATATCTTAGACAGGGATTGCCCTCATTACATCATAATAATTATAATTAAATATATAAATCAGAAATATAAAGTAAGCCTCTACTAATTATAAGTAGTAACTATTCTGTCAGGGGTTGAACGGTCATGACCATAATAACGTAGTTTATTTGCTCTATAAATTAAGCCCTTTCATTTGATACCCATATTGGGAATGTTGTACAAATATTTGTAAGGTGGAGTGTGTATTCACTTTCTACATTACACAAAAAAATGGCCTCCAAACTTTTGGTACGGATTTGTTAAGTATCATTTACCATAATTTACTAAACTAGTCACCCGTCACATCGGTCGAAATTCGACCGTAATTTAAATTAAAAAACTAAACTTCATATTGTCCAAAGTAGTACGAATATTTCTCAAATTCAAATAAAATGTAATACTTTTCAAGTAATTTTGAATGCAATAGCGAGTATTTTGACAAAGACACTGACATTTCCGACGTTATGTGTTTTTATAGTAAGGCATTGAATGTTCTATTTCGTTTATTATTTATGTGTTTGTGACAAATGCAGGGTTGTGTGTGTAATGTGTTTTTAGTAGATTTTATGTATGTTTCAAGCACTATTTGAAAAAAATATTAACATTCTGCACTCGTGCTCTACGTCCACTATAACCGTGCAAAGTTTCATACTAATCCATCCGTATATTACTTAAACTTCACGTATTAATATATAGAAGAAGATAAAAACAGAGGATACGAAGTATAGTTTAGGCAATAACAAATAGGCTCAACAAGGAAATGAAAATTGTGAAGTCAATATAGTTAATAGAAAATAATAAGTTTAACGCAACTGGGCGTGGGCGTGTAATGGCGTTTGTGCGGATATGAGAGCATCGCTCTCTATTGACTCCTACGTAAGGGTTCCTCCTACTCGTAGGTTAGAAACATGGAGCTATTAAAATTAACGTATAAACAATTGATAAAAATATCTTTATGATGTAGCAATATTGGTTATATTTCGGCTGGTTAAACTAAACGTCGTACATTCGAAATTTAGAAACGTTGAAATTCTGTTTTAAGCTATGTTTATGTTAGAATTATTCAATTCAATTCAATTAAATGTAGTTAAACCTCACCACTGAGAGTTCTCTATAAAGCTCTTCTTAATAACACACGGAAACCTGTTACTAAATCTATATAAATTTACTCATTATTTTTTATAGTTTCTTTTATGTCACAAAATTTGTTACATAATACGAATAACCGTGTCTTTAAAGACCATGTGGTAATTCACCACATCTGTTTCTGTCTCACAGAATAATATCACTGTCGCTTTGTTTTGGCATGGTAATAAAACAGAGAAATAAGATCGTTCAATTGTCTATTTAGGCCTCAGCGCATTTGTACACCAAAATGCGTTATTTTTAACCCTGTTTGCGACTGATGTCCTTAGACATTGTCCTCTGACATTATCTGCTTTATCTGCTCGACTGTTCTGGCTCAATTTCATATGAGGAGACCATTTCGGTAGTAGCAACACATCAATAATTGACCTCAAGTAGTACTACCTATGTAAAGTCGTTCATAGTTGAAAGTGATCACTTACCATTGCAGATTGCACACTCGTTTGATATATCAAAATAATAAAATAAAGTGAGATATGAGCATTACTTGCATTTAATAACTGCATGTGCTTTTGATTGTTGCTTGCTTGCTATAATACTTGAAATTACTATTGTCGTGCTTTGAGCAACGATACAGTACTGGAAAATCTATGAATGATGCATACATTATAAGCATAGTTTTTTAGATACAACCTTAATAATAAATGCGAGAAGTTATTTAGTAACCGCTTATAGGTTGAGGAGAAGAGGAGAGGAGAAAAGGTTGAAGAGACGTGATTGCTTAATGTCTAAATTATACACAAAATCCTGGTGAAAAACTTATATAATTTTTTTATTCATACGAATTGTAACAAAGGTATATCTTGAAACCCTGATTTACTCTCAAGCTCATTTTAAGAATAAAAATAATTTTTGAAAATTTAAAATTCAGTATTTGTTTTTTCTTAACTAGATGTCTATAAAACGCCGTCGCTGTCGGTATCATTAAAAAATGGTCTAAGAGCTATATTATTTTAAAATTATATTATGGTTAATTACCAGTTCTGAATTTTAATAATTGCTGATATCTAAGGGTATACGTTAAAACTTTCACTGGTGATCGTAGCAGGTATTCGTTTCGGACATCCGACGAGGACCGGGACTCGCCGCGGAAGACTCTTGCCCACCTCTTGAGGCAGACTTAGTTTCGTTTACAGGTACTATAGATTACTTAAGTAAATTATTTTCTAATTCAAAATTTGGCAAAAAAACAAACTAGATTGATCTCCCGCTAACCCCAGCTCAATACGCTCGCCGCCCGCAGCGTTTATGAAACCGCCGCACGCGACCGTGTCAGTCAGCGCTCTTCTATGTACATATTTTTTCAATACGAACACGCGATCATATACCCGCGTAAGTTTTACAGCTAGCCTTTGGGTCTACAGAAGAAAACTTCGTGCTCTTTACTTACTTAAAAGTCAATGTTACGGGAACACATTTTAGTAGGAATTGCACTTTTTTTTTCTTTTTTTGTTTGACTGAAGTAGCCAACGAGCATGCAGTCCACCTGATGGTAAGAGTGGTCACAGCCGCCCATGAACATCTATAATCAACTTCATACAGAATATGGGCTCCATCTGAAATCAATCACAGATGCGTTGCTACTTCCGAGGACTACGATGGTCGCCTTATGTGAAAGTATGCCGGCAACCGCACCCTTCTATCGAAACGCAAGAAATGCTTCACGCTAGAAATAGGTGTGGGGGTGGTACTTCCCCGGTCGAACTACACTGGTTCTACCACCTGGTATATCATACTTATTGATTTGGACAATGAGATACGTTATTAAAACAATCTGGTGTTGTCGCCGCGGCCCATAAAGGTATGTCATCAACTAGAAATAGATTTACCTACTGATGAGCTACACACACGTTCCTAATATAGCTCATGAAGTACTTGAAGCTCATGAAGTCTTATGAAGACTATTTTTCAAAGTATCGTAGATCTTGTGTTTTTGTCTAACTTAACAATTTGGAACCGTAGTAAAGTATTGAATGATAATATGATTACAACTTACACATATCTAAGGCCCTTAATGTAGCGATGGTATCACCCGAATTGAATCACGAAGGGTTACCGTTTTTAAATAAAAATACATATATTTATATATAAGATAATACATAATATAAGATCTACGGACTTTCTTAATACTTTGCACGTACTCTTATATCCTAAGTAAAATATTTTCAGTTAAGTTGCGAGAGTATTTTTGTAACAAGCATTCGTTAAAGTAAGTTTCTGACACATAACATGGTTTTTATGACCCAAATCCACTCACGGAGGTAAACAATGGGCTATTAACTGGACAAGCACGGTTCGCGTCTATTGCTGATAAAATGGCTTTGATTTATACTGCATGATGCCATAATACAGATTACAAAAAAATGCATAGCAATATCAATCAAAATTTTGTAATTTCTTCTCGTTGGGTAAATTATTGAAACTAGACTGTATTGTACAGTCAAAAGCAAATTATAAATAAGAAAATGAATTTACATGAATAGATTCGTTTTGCTGCTACATTATTAAATAATACTTTTTAGTAAGAACTAAAATGTAAAAAAGAAATTAACAAAGAAGCGTCAGAGAGGAGTCCAGTACCTATAGTTCATCTAAAAATTATATTCAGTGATATGACAGCCGTCTTTTCAAAAGACTACTAACTTAATACCTATACAAAAGCAACATGACCCGTAGATAAATGTCTCACATACTAAGTACTATATCAAATAAACTGTATTGATGATAACCAACCAATGCCTTTATAGGTAATTATATCAAATTCAAAGGCTCGAAATACCTCGCATTCAGTAGCATGTGAAAGTATTTGATATAGGTACTTTTTGTTCGTATGTATAATTTCGTATTTCGTGAAAAACTTCCATAGTGATCTTTACAATTATGACGGTCGCAGACGATGGTCCATATATGGGGAATCAACCGCTGTTTCTTAAGGCAAACTTACATTGGACTTACTTGAATTGGAAACTTCAGCTAATGGTCCTGGTTGTTGTAATTTTATAGCAATCGTTAAACGTTGTCGGATGGCTTAGAAACAGTCAATGTGGGCAGAGGTTTAAAGGTCTAAAACTTTCTTCTCTATTATAGTGCATCAGTTGTGGAGTACCTATAATTGCAAGATAGTAGAATGAGAAGGATTTGAAAGATCCAAACATTCGGCAGTTGTGGGTAAAGACCCTTGCCCAACAGTAGGACATAAATCTCAATGAGATATACATTGTCTATGCCGATTTTTTTTTTGCAAGAGAACCTATGAGATCCTGTCGGTTCCATTACGATGACGCTAATAAAACGAGTGTCGTTTTAATTACCATTTCCGCCCTTTATTGTATAATTAGCACATTCTCACCTTGCGCGGACATTCTCGTTTTTTGTGCACAATAAAAAAAATCCAACACAATCGCTTGACTCACATCCAGGTCATAACTATAGAATCTCGATTAGTTTACGAGCTGTTAATTATCTCGATAACTTTACATATCTTAGAGGTTCGTAATGTTCTTTGAAAAAGTTATTGAGAATTAAACTAAACATTTTACGTAAAATGTTATTTTTCGCATTTCACATTGAAACTTTTTCTAATCCCTTACCAGGTATGTTGGTCTTGCAGATCATTTTTTAAATTATAACATCGAATTTAAAATGTATCCGTATGTATATTATGTACGTATGTGTGATCAAGTTAGCTAGGATTACCTTTTTTTTTTGTTTTCGAAGGGGAAACCTTCCAAAGGTACCCGACGCCGTGGGAGCGACGCAGGGTTATGTGGGATTTTTACCGCACTAAAACCCCCCCGGTGGCCGTCCTCGGCGCTGAAAAGTCGCCTCTTACGACAGGCAGGGGATACCGTAGCCCTTATAGCCGATATTCTGACCCCGGGGCTACAGGGACGAGCTAGGATTACCTAGTCTAAAACTTTCGTACCATTGTCTTTGTAGAAGGTATTAATTATTAAGCAAATTTAAGGGTATTCCACTACGATTTCGTGGCATTATAAGTCATTTAAAGACATACATTTGCTTTTAAACCTCAACGCTAACTCTTATTTCGTGGCCCTCGTATTAGTATCGTTTGTATTGGTGATGGCGGCGAAAGCTAGTAGGTAGCCAAAACATCTCATGCTATTGTGCTATTGCCGATATTACTTAAACATTAAATCTGAATACGATGACTATGATCTTTTATGCACTTAACACTTATGTACTATAGTAGGGGATGCAGGTTATTGACTAGAATTTTCGAACTGTGGGTAAAACCGATGTTAGGCGCACAAAAAGTTTGACGCTCGATACACTGTTTTTGCCGTGGATAATTTGGGCATTACGTGTTACGTGCAGTTTTTGCTTTTATTTCGAATATTGTAATTGTTTCTAGAAATACATGTTTATTATGTTACACTGAAAATACGTGGTCGGCCAAAATTATACAATAAAATAACATCAAGGTATAATTTTATTAATAATTCAATTCATAAATCAAGTCTTTTTTTTTTCGAGGGGAAACCTTCAAAAAGGTAACCGACGCCGTGGGAGCGACGTAGGGTTATGGGGACCTCCAAAGGACTGCAGCCGGAATCCTCTGAGCGCGCTGCCCCATCGGGCTCCTCTCAGATGGGCGGCTTGGCCCACTTGGTCGGTCTTGACTAGCACCACCCTCTCTTTCCGTGGATGTCGTAAGAGGCGACGAAGGGAGAAAAATCCGTGAGATGGGCAGCAGCAGCATAAAGGTGGTAGAATCAGTGTAGTTCGACCACACCACCGCCACTAACCTAACCTAATTCTAGCGTGAAGCATTTCTTGCGTTCCGATAGAAGGGTGTGATTGCCGGCATACTTTCACATGAGGCGACCATCATAGTCCTCGGGACAAGCACCGCATCTGTGATTGACTTCAGATGGAACCCATGTTCTGTATGTAGTTGATTACAGATGTCCATGGGCGGTAGTGACCACTTATCTTCAGGTGGACTGCATGTTCGTTTGCTACTTCAGTCAGATATAAAAAAGGATCTCCCTGCGGAACTCTTACACCTAGTACGGTCATCAACACGTTTGCCAGGCGCGGTGACTATCGGCAAATCCCCCAAGGAGACCTATGTCCAGCTGTGGACTTCAAAGGGCAGATGGATGGCTGGAATTTCTATCAGGTAGACCGTGTGCTTATAAATTAACTGTATAAAATATTTACATTGCGCCAAACCATATCTCAACAATACATTTAAAACTCCATCATATAGGTATATAAGACTTATTAAATCGTTGCCAGCACAGGATAACCACTTGTAATCTTTTATTGATATTTGGAGCTCTCTATCCGTGTTCTGCATTATAACATCGATTTGGCCTTCGCAATTATCAAATATGAGCTATCTTTATCTGCTCTAGAATTACGATTACAAGCAACACGTACTCAGATACACGAATACCAAACAGGTATTAATCCCCCTTATCTCCAGATTATTTAAATACTTTCTCGTTTGTAATTGAGTTTTATAATAACCCTAATTTACGCGGGTCACCGCTTGTGTGGAGGTGTTTAAGTGGATTTTATGTACTAGGTGTATGCTATAGCCCTCTTTACTGGCAAAGTGCAGTGTGGATTCCAGAAATCTCTGAGGACTTATTTTTTATTAAAAAATCATGAATAGTAAGTTTCCTAACGGTTTGTTTACTTAACTGTTGAAGCATTTGTCAATTCTTAACTTGAGGTTGGCAGTTTATACAATTTTCACGAAATGTAGTCCGACATTGACAATATCATACTTTCCGTATCTACCTACTATTGTATACTTCAAATTCTTTGGGTAATTAAACTCATAATTTGAACCTAAGTAGATACAATTATGTAATTCGTATCTCAGATGGGTATGCTAAGTCAGCCATCCGTTACATAAATGTGGGAATGACTTATAATCACCTGATGTTATAGTAACATAATATAGACAATCTCATAAAATGATGCAATCAAATGCATCAAACTTAATTATTTAAAATAGAGTTGCGATATTTGAGTAAAGAATGAATTTGAACTATAGTATACACAGATTTGAACTGATCCTCCCGTCATTTCACTTCACGACAGCCTAAATTTTAGCAGATTTTAAAAAACTATATATAATAGTTTATTCTTAATTTTAATTCGCTTTTTATGCAGTGTACTTAATATTTAAACACTTAGAACAAAACCATATTGTAATCTTTTTAGTTAAATAAATAAATAGTCGAATTTGTATAATTTTCTTACTGTTTACGTATACCAAAAATTTAATTTAAGTCTAAATTAAAGTAATATCAATACTAGATATTTTTTATACTTACACAAAATATTATTAAATGAATTATTATTATTATAAAAATATCAAACAAAATGAGTATAAAACGAAGAACAACAATTTATTCATGCGATGTCATAATATCCGTGCGAACACATCGTGATACTCATATTATGTACTTTGTTATTTATTGTTCTTTACAATATCACTTTATTTATGTGGGCCTTTACTTGTGATGGTTGTAGATCGATTAATCAATGCATTACTATATTTATTAAAATTTGTCCTTTTAGTAGATTCTTCATGGAACTTTTCTTATTAATATGTTCTTTTGAAAATCCATGTTTTCGATCGAATCTATTCGTTCATCTGATAGTCGCAACCATTAAAAGGGAAAGTTATAAAAGAAAAGGGAATATGCCATAACTATTTTGTTCCGAAAATCTTGGTTTACACCCGAGTACGAACTCACTGATCAAATGAAATTAAAAAACATTGATTCGAGTAAAATATGTATGTATAACAAATGGTTTAATTTAACACTGCGTAGAGATTACCAACGTCAAAAATCAATTAATTTGTATTTATTTTTAGTCTGTGGCGAATAAATAACTATAGTCCCATTTTCTTCAGGAGAAATAAAAGTATGAAGTACAGCTTATTATAAAATATTTCTTTTTCACGACACAGAAGGTGACCGTGTTGTAGTTCTTGTAGAAAATATATAAAAATTGTACATAATCAATCTTGCTTATCTCATAAAACTTATCTCATAATTAAGGTAGTGAAGAAATCACTTTTAAGTTTACGCTTAGATTAATAAGCAGTATCACATAAATTGATAAAATTAAGTCGATTATTAATCATGAGTACGTAAAATTTTGTAATAATCACATATTGCAATGCGAAAATTATTTTAAGATTTTAATTTAAATATGATTAAATTATGAGATATTCATAATATAAATATACAGAATTATGCTGTTAGATAGTCGATATAAATCGACTATTTAATATTATTATTATTATTTATGATATATTTAAACAGGCTTAACCTACATATTAACTACTACTAATAAACAGGCTTAATTTACCCCCTTATTTAAAAAAACGTGATATTTCTTTCAACTGTATGAAACGTTTACAATGGTGAACGTCCAATGCATGTTTGTGTTCTGAGATCGTCTCAGGAGAACAAACGCACGGAGTTATTGGCGAGTGACTTCGCGATTAGCCTGATCCGTAACCATAAAGCGGTGTTATTTGTTCTACAATTTACCACTTTATCACAACGAGCCCAGCCAAGAAAAACAGGTCGGGAACACTGTCACTCTCTGTTTGAACATTGCGCGGTTCGCACGCGACAACAAAAATATATTATTATTATATTTTTGTGTTATTAAACGATAAACAGCTATTAATACGACCGCGCGCGCTTCGTAGCACACAGCGTAGCGGACCTCTACGAGAGTTGCGTGCGGGTTACTGCCAGTGCGTACCGTTTTTAGTGTCCAAACGAACTTTTGTGAAACTGAAAATGGCCACCAAGAACGACCAAAGTAAGTTGTATATTTTTATTTTATTTTGTATATACAGAATATTTTTTGTAAATAATGTAAAAAAGGATTTTAGCGATTTAGATGTTATTAAATTATTGATAGTTGCAAAAATATTTTTAAGAAACGTAGTAACACTATGCTAATATCTTTATAACAGGTAAATTGTTTCCATCAATAAGTGTGTTAAAATCTTCATATTTTATATGTTCCTTTACAACCCTTAGTGACCAAATTATTTTTACGATTATCTCATGTTGATCATATTCATAATTTTTATTGCAAAATAAGGTGCTTAGATATATGGTGATTCAATTCTTATTTCAGCGTCTTTTCATTCCTACATAAAATAGTTGCTTGGTTAAAACATTATATATTCGAAAGATTTTTTATAGATACGTTATAGATGAGTAACAATTGTTTATATACATTTTCTTGTACTAATTAACCTTTATTTTAGGAAGGCTTAATGAAAAAGGCAAACGTAAAAAATGACATAATCACGCTTCAGATTCAGAAGTTGGCTTTTAATACAAATTTGGGAATTTAATATTAATGATAAATCAATTTTATTTACACTTGACGTGATATCATATTATATTTTATCTTTACACATCACATACCTATTTTAATGGCCTTTCATTGACAAACTAATCCCAGTTTATCACTTTAATAATGTTGCCATCAGATATTAATAAAATTTTCGTACTTGGTATAGTTTATGATATAGTTTCCCTTTCGCAAAATGAACATGCTTTTCAAAGTACGTTTTTCGTTTAGTATATGTAGTATAAATTATCATATAATACAGTATTAGTTTTGACTATAACATCACTCTAATCGTAGTTCTATTTTTCGCCGTATTTTAATTGTAATTAAAAGATAACTTCTCCATTCTTCAAACTTCAACTCTACATTGTATGTATTTAACATACATGACTAAAACAGAAGCTTAAGAGTTTTATATGATCCTAAATAACAAATGGCCTAATATAGGCCATATATATATGTTTAGGTATAGGTACTTTACATGTTGATAATTGGTACGGAATATTAATGACGTCAAGGGAATGGTGACAATTTTAGCAAAGATATTTTTTTCTTAAGGCATTATTTTACCTATAAATTGTAACCTCTTAATAATGGTACCAAAATTAACGAGCCAATATATTTATTAAAGAATTTGAGATATGTAAATAAGTATGTGTTATTCTTTAATACTACATACATGAATTTGTTTGTATGCATATTACAATTAACAGGTGGTAGAACCAGTGTAGTTCGACCGTGGAGGTACCACCGCCACACCTATTTCCAGCGTGAAGCATTTTTTGCATTTCGATGGAAGGGTGTGGTTGCCGGTACACTTTTATATGAGGCGACCATCTTAGTCCTCGGGAGTAGCAACACATCTGTGATTGACTTCAGATAGAATCCATGTTCTGTATGAAGTTGATTACAGATGTCCATGGGCGGCAGTGACCATCAGGTGGACTGCATGCTCGTTTGCTACTTCAGTGAAATAAAAAAAAAAAACATGCTTCGAATAACCTGAAAATATTTACATATCTTTTAAACCGAATTCAGTAAATTTTCAATAAAGAATAAATTCATTAAACGCTTATCAAAATTTTATCACTTTCGGGTTTTAAAATTTATTACCACGTGTAATAATTTTTATGCGTCTTATCATGCTTAATTGAAACGTTTGCGTGTAATTGTTTTATCACTATTTTTTATATAAATAATTGTATTTATTTATAGGATCACATTTAAAGTTGTTATCAATTGAATTCTGAATAATCCTTCCCAATCTAATCCAATTTAAAGATTATATGAAGTATTTTTAGAACATCGTTATGTTTTCATTTGCGGTAACATGTTAATAAACCTATTAATATTTGAAACATCTTTACAGCCTACTTAATTAATATACAGTAGTAAACAAAATTGACGCATTTTAAATCTTAACGAGCAAGGATACCGATATTAACGCGGATGTTATTAAAATAAGTATTGCATTAAACTTTATCAATCTATTTACAATGTGTCGCAGATTCGAATTATCTAAACGCGTTATACGATAGCGATATTGCTCTGTAGTGTATATCACAATTTTATTATCTGTGGAATCCTTTAATATTGTAAATGTATTATTGTTTTTCTTCTATAAAAAGTTGTCTAAATAAAATATAGAATAAGTTTTTTTTTATATAATAATGAAGTAACAAACGATCATGCAGTTCACCCGATGGTAAGTGGTCACTGCCGCCCATGGTCATCTGTAAGAAACTTCAGACAGAGCATGGGGTTCTATATGAATTCAATCACAGATGTGTCGCTAATCTCGAGGACTATGATGATCGTCTCATATAAAAGTGTGCCGGAAACCACACCCTTCTATCGAAACGCAAAAACTGCTTCACGCTAGAAATAAGTGTGGCGGTGGTACTTCCCCGGGCGGACTACACTGGTTCTACCACCTATAAATTATTATTAATTATTCTTATATTTCCATAAAAAGTTGCCTAAATAAATTATAGAATAAAACTTAAACAGTTTTCTATAACTAATAATTATATACTACAGTATATATTATAATATTACCTATAGATAAACAGAAATTTACATATTATCATCCAAAAAATAGTCACGTACACTAACTACAATGAATAATTTATTTTAAATAGTTTTTTAATAACAGATCTTGTAATAATGTTTACAAACACGTATTTTAAACCTGTTATTTAATTGATTATTTTCATGGGAGTTCCTTGAGCTGTCAAACACGCCTTCATGTTTCTATTATTGGCCCTTTCTGTCTTGGTGTTCTATTTTAGATAGTTCTCACTGTACTGATCATTCTCAATATACGCAGTTACGGACAATAAATAAATATTCGCGTTAAATTTTAATATCACTTTCCAATTTTACACAGAATTGGTAGAAATTTAGGTACTTGATAAAATGTATTACTGTCTATTAGGCACTGCAGAGCTTATTTGTTGAATATCATGTAAATATGGATCATTTGCGTATGCAAAAACCACGCAATGTATGAATACCGTAATTTAAAAACAAATACACACATAGGTACTAAATTTATTTTTAAATTGTTTTCAATTAATAGGCAACAACATCGCAATTGATTTTTACACTAAAATTTTATATTTAATAATTATTCTACCACACATAACAAAGGCAAATTAAACACGCACCTATTTTTTACGTAATATGCAGAGAAATTGTTAAATTGAAAAGCAGGTTAGACATGTAAAAGAAATCGTTACGTTTTTGCAGAGTTATACTAGATTTTGTGGTCACGCATACATTAAACTGTTTACGGACGCTAGCATGCAAAGTGTGGTAAATAATGCATAAGCGTAGACATAAATACAGGGGCTTCATCTGTATTCACATCGGCCACGAGTGATTTGTCCAAGCACATGCTTTAATTCAGTGCTTGCTCCGTATTAAGTGGCCAGTCACTTATAAATGCGATAAGCACGCCTGAGACTAAGCAGATTCATTCACATTGAACGCTACTTAGGTTTTATTTATAACTTAGCGAAATAATGTTTTATTGATCCTGACGAATACAACGAAACATGTTTTTTTTTTTATAATATACAGTTACAGAAAACGTTGAAACTTGTAAAATGTTAGTATGTGTAAATAGAGTTTAATACCCTGTGATTCGGCTGTGACCACACAACCATTACACCTATTTCTGCTTTATAGCGGAAGAGTAGCACTGAAGTTTTAATGAATTTTATTTTTTATGATCAATGTAGACTATCTGTTCTATTTTAGAATGGTTTCAGGTACATATGTGTAGATCGCCGAGAAATTTTAATATAAAATAGCTAACATTCCTGCTACAATAAAATTTATAGCATGTCCTAGCTTAAAAACAAATAATTCCGTTACATAATGTTTATATAGTGTAAAAAATATTTACAAATGTATTAATCCTACAGGTTCCGGATAAATAAAATATAATATTTCGTTCGGGTACTGGATGACAGGAAGTCATTTCAGTACTCATCATAGTAATATATCTAATCGAAATATATATAACATTTACCTACGATTTAGATAATTTAGATATTTACCAAGATAACTGTCATAATTATTTATTACTTCATTGAACATATTTATTACCATCGTAAAAACGTGACAATTGTCCTAACATGGGCAATGGGACTTGAAAGAATAACTAGACTTCACTGACCATAATGAATTCAATGATTCTCTCAATCAGCAAATTATTTTGATGGAAAATAAATTGTAGTCCACAATTACTTGTACAATTGTTTATTACTACAAGTTCCGCAGTGTTAAATTACGCTAAAGAATTTATTAACTATTGTTACTTTTATTACTTTTTAAATTTGTCAATGGCGTTCAAATGGAATCTACAATGCTGTAGACTTACAATATCCTATTAATGTATCTGCACTAACCTGCCTCGTAATTATGAGGCAGGTTATCATATTATATATTTCCTTGATATAGAAAATAAACTTTAAAAGCATAATAAAGTAATCTTAATATATCGATAGTAAAAATAAAGTGTTTTATTTATAGCATATTTCTTACACGTTGACGACACTCTAGTATGAGCAGAACTTAAACAATAGTAATAACAGTGACTGATTTACTGAGACAGTGACACTGATAGTATCTGATTTAGCATTTTAAAGGAATATATTAAGGTAATATTTTTTTTTAATACTTCTCAAAAACTGAAGTAGGAAAAATCCTAAGATAAAAATTTACTTTAGTCTTTATTCAGACCGATAATTTTTTTAGACAGACAATTTTTATTAAAAATTTACGATTAAATAAATGATTACTCTTATTGCTATAAATAATTCATTAGTACATTGCAATAAAATAAAAATTAACTACAGTTTTTCTTTGTTTTCGTTCGCTAATACCGCGCAGGGTTTTTTTTTGTTTCACGAAGGAATTCTACCACCTTTGAGAGTCTATGAAACCCATTTTGAACTCTGATTTAAGTGTTTCGGTTTCTAACATTATTATTTTTTAAACTTTTATAATAGAGATTTCATCTTTTCCATAAGAACTGCTGGTGCGTACATATTACATAGGTGTTTGCCAAAACAAACAACGCTATCGTTCTAAACTCAAGTATATGACAACATTACGACAATTTTATAGAAGCGAACAATTTGATTGATGGTTAACCTTCTTTATTTTTTTTGTATAAAATACAAACACATTATTCAATAATCGCGGGTGGGCATCAGTTTTTCTAGTGTAGTGTTTAATCATTTCATATATTAGTGATCCGTAAATAGAATTTGGGGATAACTGATATTACAACAAATTTCGCTTTTGCCTGCTTTTTATGGAAGATGGGATTTTCCATATACACAAAGTAAAATGGCGGAAAACCACATAAAAGACCAAAACAGAATAAAAAACATATCAGTTATTATGAGATTAATTTTAAATCATAAATCTGCAATAAAGTGTGTTTTTTTTCTAATTGATGAAAGTACATTCATGAAAGTTATTTTATAGGCTTTTTAAACTTTACAGTTTTAATAAGAGACATAAATTAATTTAGTTATCAAACATGTACGTACCTATAGTCTTTCGCAATATAAGTTCGCTGAAAGATACACCAAGTAGGTCAATATACGTAAATACTCGTATATTCTAATTTCCTCAACTTACATCAATAAATAGCTTATCTACCTACCTGGCATTGACTGGCAACCTTCAATACTTAATTTAAATTGCGGTTCCTGACGTCTGAGTGTTATTTCCAGACAAATTCAAAACAGGATACTTAGTATTTCCTGTAGGAAAATAGGTAAACATATTTAAGGTATTTCAGTCAATCTACCTATATCTCACAAATACGCTGACGCGACTTAATTCTATAATGCAATAAGTCTACCTACTTCTAATTCTATGTTTTGTTTTAATCTTATCTATCAAAACAGAGTAAAATGGCCGTTTCTTTTAACTTCATAGTACTACACATTTTAATATTTTTTTATTAACCCCAACATTGCCCTTGTACTTATATAGAAGACATATGTCTTCTATATAAATTGAATATCTATCTATCTAGTCAATAGAAATTAATGTATCCATATCTACATACCGCTACTATCTACTGAGCATTATGTTTAAAATATTATCACCATTTTAAACAAGGACAATAATTATTTACCGACATTACATTTTCGTGTTCATTACGTGTAGTATACACTTTTATACGTACTCTTATTTTTATCTCATTGCCACAAATTATTGGCATTACAGACAATGAAACAAATACTTTTTTTTTGTTCTCGAGGGGAAACCTTCAAAAGGTACCCGACGCCGTGGGAGCGATGCAGTGTTGTGTGGGATTTTTACCGCACGAAAACCCCCCCGGTGGCCGTTCTGGGCGCTAAAAAATGAAACAAATACTAGTCAACAATTTCTAGAAATAAAACTTGGGATTACGTTAATTCGTGATGAAAATATTGCATGTCCAGTCCGAAAATAATGTAGACATTAGAAAGTTTTTCAATTGGCGCCAGCTTTGAAAGTGTGAACATATTAATTGCGTGTATAACCAATCGATAAAATCGTCCACGGCAATTAAATTAGCCAGATCTTGCGATACGACATGTCTTTACCTTATTTGATAATATGTAGTTACATGCAATTAATCTAGAACATCGATCTGGATAACATTTAAACTAACCATACACTTTTTAGAAAAATCAAGTCGCAAAATAACTCATTGCCAACGGAACGCATTTTGTTAAAATTAAGAAAAATCCATTTTTTACTGTGTATATTTTTAGGAACAAACATTAATAAAATTGTATTTCGTGCGTAAGAATAATTGTAATCTTAAATCCATTGCATGTATTTAATCGAGTTAAAATTTGAAATGTATCTATATGTTTACATTATTTTTGATCAGACCGAGCACACATAGAATTTATATGTAATTATGTCATAGGATTAGTAGTAAAAATTAATTACGATAAAATTTAGTAATGTCCAACACCATTCGAAACTTTTCAGCTTCGTCATCCTATTCATAATTTGGTTACTTAGCAATATTGCTGTTAACAAAGCCTGTGATTACAGATGTAGAGAGTGGTAAGCCGTCCGCGGCGGAGGGCGAAGCGCCCGCGACGAGCACGGGCAACCGGCAGCTGCTCGGTAAGACTCGCATGGCATGACCCATCGCACCATGTGATGTCTTGATGTACACATGCATTTTTTTGTGGGATTCCCTTTATAGCACATTGGGCACAGCTTTTTATATTTTATGAAAAAACTCTATAGATACATATATTTAGAAGACTTGTAAATTAATGTTTAGTTTCCACATGTAAATGATTTAAATATAAATCCTTTTATCCTAGAATGCTATGACCGGCTTTTTTGATTGAATAATTTTCAAAAAGACAAAAGACGGACTTTATTTTGGTACCATGCCAACTCAGGAAGCTAAAATTATTTTTAAATTGGAAAAAAAGTTACTTTACTTGTTAAATATACTTCTACTTTGACTAAAATACATACCCTTTTCTTTACCTACATTTGCAAATAATTTTATTCTACAATCTCAGTATATATCCGTAGACCTATATGTATATAGCGCCAAACACAGCTTACAATAGCTTTGACTCTATCTAGAGATTGGTATAAAGATAAGCCTTATTTTACTTTTATCTATCTTTATTGATTATGAAAACTTATTATTATATTATTAAATTACAATTATATTATTTTATTTAATTTAATTTAAACAATTCTATGTACATTATATACAAAATAAATTATTTAAAATAAAAAAATATAATTATATTAGCTTAGATCATTTCATATGTCTATTGATAGTGAACGTATTTTTATGACATACATTAAGGCTTGAAACATCTCTATTAGTCTACTTCAAATAGAGAAATATGTTGTGACGTCTGGTTTTCTGTGTCCTACGATATACTTAATATCTTGTGTAATCTAGATGCTACGTGGATTAAGGATTACAATCAACTAGGAGATTAAGAGATATGATTTCATATTTCCTTATTATTTTATGACTATTTCTTGAGTTAAACCACAATACAATTTTTTCTGTGCTACTTTAAACTAAATAAAACCATTGCACGTATCAAATGACTAACTAAGCATTATGTATAAAACTGTAACTAGAAGTAATGATTTTGCAGAAGTCAATTTATACTTAATATACCTATAATCATAATTACCATCAATTCGCATTTGGCCAGCGCGGTGGACTATGGCCTAAAACTCTCTCATTCTGAGAGAAGACCTGTGCCCAGCAATGGGACAATAATGGGTTGATAGTTGGGATCATAATTATATTATTGTATGTTCACATTAGCGTGCCAATGTAGGGCTTGTTTGAATAGACCCTCTCCCTCCGTTCCCATGAACGTCGTAGGAGGCGACTTAGGAAAAAAATCTGATGAAATTTTCCTGTTTAACATCAGCACTTACTGCGGTCATCAACTCGTATGCCACACGGGGTGACAATTGGCAAAAACCCCCATCCTGGGAGAGCTATAACCAGCAGTGCTGTTTAAGAGGCTCAAGGATGGATGGGCTATGTATTATAATTAATAAATCTTATGCTTTAAATACCTTAAGGATTTAAATTTTTATACGCATATCTTAAAATCCATACGAAATATAAAGTATTGGAAGTCGACAAGAAAGGCCCTTATTATTGGAAATGCGAAATAACATGTAATTTGCTATTAATGATACATATTCTTCGATCAGATTGATATTCTTATTTACAACTATTAAATATGCTTATGCAATAGTGACCACCTCAATGGCTAGATCTGGTTCTAGAGCTGATATTTCTTTTGCTACTTGCATACAATAAGAGTGCTTATCTCTTCTAATACAATAAGTCCCACGAGTATCTATCTTAATGCCGATAAGATCTGCACCAACCGTAACAAGCTTTGTCTTACAAATGGACTGTTTAGCTTCCACCGACTAATAATAATATTTCAACAGCGACAAGCACGCATTTGACTATCACTTACTATTTTCGCCTGTACAACATTATTCATGTCCATTCAAGTGTCTCTTCGTTTCTAACTGAATGCACTAGATTTATGGCTGGCGCTGACAATCAGTCTGGCCTATACTATAATACTATAACGTGTACAAACTTTGTGGTTTTTTGATAGAATTACCATAATATATATCTTTTTTACATCCATTTGGAATAACCCTTTTCCTATTTTGAAGAAAGGTCAAAGTATCTGACCTCTTTGTTTATTTATAGCGTACATATCATTTGTGCATGGTTTCTAATATTATGCAACAACTGCTTATAGATTGCACCTTAAAAATAGTAACATCTGTTTAGCATTTAATTGCTGTATCAAAATGTAGCATTATATTCGCAACACAAAATTAAATTAACTCATTAATAAAGTAGCTCAGAAGTTAAAGTAAAACATCGCAGGCAAATAGATTGGATAATAACATCTCAGGTTTACTTACAGTCTCATGCAAATAAAGCATGCGCCTGCGCATATACATAAGGCTGATAAAATCTATGAGATAATCTTCGATGAGCATATCCTAGCACGTCGGGTAAAACTTCTATTATTCTTTTATAACCGTATTTAATTTTAACAACTTAGGATGAAGTAAATTGATAATATTGTAGGAAAATATATCTTTGTATTTGTTACGAGCGTACTAGCACCATTAACTCATTTACGTTTTATGTATGCTTTTAACACATTCAACTAAAATTATTATTTTCTCAGTCTTTTTACAAACATGCATCTATTAGGCATCTTGTTTTCGTCCTTTGCAGGGGTATTGTAGAAGTACTCTTCGTTAATCACTACACTGTGGAGGTGGTAGAACCAGTGTAGTTCGACAGGGAAAGTACCACCGCCACACCTATTTCTAGCTTGAAGCATTTCTTGCGTTTAGATGGAAGGGTGTGGTTGCCGGCACACTTTTATTTGAGGTGACCATCATAGTCCCCGGGAGTGGCAATACATCTGTGATTGACTTCAGATAGAACCCATGTTCTCTATGAAGTTAATTACAGATGTCCATGGGCGGCAGTGACCACTTACCATCAGGTGGACTGCATGCTCGTTTGCTATTTCAGTCAGATAAAAAAAACACAGTTCTTAATATGAGATAGGTTATAGACATCTGTATGTGAATTTCGTACCAGATTGTATAATTATTTGACCATTTTAAAGAAACGATCGAACTAGAGTGAAAGGACTCCGTTAGAAAGCGTCTACCTTTCTCCGTACTTTAGAATTATGTTACCTTCATGTGTTGGGTCATTCAAGTTGCATCACTGTCAGTTAAGATGTTACATGATGTTATTTATTGGTTCTATGGCAAAAAGGTCCGGTTGTTAGCGTATTGTGTTTAGAAAAGTTATACGTAATAAATGCCCCTATAATTTTTCGTATAATAATCTCTTAGGTTGTTGTATAGAGCTATGATTGTTAAAAAAACAGGTATAACTATCTTAATAGACGACTACTTTTATATCGATGGTGATATAACTCATATATTGCAATACTATTTGTTATTCTGTACGTACATTCAATTTATCTTAATTGCAAATAGATTGCGGCCATATATGTAGCTTGGTACTATGTTGCCATTAATGAAATTAGTCAGATGTGTTATATAAATATAACAATTAACTAAACTACTGGACTTCGTTACGATTCTACTATCTTGTATTGTATTGGTCTATTGCAACCAACTCATTCAATATAACTGGAAACAAAGGTACCAGGCATCTTAATTTTTTTTTACAGAATGTACAAAATATTGTCACAGGATGTCGGTCTTTAAATATAGTGTCTATAAGAAACACCAAACTTAATGTTTTGTTGCTTAAATTAGTGATATATGTATTTTTTGCAAGTTTTGGACTCAGAAAGACATTTGTAAAAGCAATTCCCAGAAAAGATATATTTAAAAATAACCTGGTATTTTCTGAACTTTTGCTAGATTGACGGTAAAATTTCCAATGCGTCACGTCTTTATAATTTGTTTTACATTGAGATATTATAATTAAGAGTTACATTATTTTTGCACTACAAAGAAGTAATGATACAATAGAAACCTCCAAATACAGTACGGATTTTAAGTTAGGGGACGACGGGATGTGACGTCTATGACGATATGTGTACGAAATTATACGGAGAAAGTACCCTTTAAGACGATACCTAAATGTTTGAAATATCACAATATCCCCAGTGATATAAGATTTGTATCAAGACGTACTTATTCTGCGTGATTATTTTTTACTAGGAGGCCCTCAGACAGGGTCGGGGATTTCAATTGCTTTTGTTGGAGTGGTACAGACATCCAAGGGACTAACTGTTAACAAATATAAGGGTTAACTGGACCCTTAGGCCCTTGAGCCCTTCCACTAAGTACTCCACAAAATAACCTTTGGTATCCCAGACTTGCACGTTTGAGTGTCTCCTTATCAGAGATATTACGCAGGCTCAGGAATTAGTAGACAGATAATTATGATAAAAAATACAATGATTTAGCGTTAATGCAAAGGACTGAGACAATATAATGCACACATGTTATGACCGTTGGTTCTTAAATTCGGTCAGTACTATTTTTAACCGAATCTCCGCCCCTCAAGTGCAATCAACGAAATTGTCCAGTTAGCTCACGTCTCTCAAAATAGCGAGAGGAAGCTGTGGGATACAAGCCTGACTTCTCCCACGCTCTATGAGAAACAATTCTAACCAATTGCGGCCTATCATTGATGTACTAAGTGAATCTATTCGTTTATTACTTTTGAAAGAATCACTGATCTTAATCTGTCCTATAGTTTACAAATGTTACCTATACCGTACTACATTTGGGCGTCTATGCATAAATTAATATGTACAATCGACCAAATTAGACTCGAATATGCACATGATGGGTACTGTACCGATAAAAATTCATTTTCTTTCTTGAGTATTCGTTATCATAGTAGGTTAAGAGGTACTTACAAGCAATATAAAAATTTAAGTGTTTACCAGTGGAGCAAGAGGTGAATACGCCAAAAATACCACTGTCTTGCGTAAAACAACAGAATTAATTTGTAAAGTCTCAAAATATCTTTACTAGACACATAGGTCAATAAACTGCGAACCCAGTTATTGTATAACTTTCTTTTCTAGCTAATCTCTCGCACTTGACCGAATAAAACGTATTTTGTAGGAAGCAAGTGTAATTATTACGGAAGACAAATAAATTTACATAACAATATTTGGAACACACGTGACCATTTGCACTCTTTATTACCATTTATCGCAATGTACAAACTGAGAAATGAAGATAATGTCAGTATTGTAAGATCCTTAATTCCGATATAGTATATAGAGACATTTCTCCTAGAGAATTTAACTCTGTGTGACATCTGCTTCGATAAGACTATAGAAATTGATTTTCCGCCAGAAAAATAATTATTATTTGATACATCGCACTATACAATTAGTGCGATTTATCAAATAATGATTAAAAATTAAAATTAAATTAATACGTAATAATTCAATCGGACCATTTTTCTTGGCCTTCAAAATAACATTGAAATTAATGCTCTAGTGTAATATCGGTAGGGATATTTTTTAAATAATGAAGTAGCATGCAGTCCACCTGATTAAGTGGTCACTGCCGCCCATGGACATCTGTAAGCAACTTCATATAGAACATAGGTTTTATCTGAAGTCAATTACAGATGCGTTCCTACTCCCGAGGACTAGGATGGTCGCTTCATATAAAAGTGTGCCGTATGATAAATAAATCTTTGGGTCCAAATATCCATCCATCAGCCCTTTGAGGTTCACTGACGGACATAGGCCTCCCTTAAATGTCGCCACTCCAACCGGTCCTCTGCCCTCTTTTCAGGGCTCTTTTTACTGTACTCAAAGGGCTGATGGAAGGATGGATGGAAATTTAGGTTTTATATTTTGAGGGCGTGTTACACCACGGAACATATGAGCAGCTAGTGCATGATAAAGATATGACATACCCATAATGCTGTAATTGATTTGCAGTTACACAAGTATTGAATCACTATAGAATTCATTAAATTTACGCTCAAAGTTTTAATTAGACATATATAAATAATTACTTCGAAAATCAATTTAAAGATAAGGAAAGCAGTAATAAATTGAGGAGATTAAGGCGGTAGGGTGACGCGATCAGAGTCAGCTTAGTCAGCTAACAATGGACAATAGACACGTCAAGCCATTTGTATTAGATTTAAATATAAATAAAGGACGATAACATTATATAGGGTTATATTTATGTTTATAGTTAGTGGCGTTTATATCACAGTTTTTGTTAGACATTTTTTTGCAAAAACTTGTGGTTTTATTGTGAAATAGTTGACTCGTCTCCAACCCAATATTGTCCCACTGCTGGGACACAGAATGAGTGAGATGTATGCCATAATCCTCTCCACTGGCCAAGTACGACTTGGTAGACAAACATTTAACACGATTATAAAACTAAGATAATGTAGTAATCGAGACAAATTCTATGAATAAATACATGTATTTACTACTTACAAATGGATGATCTTTATCTGACAAAGGTGTTGGCATCAAACAGATAAGATACTTCTACTTACATATGTCATTTCAGACTTTAACGTTGATATTACAGTTCTAATGAACACAGGTAGAAACTTCACCTGTATCTGTCACGTGAATTAAAAGAATTTTAATGCATTTATTTTTCCAAAGTAATGTAAAATTCGCATGCAGAAAGATGTCCTCACGAAATTGTGAGAAAAAAACCAATACCTACATATTAAGTATGCCGTAAATTAATGATTGCTATTGTACCCATTTTTTTCTGCAGAATGTTTAATATAAACTTAACTTGCCTTCAATTATCTATTTAATTAACCTACATTGATTAAACGACCGCATTTTGTTAATGTAGTATTTTATCTTCATACTTAATATTTACATCTTTTTATGTACGTAAATATTGTGGCGTATAATGATGTTCCAGACAATTAATTCTTGAATTTTATTGCAATCTCTTTTTAGATAAACGAAGCAGATTTGTATGAGTGTAAAACTTGTGTAATACAAAGATAATTCCGGATTTACAATGCGTTTAATCTATTTCGGTAACTATTACTACCAAACTTTTTGGAATAGTGATTTCTGTCAAATATTTAAGAAATTTGTACACGATTGTGTTGCAAAATTACATTAAAATACTAAATTTGAGTAGTTACTTCCATAAAATTGTATTTGTATTTATTTTAGCATTTTTAGCGTTTCAGATATCATATACTAAGATTACCTGTGTCTTAAGTGTCCTAAATAAAAGCTTAATATAGATATAGAAATAAATTATCGTTAGAAATAGATAAACACCCAAAGATTGTAATATTTTCGTAAATACTTTATAGATAGATATATATATTGTTGTTATAAAAAGATAAACACTTATAGATATGATATTTTGTTATCACTAATAAAAATAGGGAACCATGTAGATTTGCTGCGATATTTATGTAGATATGTGTTATCAGCACTAATTATACCAGTTACATAATAGTTTTAATAGTCCCTTAGTTATTTCCATTTTGTCAAATTTAGTACAGGGGGTTCATGCAACTAATCTATTCTATATATTAATACGTAAAGCAAAAATTTGTAACGTGTTTTTAAGATACTTGCCCCAGGCGGAGGAGTATGAGATTATGCACGGTTCTAGCGGACGTAGAGAAGGATTGCGCAATACTAATATTTTAATCAAATAATGCATGAAACATACATAAAATCAACTTAAAACACATTACACTCACTACCTTGCATTTGACACAAACCTATACATAATAAACGAAATAGAACATTCAATGTCTTGCTATGAAACACGTAACGTCAAAAATGTCAGATGTCTTTTTCAAAATACCCACTATTGCTTTTAAATGCAGCTTAGTTAATAAACCTCTATTTACCTTTAACGGGTGCGTTCAAAATAACTTGAAAATTATTACAATTTATATAAATTTGAGAAATATTGGTGCTACTTTGTACAAAAGGTTTAGCTTTTTTCATTTAAATTAGGGTTGAATTTCGACCATTGTGACGGGTGACTAGTATACATAGAAGATTTCTTGATTTCCCTAATAACATGCACCTCATCGACAGATGAGAATGTCAGTTAATTCTTAATTTTAATTTAACGAAAAAATAGATTGTAAAATAAAGATGATCTTAAAGGTTAATAGAAGTGTCACACTTACTATTGTTTTCGAGCTCTTATAAAACTATCAGTTAAGAGTTATACCTAAACATAATGTTAGTGAAAGTTTTATCGGAAATAGTTTACCGTTCATTTAATTGCAATTGCGTCTAGATTCCTAACTGGTTATCGTTAATTTTATAGATACTAGTTTCTCTCTATGACTGTGCATTCTAGCAGAATATTAGATACTAAACTAAAAATATATGTGTAATATTCTAAGCGAATAAACATTTTTTTTATCTGAGTGAAGTAGCAAGCGAATATGCAGTCCACCTGATGGTAAGTGGCCACTGCCGCCCATGGACATCTATAATCAACATCATAGAGAACATGGGTTCCATCTGAAGTAAATCACAGATGAGTTGCTACTCCCGAGGACTATGATGGTCGCCTCATGTGAAAGTGTGCCGACAACCACACCCTTCTATCGAAACGCAAGAAGTGCTTCACGCTAGAAATAGGTGTGGCGGTGGTACTTCCCCGGTCGAACTACACATTACTCAAATTCTTCTTCCCTATGATATTTTTTATTGAATCAAATCTAGATCAAATTGCTATAAAATTTCCGATACAGGAAATGTCAATGAATATTAAAATTTCCTTGTATCAACAGGGTTTTCGAAGTCGACTCCAAGAAAGCTTTCCATACGCGACCTCACACATGACTCACAACAAACGTTTAGTGGAACAGCCAACAATTCGTGCCAACTCTAATCAGAACTCGAGATCGACATACAAACGGGAAAACCGAGATAACTTTACCGCTTTATAAATAAAATTCAAAATAAACTGAATCTTATTCAAAGCGAAATATGAAATTAAGTTTTTGCGACACGATTTTTGTCACCTTAGTTTGTAAACAAGTCTTCTAAGAAAATATAGTGTAACTATGAACACGGCTAACTCGCTGCTCGCCTAATTTTTTTACCAATCTTCGTATCAAATTACTCTGACAAATGATTACTTGGAAGTCTTGGAACTAGACAGAGGCCGCAGTTGACGTATTTTATTTGAATCGTGCTTCGGTTCAGTGTGTAGTGGAATCACAATGAGGTTCATTTTTAAATATGTCACAAGGATTTTTTACTGGTATTATATCATAAACATCTGTTGCCCATATGCACTAGTGTCGCGTAGAAATAAAACTGGCTAAGTGCGAGTAGAACTTGCGCACGAAGGGTTCCGTACCATATCTATAGAATACTACAAAAATCAGGTTTGTTCTATGAACTTCATTTGTAAAAAAATTAACTTCCTTACTATCACAGTTCATGACATACAGTCTGGTGACACAAAGACACACGGTCAGCGGAATATTGGTAATAGGGTTCCGTTTTTATCCTTTGGGTACAGAACCCGAAAAATGAGCTTCATTACGTTGTTTTACATATTATCACTGTGTTGCATGTATAATACAAATATACGTAACCCCGGAATCACTGTCACGTAAATTAATGGACATTATGTTTTTACTCAAAAATATCCGAATTAAATGTGTTACGAAACGGCATAAAATGTAGCAATGACCGATTAATTGTCATTTTGCATAACGAGCTTTATTTGAGTAACTACGTTTAATGTAAAAGTATATAAAAAATCCGGAAACAATAAGATCCATTTATGATTCTAATGACGAATCTCAGCAATATAATGTATTGCCCTCATAATAACAAACTTAAAAAAAATAAACAGCTTATTAACCGTTGTAATATTGAGATCCATATTAATACAATGTTCATCTAGGTAGTATAAATAATACAAATAGTAAAGAATTTATTTACATTATTTCACATCAGACATTATTTTACATTAAAATTTCAAGAAACATTAAAATGTAACTCGCCACATCTTGTTCCTTATCTATGCGCCTTCAAACTCGTTTGATACTTTACATACGTGTGTATGACGTCATTCCATTGTTCTTGTGATAAAAGTACGAAATAATTGAAAGAAATATGTAGGAAATTTCCAAACATGCAAAACGTATTTTTGAAATTTAAAATTACTTTGTACATAATATTCTTAGATAAAACAGTCTGAAGGTATGTATTAAGTGGTAAATTATAGTGATATTTATTAAAATTAACATTTAATTTAGACATATAATTTAAAAATTAATCTGTTATTTGAGGTTAAAATATAGGTATCAGTTATTTTGTAACAAATTGAAATTTACATTTTTATCTATAATTATAATATAGTAACTTACTTTTAATTAGTATCGACAATTTTATAGAAAGTCTATTTAGTGTATGTGCCTATAAATCGTTGGCTTACATTAAAGTAAGAGAAATTGAGTTTAACTCGACAGGAACTCCAGGCCACATTTCTCGATTCTATCTAAAGTGAAAATTGCCTTAGAATTAAACGTCAATATTAAACATTTAGGTACATCTGATCTTGTTAAGTGAAGTTGTATATCCATAAATAATTTCTGTCGTTATATTCTTCGATTAGATATTTTCTGTAATTGGTAATGATTGAGCAGCTTTCTATTTATTGAATGTTATCTATATAAAACTAAACATAGGCCGGTGAGGGTTATGACGTACTAATTCAAAGCTGAAGGCGGAAGTGCAACGTGTGATCTCCGAAAGTACACTTTTACACTGTTTTTGAATAAAACTGTATGAGCAAAAAGTAAACGACTGTAGTTTTAGAAAAAATGTAACAAATTCGTAGTAACAGCACAGAAAAAAGACAAGCATTATCAAACGTCATATGTGAATTAGGTCTTAGATAAAAACGTCCAAATAAGAAATGAATAAAATTTATCTAAAATAGATAAATAAGTATCACCAATATACTACTTCGAAAACACCAGTAAAATATAATGTTAAATAGTATGCAGTGTCTCGGACCTATATCTTGTCTTGTATTCCCCCTTTGGGTTAAAATTTAAACTTACTGTATGCATTCAAGTGCTGCGTTTCAAATGAGCACTTAAAAATAACAATGGTAAAAATAATTACGTTATGATGATCGCAAATTTCTTACGTCATCCATTATTATCTTAGGATTCCAAATTAAACCTTTGCGGCGTATCTGATCATACCGCAATGTTTCAGATTCCTTTTTTTTCGCTCTATTGTTAGCTGTTATCCAACATGGATCATTATCAAATGGAAATGAGGGGTTCGACGCCTGCAATTTGATCCAACGTGTTATTGTATTGTAACCTTTGTAGCATTGTTGGTTAAAAATAGCTCCGTCTTATCTTAGGGTAATAAGAACAATTAATAAATACGAACATAACAAGGAAAACAAAATTTTAATGAAGTAGTTATTATTAATTATTAGTATTATTAATTAATTTACTTAACTTTAGTTATTATTAATTAACATATATTATAAAACAGAGTATTTATACATCATTTTAATAAAATATTATAAATGTAATAGTTTGCTTAATTTACAATTGCATTGTTTGTGTTTATGTAAGACATTATTAAGATGTATGTAATTTAAATATTACACCAAAAATATTAATTATGATATATTTTATTAATATAATAATTATATTACTTAATAAGGGTAGGTATTCACGTAAATACTTACGTATAGATTAGATACTAATCGTTTTATTATAGTAGTATGATGATGCACTTAATTTTCGCTTTTAGAAAATAAAAAAAATATTTTAAACGTATGTAGGTATATCTATTTTGTATTGAGAGTCATATGTTACAATTTATAATCATATTTATTAGTCCACTGTATTTTGTTCAAACAAAAGGAAAGAGACGTACCCGTCCGGTGACATTGTTATGATTTAGCATGCATATTATGTCTTTGTCGCCAATGTTAGACACACTCAGAGTAGCAAATGTGGGATAATGGTACATGTGACAAGAATGTAACGGGGAGAAAAAAAATGTGTGCGTGTACTAGCGTACACTCGTAAGAAGTGAAACTTCTTTATGACGTTATTTTTAAAAAAATATTTACTATATGCAACTTTACAGAAATTGGTTAAATAAAGTTAAATTAGATAAAGTTTAATAAAAGGTTTTTATTAAACTTTATCTAATAATCTAATCTATAATAATAATCTATCTAATATCACGCGTGGTAGGGATAAGAAAAAGATGGCGCGTAACGGAAAAAAAAAGATGGCGCGTAACAGAAAAAGATGGCGCGTAACAGAAAAAGATGGCGCGTAACGAAAAAAAAAAAGATGGCGCGTAACAGAAAAAGATGGCGCGTAACGAAAAAATGTTACACTAAATTTTTTTCCAACCCCGATAAAGAAGTTTCACTTCAAAAACGATTACTTAGTATTTGTTTGTTTATTAGTTTTTTACTGTATATTTTTGTTAGAATAATTACTTTATATTATTGTGTTTTTTAATAGCATTGGAATTGTAAACGAGCATGCAGTCCACCTGATGATAAATGGTCACTGCCGCCTCTGGACATCTACGAAGTCAACCACGAATGAATTGCTACTTTCGAGGACTAAGATGGTTGCCTGATATATAATTGAACCGCAAACCACACCCTTCCACCGAAACGCAAGAACTGCTTCACGCTAGAAATACATAAGTGTGGCGGTGGTACCTCTCTGGTCGAACTACATTGGTTCTGCCACCTGGTATAAGTTATGATTTGGTATGATATAATTCGGATATCTGGTATAAGGTTGGCTTTAAGTTACGATGTGAAATAATATTGAGACGAGTGTATGGCTGACACTTCAAAAATGTATTCATTTTATTATCAAAGAGGAGAAGAAGAGTGTGGATGACGGCATACTTTTATATGAGGCGACCATCCTAGTCCTCGGGGGAAGCAACGCGTCTGTAATTGACTTCAGACAAACCCCATGTTCTATTTGAAGTTGCTTACAGGTGTCCATGGGCGCCAGTGACCACATACCATCAGGTGGAGTAGGTACATGCTCGTTTCCTACTTCAATCAGATAAAAATAAAAAGAGACGCTGTGACGAACACTTAAAACGAGTTTATCGTCAGATATAATCGATAATTTCATGAACTTCTATGACTTGTGCCAACAACAAAGATTATCATGAGATTGAAGGCTGTGAAATGGCGAGTTTGATACGCGTCGCACTGCCAACCGTGAAGGTTTAGGTTACATCTGTGCCATGCGGGATTTAGTATTCACTTTAGTCCGTGCTAAGACTAATTACGAATGATTAGTCTTCCGGGTAGATCTAAATCGATACACTTTTGACAAATCATCATTCAAAGACAAAGACAAATCGTTTGTCTTAGACTATGCACATAAGAACGTGTGCGATTGGACGATTTGAAATTATCTGTACATTTTTCTTATAAACATTTAAATTTTTATGTTTATCTGTGTGATATTCCTAGATTACATGCCTTTGTTAAAGATAAGTAATCTTTAACCGAATCTTATCCAGCTGCAAAGTACCATCGATAATGAACTATATCTTTGTAATCGGTGCTTTGGAGTCTATTAATTCAGCGGATGATGGCATGTCTGTCGATTTTAAATACTCTTCAATCCTTGTAAAGCCTAATTACAAGCGAATTGAAGTCTTCCGGATCAGAAATTCACATTGTTATGCGGTAATGCCATTGTAACAAAAAATATAATCTTAACAATCTGGAAGTTTCGATACAGAGTCTCGTGACGTATCTTAATCAGAACCTAAACGTTTTGGTTGCGCAAGATTTACATTTTTTATTTATTTTTATTGGCTGTTAATGTTATGTGGTGGCTCGTGCGCCGTTCATTGTCACGGTCGAACATTCTGTTTGTTTATAACTGAACTCCAAATATTTTACTGTGCGAACATAGCTCTTAATAAAATTGGAATTTGAAAATAGAAATCGTGTATGTGGAGTTAATGGAACAACGTAGTAACGGACTAGAGTATTTTTTGTATTTTCATTATTTCTTTTTTTTCCTGTAGGGCTGTAGAGTAAACGTACTAATGCATCCGAAACATGGGAAGTATTTTTTTTTTTACAATAATGAAGTAGCAAACGAGCATGCAGTCCACAAGATGGTAAGTGGTCACTGCCGCCCGTGGACATTTGTAAGTAACTTCATATAGAACATAGGTTTTATCTGTAGTCAATCACAGATGCTACTCCCGAGGACTAGGATAGGGCCTCATATAAAGTATGCTAGCAACCACACCCTTCCATCGAAACGCAAGAACAACTTCCCCTGGTGAACTACACTGGTTCTACCACCTACGAAAATTACTAAAACTGATATCAGTTAAGGTGACTACGCTCAGATCCCTCTTCAGGGGAGGTTGATGTTTAACACCGGTCTTGTCAGGATGGTGTAACATCCTCTGTAAATGAAGTCCGATGTTTCCAAGGAATATGTCAAAAGGCATTACACCTAAGCATCAACGAAGTGTAAAAGTTAATTTAATTATTTAATTATAGTCCTGAAATAGATTCTCCCAGTCGATTAAAAAAAGGTGTGCGTAAACCGGTTATGATCCGGTTACATTGCAATTAAAATGGACAATGCATACGGTGCTAGTTGATAACACTACGAAAATTATTTAATTACAGCGTTATTATATTATAATCGCTACTGGTTGTAATAGCAGATTGAGTTCTCGTTATGATATTTAATATTAATAAATACAAGGAAAACTTTTCTACTAACATAGAATTTTGTTTTTGTTAGATCGAACGTATTGCAATACGGACAATAAGGACAATAAAACTCTATGCTCGTAGTGAAAGCGAGTACAAATCAGATTTTTGGCAAATTAACTTTTTATGCCAAAATTGTAACAAAACCACTAGAACTCCGTGTATCTAAATTTGGCACAAGTCAGACTTATAGCGTTTTCACTTGCGCACACAATGCTTAATACCAAAAAAGTCGATAATCGTCACAAAATATTACTTTAATCTATATAAGTACAAATATAGATGTAACTTATTGTACGATTTTCATATACTTATTTACTTACATATATTGTAGATGATATAAATATTTAAATGGTCATCCATTTATATTTGTCATACAACATCATCAACAGTATTTATAGGATTTTAATGGTCAATAAAATATCATTCTTTGTAGAACAGGTACAATATAATTATGCTAGTGTAAATCTATACTTCTATACTAATACTATAAAACTGAAATTGTCTATTGTTTGTTGTCGAATGCGCTTTTCTCTAGAAGTACTGACCGCATTGAAATAAATTGTTTTGAATATAATTGGACGTTTATTATTTTGGAAAGGTTATAAGATTAAAATCGAATTAAAGAACAGGGCGATCCAAGTAACTATGTCCGCAAAATTCTAATTTGATTTGATTACTTGCATCAAATTGAAGAGAAATAAAGAGACAGATAAGATACACGGTTAATTTTTTTTTGCAATCAGGCTAAACATTTTATCAGCAACAAATTGTAGTTTTTTTGTCTTCCTGAAAACCATTGTACATTAATTTGATTTTGCGGTCGCCAAATTGAAATTATATATTTTCTTATTGTATGCTGTTGTCCGTGGCGTAGTAGTACGGCCATTGCCAAGGTCGAACAAATCTTCCAAGATACTTATTTATTCTTTTCGTTACACAATTTGGCGTGTGACGAAGCGATTCACACTTTACATAACGTGAAAATATTTTATGTAAATGCTGAAGATTCCGCTGTCGCTAAAAACTATAACATTAAAATAGTTTGAGACATTGTTTACGCCCTTAAATTGCCAATTGGGTTCAAGTAATCGATAAAGGGTTGTGGCCTCTAAAGCCTAATTCTCAACGCTAATTTTAATTTAAATAATAATTTAAAACGATATTATCACAAGTTTTCTAATGACACTCAATTTTAAGAATGACTTAATTCATAAAATCAATCGTCATTCGATAGACGTGTTGAATAGGCATTGTCGCGATTTCATACAAAAATGTTTAGTCCTCTTTCCACTGTTACCATCTCGGATTGTTTGACGTTTGACATATATTTCAGGACTATATATATATGACTGACATATATTTCAGGAATCTATTACGAATTCGCGAATGACACTTCTTCCCCATGTTAGCTCCATTATTAGTACGTATATATATGTATAAAATGTTTTACTATATTAAGGAATTTTATATGCATTTTCTTACAGAATTACTATTATTAACAATGCATTAGTATATCAAATGTAGCAATTTGTTACAATGTCTGTGCGTTACTTGTCAGCTTGTCACGGCCAAGGCGCAATGTCAGATTGATCCAAGCCAATAATATTTCAATTTGCATAATACGGTAGGTTGTAGATTCTATCTTATATACTTCAAGTATTTTGTAACTATAATAAACAGTTATTTTAACGCATGTGTACATGAAAGTTGATAAATTAAAAGCTCCGTCTCCGTATAAACGTATGTGAAATGTTTCGACACTATAAATATAATTAAAGTAGGTAACAGCAATTATAAATTCAGACCAGTAAAAATACAATTAAACTGCGGCAACCTTCCAAAGAATTTCGAATGAAATGATAAAGAAAAAACAATGTCGTTATTTAAAAACTAACAGAAGTTCGATTTGTTCGACGATAATTACAAGTACAGCAACGAACTGTTAGGGTGAACGCATACATCTACTTACATTGAATAGATCATGACTTTTTAATAGAACTAATTGGTCTCATCCCAAGGGTCGTAATACCAGTACTCGGAATTTCCATTTGTATTTAATTACTGTAGAATATCGAAACTTCATATTTACCAATATGTAACATGGATAGTCCATAATTTTATTAAACTATATTTTAGTTTTGTGAGACTTACATAAAGAATTCGAAACCAGTTTTATCTATTACAAGTTTCAATATATATTTTTTCATCTGCGCATTATTTTCAAATTATTTGAAAAACACTCATTAAAGGTAAAATAAGGTGTCACTGACTAAGGTGTGGTAGAGCAATTACGTGTATTGTCATTATCAATGTTTATTTAACATTGTTTGCAATGTAAACAAAGTTTTATTTCATTAAATATATTTGTAAAACTTATTATGATTAATTATCAACTTTCTGCACTCTCTTTCTGGTTTAGACTCTAGATTAATTATAATTATGCCAAATTTTTAACCGACTTCCCAAAGGAAAGAGGTTATCTATTCGTCACGTATATTTTTTTTTTTTTTTTTTTTTTTTTTTTTTTTATGTATGTTCGGGCGAAATGGCTAGAAATCGTCGACCTACCGACACGATTCATACGACATTGTATGCGACTAGTTTCACAGGCAGTCCCATATTGAGGAAAATGAAAACCTTCCAGCGGTTTTCCCGGAAAATTGGAAAATGTCGGTTTCTTAAAATCTCGAATAACTTGGGTGTTTATAAACCGATTTCCATTTTCTTTCTTTCATTTGATAGGAAATTTCGTCACGCAACTTTTTCTCTTGGACATAAGTATGCTGTGATGCTTAACTCTTTGAGTTATGGGGTGGAAACCACCACCACTCCTCAAGTTTTTTAGATAATTTGAGATAACTCGGCTTCTGCCGAATCGATTCTTATGAAACTTGGAATATGCATTATATATTTATGCTTATATAGGTTGACGAAAAATTTGACCTTCAACTCTTCGATCCTGATGATGCAGGGTTACAGCTATCCTAAACTATAACATTAGCTATTTGGTGCTTACATATATGTAACAAGACTACTAAGCAGAGACATGTGATGAAAAATTTGACCTTCAACTCCTCAATCCTGATGATGCAGGGGTGCCTCAAGCCTAAACCATTGGGGTTGACCATTTGGTGCTTATGGGTATGTTATAACAATACTAAGCAAAGACATATTATAAAAAAATGACCTTCAACTCCTCAACCCTGATGATGCAGGGTGCTGTAAGCCCAAGCCGTAGGTGATGGCCATTTAGTGCTTACGGATATATAATAAGATAGCAAGGCAAAGATGTACGATGACAAATTTGACCTTCAACTCCTCAACCCTGATGATGCAGGGGTACTGCAGGCTTAAACCATAAACGTTAGACATTTGTTGCTCACGGATTTGTAATAACATTGCTAAGCAAAGGTATACGACGAAAAATTGGACCTTCAACTCCTCAATCCTGATGATGCAGGGGTATTGAATGCCTAAGCCATAAAACTTAGCTATTTCAATCTTACGCATTCAAAATGATATTTAAAAAAATGTAAGGTAAAACATTAGAAAAATGGTTGTATACGGTGGAAAATTGGACCTTCAACTCCTCAATCCTGATGATGCTGGGGTGCTTCAAGCTTAAACCATAGGCGTTAGCTACATGATCGCTACGTATATCTGATAAGATTACTAAGCAAAGATATAAGATGAAAAATTTGACCTTCAACTCCTCAACTCTGATGATGCAGGGCTACTTCAGGCTTAAACTATAGGCGTTGGCCCTTTGATGCTTATGGGTATGTAATATATTTACAAAGCGAAGACGTATGATAAAAAAGTTGACCTTCAACTCCTCAACCCTGATGATGCAGGGTACTGTAAGCCCAAGCCATAGAAGTTGGGGATCTGTTGCTTACGTGCATGCGATGAGATTACATAGAAAAGATATGACATGATAATTTTGACCTTCAACTCTTCGGCCCTGATGATGCAGGGGTACTTCAGGCTTAAACCATAGGCGTTGGCCATTTGATACTTATGGATATGTAATATATTTACAAAGCAAAGACGTATGATAAGAAAATTGACCTTCAACTCCTCAACCCTGATGATGCAGGGTACTGCAAGTTTAAACCATAAGCATCGGCCATATGGTGCTTACGTATATGTAATGAGATTACTAAGCAAAGATATGACATGATAATTTTGACCTTCAACTCCTCAACCCTGATAATGCTGGGGTCCTTCAAGTTTAAACCGTAGGCATCGGCCATATTGTGCTTACGTATACATAATGTTGTTGTTCACAATACCAACAATGAGTTTCGGAGAGGATATAATTATGATCAAAAATTCCACTTTGAATACAATTACCTAAAAGATGCAAGAGTACCACCAACCTTTTTAAATTGGATGGGTTATTTTTATCAGTATCAGTTGAATTATACTCTTAGTTATAAGGTTTTTATTACTTTTTCTACTTTAAATATTGATAATTATAGGTCTATTCTTTAAATAAATGTTTACTCAGAAAAAGTTGTTTTATTCGGTTAGGTTAGGTTCGAACAGATTTTTCCAATTCAGAATCTAAGGGAGGGGGCGCGGTAGCGCCCCCGACCGGTTGTGTCAAAGAAGTCTATTTTTATATGATGACGTCAGCACATAATTTTATTCATCCGAAAATCGGACGAATAATTAATCTTATTCATCCGGTTAGCGG